>CM053791.1:167340747-168540747 GCA_028749045.1 Cupressus sempervirens | reverse complement strand
TCCACTTAAGGTCAGACACTACTCTTTCTTCACCACAATAACCTAAAATAATTGAGGTTGATGATTCTCTAGCTAAACAAGTGGATGTGTCAGTTCAATGAACTTCTCTTGTAGCCAGAGAGCCTTCATTTCCTCATAGGTTGATAGAATAAGGTCAACCTACAAAAAACCAAACAGTAATTGATTTGCTTAATTAGCTAAAGCAAATGGCAATAAAAATACCATTACTAGATGTTATCAAGGAAGTTCCTACCTATACTAAAGCCATCAAGGAAGCATATATCAAATAGCTAGGAAGAAAGAAGAAGGTGTTGGAATTCTTTACAATAACTAAGGGTGGGGGTGAACTAGTTATCCAAGGTCTAGATGTAGAATTAAAAATTTTCATAGCTTAGTGAACCCCCATCTATAAAATATTTTATCATGCATGCATCCATTAGATTATGTAATCACTTAAACTTGTAGGTTACTACCAAATCAACTTTGCAAAAATGTAAACATGAAACATAATAGATTCAATAACACACTCGACACAATGATTTAATGTGAAAACCCAATTCGAGAAAAACCACTAGTAACATGCTGCTCATTCTCACTCTTCTAGAGTAATGCCCTATGAAAGGCTAACCCTGTTAAAGGTTACAATGCACACTATTAAATGTGATCTGGTTAAAGGATTTCAATCAATCTATTGGGAGTGAGCCTTTTTAGAGGATTTTAGACCATTCACTTGAAATGTCACCTAGTTAAAGGATTTAAAAATGATTGTTATGTCAACCTTAATCCAAAGGATTTACCCTAGACTGATATAATGATTAGAAAGTAACAGTAAGGCTTGATCTAATAACAACTTACAACACACTTGTAGATTACAGATCTATGTTTCAATCGTCCATTATGCTTGGCTTTCACACACTTTAGCTCTGATCTAGCATGTTCACCCTTCAAGCATCCATACTCTTAAGCCTTCTTGCTTTGATTGTCAATGCAGTCTCTTCTCTTAGGTCACTGAATGAAATAATACCCTAGACTCCTTGTCCTCCTTAGGTTCTCACACATGACAACCCTTGTTTCTGACCAACCATCTCTATAAATAGAGAAATAAGATCTTTTTTTGTTCATCCTCCATCATCCATTTTAGGGTTAGGTCAGATTAGGTAGGATTGAATGAATCTACCCCTTATTTCATCTCATTCCCTTCTAGAAAATTCTGCTTCAATCCTCTTTGAATTTACCTTAAAATAGTTCATCATGAATTCAGTGCCACTAACTCATCAACCTTATCTTCCACAAAGTTCACACAATTCAAGAAATCAAACTTGTCAACTCAAATTCATTGACTTCTCAATCTTTCTCATGATGCTAACACTCAGCATTAACTGGCTCCTGATGCTTGGAAAATATTGCGTTGCCCAACATCCTCTATCAAATCACTCGACATGAACTAAAGTTTAATGGTGCTCGACATCAACTAAACTTTACTCAACTTACATTGTTTCATCGGCTCACATTGAATTTGAATTTGCTTGGCTCGAACTAATTTTCTTTTTGGCTTCCATTAACTTTACTTAGCACCTACTATGCAAATTGTTAAGCTTGATAGACAAAACTTCTTTTAACTTGTTCTTCTGAACTTAATCAATGTAACCAACCTTTGCAACCTTAAGTAGATTATTAATGCACTATAATATCATTGTCTTAAGTAATTCTTGTACTTCTTTTCCATATCATAACCCAAACTTTGCTCTAGGTGCTATTGTTACCTCATTTGATCAAATTCTCTTCATCAATCAAATAAATGATAGTACTTAAATCATAGAAGCAATTGTCTTACCAGCAAGTAGCAAGTTTGACATCAGTGACAGAACAATGATTGAAACACATTTATCATACTTGTGTCAATCTATTTTCAACAATCTCCCTCTTTGGCATTGATGACAAACCAAAGTGACCACACTTAATCAATATGACCAACAAAATACCAATAATAAAATTATTCCTTGTATTGAAATCTCTCCCTTTATGAACAACTTCCATCTTCTGAATAGATTACAAAATTTTGTTTTGATCAATAGACAATCAATCAACTCATCCTTAATCTCCCTCTTGATTACTTATATCTCCCCAAACATTTTCTCCCTCTTTCTAGGTAGATGTAATCAAGAGGTACACTTTCTCCCTCAACAATCAGGATTTCTCCTTCATCTCCCTTAGCTTTCATGACACTTGGTACACTTTCTCCCTCTTTGACAATAATGCCAAAGACATGTCATCTTCATATGTAGATATGAATATTTATAGTTTCTCCCTCTATCACCTTGCTTGTGACTGATTTGTAGCTCCAACTCTTTGATTACTTTAGACAACTCTTAAAGTAAGATCCGCTGCATCAATATGTAACATATGTCAATCAACTTGTTTGATACAAGGCACTCCACATGTTTTTTAGGTAGCCTTTTGATAGGGGTATCACCCCTAATTTACCTCTTAGATACTCATGAGCATCCATAGGTAATGTTTTTGTGAAGATATTAGCTATTTTCTCTTTTGTGTTAACATATTCCATTTTCACCTCTTTATCTTGAACTAATTCTCTCAAGTAATGATACTTGATTGTAATGTTCTTAATCTGTGTATGCATCATAGGATTCTTTGATATATCTATAGTACTTGTACTATCACAATAAAGTATCACAGGTTTAGTGATTTCCTCCTTCACACCTTTGAGTAGCTGTTTGATCCATACAATGTTTGTACAATTTACTGCAGCAACAACATATTCAGCTTCAACAGTAGATTGAGAAATGTAGTTTTGTTTCTTGCTAGTCCATGTAACCAACCTTTTGCCCAAGAAAAATGCTCCTCCACTGGTGCCCTTTCTCTCATCAATATTTTTAGCCCAATCAACATCAGTATAGGCTCTTAACTCAAATCTATATCATTTTTCTTGTAGTATAGACCATAGTCCTCTATTCCTTTCAGATATCTCATTATTCTCTTAACAACCATCAAATGATTCTCCCTAGGATTAGTAGAGAATATTGCAACTATCCCTATAGATAATGCAATATCAGGTTTGTTGCGTACTAGATATTGCAATTTTCCAATCATAGACCTGTATAATGTTTGATTCACCTTAGCTAAATCATCATTCTTTGACAATTTATGTCCTTTCATCATACATGTACTTAAAAGCTTGGAATCCTCCAATCTAAAAGTTTTCAATATCTCCTTTACATACTTTGACTAAGTGATGTATATACCATATTTCATCTAATGTACTTGCAAACCCACAAAGAACTTAATCTCTCCAAACATAAACATTTCAAATTCTTTCTTCATTTCATTTGCAAAAGCCTTACATTAAACATCTTGACCTCCAAATATGATATTATCAACAAAAATTTCAGATAACAAAATACCTTTGCCTTTCTTTCTCTTCAAGTGCAGATTGCTTTTATCATCAGTCCTTTCAAATCCAATCTTCACAAGATAATTATGAAGCCTTTCATATCATGCTCTTGGTGCTTGCTTCAAGCGATATAGAGTTTTATGTAGTCTACATACCATGTTTTTGTTGTCAACATCAACAAATCCTTCTAGTTGTTCTATATAAACCTCTTCCTTTAATATACCATTCAAAAATGAAAACTTAACATCCATTTGATAAACTTTAAAACCTTTGTATGCAGAGTAAGCAAACAAAGTTCTTACTCCTTCTAGTCTTGCAGCAAGGGCAAATGTTTCTACATAGTTAATCCCTACTTCATGTGCATATCTTTTGCAAACTAATATTTCCTTGTTCCTTGTGACTTCACCATTTTGATCTAAGTTGTCTCTATTTACCAACTTGGTACCAATCACATTTTTGTCTTCTGGTCTAGGAACTAGAGTCCATGTTTTATTTTTCTCAATTAGTTCAATCTCTTCTTCCATGGCTTTTCTCTAATCCACATCTTCTAAGGCATCTTTCACTATTTTGAGTTCTTGCATGCTCAACAAACATGTATCATTTCTCAACTTGTTCCTTGTCATTGGTCTAGCATCTGTATCTCCAATGATTTGTGCAGTAGGGTGATATCTCTTGACATACTTAGACAATCTTGGTTATGTTTTGTTCTCTTCATTTGGTCTCTCAACTTCTAAATCACTATGTGCATCTCTGTCAGGTAGTTCAACATCTTTTTCATATACACTAATCTCAAAATAAGAATGTGCCTCTACTTCATTCTGTAACTCAACACCTGAATGTACCTTGGTTCCTTAATACAACTTGACATTCATAGTATGTGACTCCGTAGTCACTAAAACTTGTTGTTGGTTTGCAACTTGATTTTCAGCATCATCATCAGTAGGCATACTTTCATAAGAGTATACAAATGATTTGTATTCTTCTGGTTCCTTCATAGGTTTAGCTCAATATACTTTTGTGTATTCATCAAATTTCATATTTGCACTTTCCACAACTTTGTTAGTGTTAGTATTTAAACACCTATAAGCTTTACTTCTTGTAGAATAACCAAGAAATATACCTTCTTCACTTTTTGCATCTAGTTTACCATTCCTAAAATCTTTGAGAATATAGCATTTTCTTCGAAATACCTTAAAATGTTTTACATTAGGTGAGTATCCATACCATAGTTCAAAATGTGTTGAATGAGTATTTTTCTTGACTTGTACATAGTTCAAGGTATAGATAGTTGTATTTACAACTTCTCTCTATTATTTCAAAACAATATTTTTCTCCATCATGAGTGTCCTGGCATAGTTCATTACAGATATGTTCTTCCTTTTAGTAATTCCATTTTTTGAAGGGTTTCTAGGAGCAGATGTCTATCTTTTGATTCCTCTTTCATTACAAAAAATTCTCAAACTCATTTGATGTAAATTATCCTCCTCTGTTAGATCTCAAAAAATTGACACTTTTAGCTTTTTCTTTCTCAACTCTTGCTAAATCCCACTTAAACATTCGTAAAGCATTAGATTTCTATTTTAGAAACATAACAGTCATCATTCTAGAATAATCATCAACAAGTAGTATAATTTACTTAGGTCTCGTTTGTAGCTTTGCACTTCAATTGGTTCACACAATACAATATGAACAATCTTTAATATTCCTTTAGAGGTATGAGTCTTACTCTTAAAACTTGACTTTGTCATTTTGCCTAACTGACATTGTTTGTAAATTATATTGTTAGGCTTCTTTAACTTAAGAAAACCTCTAACACTTTTCATGTTACTGATACTAACTAGGTTATCAAAATTAACGTGACATAACCTCTTGTGCCATAGCCACACATCATCAAATTCTACAATTTAATAAGTAGCATCCTCTAAATCAAGGTAGAATAGATTAACTCTAGTTTGATCACCTTTTCCAATTAGTTTTCCATCAATATCATATATCTTAGCAATCTTGTTTTCAAACTCAACCTTACATCTTGAATTATTTAGTTGTGACACACTCAATAGATTATAGTTAAGTCCTTCAACATAGTAAGCATTGTCACATAAAATCTTTTCTGTAAGCTTGATCGAACCTTTTCCTTTTATCAGACATGGTGCATCATTACCAAACCTTACACTATTTCCATCATAATAATTCAAGACAACGAAATTACTTTTATCTCCAGGGATCCATATGACATTCTTGTTCACACAAGACACTAGTGCTATTGCCTCATCCTCATCAGACTCATCCTTCATTGCAACACACACCACTTCATCATCATGATCGCCAGATCCATCTTTTGTTTCCTCTTCAGCAATGTAGCAAGATTTCTTGTCTTTATCTTTGTAATCTTTGTTGTCTTCATATCTTCTACTTTTGCATTTGTCAACAGTTATGTATTTCTTCTTCTCTGGACATCTAGCAGCAATATGACCAACCTCATTGCAATTGAAACACGTGATGGCTAACTTACCTTTGAACTTGCCTATACCTCTATGAAATCTCCTTACTAGTAGTGCTCCAAGTTGATCTACATCTTCCTCATCTATATCACTGTCACTAGACACATATTTTGTCTTTTTCTTCTTCTTCTTCTCATCAAGTTCCTTCAATTGTTGAGATAATGGGTGTTGCACACATTGCATAATATTGTTATATTATATTATTTTATTATGAAATATTGCACCTAGATGAACGTGCAACATGTAAAGATTCTCATAGGATATACTTGATGAGTTTTATTGTAACATTATAATAATATTTCATGTAATTATTTAATATTGAGAAAAAGAATTAAATTTCCAATATTAAATGTGGGGTCAATGGGTTAGTTAGCACATGGTTTTAGCACATAGTTTATGTAATACCACTTGGTGGTTTTGTGGGACTTGCTACTATATAAGCAGCCACAAGGGTAGTTGTTGATGTGAGGTGAGAAGAAAAAAGGGCAAAAGGGAAAGAGTCAAGTAAGACAAGGCTTGACAAGTTAGCCAAGGGAGCATTTGTGAAGGTTGGAAGCATGGCATGGGATGTGTGGGTTCATGCTTGTTCACATGGATTGCTCGATTGTGGCTATGGCTTTGAAGGCTTCCATGGTTGTATTGCAATGGTATTTTTTGTTGAATAATACATGGTGATGGATGCTTTTGGAGGCTAGGTTTTTCCCTCAATGAGGGTTTCCTAGGGTATATCTCATGTCACAATTTTTGTGGGTATGATGTTTATTCTGTTGCATGTGGATTTAAATTATATGTTTAGTTCAAATATATTATGGGTCCTTACAATTCATATCAAAGGTATGGTTTTATTATTGTAACCCTGGATTGAATCCATGAGAGGATAAAAGAAAGGGCAAGATATATGAGTTTTTTTATTGTAGATATGAGGTTTTGGGTTTGTTGTTATGATGGGATATTGATAGATTTTGGGCATGTGAAATTATTAACAAAAGGATTTTTTTGGATATTTCATTTAAATGAGGGTTTTTAGGGGGATCTTGTAGAAATGACCTCTTAGGTAAAAACAAACCTCACCATTGGATCCAGGTTAATGTTTTCATTAATTTTGATATATAATATGCCCTAGTTTGGCCATGTTAAGAGGAAATGAAATAGTTTTTTTAGTTTCAGCCTGTGATGGCCGTCAAATTTAATCCCATCAAAATTTTTGTCGCAAAAAAGAATCACAGTGAAAAAGGTAAAAAGGATGTCTTAGTAAAACAATCATAACTTTCTCTTAGGATATGGGATTTCAGACTTCTTATAGGCATTGGAAAGCTAATTCAGAGCACAACAACTTTGTGTAGGTTTGGTTCTATGATTTTAACATTTTTAAAGGTTTTAAGAGCCCTAAAGTTAGATTTTATTTATTTTGAATACATATTAGGACATAATTTGGGCACATGGAGTCAGATTTTGGACTTCAAGTAGTCAACGAAAAGCTTTTGGAGAGCTCTACACATTAGTTCAGATTTGGTGCAGGTTTGGTATAGTTTATTTGGTGATATATTAATTTAAATAGTGTATGGTATATATTGACTATGATAACATTGTGAGTTTATAACATTGTATATTTTAGAGATTTAAGATTTGATGTCATTGTATACTCAGTTCATATTTCAGATTGGTCTCATGATGATATCGTTATCAATATTTAATTTGGATATGTATGATGACTTGTTGGGTCTACAAGTTGTGCAATGTTGTAAGCAGTCTATACTTATAGGTTGCATTTATAGCTTGTTATGGGTTGTCTTTACCCATTGATATTTCATTATTGATACATATTTAGATTGGTAGCTTATATTTGGGTTCTCTATGCCCTAAGTCACATCATTTGCTGATTTTTTCTTCATATAGAAGGGATGAGATGTTGTTACTAGGTATAGTCATGGTGGAGGATTGTGGTTGACTATTTTATGCTGACAGGTTGGACACTTTGAGAGTCAGATGCTCAGTTCATGGATGTGATAATGGTGCCATGAATTTTGGCATGACATGATTGGATATATAGGTACATCCTTGGTGTTCATTGGTTTGGATTCCTAATTTGATTATGGTGGTATATCTTCTTGATTGAGGATCATGGTTATTTGGTTTCTTTTGAGGAGCTCATGATGTGCACTTTGAGTTCTTTGATGGTTTGATGCCTTGGTTGATTCTCATGGTTAGAGGATGGTTTTTCATTATGATGTCATGGATAGCTTGGATACATGGTTTAGTAGGAGCTCATAATAGTGATGAGGTGGCAATGCAAGATAAGTTTTTGGTTTGGTTTGTATCTTCTTGATTTGAAAATCTTGGTTTCACTTGGTATTGACACTTTGGTTGTGTGTATAGACCTAAAGAATCTTCATGTAGGAGATAGATTTTATGATGTCATAGGTGACTTGGTACCATAGTTGAGTGGAATTTTTTGACATTGATATATTTATTGAGTGTTTGTAGATGTTGGAGGTTTTTTTTAGATCCTGTTGCTGTAGAAGCATCTTTAACATTTGCATGGAACACTTGGTTATCTTCATGGTGTGTGAAGATGGTTAGATCTTGAGGACTCATGGTGCCATGAATTTTGGCACGACATGATTGGATATATAGGTACATCCTTGGTGTTCATTGGTTTGAATTCCTAATTTGATTATGGTGGTATATCTTCTTGATTGAGGATCATGGTTATTTGGTTTCTTTTGAGGAGCTCATGATGTGCACTTTGAGTTCTTTGATGGTTTGATGCCTTGGTTGATTCTCATGGTTAGAGGATGGTTTTTCATTATGATGTCATGGATAGCTTGGATACATGGTTTAGTAGGAGCTCATAATAGTGATGAGGTGACAATGCAAGATAAGTTTTTGGTTTGGTTTGTATCTTCTTGATTTGAAGATCTTGGTTTCACTTGGTATTGACACTTTGGTTGTGTGTATAGACCTAAAGAATCTTCATGTAGGAGATAGATTTTATGATGTCATAGGTGACTTGGTACCATAGTTGAGTGAAATTTTTTGACATTGATATATTTATTGAGTGTTTGTAGATGTTGGAGGTTTTTTTTAGATCCTGTTGCTGTAGAAGCATCTTTAACATTTGCATGGAGCACTTGGTTATCTTCATGGTGTGTGAAGATGGTTAGATCTTGAGGACTCATGGGGTTCTTTATTAGCTTCATCGTGTGTGGAGATGGTTCTTCATGGTATGTGACATGGTTTTCTTCATGATGTGTGGAGATGGTTGCATCTTGAGGACTCACAAGGTTCTTGGTAAAGGTGTGGGTTATGCTTTCATTTGACATGTTATCCTTGGTGTTAGGATAGTTATATTATTATGCCATGATATAATCTTGAAACGTGTTTCGAGTTTAAACATTTTATTGTATGTTCATATGGAGCATGTTATCTCTTTGGTTGAGATGGTTAGATCATGTTGTCATTTTTATGTTCCTAAGGCCATGGTTGGAACTTTGACATTGATCTTGGTTTAGTTTCTTGATATTGAGTACATTGATCATAAGCTGGATACTTCATGATATTTCTATGTTACATTTGGAGTTGACATTGATTAATTGGTTACAAGAACTCATGGATACTTAGAGACGATGGTGTGTTGATTTCTCTTGGATTAGAGAAGTATTTGTTGGGACAGTTGTTTGGTTTTAGCAGGAGGTTCGAGGGGCATTCACCTGATATGGACATAAGAGGAGATTGTTCTTAGATGAGTCTTGGTTGGATACTCGGATATCTTGATGAGCATTCTCATTTTCCACTCTTGGTCTACTCTGCAGTTTGCTACTTGAGAGGTATAGCACATTGTTTCTCTCAGGTGCATTATGTTTATGCTTGTCTTTCATGGATATGGATCTTCAGCTATGGTAGTTGATTTAGTTCTTGTGGGTTCATTTGAGAGATGGTTTAGCATTGGTTATCTCCATTTTCACATGTTTTTATGGTGGTTGAGTTTGAGAGATGGTTTTATATTGGACATATTCTTTGGTTTAAGAATGGTTTATGAGTTTGATCTTCTTGTGAGAGGCTTACATCCATGATTAGTTATATGGTATAGTTTTGGTGTTCTTGTGGCTTCTTATTGGAGTTTTATGGAGGAGATCATACTTTCACAGTTTACATCTAGAGGTGTGTGTAGAAGGAAATGATAGAGGTCATAATTTGCATAGTTTCTCTTTGGTCTTGGTTATCTTCCCAGATGTTCAATTTCACTTACATTGGATTTGAGATTGGTTAGAGATTGTGATCACTAGTTTGTGCTCATGTATGTCATGTGAGAGATGACATGGTTATTTCTTTCCTTTTTTTGTTGTGGAGAACTTGGGAGAATATTGGAGACTTTTTATGAGAGTTGTTCTTGCAGGTTATTGGTTTATGTGTTGCGGATGTCCTTGAGACTATATGGATTCACTTCTTTGAGATGTTGTGAGTGGATTGGTTATAGATTTGACATTATCTTTTGCAGTAGGAAATTCTTGGTGTATATGTGGTAGGTATTGCTCTTGAATCTTGTGGTTGCAGGTTATATATTGGATATGCTAATGATGTGAGATTCACTTGGTATACCTTTGGAGGCATGAATAGTTGGATGGGTTTGACACTTATTGTGGGTGCTATTTTAGCTATGGATATTTTGACAACTACAAATACATGTGATTACCTTTGGATCAAGTTTTTTGTGCTTGGAATTTTAGTTAGTACATGATTTTATGATCTTCTAATGTGACAAGTTGGGTGGCTTTCTCTTTAGATGGCTTCTATGCATGTTCAGTGGCAGTGACATAATAGGAGGTGAGATCATTCATGTTTGAGATGCTGAATAATTTAATTTTGTTATGGGTACTAGGATGGAGCACTTCATGTACTTTTATCCATGATGGTGGATGTGCTAGGATGGATTGTTCCCTTGCTTATTTATGTGGCTACAAATTGACCTTATGCAATGTTGAGATAATGGGTGTTGCATAGATTGAATAATATTGTTATATTATATTATTTTATTTTATTATGTAATGTTGCACCTAGATGGACGTGCAACATGTAAAGATTCCCATATGATATACTTGATGAGTTGTATTATAACATTGTAATAATATTTCATGTAATTATTTAATATTGGAAAAAAAATTAAATCTCCAATATTAAATGTGGGGTCAATTGGTTAGATAGTACTTGTTTTATGTAGTACCACTTGGTGGTTTTGTGGGACTTACTACTATATAAGCAGTCGCAAGGGTAGTTGTTGATGTGAGATGAGAAGACAAAAGGGCAAAAGGGAAAGAGTTGATCAAGACAAGGCTTGATAGGTTAACCAAGGGAGTATCTGTGAATGTTGGAAGCATGGCATGAGATGTGTGGATTCATGCTTGTTCACATGAATTTCTCAGTTGCGACTATGGCTTTGAAGGCTTCCATGGTTGTATTGCAATGGTATTTTTTGTCAAATAATACATGGTGATGGATGCTTTTGGAGGCTGGGTTTTTCCCTCAATGAGGGTTTCCGAGGGTATATCTTGTGTCACAATTTTTGTGGGAATGATGTTTATTCTCTTGCATGTGGATTTCAATTGTATATTTATTTTAAATCTATTATGGGTTATGTGGAAATGGTTATATTATTTCTTGCAAGTTTCCTTACATCAATGACAACTTAGTGTTGAAAGAAGATACAACATTTTTAGCCTTAAAATTGTCAAAATTAGATAGCTCAAAAGTAGTGAGCCTTACTAGACCTTCAAGGGTTAGATTATTTCCATGCATAAATCTCAGTTCTTGTATTGCAGAAATTCTAATAGCATAAATAGGCAATAGTGTTCTAAAAAAATTTCTTAGTACAATATCATCATCTATTTTACCAATAGCTCCTCTTATTGCATTAACAACTTTTATCCTAGAGTAGTATTGACCAATATTCTTACCTTCTTGCGTTCTCATATGATCGTAATTACCTCTAAGACTTTTAGCTTTGGCTCTTCGAACATTCTTGTCACATCCATAGATAGTGTGTAGAGCATCCCACATTTTATTTGCACTGTCACACCCTTTGATGTTATCAAACTTGGCATAGCTTAGGGTAGAGGTAATTTGCAAAATTGCTTGGTTGTGTTCTTTTTTTTTTTTAGATCTTCAGCAATTAGGGCTCCAATGGGATTAATTAGCTCAATAGCAATGGTAGATTATGCATGATCTCCAAGACCTCCTAGGTGTAGCTTCACTAGAGTTTTCCATGTAGGAAAGTTATCTCCATTAAGCTTGGGTACCTATATTTTTAAAAATTTGATCTTGCTGATTCTAGTACATTCAAACTAGTTCTCTTAAGCAGATAGCTCTGATACCAATTGTTGGAATTCTTTAGAATAACTGAGAGGGGGGTGAATCAGTTATCCAAGGTCTATATGTACAATTAAAACTTTTCACAACTTAGTGAACCCATATCCATAAAACATTTTATCATGCATGCATCCATTAGATTATGTAATCACTTAAACTTGTAGGTTACTGTCAAATCAACTTTGTAGGAATGTAAACATGAAACATAATAGATTCAATAACACACTTGACACTATGGTTTAATGTGGAAACCCAATTTGGGAAAAACCACTAGTAACATGCTACTCATTCTCACTCTTCTGAAGTGATGCCTTATGAAAGGCCAACCTTGTTAAAGGTTACAATGCACACTGTTTAATATGACACAGTTAAAGAATTTCAATGATCTTGTTAGGAGTGAGCCTTGTTAGAGAACTTTAGATCATTCACTTGGAATGTCACCCGGTTAAAAGATTTACAAATGACTATTAGGTCAACCTTAATCCAAAGGATTTACCCTAGACTGATACAATGATTAGAAAGTAACAATAGGGCTTGATCTCATAACAAATTACAACACACTTGTAGATTATAGATCAATGTTTTAGTCATCTGTTTTCTTTGGCTTTCACAAACTACAACTCTAATAGCTTGTTCACCCTTCAAGCATCGATAATCTTAAGCCTTCTTGCTTTGCTTGCCAATGCAGTCTCTTCTCTTAGGTCACTAAATGAAGCAATACCCTACACTCCTTGTCTTCCTTAGGTTCTCACACATGACAACCCTTGCTTATGACCAACCATCTCTATACGTAGAGAAATAAGATCTTTTTTTGTTCATCCTCCATCATCCATTTTATGGTTAGGTCAGCTTAAGTAAGATTCAATGAATCTACCCCTTATTTCATTTCATTTCCTTTTAGAAACTTCTTCTTCAATCTTCTTTGAATTCACCTCAAAATGGTTTATCATGAATTCTATGCCACCGGCTCATCAACCTTATCTTCCACATGGTTCACGTAATTCAAGAAATCAAACTTGTCAGCTTAGATTCATCAAATTCTTGATCTTTCTCATAATGCTGACTCTCGACATTAACTAGCTTCTAATGCTCGACACATACTATGTTGCTCGACATCCTCTATCAAATCACTTGACACAAACTAAAGTTTATTGGTGTTCGACATCAACTAAACTTTTCTCAGCTTATACTATTTCACTCAACTTACACTGAAATTGACTTTGCTAGGCTCCAACTATTTTTTTGCTCGACTTGCACTAACTTTGCTTGGCACCTACTGTGCAAATTGTCAAGCTTGGCGGAAAAACTTCATTAAACTTGTTCTTCTGAACTTAATTAGTGTAACCAACCTTTACAACCTTAAGTAGATTATAAATTCACTATAATATCACTGTCTTAACTGATTCTTGTACTCCTTTTCCATATCATAACTCAACCTTTCCTCCACGTGTTATTGTTACCTCATTTGATCAAATCCTCTTCATCAATCAAATAAATGATAGTATTTAAATCATATAAGTAATTGTCTTACCAACAAGTAGTAGGTTTGAAATCAGTGACAAAACAATTATTGAAACACATTTATCATACTTGTGTCAATCTATTTTCAATGAAAGGATCTAAAAACTATTCATTCTTAGGACAATTGTCTGATATGATGTTGCAGAAAATAACTGTACTCAAATATTTTGACCCTTGGAGTCTTGTGGTTACCGTCACCATTCATGGGATGCAAATTTAAAATGATTTAGTTGATCTACAAGCACCATCAATATCATGACAAAGGAGGTATTATCTTGACTTCATATCATTGGTCTCTAAGAAACACCAACCATACTTCAGCTTGTTGATAGTTCTACTATCAAGCTAGATGGGATGATAGAAGATGTCATAGTCACTTAAACTCTTGGGAGTATCCTGTAGACTTTGTTGTCCTCTCCCCAAAGGCTAACATGGGTGGATATCGTTTAATTCTAGAGAGACCATGGTTAGCCATTATAGATGCCTATATAGCTTGTCGGTCTGGGAAGATGACAATATCCAATAATATCCATACTAAGAACCTAACTTTATACTCCCCTGCTCAATCACTGTTGCTAGATGACCAAGTAATCTAGCTAGAATTGGGTGATGATGATCTAGAGGTCAATTCCATCTATCATCTAATAATGATAGGTTGAGAGTCATTTGTAGCTTCTTGGGAGGAAGATGAGATAATTTCATCCATTATCATGAATGCGTATGGAGTAGAGTCTCAAGTGTATCCTCAAGAAAAATGTATCCTAGAAACCATATTACCACCTTTGAACATACCTCAGTATTTAGAATTCTCCCAATTCCTTCACACATTATTACCTCATGAGGTGAATTCTTATCTAGTTGCTCATCTATTCATGGTAGATAAGGTCATTAAGATGGAAGTTGGTCTAGGAAGAGAGTTGAATGTTAGCAATGCTTTATCACTTTCTCATCAGAAAATTGTGTTGCAGTTACTCCAGGAAAATCAAAAAGAATTTTCTTGGGACTACATGGACATGAAAGAATTAAATCCTATTCTCTTCACTCACAAGATCTACATCAACCCTGACTTCAAACCTATCTGATAGGCTCATAGGAGATTCAACCATATTTTGAGGGATATAGTTAAGAATGAACTACAAAAGCTATTAAGTGTTGGTTTTATCTACCCCATCTCTGATAGCCAATGGGTATCACCCCTGATTATAGTACCAAAGAAGGGAGGAAAATTGAGAGTTTTTGTAGATTACAGGGAGCTTAATTCAACCACTAAGAAAGACCACTTCCCCTTGCCATTTATAGATCAAGTTCTTGACAACCTAGCTGAAAAGAAATATTTTTCTTTCCTAGATGGTTTTAGTGGTTATAATTAGATACAAATAGCTCCAAAGGACCAAGAAAAAACAACCTTCACTTGCCCATGGGGAACTTTTGCGTACTCAATTTTACCTTTTGGCTTGTGCAATGCCCCAATCACACTCGGATGAGCTATCATAAGTATCTTTTCTAATATATTTGTTGATGGTATGGAGATCTACATGGATGATTTAACTATTTATGGGACTAGTTTTGAGGAAACAAAAGCAAATTTAGAAACAATACTCAAGAGATGCCAAGACTATAACCTTTCCCTAAGTGGTGAAAAATATTTTATGATGATGGAAAAAGGAGTAGTACTAGATCATTTCATTTCTTTACAAGGCATCCAAGTAGATCCATAAAAGATTGAGGTCATTAATACCTTACCCATGCTAGAAAAGTATAAGGATGTACGAAGTTCCCTTGGCCATGCTGGGTACTACAGAAGATTCATCAAGAATTTTAGTCAACTTGCAACATCCCTTTATAACCTATTAAAAAGGATTCTAAATTTTTGGGGGACTCTAAGTGTGCTACATCTTTCCTAGAGCTTAAAGAGGTTCTTACCACAACACCAATTTTGAGAGGGCCCAATTAGGGACTACCTTTTCACACTCACACAGATGCCTCAAACTATGCTATAGGTGTTGTGCCAGGCTAGAAGGTAGACTCAGTTAAACATGCTATTTATTTCATCAGTAAAAATTTGTAAGGTGTAGAGTTCAACTACACAGTCACTGAAAAGGAGCTACTTGTAGTTATCTATGCACTGAATAAATTTAGGCACCATATTAATGGATATGAAATATTTGTTCATATTGACTACTCTTTTATAAAGTACCTAATGAATAAGCCTACAATATCAAGAGGATTGGCTCGATGGTTGCTACTTATGCAAGAATTTGATATCACAATAGTAGATAAACTCAACAAGGCCAATGTGGTTGTTGACTTTCTCTCTCAGTGGAATGTACCTAATGATCCTATAGCCATTGATGACTATTTTCTAGATGAACATCTTTTCCTATTGTTAGCACAAAAACCCATGGTATGCAGATATTGTGAATTACCTAACCATAGGAAAGATGCCAATTCACTTCTCTACTAAAGAAAGGAAGTTACTAGCCTAAAAGAGCTTTATCTATTCTTGGATTTTGGGATTTATGTTTTATATTGGTCCTGATCAAGTAATGTGCAGGTGTATAAGGGAAGATGAAATATATGATATCTTAAGGGCATGCCATGATGAAACCTATGGAGGTCATTTTGCAGCCAAGTGGATAATTTTTAAAATATTGACTACTAGATACTATTGGTCAAGTTTACACAATGATGCAACGAGATACACAAAGAGATGTGATAACTGTAACACATGGGGAGACCCACTAAATTAGATGAAATGCTTATTTAGCCTTAGATAGTCATTGTACCCTTTGATAAATGGGGGATTAACTTTGTAGAACCTATTGAACCCTCTTCACAAGGTAAATCCTATATTTTAGTTTAGATTCATTATGTGACTAAGTGGGTAGAGGCCAAACCCATGAAACATCCAAGGGATAACAACATTGCCAAGTTCTTGTATGAATCTATCTTTACACAGTTTGGTGTCCCTAGGGAGTTAACATCTAATCAAGAAGCCCAGTTTACATCTAATTTGATAGCTGCTCTCATTGAGGAATATACCATTCGGCATGGTAAATCATCACCTTACCACCCGCAAGCTAATGGCCAAGTAGAAGTTACCAACAGGGAGCTAGAATCCATTCTTACCAAAATAGTAGCACTCCATAGATAGGATTGGGCCACACACCTTCCTAAAGCTCTTTGGGCTTATAGAACCACCTAGAAATCTACAACGGGTTTCACTCCTTTTGAGATCATCTATGGTAGGTCAATTATGATGCCTGTAGAGTGAATATAAAATATTGAGGACTACTCTAGAGCTTGATATGGAACTTACTATTGCACAACAAGACCAAATTTTGAGTTTAAATGGCCTTGATGAATGATGCAAATCTGCATTGAATAACATAGAACTTATCCAACATCAATGAAAATAGTGGCATGATAAATTTATCAAGGATAAAATCTTTGTTTTAGGGGATTGAGCACTTCTTTATGATTCTAGGTATCAGTACAATCTAGGAAAGTTTTAAACTTGTTGGTTGGGACCATATGAAATTGTTTTTGTATTTCCAAATGGAGTGGTTGAATTGTCTACTATTGATCTTGTTTGATTCAAGTTACTTGTCAATGGGCATAGCCTACTCTAAAACAAACCAGTTAGTTGTGATGAGTTCTTGCTAAAGTTCCAACACAACAAAGACATACTTGTTCTTGCAGTCAAAGAGTCTAGGTCTTCTACCCCAACTTTTGCTAATTCTTGATTCTGTTCAAGATTTTCATAATAAACACTTTCTTCTTGAAAGTCATTTCATAATAAACACTTTCTTCTTGAAACTCATTTCTCTGCCATACACTACACCTCACCCTCTCTCTTCACCATCTTTCTATCCCATCCCATCCCATCCATCCAAAAATTTAGGTGATCTTTTTTCAGAACACTTTTACTGCATCACTCGCTAGGTTCATACCATATAACCTTGTACATATTTTATTTTATTTATTCTTTATTAGGAATTTCTCTTAGTTAAATTTACTCTCTTGCATATCCTGGCCTAGTGGGACCCATGCCCTTAGTTGGGTGGGGGGTGGGGGGGTAAATATTCATTTTTCCAATTTTTAAATTGCATGTAAACTTTGAAGTTTTTGTCCTATGAGATGACTGTTGTCACATGTTTGATGACCCGTCCTTCTGTAATTACATCATTAAGGTAATTAAGGACATTAAAAGTTTAAGTTTAAATTTTAATGATATATTAGCAATGTGTTCAGGATGGTAGGCCTTGACATAAGCAAAATATTATGAGACTTAATACAAGAAAATATATCATTAGATTTCATGCATTAAAAATCTTTAATTCCAAGAAGCACATAGTAATTGTATGGCATTTTTTCTATCCATAACATCTGATGTTGTAACACTGAGAATTTTATTGACTCACCATTGTTGAGTTTTGAGAACATCATGATTCGAGAAAAAAAAATTGTTCATAACAATGGGAGGAGGTCTTTAGAGATATGAGCCTGTGGATCAGAGGGTTTTACTGGGTGACACAACTAATTGTGGGATGTTCAGGAGAAAAGGATGGTTAAACTACTACTTGAGTCTTAAGGGGTTCAATGAAGAGATTTCTCTTCAATTTCTAAGCACCTTGAAGGATGGCTTTGCAATGGTTAAGGGACTAAAAATTGAATTTACAGAAGGTCTTGTGGCTGAAGTAACTTGGTTACCCCAGGAAGTAGTCTGCGCCAATACTAGCTTCCATAAGGTTTCAACCTCCCATTCTCCTACAACCATCACTAGTAATGAATGCCAATGTAGAGGATCATGATATTTCTATAGAATTTTGGCAATGGAGAAGGCTTAGGGAAAATTATGGATACTTTGATTATGTTAAGAATGAGCGAGGGGAGAGGACAACTAGTGATTGGAGAGTTTGTGCTAGAATCAGGAATTTCATGGTTGCTGGGGACCAACAATAGTTATGTTGGGGGAAATTATAGGCTTCCAAAAGGCCATCTTTCTAAGTTCTTTTTATCATCTTTCAAATAGTCATGACTTTATGGTTTCAAGCATATGAACTTATGGATTTTTTATGTATATGTTATATATATGTGAAGTCATGAGGTAGAAATATGGATAGTTTAAAGATGTTATATTTACTTAAATTTATGGAAAAAAATGGTATTATGAAATAGTTATACATGTTGATAAATATTTCCCATCTATGCTATGTTTTAGGTAGTTTTCCTCCTATGTCCATATGATTTGCATGAGTGGTAATTAGAATTTTACACATTTTCTCTAATATTGATGATGAAAATATATATTTATATGGAGGTTGTGCATGCATTAATTATTTTGTAGGTTTTTGCTGCAGGTATTCAAGAATCAACATTTCAATACTAGAGTAGTCAAAGCCATCTGGATTACTAGACCTTTGCAAGTAGAGAAAATCATTTATCGCTTTCTATTATTGCATTGCACGGATGTAGCTTCCACAACTTGCTATATTCCTAGAGGATTTATTAGTGGTTAATGTTGTTTATGTTTTAAAATTTATGAGTCTGTAATTGATCCTCATTACTAGAGTGATCTTATATATAGGAAGTAGTTGTAATTTCCTTTAAAATAATGACTATTGTAACTTTGAGGGCAGTCGAAGAATAGAGTGAGTTGATTTTCATAGTAGCAAAGTGTGATACTATTTTTCAATCAAGCGTAATCTTTCACCATGGATAAATAGAATACACAGTTCAAGTTTATATCTCTTATCTTGATTGTATTTTATGTTCACTCATCCAAGGGGTCCCACTTTGTGAGTGAATTGTTCTATTAGAATAGATTTCATTTCCTTGTTTATTTCTAAGTAAGGTAGAACTATGTTGCTCCTACAACCATTGATAATAGAACTGGTGAACTATTCCCACAACATTGGCAGTCAAAGTAGCTTCTATATGTAAAAAAACCTAACCTATCAGGAGCACGCATAAACAAGAAACTGTTAGTTGCACATGTATATCAAATATCCAAAAGAAAGCAAAATACAACTAACACTATGCTTGAGTTTTACAACTCAATACAACAAAAAAGAAACGTCCTCATGCAACCTCAAAGTAGCTCAACAAGAGCACCCAGGGCACCCATAAGAGGCCTTGTTGGTGTGCTTTAGATTGGAGGGATGTGAATGTGCTCTCCCAAACACAACTATTGATGAATCCCGTCAATGGTTAAAGCATGAAAATGAGATGAATCTAAGATAGATGAGTGATGAATGTTTCAAGAGGAGGCTATCGAAAAATCCACTCCCAAAATATTCTAAGTGGAGGTGAATGCAAGAAATCAAACTAGTATCAATGCAAGAATGAAATCTAACATCTACCAAAGGGTTAGTAACAATGCATAAAATCTCTAAATTCACTAGAAAGCTCTAACTCTAAATTAGCATGATAACAATACAAATGAGGGAGATGAAAAATGCTTGAGACAAGGGCTCTATTTATAGGTTTGAGAGAGACCTTGGGGAGGTGGCATCTATGTGGTATCCACATAGGTTCCACAAGGGAGACACATGGGCTAAGGAGACAAGCCATGCAGAGGTCAACATTAACCTTGTTAATGAAAGTTATGGCTCAAGATTTTCTCACATGTGTGAGAGACCTTGGAGAAAGCAAAGGGGGACAAAGTGTAAGAGGTGTGAATAAAATAATGAAATGGAAGCTTTATTGGATCTTGAGTTGCTCACATATATGTGAGAAAACACTTAGGAGCTAAAAGGTGTTTAGAAAGGTGTTTAGGATAATTAAGTGGGATTAACTAATGGGTAGGCTTAGAATGATGAGAGTGATGGGTGTAGACAAGGTTTTTAGGATGGGATTGAGATTAAATTAAATAAGATTTAACTTAATCATAAGATTAAAGAATTTAGTGAAGTGGAGGGAATTAAATAAATTGAGATTTGTTTAAAAGGGGATTTATGGAGCACTATGCATTAAATAAATTTAACATATTATAGGGGATACATCTAAATTAAATTTAAATACATTAGGGAAGTGAACTTATTTAATTAAATAAGTAGAAGAATATGAAAAATATAATTAATTAATTAGTAATTATTTATAATGTCAAAGGAAATATTAAATGAATTAATATAGCATTTGGGACGATTTTAAGTGTTTACAGCTTCTATTCGTGATTGTATGCTAATTTCTTTTACTAGCTCTAGTTTAAGTTTTCCTAAAACTCAAGCATTTGAATTCCATAGATTAGTCTTAGATTGAGAAGGTTTAAATCATATACTTTGCAAATTCTATTCCAAGTTTATGTCCCTAATCGATAATTAAATGATATTGAATAATTCATTTAGAAACCAATTAGGGTGTCTAATCTTGAATAAAAAATTCATTGCTATAGGTTTCTGATACTATTATTTGGCCAACCACCAACCCTGTTAGGAGTTGATAACAAGACAAATGAACCCAATGTTTGAATCACCTTAATACTGTCTCCAGTAAACAATCTTTAGGATAACAGATCCAAGTTCTTGAACTGACTAAACAAAAGTTCCTTTGCCAAATTAGTTCCTTTGAATCTCATCTTATGACAACAACATCAATTAGTTTTCTAATCTTATCAAATTTGCATCCAAAGCTCACATAACATTAAAAAAATGATCTCACTGGATTATAACCAAAGAAACAAACCTTCCTTTATACCAAGTCCTAAAAAAAGTATTAATTCAGCCTTGAGGATTTCTCACTTTACAATGAATAGTATAGGACCTCACTAAGATATTACATTTATATGTTACATTATAAATAACACAATTTATAATGATACAAACAATAGTTAGCTTCCTGGGAACAACACACTAAATAAACTTCACAAATCATCACAGAAAAAAAATTGATTTTGCCACATTAACCATAGCATCATGAACATGTCTTCAACTATAATCCAAGCATGTTGAATGACCTTCAGCCTTACTAAAAAGATACAATGAAATTATCAGAAATTGATTACTAGAAACTTGCTTTGAGAGCACTCTCCATAAAATCTTATGTAACTCATGCTAAATTACATATCTTGTTCTAAAAGCATACGTACAACATCAAAACACATTTTTGAATACTTCACTAACTTTGTATATTATAATGCTATGACCACAAACTTGATCAAACGAATCTTCCTCTGCAACTCTAACTAAAATATCTAGAAAATTGATATGTTGACATTAATGACAAACACTATCATGAATGCAACATATAAGAACTCAATCATCTCTTTGGCATACTGACAATCTCCCCCATACAATCATACCTCCAACAACATTAAGCATTCATGCTAGCAATCTCTCCCTTTGGCATTGATGGGAACATATGATGAAAAACATTGAAGTACCATGAATATGAAAACATATTTCTTCCTCATATGCCTTTACTGCCCCATTTATGTTGCCCGTGAATGTACAAACATATCACTCTCTTGTAGATAGGTTGTAGAGAGTTTCTCATGTTCTAATCACAACCATGATACACATCTCTACCATTGATCAATAATCAATGTTTTACATGTGTTACTCTCCACCGTACATAAAGAAGGTTTTTCATGGTCATCTACCCCTCATTAGCATCAATGAAAAGGTGTCATTATGCCAAATCAATAATTTCCAAAATAATCTGAAAAATCTCTACAAAAGTATCAAAATACACTATTGAATACCATTACCAAGAGTCCTTAATGACTCATCTCAAACACAGATAGTCCCCCATATGAGAAGAATTGATCATCATGTCGAGACAATAGAATAGTGCTAGGATTTATACTAGACTAATGCAATCTCTGCATCAACTACTCTAAAGAGGGTTGGGGCATAACCCCAAACATAGCTCTCAAGTACTCAAATGTATCCTTATCTAAAGGTTTTGTGAATATGTCTTCTATTTTCTCCTTTATGCTAACATACTCCAATTTGATCTCTTTCTCTACTACCTTATCTCTCAAAAAGTGATACTAAATAGAAATTTGTTTTGCCTTTGAATGTAACACTGGATTCTTTGACATTCTAATTGTACTTGTATTATCACAATGTATGATAATAGGCTCAATAAAATTAATTCCAATATCCTTCAACATTTTCTTCATCCAAATTTTCTGATTAGAATTGTTTATTATTGTTATATATTTTGCATCTATTGCACTTTGTGAAAAACAATCTTGTTTCTTACTTATTCAAGAAACCAATCTTCCTCCCAAGAAAAAATCTCCACCATTGGTGCTTTTTCTATCATCAACATTTTTGGAATACAAACACCACTGGGAGGGGGGTGAATGAATGGTTTAAAACACTTTTCAAAACTTGAAACAATTACAAGATATATAAATTTAACACATGAGAAAGATAGTTAATGAATAACAAAGTGACACAATATTTTAACATGGAAAACCCCTTAGGGTAAAAAACCACTTTGAATATGAAACTTTATTGGCCTCTTGGGAAAATATTTTAGAGCTACAAGTTTGGGAAGCACCAATACCCTGTTTTAGAAACACCAATTTCAAGGAACACCAATCCCTTACACTTGAAGCACCAACTTCATGAATACAAGAAGCACCTGTAGATGCTTAAAATCATCCCAAATGCTATATTAATTCATTTAATATTTCCTTTGACATTATAATTATTTATTAATAAATTAATTATATTTTCCATATTCTTCTACTTATTTAATTAAAATTATTTAATTAAATAGGTTAATTTCTCTAATATTTTTAAATTTAATTTGAATACTCACCCTCTAATGTATTAAATTCATTTAATGCATAGTGCTCCATAAATCCCCTTTTGAATAAATTCTAATTTATTTAATTCCCTCCACTCTATTAAATTCTTTAATCCTATGATTAAGTTAAATCCTATTTTATTTAATCCTAATCTCATCCTAAAAACCTAGTCTACACCCATCACTCTCATCCTTCTAAGCCTACCCATTTGTTAATCCCACTTAATTATTCTAAGCACTTTTCTAAACACCTTTAGCTCCTAAGTAGTTGCTCACACATACGTGAGCAACTCAAGATCCAATAGAGCTTCCATTTCATTATTTTATTCACACCTCTTATATCTCTGACACATTTGTCCCCCTTTCCTTTCTCCAAGATTTCTCCCACATGTGTGAGCAAACCTTGAGCAATTACTTTCACTAAAAAGGCTTATATTGACCTTTGCATGGTTTGTCCCCTTAGCCCATGTATCTCCCTTGTGGCACCTGTGTGGATGCCACATAGATGCCACCTCCCCAAGGCCTCTCTCAAACTTATAAATAGAGCCCTTGTCTCAAGCATTTTACATCTCCTTCATTTGCATTGTTATCATGCTAGTTTAGAGTTAGATGTGATTTTATGCACTGTTATTAACCCTTTGGTAGATGTTAGATTTCTTGAATTTATGCTTTCATCTCATGATAGATTACTATTGCTAGTTTGCTTCATTGCATTTCCATTTAATACTCATATCTCTAGAATCCTTTGAGGTTGGCTCACTCATAGCCATTTCTTGAAGGTATTCTAAACTCATTTTCATCTAGATTCACATACTTCATTCTCATATTACATTTTCATATCATTTGGGATTCATAGTTGTGTTCGGGAGAGCACACTCACATCCCACTATCTAAAGCACACCAACACGGCCTCTTATGGGTGCACTTCTTGAGCTACTTTGAGGTTGTGTGGGAACTCTTTCTTTTCGGTTGTATTAAGTTGTAAAACTCAAGTCTAAAATTAGTTGTTTTCAATTTGTTTTGAATCTTTTATATGCATATGAACAACTAATGTTTGCTTGTTTACACGTGCTCCCACTAGGTTAGGTTTTCACACATACAAAACCAACTTCCAAAATGAACATATGAGATGCAAAATTAGAGGATCATCTCTATTAAAACATAAATCACTAATCACTAGTTTCAACTTCCTGTTGAAAACATAATGCAGGATATACTTCTATTCTCCTCAAAGCATCCAATATCCAATTATATTTTCTTTTTCCGTTAGAATATCCGATCAAATACTGATAGGAATGAATGAAGAAGCAATATATAACCCTTCTTCTACCTCTGATAAACTTTTTCAATGGAAATAAAATCACAAATATGAAAATAGAAACATAAAGCATTACCTCCTTCTTTGTTATTAAAAATCCTCATGCAAATTGTTCAGTCTACAAGGAATTCTACACCAATCCTACAACTTCTATCAAAACCACCTATTGGATGTTTTAGAGGAATGTATCCTCTAATTATAAACCAAGAAAGTCAAAATTTTGGAAGTAGGTACGTACCCCAAACTTCCATTAGACCAAAACTGCTCAAAACCACTAAAACTATCATAACAATTTGGTAACCGTTTCTGATAAACAAACTTTTTATCTTTTTGTGCATGTGTTATGCAAAAACTAACAAAGACCCATTTTAGCTAACTCAAAGACATTTACAATAAGGTATGAGAATTGTGGTTTATCTGATAAAAAAATCTTGTCAACTTTCTTAGAGACGAAAACTATTTTTTTATAACTGTTTTCTAAACCAATGTGAACATTAAGTGTTAATTGTATAACACTTAAGTGTTTGTCTTGAATACATTTTGAACAATATTTAAGGATATCAAATAATATAGTTACATGATGTTAATCATACCATATGATCATTATAATTACATTATTGACATCAATGACAAAAATCAAAGACCAAATACCAAGGGTTCAACATAATACTCTGGATGAAAATTGTTGACTTGGTAGTCACACCTCCTTCGGGGTTTGCAACATGGCTTAACCACCTCTCATGGATCTGGGTAAGTTTGGTGTTTGTGATGTTCATTGATAGCTCAAGTTTTTCACACAATTACAAGCATACCAACAATTTTTATTAGAGCCTTGGGTCATGGATTCAAATCTTAGGAGGCCTTCTTCATTCCATAGGTGTGGAACCCTCAGTTGGTGCTGAGGGGGAGATTGTTGACTTGGTGGTCAACACCTCCTTTAAGGTTCATAACATGGCTTAACCACCTCTTGTGGATTTGGGTAAGTCTGGTGTTTGTGACATTCGTTGATAGATTGAACTTTTAGCATAACAACAAACATAACAACACAACATTTCCTACTTAATCAACATTAGTGTATGTGTATAATGTGAAATAATGTAGTTTGTCATACCATAGTCCATAATATGAAGTTCCTTTCAAATATCTAAAAATTATTTTTATTGTTGTAAGATGTGTCTCTTTAGAATCTTCTTGAAATCTCACCATAATTCCAGTTGTATTTTCTATATCAGGCTTAGTATGTGTCAAATATTGTAATCCACCAATCATAGATATGTATCTTGTTTGCAATGCACTAGGTGATTCATCTATTCTTGATAACTTATATTTTTCACCATAGGTGTTCCAACAAGTTTACAATTTTCCAATCCAAATCTTGTCAACAAATCCTTAAGATACTTAGTTTATGATATAAAAATGCCATCTTTGTTCTAAAAAATCTATAATCCCAAGAAATATTTCATCTCACCAATCTTACTTATCTCAAATTCTTTCTTCATTTCTTTGAAAAATGTCTTGCTAGCTTCGTAAGTGCCTCCAAAGATGATGTCATCCAAAAATAGTATAATAATCAACAAACCATCTTCATTCTTCCTTAAGCAGAAATTATTGTCCACTTTACATTTCTCAAGTCCTAAACTGATCAAATGTTTTTCCAACCTCACATACCAAGCTCTAGGTGCTTGCTTTAGTCCATACAATATTTTCTTCAATCTGTAAACCATATTCTTTTCTTTTGTCAAAGGAAATCCATTAGGTTGTTCAATGTATACCTCTTCTTCAAGTCCTCCACCAAGAAAAGCTAACTTAACATCCATTTGGTAAACCTTTAAATTTTTGTTATCTATATATGCCAAAAATATCCTAACTTTCTCCAATCTAGCAATAGGTACAAAATTTTCCTCAAAATCGATTCCTTCTAGCTATGAATAACGTTTGCATACTATCCTTGCTTTGTTTCTTACTACTCCACCTTACTCTTTCATCTTATTTCAAAATACCCTGTTTGTACCAATAACATTCTTGTCTTTAGGTCTAGCAACCAATTCCCAAGTTTAGTTCTTTTCTATCTACTAAAGTTCTTCTTTAATAGATTTTATCCAAAAATCATCTTTACAAGCTTTATCAACACTCTTAGGTTCAGCTTTCAATATTAAACACAATTCTTCACTTACCTTGTTTCCTTTCATAACTCCTTTGTTTACACTCCCAATGATTTAGTTGACATGGTGATTCTTTGCAACATTTCTGTTAGGTATTCCCTGCTAAATTATGATTACTGCTCTAGGTTCTTATCTAGATCCAGTTCTTGGTTCATTTGTCTATTGTCCTCTTTCTAATTTAGTCTGTAAATCAATGTCAATTTCATTAAAAAAAAATCCTGCTCAACATTCTGATTGTTGGACCTTTTATTTTTTTCTCCATCATAGTCATAGTCAAGTATCCTCTCTTGAATTTTGAATTTTTCATCAACTCTCACATTATCACTTTAAAAAATATCCTTCAATCTATGATTAAAAAATCTATTTGCTTTACTCATAAATGAATACCCAAGAAACATACTTTCATCACTTCTAGAATCAAACTTCCCAATATCATCATCCCTTTTAATACAACACTTACTTCCAAAGATTCTAAAGTATTTCATAGTAGGTGTATGTCCAAACCAAAGTTCATAAGGTATCTTACTAGTGCTTTGTCTAATCCATACTATGATCATTGTATATACTATGATGTTCACTGCTTCTCTCCAAAAATATATGTGATACATTATTCTCAAGCATCATTGTTCTAGTTGCTTTAGTTACTAATATGTTCCTTCTTTCTACTATCCCTTTTCATTGTGGTGTCTTAGGAGCTGAAAGCTATCTCTTTATACCATTATCCTTACAAAAGATGTTAAATTCATTTGAAATGAATTCTCCTCCTCTATCAGATCTCAAACACTTAATCTTCAAACTAGATTCATTCTTGATTCTACTCTTAAATATATTGAATTTTTCAAAAGCTTTAGACTTCTCTTTAAGAAATTCTATCCACACTATTCTAGTAAAATTGTCAATAACAAGCATGAAGTACCTTTCACCATGAAATGATTTTGTTCTTGTAGGACCGTTCAAGCCTATATGCACAATCTCCAATGTTGTTCTAGCAGTAAATATTTTGCTTGGAAATGAACTTTTCTTTTGCTTTGTCATCACACATTCTTTGTAAATCATGTTAGAAGGTTTCATAATATTAGGAAAATCTCTTATTGTATTTGTTGTACTGATATTCACAATGTTGTCAAAGTCAATATTAAAAATATCTTATTCCATAACCAACCATTATCAACTTTAGCAGCCAAACAAGTCATCACAATAGGATTCAATTGAAAAACATTGCCTTTAGTTCTATTGCCCATTCCAATCAATGTACCATTATTATCTTTAATTATACAAGTATTCTCTATAAATTGCAATTGATATCACTTGTCAACAAGTCATCCAATACTTAAAAAATTATGTTTCAAACCATCCACAAAATAAACATCCCCAGTGTTAGTCTTTCCATCAAAAGTAATAGATCATTTTCCTTTAATGTGACATGTTGCATAATTTCCAACTCTAACTATCCTTCCATCATAACTATTAAACTCAAAAAAATTGTTCATATATCCAATCACATGATGAAAGCATCCACTATTTATAATCTGATTTAAAAAAATCTTTTCAACATGTGATATTAAGGCTTTTTCCTCCCTTGCTTCTTCTTGTACTTCTTTCTTAGGAATTTCTTCCTTAATAGCAACAAATCCTATTTCATTGTCGTCATCATCACTATCTAGAAAATTAACCATCTTAAAATCAAGTTCATCATTTGTATTAACAAAGAAACAATCTTTTGAAATTCTAGATTTGTAGGGCTTACTAGGCTTTATCTTCCTTTCTCTCTTAGGAAATTTAGATTAATGATGACCAAGTTCCTCACATGTCAAAAAAATAACTATTTTTCTTACCTTTAGGTTCTCTCTTCATAAGAAATTCAAGTCCTTCATCAATCTTCTTGTCTTCTTGCTTTATTGTCCATTCTCTAGCAAAATCTACACTTGTACTCACACTCCTAGTTAATCAAGGTTTTTCTCTCTGCACGCTAAGATAAGTCTCAACTTTAGGTAATCCTCATTCAATTTCATCCATAATTCATGTGCATAAAAATTTCCAAGAAAAATCTCTTTGGTAAAGTTAGGTGTACAAGGAATGACTTTTTAATAATTTGTGCCTTCTGATTATAAGCAAGTGTCAAAGTTTTTAGAATCTTCTGCACAATATCACCTTCTAATTTAGTACCACCACAACTTCTAATTCCTACAAAAGTCTCAAATATCCCACTAAAGTATCCCTTTATAGTTTCATCTTCCCACATTTTAGCACTTTAAAACATAGTTATCAAACTCTTGAATCTAGACTTCTTTGCATACCCATCACCATCAAATATACTCAGTAATCTAATTCAAATTTCATGTGCAAGCTTTAAAGTTTTTACCTCTACATATTTAGATTTAGGAAGAGTTGACACCAGTGCTTCTTTAGCAAGCATGTTCTACATGAATTGATCTTTAGCCTCTTACTCATAAGAATAAAGCTTATCTTCATTTATCACATGTTTTTTCTTTAGTGTAACTAACCAAAATTATGGACCCATGCGCATTGAGTCTTCATACGTTCCTTCCAACTGTCATAACTTACTCCTTCAAACTTCAAATTTCAAACTTGTTTTATTGAAATAAGAAGCCATGAACCTCCCCAAGTTTGTAAAGATTCTTACTAGATTTCAAATTTGTGGCTCGTTGATGTGCAATTTTATTGTAGGTATGAACATTGTTAATAGAGGATATATTTGCTCTAGAATATGTTGAAGTTAGTACATAAATAACAAAGATAATATATGATGAGGGTACGCTCTGATACCACTGACGAAGGGCCACACCACCCTTACCAACTCACAACCAAGAATGCAACAATATGGAGACAACGAGATGACAAAACAATTTTATTACACTTGAAAATCCAATAGTAATTACAATAACATTTTTGCAAGATCTCTCAAGATCTAATCCAAACCCAAGCTAGTCTAGATCCACACTCTGGTAGAAAACTCCAAGATCTCAACTTGTGCTCACAAGCCACCAAGCAACCTCCTTGTTTCTAAATCGCAGCCACTAGCTCTTCTCTAACTCTATCCAAGATCCAAGTGTAAATTGCCTCACATTTGGCGCTCTGTCTACACTCACAACTCCACCATAATCCTACTGTAAACTGCCTCACATTCGGTGCTCTGTCCACAGACTCAAGAAAACTCACTCTTCACTTCCTCCTTCTCTTTCACACCTTGAAGCCTTCCAAGATTTCCAAGCTTCACCTTCCACAAATTTCACCTTTCCAAGCTTTCCTTCCGAAGCTTCTACTTCCTGAGCTTCTCCTTCTCAAGCTTCTCCTTCTCGAGCTTCCACTTCTCAAGCTTCTCCTTCTTGAGCTTCCACTTCTCAAGCTTGATTAGAAATGCTCATATGCCTTGCTTAAATAGGCACTTACCACCCAATACATGACTTATCCACAACCTTCTAGAATTCCTCCACAACCTTCTACAACTTCCATAACCTTCTACAATATCCACAACTTTCTACAATATTCATAACTTTCTAGAATTCTACCCACACACCTCGATAAATGGAATGACAACCATTTATTTTTTATTTTTTCTATTATGCCACCTATTCACCTCGAAAATAGAAATCCCCTTTTCCTTTCTCCTCTTCTTTTTTTCCCCTTTTTATATTTTTAAATTATTTCTCCTCTAATTTTCGTCACTTTCTCTCTCCTCCAGATTTTTTTTTTTTTTTTTTTCCAAATTATTATTTTTTTCAATAATTTTCCCATGCAAGATGCTCCTGCATCAGACTCCCTTGGTAGATAGAAAAGTGTGTCCCACACTTTGACACCAAAAAAGAAAGATCTATCACTATCTTCATCTTCACCAAAGGTTTCCACCTTAACAAGGACAAGAAAACCACCATGCAAATCTTCCACATCTGCATTACTCTATCAAACACCAGAATCTCAACCATCCAATTAGCATGCTCACTCCCGGGAGCAAACTGAACATAATTCTTCATCAACAAACCCTCATTCACATCAGCAACTAGTGAATCCACACCAGTAGCAACAAACCCTGCATCAACAACAACAAACTTCATATCAGCACCAACATGTAGATCTCCATCAATACATGCCAAACTAGCAATATCATTGCTCACAACAAGATGCTCTGCAATACATAACTCACCTCCAACAACAATCGAATCATCCACGACCAAGTGCTCTGCAACATACAAGTCACCACCAACATCAACTAGATCATCCACGACCAAATGTTCTATAGTCTCCATGTCAGACTCAACCATTTGATCATGAAAACCAACCTTTGTCCCAACATCAACAACGTTAGGAATATCTTCAGCAACAACCTCTAGCTGCTCTGCAGGTTTTGCATCAGACTCCACAAACTGATCAGCAAAACCAACCTCTTCCACCTTGACCTTCTTAGCTTGATCAGCCAATCTAGCATCCAACTGAGAAAACATCTTAGAAAAATTCCTCTCCACTATATCATAGATTTTCACAATCATCTTAGGGTCCAATCCTCTTGGAGCCATCTCCCAAGATCTTCATAAACCCTCTGCAACAAATCCTTCCCACGCTCCTTGTGACAACCAAATTGTTTGCAAGTCAGATCGCAACCTGCCACCTCGCACGAACAAGTTCAATCTTCCATCTCCACATCAATTGATCAATCTAAATGTTCTCCCAAGGTCCTAGTGCAAATTGCCTCAACTTTGGCAATCTGTTTACATGCTTAGGAACTCCCACTCTAATAAACTTCACCCAACCAAGGTCCTGGTACAAACTGCCTCACACTTCGGCGATCTACTTGTACACTCAGGAACTCTTGCTTTGATAAACTTCACCCAACCAAGGTCCTAGTACAAACGGCCTCACACTTCGGCGATCTACTTGTACACTTAGGAACTCCTGCTCTGATAAACTTCACCTAATCAAGGTCCTGGTACAAATTTCCTCACACTTCGGCGATCTACTTGTACACTCAAGAACTCTTGCTCTGATACCACTTGATGAAGGTATGCTCTGATACCACTAATGAAGGTATGCTCTGATACCACTGACGAAGGGCCACACCACCCTTACCAACTCACAACCAAGAATGCAACAATATGGAGACAACAAGATGACAAAACAAATTTATTACACTTGAAAATCCAATAGTAATTACAATAACATTTTTGCAAGATCTCTCAAGATCTAATCCAAACCCAAGCTAGTCTAGATCCACACTTTGGTAGAAACCTCTGAGATCTCAACTTGTGCTCACAAGCCACCAAGCAACCTCCTTATTTCTAAATCGCAGCCACTAGCTCTTCTCTAACTCTATCCAAGATCCAAGTGTAAACTGCCTCACATTCGGTGCTCTGTCGACACTCACAACTCCACCATAATCCTGCTGTAAACTGCCTCACATTCGACGCTCTGTCCATAGACTCAGGAAAAATCACTCTTCACGTCCTCCTTCTCTTTCACACCTTGAAGCCTTCCAAGCTTTCCAAGCTTCACCTTCCACAACTTTAACCTTTCCAAGCTTTCCTTCTAAAGCTTATACTTCTCGAGCTTCTCCTTCTTAAGCTTCTCCTTCTCGAGCTTCCACTTCTCAAGCTTCTCCTTCTCGAGCTTCCACTTCTCAAGCTTGATTAGAAATGCTCATATGCCTTGCTTAAATAGGCACTTACCACCTAATACATGACTTATCCACAACCTTCTACAACTTCCATAACCTTCTACAATATCCACAACTTTCTACAATATTCATAACTTTCTAGAATTCTACCCACACACCTCGATAAATGGAATGACAACCATTTATTTTTTATTTTTTCTATTATGCCACCTATTCACCTTGAAAATAGAAATCCCCTTTTCCTTTCTTCTCTCCTTTTTTTCCCCTTTTTATTTTTTTTTATTATTTCTCCTCTAATTTTCTTCACTTTCTCTCTCCTCTAGATTTTTTTTTTTTCCAAATTATTATTTTTTTCAATAATTTTCCCATGCAAGATGCTCCTGCATCAATATAATATTCTTGAACTTGAAATGTCCTTCGATCCTTGGATGTGCTTGCATTAATTGATTTTGATGCCTTGTTTATTTGGGCAGATCAAGTATACATATCATATGGAAGGGTGTGGGGGTTAATGGTAATGTCTCTAAATGGAGACATGAACATTCATCCTCACACCTGTTCGGTGTTAACTAATCATGCCCGATTTGTTACAAACTTAATACAAGTCTAATAATGTATTACCAATCATTATGATCTACAACCTGATATAAAGTATAGATCGATAGTGATCTAAATATCAAAGGAATCAAAAGAAGTTTTGATCATGCCTTAAATGATCTCAGAAAATATACATATAATCATCGGTTTCAACTATGCATTGATTCACATACATATCCACCATGATCTTGAACATACTAATCTTCAATAGATATCAAGTCATATGATATCTATCAACATGCTCTTTTAACTATCATGATTTTTCCATGAATATCAAGTCATGTGATATTCATCATGATAGTAATCTAATAATTATAAAGTCATCACCTTATATTATTCTAATCAATATTTCATTATAAAATATTGTCACCTTTTAATAATGTACATAGGGTAGGCCCATAAGTCATAGAGTTACACATATGACAAAAGAGTTTTACATTTTAAACATCTTTATTAAAATAATACAAATTTACGAAGTTGAGACTCAATCTCATAAACTTACATTTCAACCATACCAAGTTTCTTTTTGAAATGATCAAACTTCACTTTAGGAAGAGCCTTGGTGAGAATTTCAACTATTTGATCACCTGTATTAATATATTCCAACTAAATAGCTCTTCTTTCCACTATGTCTCTTACGTAGTGGTAAGGAATTTCAATATGCTTGGATGTATCATGAAATATCAGATTCACAAATAACTTGATACAACTTTGGTTATCACAGTGAATAGTGCTAAGTTTCATAGGCTCACAGAACAAGTTAGAAAACAACTTCCAAAGCCACACTATTTCTCTAGCTCCCAATGCTACTACAATATACTATACCTCAGTAGAACTCTGAGGAACTGAAGCTTTCTTTCTATAGATCCAAGAGATCATGGATGATCCTAAGTTGAAACAACATCCTGATGTGCTCTTCCAGTATTTTACACTTCTGGCCCAATTATAATTAGTATATCCATGTAGCTCCAAGCTGGTATTCTCATATTTAAGTTCATACCCAATAGTGCCTTAGAGATACCTTAATATATGCTTCAAAGAAACAAGATGAATTTCACGAGGTTCACACATGAACTGACTTAGTCCATTCACAACATAACATATATCAGGTTGAGTATTTACAAGATACATTAGAGATCAAATTATCTATCGATATAAATTGGGATCAACTAGTTTGGATTCAACACTTTCTTCCTTTAGCTTGTGTAATTTGGTTTCCATAGGTGTTGACATAGGTCGATAGTCCCACATTCCAAATCATTTTAGAATATCAACAATATACTTCTTTTGATGCATGAAGATATTCCTAGACTTCTGACAAACTTCCAAACCAAGGAAGTAATGAAGAATTCCTAAGTTTATTTCAAATTTAGAAGCCAAATATTTATTACACCGATTAATTAGATGTTCTTCCCCTGTAATCAGAAGGTCGTCAACATAAAGAATTAGAATCAACATATCACTTTTAGTTACCTTAAAGCAAAGATTTGGATCAACAATATTCTTGGTGAATCCAAGACTTAGAAGGTATTTATCAATCCTTTCATACCAGGCTTGGGGAGCCTGTTTAAGTCCATATAGAGCCCTCTTCAAGTTACATACATAAGAGGTAACATCATGAGTCACAAATCCTTCTAGTTGTTCCAGGTATACTTCTTCCTCAATTTTTCCATTTGGAAAAGTAGTTTTTACATCCAATTGATGGATTTTCCAACCTTTGGTTGTTGCAATGGCTATTACAGCTCTAACTGAGGTATACCTAGAAATTGGTGCAAAAGTTTCTTCAAAGTTGATCCCTTCTTTTGAGAAAACCCTCTGGCCACAAAACAAGCTTTATGTTTTTCAATGCTACCATCTAACTTTGAAGATCCATTTGGAAGAAACAACAACTTTTCCTTTAGGTCATGGAACTATATCCCAAACATCATTTTTTAATATCGAGTGATATTCTTCTATCATTGCATCTTTCCAAGCTTTATGTTTAAGTGCTTCTGAAGCATTTGAAGGTTTAGGATTTGGACTCTCTCACATGAATGCATTGTATTTTAATTTTAAAGGTCTTTTACTTTCTTTGAAAGTCCTAAAGGTGTTGTAAATTCATCTCCTTCCTATATATTTTTTCTTTCCCAAAGTGGCCTTTTTAATTACCAAGACTCTCTTCTTGAGTCTTAGAAAGAATCTTAGTTTCATTTGATGTCTCTTTAGGGTACTCCCTCTAAATCTTAGAAGTAGGAGCCTCATCTCAAGAGTAGGATAAATCATCTTAACCTAGTTCATCTAAATTTTTGGCTCTTTTGAAAGCAATATCTTCTTCAAAGATGACATCTCTGCTGAGTTCTATTTGTTTCTATCCAGGCATGTAGATTCAATATCCTTTTACTGTTTCACTAAAACCAATAAGAATTCCTTTTCTTCTAGTAGGTTCCAACTTTGTCCCTTTCTCTTTAGGTACATGAACATACACGAGACATCCTAATATTCTTAAATGACTAATGTCAAGTTTCATTCTTGAAAATGCTTCTTCAGGAGTTTTGTTGTCCAAATATGAGTGAGGACATCTATTTTGAATACAAACTATTGTATTAGATGCTTCAGCCCAAAATGGTATGCTCAAGTTTTGATCATAAATCATAGCCCTGGCAGCTTCTACAATAGTTTTGTTTTTTCTTTTAGCAACTCCATTTTGTTGAGGATTGTAGTGATGGGGACACAACCCAAGAACATAATGGACACAATAGAAAAGGGAAATTATATTAACTGAGAAAATAAGCTAGTACAAATAGTACAGGAAAATAAACTTCAAAACATGCCCTAAGGGCTTACAATAGCATAAATCTGGAGATAAATTCTCCTTATGGTACCTCCTCTCAAACTCCACTCCGAACTGCCTTTTACAATACCATAAATCTCCTTAAATAGACCCCAGAGGGTTAAGGACTAGGAGTACATTCTAGAAAGTGCTAGTAGGCATCCACCAAAGAAATAGAAGGTTCCGAAAGCTGCGTTAGAAGTCGGTGCAAATCTAGAAGAATCCAGAAACGGTAACCGAACTTTCGGGAGGCATAACTTTTGAACCGTAGCTCTGATTGACGAACCGTTTACATTTTTGAAAAGCTCTTGAAGCGCTCTATAGCCCTATGGAAAAGCTTTGCTTGTCCCCCATTTTTTGACCCTTTTCAAGGTCATTTAATGCCCCAAACCTGACTTTGAAGCATTCTTAGGAGGTCTCCAAAACCCGAAAAACTGCAATAACTTTCAAACCGTGGGGCCTATTGACCTGATTCTTTTTCTAGAATGCTTTAAATCATGATTACATTCATCTGGCCAATTCACACCTTCTAGTTTACTGAAATGATGGCCCAAATACATGCTCCTATTTTTTTGAGATTTTCAAACGCACTGATAGTTGAACTATGAGAGTTGGAACCTTTATTTGAGCCAAATGGGTATCCAAAAATGTAAAGACATGAAATAGAAACTAAGTCTAAGTACTTTTTTTTTTTGGGTCACACAGGATTGCCCTTATACCTCTAGATGCTCCTGCATCAGACACCTAGGGTAGATTGAAAAGTGACCCTGTCACTTTATGGATGGTAGAGGAAATCCCAAGTGGGAAACCTCAGCTACTAAAATCCAAGTTGAGTCCTCGATCGGTCGTCCTTTCCATTTGACCAAATACTCTTCATACTGCCTGTTTCTGGTACTCCTACCCACACGATGATCTAGAATGTCTTCTATCTCCTCCTTCTTAGAAGCAGGAATTGGACATGGCTCTAAAACCAGCTCCTCATTTGCACCATCATCATGATACTCTGTTAAATCTACAATGTTGAAAATGGGAGAAATATGAATACCATATGGCAGCTCCACCACATATGCATTTCCTGAGTTATGTTTCTTCAAAACCTTGCAGGGGCCAAATTTCTTCATTTTCAGCTTGTTGTAAGTACCAACTGGAAATCTTTCTTTTCGTAAGTGCACCATGACTAGATCCCCTACTTGGAATTCCTTATGTCTTCTCCTTTGATCAACCCTAGCTTTATACTCTTGATTCATCTTGATAATGTGTGCTTGAACCTCCTCATGTAGATGCTTGATGTGTTCAACAAATTCCTTAGCTTCAACACTTGTTATCTCCCCTTGTTCTATCTTCCTCAATTCTGGTGCAGTCCTTGGGCTATTCCCATATACAATTTGAAATGGTGATTTTCTAGTACTCCTATTTACAGAGTTATTATAAGCAAACTCTGCCTGTGGTAGAATGAAATCCCATCCCTTGGGCTTATCTCCAACTAAACATCTCAGCAAATTGCCCAGACTTCTATTTACCACTTCTGTTTGGCCATCAGTCTGTGGGTGATGCGTGGAACTGAATTTCAAGTCTGTTCTCAACTTCTTCCATAATGTCCTCCAGAAATACCCCACAAATTTAGTATCTCTGTCAGAAACTATACTCCTTGGAAGACCATGTAGTCTTACCACCTCTTTGAAAAACAAGTCTGCAATATGGACAACATCATGAGTTTTGTGGCATGGAATGAAATGTGCCATTTTGGAGAACCTATCAACCACCACGAATACTGAGTCATTACCCCTTTGTGTCCTTGGCAATCCAAGAACAAAATCCATACTTATGTCCTCCCATGGCCTTGATGGAACAGGAAATGGCTGATATAGGCCAGTATTTTGACTAAACCCCTTGGAAACTTGACAAACCTGGCAACTCTGTACAAACTTCTTCACATCCTGTGTAATTTGAGGCCAAAAATAATGTTCTCTAAGAATGGCAATGGTCTTATCCCGACCAAAATGTCCTGCCATCCCTCCACTGTGTTTCTCCTTAATCAGATTTTCCCTCATGGAACTCCTTGGAATGCACAATTGACTACCTTTGAACAACATGCCATCCTGAATCAAATAGTCTAACCACTTGGTTCTATCTACAACAATAGGTTCTTTACAAGCTTTCCATGCTTCAACAAAATCAGGATCCTCGGGGTACAAATTCTTGAGTTCATCAAACCCAACTACTTCAACCTCCATTGTTGTAAGCAACAACTGTCTCCTACTTAGTGCATCTGCGGCCCTGTTAGATTTTCCACTTCTATGCTTCAACACAAATGTATAACTCTACAAGAATTCTACCCACTTCATATGCCTCTGATTCAATTTACCTTGGCTATTTAGGTACTGTAATGCTTGATGATCAGTATACAAAAAAAATTCCTTTGGCAATAAATAATGCCTCCATTTCTTTAAGGCTTGAACTATTGCATAGAACTCTTGATCATAAATAGAATACTTCTTCTTTGCATCATTCAAATTTTCACTAAAATATGCAATAGGCTTACCTTCTTGGCTTAATACAACCCCAATAGTGCTACCACTAGCATCACAATCCACCTAGAATACTTTTCTAAAATCTGGAAGTGCCAACACAGGCTGTTCAGTCACCTTCTTCTTCAGCAATTCAAAACTTCTCGCAACTGCTGCAGTCCATTTGAACTCTTTTCTATCCCCTCTTATTGTATCAGTTAGGGGTGCACATATGCCACTGAAATTCTTAATAAACTTCCTATAAAAACTAACCAGACCATGAAATGATCTTACCTCAGTAGCAAACCTTGGAGTAGGCCATTCCAAGATGGCTTTTACCTTCTCTGGATCCATTTTGAGACCTTCAGGTGATATAAAAAATCCCAAATAGACTAACTCCCTTTTTGCAAAGACACACTTCTTTAGATTAATTAACAGTTTCTCTTCCCTTAGCCTCTCAAGGACACTACGAATATGCAGTAAATGTTCTTCCAAAGTCTTTCTGAAAATTAAAATATCATCCAAATAGACAATAACAAATTTTCCCAAGAACTTCTTAAGTACCTCATTCATGAGCCGCATGAAGGTGCTTGGGGCGTTCGTCAATCCAAAGGGCATGACTAACCACTCATAAAGACCCTCCTTGGTCTTGAAGGTTGTTTTCCACTCATCTCCTTCTTGAATCCCTATCTGATGATAGCCACTCTTCAGATCTATCTTTGTGAAGTACTGAGCTCCACTCAAGCAGTCCATAAGATCATCCATCCTTGGTAAAGAAAACCAGTACTTGATGGTTATCCTATTTATAGCTCGAGAATCTGTACACATCCTCCAATCTCCATCCTTCTTTGGTGCAAGTACTGCAGGTACTGCACATGGACTCAGGCTCTCTCGAATCAAGCCCTTCCTTAGCAACTCCTGAACCTGTCTATTTAGCTCCTCTGTTTCAGTAGGAGTCATCCAATGAATAGCCTTGTTAGGCAAACTAGCTCCTGGAATCAGATCTATCTGATGACTGATTTGCCTTACTGGTGGCAATCCATCTGGAACATTATCAGAGATAATATCTCCAAATTCCCCTAGTAAATCTAAAACTTCAAATGGTATTTCACTACTACCTTCTTTATCTTTCCTAGGAATCAAAGCATAGCACATATGCTGATGTTTCATGCCATCTAAAAACTTCCTTCCATCAACAAGACAAATCCTAGCACTGCTACATACCTTTTCACCTTCCTTTTTCATGGGCTTCAATTTGTGGTGAACTCCATCCTTTGTTAGAGAGTATGTGTTTGCATGTCCATCATGTATTGCATGTCTATCAAACTGCCATGGTCTACCCAACAATAGATGGCAAACATCCATCGAAATAACATCACAGAGAACTTCATCATGGTAACTCCCAACTTTGAATTTTACTAAACATTTTTCACTTACCAGGACCTTATGATCATCTTTTACCCAAGAAATCCGATAAGGTTGGGGATGTTTCTCCCTCTTGAGCTTTAGCTTAGAGACCATCTCTTCTGATACCAGGTTATCAGTGCTACCACCATCAATGATCACGTCACAACATTTATCCTCACACTTGCATCTGGTATGAAACAAACTCCTTCGTTATCCTGGTTCATTCTCACCACTTAGTAGGACTCTTTCATTTACCAAGGTCTCTCCTCTTTCTGCATCCTCTGAATGTGATGATTGTGCATCCTCATCCACATGAGCAACCCTAGCTTGGCTCTCAGCTCTCCTATCTGTCCTTCCTTGTCGTTGAGGGCATTCAAAGGCACGATGACCTTCTTCATTGCAATGGAAATAGGTACCACGGAAGCCTCCTCTTCCTTGTCCACGTCCTCTACCTCTTCCTCTTTGATTTCCAAAGTCTTGATCATGGGAGCAGTTGAAACCCTCATTCCTCTAGTTTCTGCTAGTACCCACATCTTCATTTTTCTTTTGGGTTTCATTGTGGCCTCCAGATGATCTACCGCTTCCCCTTCCTCCTTGACTGTGCCCTCTTTGTCTTCCTTCAAACCTTTTATTCAGCTTCTCTTCAACTCGTAGGGCAAACTGGTATGCCCCTTCAACGCTGGTCATTCTTACCAGACTTAATTCCTCCTAGATGCTAGGTCACAACCCACTGATATAACGAGAAACCTTCTCCTTATTTGCTTCTGCATGCCCCACTCTAATCAAGAGTCAGTAAAACTCCTCTGTATATTCTTGGACTGATCTTCCTGCTTGCTTTAACCCATGCATCTTCTTAAACAGATCAAGCTCGTAGTCCACAGGAATGAACTGCTTCTTCAATTTGTCCACCATGCGATCCCATCTTGTGATCTTCTCCTTTCCTCTTCTAAGTATTTCCAGTTGAACCTCTTGCCACCAGATTTTGGCATGGCCTTTCAGTTTGGCCTTTGCAAGCTTAACCCTATATGGGTCCCTTATATCCTCATACTCAAAGTATTCTTCCAATTCATTGATCCAATCGATCAACTCATCTGGTTTCAAATTTCCTGAAAATATACCCACTTCAATTGTAGGTCTTTTCCCAAACTTAGTAATGGCCCTAAAAAGCCTTTCCTCTACAGGATTCAGAACTTCCCCGTCAACTTCCTCTTCTGGTCCCATTACTTCCTCTTCATTGTCATCCTCACTATTGTCACCTGCGGCAACATTTGCTCCTCTACGAAGCTCCTCTTGCAATGCTTGTACCTGCCTCTGGAGGGCTCTAACCTCCTTAGGATCAATAGCTCTGGCCCTTCCGCCACGCTCTGTTCATGGAGGCATCTTCTAACTCGAACCCACAACCACACAGTCCTGGTGCAAACTACCTCACAGTCGGCGCTCTGTCTACACACTTAGGAAAACCTGCTCTAATACCACTTGATGGGGACACAACCCAAGAAAAAAATGGACACAATAGAAAAGGGAAATTATATTAACTGAGAAAATAAGCTAGTACAAATAGTACAGGAAAATAAACTTCAAAACATGCCCTAAGGGCTTACAATAGCATAAATCTGGAGATAAATTCTCCTTATGGTACCTCCTCTCAAACTCCACTCCGAACTGCCTTTTACAATGCCAAAAATCTCCTTAAATAGACCCCAGAGGGTTAAGGACTAGGATTACATTCTAGAAAGTGCTAGTAGGCATCCACCGATGAAATAGAAGGTTCCGAAAGCTGCGTTAGAAGTCGGTGCAAATCTAGAAGAATCCAGAAATGGTAACCAAACTTCCGGGAGGCATAACTTTTGAACCGTAGCTCCGATTGACGAACCGTTTACATTTTTGGAAAGCTCTTGAAGCGCTCTATAGCCCTATGGACCAGCTTCACTCGTCCCCCATTTTTTGACCCTTTTTGAGGTCATTTAATGCCCCAAACCTGACTTTGAAGCATTCTTAAGAGGTCTCCAAAACTCGAAAAACTGCAATAACTTTCAAACTGTGGGGCCTATTGACCTAATTATTTTTCTAGAATGCTCTAAATCATGATTACATTCATCTGGCGAATTCACACCTTCTAGTTTACCGACATGATGGCCCAAATACATACTCCTATTTTTTTGGAATTTTCAAACGCACTGATAGTTGAACTATGAGAGTTGGAACCTTTATTTGAGCCAAATGGGTATCCAAAAATGTAAAGACATGAAACAGAAACTAAGTCTAAGTACATTTTTTTTGGGTGACACAAGATTGCCCTTATACCTCTGGATGCTCCTGCATCATGTAGGGAACTGTGAACTCCCTAGTTCTAACACATCTTTAGTTTTTCTCAAACTACGAGGAAATAAATTTTTAGTATTTTTCCTTAAGGCACAACCTTTGTAGGATTCATTGTGAATATGAATTAATTTAGGCATTCAAATTACCAACTTCTCCATAGATGTTAGAGTATGAAAGTTGATATGACCTAATCTTCCATGCCATATTTCATTTGAATATGAAGTCTCATGAATAAGTGCAAGATTTTTCTTAGTGAAAAGCTCATATAGTATTCCTTGTTGTACTCCTATTGTTAGAGCCTTCTTTATAGTTGAATTATTAGGCCATTCTAGTACCATACCTTCCATGAATGCAATTCTATAACCATAATCTTCAAGTGCAAATATAGATATTAAATTTATTTTAATACCTGGTACATAAAGAGCTCTAGAAAGTTGAATAGAATTTATGGATTTCAATTTGATGGTGCAGGTCCCAATTCCTTTTGCGGAATGTATAAAATCATCACCAATTGTAACTTCTTCATCTATTTCTATTTGCATGTTTTCTAGGTTATCTTGATATCTAGTGATGTGTCTTGAAGATCCACTATCAATTATCCAAGTATTGGATTTGGTTGATATTTGACTAGACAATGTTGAATAGAAGGCATACTTCTTAGATTCATGATCTTCATTTGATTTATTAGTTTTGGAAAATGATGCTTGCAGTTTAGATCGATCAAGACAATTTAGTGCATAATGCCTATATTGATCACATCTAAAACATTGAATTTTGGACGTGTCTTTCTTCTATTTTGACTATCCTTTTCCATAAAAGTTGATTTTCCTTTTGTTGTTGTTCTTCTTTCCCTTCTTATGAGAGTTGGTGTTAAGAATTTGAATGTCTTCATCTAAGGTTTTATGTTTTCCTTTAATCATTAATCTTGATTCTTCATGAAGACAATCAGATCTCAATCAATCTAGTTTAGGGATTTTAGATCTTGCACTTATACCTTGTACAAAAGACTCCCAATAATTTGGTAGTCCTCCTAATGCTATTAGTGATAACTCTTGGTTGTCAATCTCATAATTAATTGAAGATAATTGATCTCTCAATTCTATGATTCTCATGAAGAAGGCATTCACTGTTTCTTCTTTATTCATACTGATATTATTCATTTCTCTTTTAAGAGCAAGTTTTTTGCCAATGTTATTTACTATGAATGCATTTTCAAGAGCTTTAAACATGTGATATGTTGTAGCATATTTTTCCACAATAGGAACTATGTGATCTCGAACTACATCCATGATTATCTTCAAGGATTTCTCATTATTTTCTATCCATTCAGTTTTCTCTGGATCATCTTTAAGTTCTTCTTTTTCTTCTCTTACAAAAGATTCCAACTTTTTTTTTCTTATGATAACATTATTATATGAAGTTTCCAAGATTCAAAGTTATCAACACTTGTAAGGTGGTGTTCAAATTTTAATATGTTTGTCATCTTGTAGATAAATGAGAGACTGTCATTTAATGTGAAATATGATCTCTTAAAATTAATGAGATATCTCCTTAACAAGGCTCTGATGCCATGTAAACTTTCTTACCAAATTTTAAATTTGTGGCTTGCTGATGCACAATTTTACTACAAGTATGAACATTGTTGACAAATGATAGATTTTCTCCAGAATATATAGAAGTTAGCATAGAAATAAAAAAGATAATATAATATTCTTGAACTTGAAATGTCCTTCGATCCTTTGATGCACTTGCATTAATTGATTTTGATACCTTGTTTATTTGGGCAAATCAAGTATACATCACACTTGTTCAGTGTTAACTAATCATGCCTGATTTGTTACAGACTTAACACAAGTCTAATAATGTATTACAAATCATTATGATTTGCAACCCGATATAAAGTGTAGATTGATAGTGATCTAAATATCAAAGGAATTATAATAAGTTTCAATCATGCCTTAAATGATCTTAGAAAATATATATATGATCATCGCTTTCAACTGTGCATTGATTCATATACAACAACAATGCATATGCATATATATAAAATAGTATTTGCATCATACTATTGTACATATATACATATGTATATATATGCTTATCACAGTTAATGTCAGATTGAAGCTACATGCTTTAACAACGTTGTTAAACTTTTGAATCAATTATGTGCATAAAATAACTTTTAATAACTTTATCAAATCTAAAATATGTACTCAAAAGATGCAAAAACCATATAAAGATAAACATACACAGTAACACAAAATTTGTTAACTAGGGAAACCCTTGATCAAATGGAAAACCCTAGTGGGAATGATGTCCACAAAATGATGTACTAATATAATAGTTCCTTATGAAAGGATAGACTCTTTTAGGAGCCAATGAAATATAATTACTATATATGAGTCCCTATTAGGAGTTGATAAGAAGATAAATGAACCCACTGTACAAATTGCCTTAGGACTATCTTCACTAAATAATCTTTAGAATAATATATCCAAGTTATTGAACTAAATAAGAAACAAAACCTTTGCCAAAGTAGTTCCTTTGAAGCTCACATTATATCAAAAATGTCAATCACTTTTATGATCTCATCAAACTCGCATCCAAATCTTGCATAACATAGAAAAAAAATCTCACTAATGATTACAACCAAGGAAACAAACTTTCCTTTATACCAAGTCCTAAAAGAAGTATTCATTCGGCCTTGAGGCTTTCTCAATTTACAATGAATAGTATAGGACCTCGATATTACATTTACACATTACATTACAAATAACACTTCCTATAATGATACAAACAATAGTTGACTTCCTAGGAACAACACATTAAATAGACTTCACAACTCATCACGAGGTGAGCATCTTATTTTTCCACATTAACTATAGCATCCTAAACATGTCTTCGACCATAATCCAATCCTGCTAAACAATCTTTAGGCTCAACGAAAAGATATAACACAATTACCAGAAACTCACTCTTAGAGAAGTATCCACAAAATATTTTGTAACTCATGCTAAACTCCACGTCCTAATTTGTAAACATAGATGGAGCATCAAAATACGTTCTTGAATAATTCACTAAATCGACATAACATAATGCTTTGACCACAAACTTCATTGAACGAATCTCCCTCTTAAACTCTGACTAGACTTTCTAGAAAACTAATATGTTGACATCAATGACAAAAATTGTCATGAATTCAACACATAAGCACTCAATAATCTCTCTGACACAGTGATAGTCTCCCTCATACAATTATACCTCTAATAACATCAAACATTAATGCTAAAAAAATTATAGCTGGGGAGTATGATGAAGTTGAAGTTAAAACTAAAAAAGCATTGTTAGAAGTACTAAATAATCCTAAATTGAAGAAGATGCAACCAAGGAGGAAATTAGTTGTATTAAATATTAAGGAATCAACCATTAAGATATGACAAGATGAAGAAACAATATAAATTTTTAGCACAGTAAAGAAACCAAATTTTTTATATCAGTGGAGTATCTATAACATTGGATGAAACATGTGATGAGGTAGAGAACAATAAAGATAACATGGACAAAACATGTGAAATATGAGAAATTTAAAAACATAATTTCATAAGCACTCAATGAGGAAGGAGACATCAGTGACAATAATAAGGAGGACAAAAAACAAGAATAAGAACCTAAGAAGGTTGAACAAGAAGAAATTAAGCAAGACATAGATTTAGATCAGACTACATTTCCGTATGTGCAAAATAAAGATAAATATTTTTTACCCACAACAAATGAAATAATAAGGGAGATGATCAAGCCACCATGGTTGGACGAACAACAACAAATGAAGCACAGGTAAACATTCAACCTTGTATTATTGAGTAGATATTGGTTGATAAAGCAAAGAATATTACCACACCATCTACACCAAGAACATCACTACAAACATTTTTGACAAGTAAGAATGTAGAAGATGACATCAAGAAGTTAGTTTTAGAGGAAAAATCTTAGTATTTGGATTTTCTAAAGTCCAAGAGAAATCAAAGAAGTCAGAAAAGAAAAGATGGTACATGAGAAAGCACTTGACAGGTTACAAAGAACCTTTTTCCATACCAATGTAGTTACATGGAACAAACATGATAGAGAATTTGGATAAGGTGATAGAAGAATTTGATGATCATTTCACTACATTGACTTAGACAACTAGGATAAAAACACAAAAAGAGTCTAAGTCTTCACAATTTTAAAAGGTATGTGCTAATATATAAAATGATATCTTAGTAATTTATGAGTATATAAAAGATATGAGAATTTTCGTTGTTGAATCCAAAAAGATGTACATAGAATGCACTAGGTCACATTATTATGTTGAGGATATAACAAAATGTATTAAAGAGGGTCAAGACAAGATAGAGAAGATAACCAATGAGCTAGAGCAACATAATTTAAGTGTGACTGAAGTAGATAAAAGAGTAAGAAAATCAATCAATGTCATATACACTTTAGAGCATGAGAGAAACAAAGTTTGAGGAGATTGAGTCATTCGAGAGACAACTTAACCCCTAAGTTCGATATGCTACAAAAGGAGTTGAACATTTTACTTGAAACAACGAAAGTATATGAGAAGTTCTCTCTTATGAACTTACAAGGAGCTGAAATTGATGCATATGTAATATGTGCAGTAATGCTTGTAGTAGAATCATTAAAGAAATCATGGGATGTTGAGCATGAGACCGTGAGAAGAAAAATTTCAAATTGCATAAAATTCTTGGATTAAGAGCAGTTTTTGGCACCACAATTTTGATATGTAATACTTATATAATACTCACCTTTTCCATTAATTTCAAAGGGGGATTGAGGAAAATTAAAAATGTATAAGTTATATAAGAAAGAGGGAACAACTAATAGAAGACATGTACACAAGAGGAGTATGGGAATAGGTATGAATAGTATAGTTACATGTAAAGATGATACAAATTTTGTATGGCCATAATTTTTTAATGTTTTACAATTTTGAAGATTCTTGATACTTAGTCAATTTTTATCACTACATGTTGCCATCAATGCCAAATGGGGAGATTGTTGGCAAGTTTTCTGAAGTAAGCACATGAATATTTGCATTAATGACAATATTATATAAGGCTAAGTTTGTTTATGATAGGTATATAGTTTTGGTATGTTAGCATGAAGAAATTGTTAAAGTATAACCAAGAAAAATAAAGTACAAGTATATTGTCCATGTTAGCGAGCTTCATTGGAAGCACCTATAGAGATACAAATTTAGAATATGGTAGTATGGAGAGTATGCATGATACATATATGACATCTTATGTTACTTTTGTAGTTGGAAAAAGTTTTGGATGGAAAACCAGGTAGCAGTTTGTTATTATAGAGGCAATGTATACATGACAATTTTGGTATTTTGATTAAGAAATTGAACTAACTTGTCAATTCAAGGAATTAGGAATGATGGGATGACATCCTATATGTTAAATCTTACTTATCATATCTTAATATTAAGTTTTTCTAATGGGTTGATAATGTACAAGGTTGACTGAATATGAAACTTAATGAAAAGGGTATTAAGACATAATATTTTGATAAGTGCATTGATCAATGTCTATGAGATGTTAAGATTCTTATGTGCAAGATTTTTTATGTCGTAAAGCTTTATTATTATTATTATTAGAATATAACAAAGGTGTATGGGCATGATCATATGCAAGGGACAACAAAGGACTAATTAGATATTTGAGATATTAGCATAGTCAAAGTTCTGCTATTTCTCTATACTGCTTGTAAAGTTGTATACTGTTGTAAGAGAAATGAGGTCGCCTCCTTGTAATGCAACTCCTAATAGGGTTGAGGCCTCTAATAAGGTGTAAGTCCCCAACAATTATAGATACACTATTTCTATGTAATAGACTCCTAACATTGTCAAAACCTTTCACAATGCATTTTTAATTAGTGGATCATTTTGTGGGTACCATCCCCACCTAGGTTTTCCCTTGGCTAAGGTTTCCCTAGTTAAACAAATATGGACTTATGAGTTTCTTTGTGGTATGCATGTTATTTCTATTTAGTTTAATTGTTTATACAAGTTTATGGTTTATATATGATATCCATATTTGAGCAAAAAAATTTGGAATATATTCAAGATAATTATCTAAGATAATATAATATGAAGAGACATGTGTCACATGTTATGTAAAGAGGCATGCCTTTGGAAATATAAAGAATTTTTTTAAGAAATTGAAGAGACCTTTTATTGTGAGAAGAAAATTCTCTTAATTATTTATATGTATATATATGTATGTGTGTGTGTATAGTATTCAATTGAAAGCATTGTACTTAAACATTTTATTATCAATAAAAAGTGATAATTTTTAGTGTGGTTGGGTGTTTCTCTTCAAGGTTGAAGTGTTTTCTCAAGATAGATGTCTACTGTCTTTTGGTGCCTATTTTTCTTTATTGTTGTTATCATAATTTCTTCCTAGATGGAAATTCAGAAACCATGGACCCATGTCAAAATATCTATCTATGGAAAAAGAGGAAAGCCTAAGATGGTATAAAATTCAAGAGATCATTTATAAAGGTTTTCATATTCATAAAAGAGGGATTTACAATACTTTAACACCTACCAATGTAGGAGACGAGTTTATTTGAGGTCACCACTTAATGGGCAGTATATGACAGATGCTTAAACCTCATTGTGAGTTATCACTGTTTAAGAAAAACCCTACACATAGTATGCATGATCAAAAATGTTGCGAAGTAGTTTGATATGAGTCTCGAGGTTCAGACATGGATATTTTCTTACATAATTTGGGCTTGGTCAGCATATTGGTCCAAGACTACCAATAGACTTGTGAATACCTTTAATAGGAGAAATATCTTTGATAGGAGCACTTAAAGCTTGATGATTTTCATTCTTATGTTAGGGATTGGGAAGAATTAGGGATTTATGAGGTTGATATGAAGAGGTAATACAAGGGGATGAGGGGATAATTTGATCTTGACAAATGTTCTTGGATGGAATATGAAGACAAATTTTCTCATGATTTTCAATAAGCTCAATGAAAGTGGTATATTTATTTTGCTTGGGAGGTAGACAAGATATAGAACACGAAGAGATATTTTGTTCTTGAGATGGGGACTGACATCTTGAAAGGGTATAGATGGACCTTGGTCATGATCTTTCTTGATACTTGTTTCTTCATCTTTTTGATAGTCCTCTTAATGTTCATGGAGCCTCTTCTAAGGATAAGGGATAATCTTGGGTTTGCATGATATTCTCTTGAAGAGGTAATGGAGGATTTATTAGAGTAGGTATGATGGGTGTAGTAGAGCATGAAGGTTTAGGATCTTTAGTCTTAGTAGCATTGAAAAGGTTTGCAACCAAATGTAGATTAGCTTGAGTTTCTTTTAGAGGTAGCCCTTTAGGGTATGCATAGTCAATCCAAAAAAGCAATAGGTTCTTTGTTTGATGGAGTCATGTTGGAAAGATTTGATTATTTAGGAGACACATGAGTGTTGGAAGAACTAGAGGTTGCAAGGTGTAATACCCACCCATAGTTTGCTTTATATTATATATGTTGAACTCTTTTAGGCCTATTTCATACATGTGTTAGTTTCAAAGATATATGGTATGATGTTATTTCATTACTTGAAAATATCATTTATGATTACATAGTTGATTATATTTCATGTGTTGTATAATGATTATGATTGCTTATGTGTTAATGTTGCTTTAATGATTCTTGGTTAGTAAATATGATTGCTTTCATAATTATGTTAGATGATATGTCTTTAATGATGATTGTTTTACATCCATAGTAATGCATTGTTATATCTGAGCATTTGATGAGTTGACTCGTGATTCATTATGGTACTTACCCATACTTGCATGTGTATGGTGTGCGTGTCTATTTTAATTTTATGTATAATGTGTCTAATGTGGTTAAGGGAGGGAGTCATAGTCACCTTCTAGTTGGGATCTACATGATGTACCACTCCCTGCCATTGTTTGTTTAGTTTAGTTATATAAATGCATATGTACATGCTCGTCTTTTATGCAGGTTGTAGGAATTGGGCATCGACTTGCCTGAATTGCCAGGATGAGCGTGCCCTATCACGATAACTCAATAGTAAGAATGCAAAAATGATGATTAGGTCCAATCCCAGCCATAGCCTAAACACTTGTGACTCTCTACCCCTTTTTAAATCCAATGTTTGTCTTTGTGTGTGTTGTTTGAGTTTGGATTTTGAATAGTTTTGCTTATGTGGATTTGATTATGTTATGTATTTGGTAAAAGGTTAATTGTGATATTTAGATCAATCAAATAATATTAGAATTATTAAATATTATTTAACTAAAAAGAAGAATTATAATATTAAGATATTTAATTAATTAGAAAATTAAATTAATTATTTTTTTTAAATTTAAAAGACTTGATTTAAAAAGTCCAAATATGAAAGTGGGAAAAGAGGATAAATTAAAATATTAAAAACTAAATATTGATTTATCATGAATATTTAATCAATGATAATAAAAGTAGAGTTGCACATAATTAATGGGCTTTAATTATTAATAATGATTAAACTAATTTTATGTAATTTAATTGCACATTAATTAATAAAATTTAAAATAAGACTTTTGAGTGGGGAATAAATTATTTAATTTAAAAGAAAGGATATTTATTTAGTTTATTGTAAAAAAGATAAATCTAATTTGTGAAAAGAAAGTAAATAAATAAAGAATATGTATTTATTTAATATTAAAAGAAAGGGGAAAAATACAAATTACGTATTTCTTTTATTAAAAATAAATAAATAAAGTGATTTTAAAAAAAAAATATATATATATATATATATATATATAAGAAAAAAAAAGAAAGTATTATTTTATTTTAGTTAAGTTACTTTCTTTTGTAAGTTTACTTATTTTAGAAACCTTAGTTTTATTAGTTTTATTTATTTATTTATTATTTATTAAGAGGTCATTTTGGTCTTTTTGGGGGGAAGATTTTTGGAGAACAACAAGATAATTTAGAACAGAGATTTTAGGAGACAAGTTACAGGTTATCCATTCAGATTTTGACGTAAAAGATTTTTTTCAAAGCTTGGGAGTAAAGTCTACAATTGTGTTTTCTTCTTCTTCTTAACAAATCAACTTGGTGTTTGAAGGTAGGGGTCTTAAAATCTCTTTGAAATTTATGTTGGAAAGATTGTCTTCTTCGTGCTTTCCTAATTATGAATAAATTTATTTGAGGGTTTGAAACATGTGATTTCGTTATAACTTTTATTTAATATATTTTATCAAAAATATAAAGATAATTTTAGAGACCCATTTGGACTTTATTTAACATATATAAAAATCATATATGATTGTTTTGTATACACATAGTCAAAGATTGACTATCATGCTAAAACAAGGCCTATTTGAGCTTGATTTTTCAATAAGAAATACACGAACAATTACTTATAAATTTTACAAGATAAATATATAGGAAAATTCCTTCTTTTTGATTGTAAATAAGTCTATTATGAATACTTTTCTTAATTTTCATGAAGATCCAACAGTTCAAACAAAAGTTATGTTCTTTCTTCTAAATTGGTAACCTTCATATCTGAATAGTGCTGCTAGGAAGATTCATATTTTACACCATTCAAATGAACTTTTCTTTAGCACTGGTAATAACAAAGAATATGTGAAATTAAATTATCTTTCCATCGATGTAGGTTGTAGATCTTTACCATTCCATATGAGATAATAATGTTTAAAATACCAACTGATTTACATAGAGAAAATGCATAAAAACTCGATGTTATGAACTTTGAAAATGTTTTATCTTTGTTTTAAATATTATTTATTTAACATATAAAATATTTAATTCTAAACTTATTAGATAATTAACAAACTAAATTTATCTAAACTTTTGTAACCTTTTTATAATCAAACAAAACTTCTGAAAATGGTCTAATCTAAATCATTCGATAGAACCTTGTATTATTTGGTGTGTGTATAATTGAGGTTTTTTGGTATTTTTTTTGTGATGGCTTTTATGTGAACTATTTAGTTGGCCAAACTAGGATGTGCACCATAGGTGTATTTTGAGATTTCTTTTATGATGGTTATTTGACTAGATGTCAGGATGTACGTTATGATTCAAAATTGAGGGCTTATGTTTATGAGATTTATTTGGTGAGGAAATGTGATGGCTTGGGTTTTGAGAGCCAATTTTTGTTTTGTTGGGTTGCCTATTAATGAACCATGTTCTATCATTATGGGTGTTGTGGTTTGAGACACAATTGTGGTTTATGTGCTTAGGGGAGGTTGTCTAGGTACGTGTCTTTGGGAGTGGCTTGCAATAGGGGTCTAGGACCGAAAGTGGTCATTACCAAGGTAACCTATAGTAATTTGTGTAATAAGTGGTAACATAGTAATTAAAACATCTTGCCTAACCCCTTTTCCTTGAGATACATTAAAAAGATAAGTTAGAGATGTACCTCGCCCATGCCTTGAGTGCTTGTATAGGCTAAGGATGGGAATGGAATGATACCTAATGATGACTGGTTTTCCTCATCTTTATGAGAGGTTATTTTGGTTCCACATGTGTCACGTTGAGGGTGGGTCTGGGGTTCAGAGTGACCAATCCAGGTTAACTCAATGCTTGAGGGTTTAGGGTCTAATGATAGACCAGTCCAGGGTAACTAAAGTAATTTGATCATGTGATGACACTTCCTAATATGTTGCCTAAGTCTCCTCCATAGATTTTGTATTTGCCTCTAGTGTGCAACCATTGGTGTTCTTTTTGTTGGATGTATTAATTTTTGGTGTTTAATTTTATTGATAATGATTGGTGATTCATGGTGATTGTGCTTTTGACATGTGTCTTTTTATTTGAGGTGTATATCTTTTGTAGAATTGGTACTTGATATATATACTTTCTATATGTATGTTGACTTGGTATGTGGTGTTGGTGTTGGATGAATGTTCTTTCAACTTTGGTTATCTTTTCTTCTTGAGTAGTTTGTGTTACCCTTGAGATAAATTTGGCTATTAGGATTCATTGCCTAGGAATTTTTTATGGTTTGATTAGTTGTATGTGGATCGTTCATTATCTTCCTTGCACGGTGGGAGTGGAGGCCTGACTAGGTAACCACGTGGTCGGGAGGTAGTGACTTCTTACCATTTGGGCCCCTCTCATATTTATAGATGTTAGAAGTTTGATGATGTAGTTATACTTTTATCATTCTTATCCCTATGTTGGAGACTTCTATTCAGTTGATATAATTATATGTTATCATGTATCTTATATTTTGATATACTTGTATCTATTCTTGCATACCCTATGACATGTGTAGTGGATGCTATCCATTAGATGTACTTCATTGTATCAGTTGTATTCATGATTTTTTTAATGAGATTAATATGTTATATTTTTATGATAATGGACATTGTGCTTAAGACTTAATCAATTAATAAAAAAAATCTTAAAACGTGACTTAATGTAAAGGAACCCTTGAGGAATGAAATCTATATTGTAATTGCATGTATAAATGTTGTGTTTGTATATATTGCCTTTTCATTGTTACTTTGATGTTGTATAAACTTTAGAAAGAAAAAAATAGTCTAGTAAACTTTGTAACATAGTAGGTTTATTTCTTTTGGGTTCTCGAGCGGGGCGTTACATAGGGGGACCATAACTAGACATATGTTCATCAATTTGATCTTGATCAAGAGTAGTATCCTAATCACATGAGTCTTTAGGGTTTCTAACATCAACAATCCCATCATCAATAAGATCTTCTATCTTATGTTTTAATTCCATACAATTTTTAGTTTTATGACCTTTGTTTCTATCGTAGGTACAATAATGATAATTGTTCTACCACTTAAGTTTTACCTTAGGTTCATAAGGTCTAGAGTTATCTAGTAAAGTGATGATCTTGTGTGTAACTAAGGTATTGAGCATCACATCACATGAGTCTCCCAAAGGGGTGAAGTTACACTTAGGTTTAGGAGATGAATAATATTTTGGTGAGATGGAGTGTTGAGACCTAGAAGAAGAAGATGAATGTGACCTTGAAGAAGATGACTTATATGCATAATAAGAGCTTAAGGGAACCTTGTGATGATGTGATTATTTCCTTTACCATTCTTTTAAAGTGTGCTTACAAATTTAGCATGTTCTTAGTGAGCCTAATGAATTAAGGATCATCTACTTATGTCATCTCTTTTAGCTCTTCATAGTAGGAGCACAAGTCTTGACAATTCTTAACAACGTAAAGGAACTCTCAATCATCTAGAATTGGTGGAGGTTTTGTAGGAAAATATTTTAATCGCATAGCTTTGGGTGAAAACTCAAGCATGAAGGAGAATAGAAGAAGCTTATAGTAAAGCTAGAGTGTCCCTAATTTCCAAACAAGGTAAGAAAAGTGTCCCCTTGTCCCAAGTGAAAAAAAGCATAAAAAATATAGCAAAGATAACTTGTTACAAGATGTCCAAGCCATGGGTACATGCCATGTGTATAGAATTTGTGAGAAAGAAAAGATAAAGATCAATAAAAGAGATATTAAGCGAAGATGGACAATTGAACAATCCACTGACCAAGATGCCAAAGTCACCAAGATGCAAGATGATTCCAAATAGAAAATTAATAGCATATTAATAACCTAAAGACATAAGGTATTAGAGAGTGAGAAGAGAGCCTCCTTTTAAAGAGAAAAGGATGGTTATAGATTAAGAAGCAAAATCTATAGTGGAGAATAATTCTCATGTTCACTTTGGTGTGCAAGATTCTCAAGAGGCAAAATCAATGGATATGTTTAAGATGAAAAAGCTATGTTGAGGAGATTAAGAGGTTAAAAAGATTCAATTGCCTTGGAAAGTTTGCATTCAAGTTGTAGACAAAAAGTAAATTTCCTTTATTTTTAAATTAGGAAATTATTTTTTATGTGCACACATGGGATAAAGGGGATTTTATGTAATTAAAAGGGAACAAGTTCTTCTAATTAAATAAAGACTTAGGATAAGGTGGCCAAACATAAGATAAAATTGAATAAATAATAAATTGATGATTTGATAAAAGATTAGATATTGATAAATATGCAAAATTGATCAAGCATAAGATGTAGTCTAACATAGAGATTAAAAATGTTGAAAAGGGAGCTTATAGTTTACACATCATTTTCGGGTGATTACAATAGACACATATTATGTGTAGGAAAAGACACCATTTTTTATTTGAGCATGAGACTTGTTGGCTGTCATACCGTAAATACACCTTATGAAATAAATTCTATGAAGTGAGATATCTAGAAGGGGGCACCACCCTTGAAGAAAGTCTAGGATCCTCAGAGTAGCCACCAAACATACTTGCATATTCTTTAATGTAATCTAGCTAGTCTTATTCCTATCTCAGATGCAAGCATTATCTTTCTATTCTAAAGGGCCAGTCCCTTCCATAGATAAGTAAAGCTTTTCTCAACTTAGTGATATCAAATTTTGGTAGTAAGATTTTGTTAGCATGAATGTTGATGATAAAACTTTGGGGGAGTATCCTAAGCATTGGAGAGTATTGACATGTTGCATTCATAACTATGTTTTTTTATTGATGTCAACATAGCATAGTTTCTGTAAAGACTGGCTAAGTAGCAGAGATAGATCTTAATGAATGTGTTTGTTTTTTATGTCAACATAACATAGTTTTTGTAAAGACTAGCTGAGTAGTAGACATAGATCTTAATGGTACAAACAATATTTTGATTTTTTGGTGATGTCTAGTTATGGACATGTTCAACACAATATCTCGATGATGTGGTTCACTACACAGAGTCTAAGTCAAAGACGTATGGAAGTTGTACCTAGTTTACAGAGAGCAGTTTAGAGACAAAGTATTGGGAAAGCAATTCCTAATGTTTGTTCTCTATCTTACATCTAAGATGTAGTAAGAAGATGAACAATTAGGAAGTGATAGAAGACAATTCATAGGTGACATTAGCAAGTGTGCAAGCCCTAGTATCGCATGTGTGAAGCTTTGTATAGACCGTGAGCCGATAGTGCTATTGTAATTATAATTAATTAACTATCTTATTAATATTAATTGGGAAAGCCTCAAGGTGGACTCCAAGAATTATTTTTAAGATAAGGTATAAAGGAAAGATCTTTTCCTTGTTTTTAAAGAGTAGTGCATTGTTGTACAAAGTGTCAAGTGCAAAAAGGAGAAGAGTGTTCGGTAAATGCATGTAAGCGATCCAAGGGATTATTGGATGCAAGTTTTTTGATCTGGTTACAAGATCATAATGAGAAGAGGTCCAGTTGATAGGACAGAAGAAGAGGAAGGAAGTACATTTCATTTCTATTATTTTGCAAGGAATAATACAGAGATCATTTGGACAGTGGGTTCATTGGTCTTATACTTGAAGTTGTTTGGGTAGTGGGTCCAACTATCTTCCACAACTCTTAACAGGGTTGGCACAACTCCTAACAAGGTTGGTACAACTCCTAATAGGGTTGGAATCTCCTAGAAGGGATTCAAAGTCTCCCAGTAGGGACTCATATGTACTAAATTTATTCAAAGACTCCTAACAGGGTCCATCCTCTAACAAGGAATATTTATATTAGTACATCATCTTGTGGGTATCATCCCCACCAGGGTTTTCCCTCTGATCAAGGGATCCCCTAGTTAACATATCTGGGGTTATTGTGTATGATTATCTTGTTGTGGTTTCTAGTTATATTTCTCATATGGTTAAAGTTTAATAAGGTTGATAATTGTGGTATTAGTTGGATAGCTTTAGAGGGAGGAGTCTAATGTAGAAATGTAACAATTGGAATCAATTATCTCATTATAGTGATATAAGTTATCACTATTGAGAGGCAGTCTTTTTTGAGAGAGAGTCTCAACCACTCTTATACATGTTTTTAATGCATTCTTAAATGGGAGAAGTGTGAGGTAAAATCCCTCATTCCACCCTCTATAAGTAGGTATGGTGGATTGTCATTTGTGAGTAGGCATGGTGAAAATGCATTTTTCTCTGGTAGAAGTCTAGGGTGAAAGACCTCATTCCACCCTTCTTCGAGTAGGTATAGTGGACCACCCTTTGTGAGTAGGCATGGTGGAATTCATGTGCATGGCTCCATGACTTTAATTTTATGTTCTTATGAAGTAACTATGGTGAATTATGTTATGTTGAGTTAACATGTTTTATGTGATGTGAATTTATCACTGACATCTTTGGTTGCAACTATGTGTGCCTCACACAGTAAAGATCTCTCTCTTGAAAAGAGGAAGTGTTGATGCTTATAATAGTGATAGAGATCTATATCTCTGATTTTGCTATATGTTGAAAATGCTCAATAATACCTATATATTTTATTTATAGCTAGAAAACATATTCAAGATATTTATTAGATATAATATTATATGAAGACACATGTGTTATATGTTTGAAAATATGAAAATACTTATTTTTAGAAATTGTAGGGATCTTCTGTTGTGAGATGAAGAGCCTCTTTATTCTTTATATATTGTATTTGGTTGAAATAATTATACTTGAATATTTTATTATTAATAAAATTGATATTTTTCTGGTGTGTCTTTTCATTTCTATTTCATTTATTAGTGTAATCATAATTTATGGGCTAAACATTAACACCCAATTCATTTTATTTAAATTTGAGTCTTATATTACTTGTTTAATATATATTTCTAATTGGATGACAACAAAAGAATCAACATTCTATTTCAAACTTAACCTCTACCCTACCAAGAGTAAGTCATATTTTCTATCACATCATTATTGTAATGGAGATTTAATGCAGGAGCATCCTGGGTTGCATTTCTATCTTGCATGTTTACCAAGTTCCTTACTTATTGTTGAGTTTCAATGTCTTGCATTATTGAGTTCTCTATGTTTGTCAAGTTCACAGTTGCTGTCGAGTTATCCTTTAGTTGTCGAGTCAGAGTGATTGCCAATTTCTCTTTGATTGCCAAGTTCTTTTTGGTTTCTGAGTATTGTTGAGTTCCTTTGGTTACCAAGCACCTTTGACTATTGAATGTTGCTGAGTTCGCCAAGTTACAACATTCTATTTGGGCCTTTGTGTGCCGAGTTGTTTGTGTGTGGTTTCTAGTTGGAGCCGACCTTTGCATTTAATTTCATGTTAGGTATTTTCTAAGAGCTAATTTGTGGCTTGTTTTAGTTTTTATTGTATGAGTTTATTTTTTTGTATTTGCAATAGGTCGACTTGTGTCCATGCATGTATTTAAAGGGGCCTTTGGTAGAGTTTTGGGTAGTAGGTTAGAGAAGGATAGAAGAGTAGAGTAGTAAGAGCAGAAGCAAAGCTGAAATACAAATTTTATCATTGTGGATCGAATCTGAATTGTAATGTTGGCCATAACCTAGAAGGCCTTATAATTGGACATGTATCTGCTATTCTGATGAATCTATGAAAGCATTTGTTCCTCTATCTCATGTTATTGTTGTTATTATGTTGTGTTCCACTGTGTTTACTCTCGCAAGTAGGTTGGAATAGCTGGGTGTGTCTTTGGCCCTTGTTGTCTCATCTCTCCCTGCATTAGGTGGTATAAGAGCCTAGTTTTTTTCTTGTAGAGATTAGATTATGTAGAACCTTAAGTGAATTTGGGTTGTGTATATGAGCAATGTTAGTATGCTAATAGAAACCAAATTTAAATAAAGCTTCTACAAACTAAACAAAATTCATAAACTTCAAGATAGACTAAGATGAGCTCTCAATTGAGAATATGAGCCATTAATGGGCTCTCTCAATGAGAAGCTCTCTTGTTGAGTAGCTTTGTCTAAATAGATAGGATGTATGCTCAAGCTTATGCTTCAAAAAGGGCTTCAAATGGAGTTGGAATTTGGGTGTGAGTGTATGGTTTTGATGTAAAATGGCTTCTCAAAATGGCATTATGACTTTACTTCATGGATTGTGTTATTTTGCAAAGGGGAAGGATCCAATTTATAGGCAAGAGGCTTGAGGGTTTGAGGGCTAAGATGCAAGGATGGGAAAAAGCTTACGGAGGGCTCAGATTGCATGAGAGGAGAGCACATGGATTGTGCTTCCTTACAACCAATCAAGGAGTGACACATGTCACATGGTGAGAGGATGGAGGAAAGGGGAAGGATGAGTCAACAAAGGAGGCTCAAGGGATAAAATCTTCATAAAGACCCTCATAATGACTTGTAAGAGCCATAAAAGGGCTTGTAAGAGTCATTTATGACCTAGTGGACTTCATAAAGTTTTATGGTTGAGATATTTTGAGGGTGATGAGAGAAATTTTGACTTGGACTTGATTAGGAAGGTTTTAAGCTTGTTTAGGCTTGTGCAAATGATTAGAGGATGGATTAGGATGGTTTAGGATTAGCTTAGGGATAGGCAAGTGGATGGCATTTAATGAGGGTGGGTGAAGGAGGAGATATTTGTTAACTTTGGCTTGGGTTAGTAATTCTTAACCCATGTTTAGGGAATGTGACAAGGTTAGGAGGGGATTAGGATTAGGTTTAAAGACATCTTCTAGAAGAGTCTAGACTTTAGATGAGGATAAAGACTTTCTAGAATAGTCTATAATTTCCTAGGATGAGGATGAAGACTTTCTAGAAGAGTCTAGAACTTCTTAGGATGAGGATAAATTAGATTTTTAAGAAATAAATAAAGTTTTATTTATTTCAAGGGTTTGGGTTGAGGAGATATTTATTAAAACTTTTTTAATAAGCATGAGGATTAATATTTAATCTTAATTAAATATTTTGAGTTGGGATTAGGGGTAGGAAATGATGGGATTAGCCTTTAATCGAAATTAAAGAAGGATTAGAAGATTTTGGAAGAGGTTATTGGTCATAAGGAAATTGGCCAAGTTTTGGGCAAAAAATAAATTTTTTATTTATTTTAGGATTTTTGGTCAATTTATTAATTAAATAATTAATAAATAAGGAAATAATGTTTAAATAAGATTTAAACATTTTTGGGAGGGATTCCTTAATTAAATATTTTTAATTAAGATAAAGGGATTTAATGGCATAAAAATTAATTAATTAATTAATTAATTAATTAATAAATGATGATGTCATCAGGACTTTTTCAGAAAATAAAAATACTTTATTTTCTAAAGGTTTTTAGGTGTCTACAGGTTGTAGGGTTGCAAATCTATAGATTTGACCTATAACTTGTAGAGGTTATGATCTTGCAGGAACTTGATTGTAAAGATGGTTTGAGGTAGAGGAAATGCTGACAATGTCATATTAGATACATTGAGACAAATCCCAGCCAGATTAGATGTTGCAGAGACAACCCAAGGAATAGGAGTGCATCTTGATGATGTGAGTGATTATGAAGCAACAACACCAAACCCTAATCTAGAACCTAAAGAATATCAAGATGAGGCAAGGTTGTTGAGAGTGTTATCTAGGGCAAGTTCAAAGCCTATTATAGAATTTGTTCCTTATGATGGAAAATTGGATACCAATGATGTGTTGGATATGATCTCTAAAATGGAGAAGTTATTTGAGTATGAAAACACTTTTGATAATAGGAAGGTGAAGATTGTAGTTTCTAGGATGAAAGTACATGCCTCATTGTGGTGGGAGCATTTGCAAACTAATAGGAAAAGGAGAGGAAAGGAGAAGATTATGACTTGGCCGAAAATGGTGAACAAGGTAAAGAACAAATTCCTTCTTGTTGATTACCAAGTTAGCTTGTTGAGAAAGATGCAAAATTTGACACATAGAGACATGATTATGAAGGAGTCTATTAAGGAATTCTATAGATTGGACATCATATCTAGACATGTGGATGATGATGTTGAGAAAATTGCTAGGTATCTAAATGTATTGAGATCTAGAATTCAAGATGAGATAAGTTTTGTGAAATTGGAAAGTCTAGAGGAATAATATCAATATGCCTTGAAAGCTAAGGAGATCTTGAAAAATAAGCATGAACAAATACAAAGAGGTAGAGGTGGTAGATTCCAGAGAGGTAGAGGAAGATCTTATGGAGAAGGTTACAGATCTAACAATTCTATGCAAGATAAGCAAAAAAATGAATCGAAGAATGATGATAAAGGAAAGACTAAGTGGAAAGGTGGTGATTCCTATCGAGGAGGTACTGATTCTTACTGAGGAAGAGGTAGTTCTTATTTTAGAGGTGGTTTTCATGGTAATTGTTTCAGATTTGATAAAGAAGGGCATAGATCTTTTGAGTGTAGATCATCTGAAAGTGGGTAAGGTAACAAAAATGTTGTGGTACAAGGAGACACTAAGAGTTCCCCAAGTGAACCTAAAGCTGGAGAAAATATGATGGTGAGAAGAACCTTATGTAATAAGGGAAGTGATGAGGAATCTATTCTAAGGAGAAGTCTTTTCAAGACCAAGTTTTACAAATTTGGCATTAGAAGAAATCATTACAAACTTGTAGTTGCAAAGGTTGGAGCATCCTAAACCTTATCATGTTTCATGGATCAAAGATGAGCATAAGATATTGGTAAGTGAACAATATATTGTGAAGTTCAATATTGGACATTATTTTGATGAAGTTCTATGTGATATTATGCCTATGGATTGTTGTCATATTCTATTGGGAAGACCTTGGCAATATGATAAATATACTATACATGATGGAAGATTGAATCAATATACTCTTTGGGTGAGTAGGAAAAAGTAAATATTGCTGCCTTTGATTGAAAGTCCAGATGAGGATAAATGTATTATTGTGAGAATTTGCATGGTTAATGGAAATAAATTTGAAAAGGAAATAAAGAAGAAACAAGTTTGTTTTTCCATAGTTCCTAGGAGATTGAGTTGTGCTAGTAGTAGTTGAGTATCAAAAAATAGTGTTAACCAAGTCAATAGCAACCAAATGATAGAAGCTAGTGGGAACCGAGTGACACCAGAAACTGATAGTATTGACCAAGTGCCAGTAGAAATTATAGAATTGTTGAATGAGTATAAAGATATTTTTGCAGAGGATATACCTGATGGTGTACCTATAATGAGAAGTATAATTCATTGCATGGATCTTATTCCTAGAGCTAGTTTTCTGAATAAAGCACCATATAGATTGACACCTACTGAAAATGAAGAGCTTAACAGACAAGTGCATGAGTTATTGTAGAAATTTTTGATCAGAGAATGTTTGAGTCCATGGTTGTACCTCCTATATTAACACCTAAGAAGAATGGAGAATGGAGAATGTGTACTGATTCCAAAGATATTAATAAGATTACAGTGAAATATAGGTTTTGTATGCCAAGGATGGATGACATAATGGATTGTTTGAGTGGAGAAAAGTATTTTACCAATATTGATTTGAAGTGTGGCTATCATCAAATCATAATAAGAGAAGGTGATGAATGGAAGATTTCTTTCAAGACAAAAGATTGTTTGTATGAATGGTTGGTAATGCCTTTTAGTTTGACTAATGCACTTAGTACTTTCATGAGGTTGATGAATGAAGTTCTCAAGAGATTCTTGGTTAGGTTTGTGATTATTCATTTGGATGATATTTTGATATTCAGTAAGACTAAGGAAGAACATCTTGAGCATGTTAGAAAAGTATTGCAAAGATTGAAAGAGGAGAAGTTGATTATTAATCTGAAGAAGTGTTCTTTTATGCAAGAGGATATTGTGTATTTGGGATTTTTTATTTCATCGATGGTTTGAAGATGGACCTTGACAAGGTTAAAGCAATTTTGGAATGGCCTATACTGAGAATGTAGGTAAGGTAAGATAATTTCATGGTTTGGCTAGTTTTTATAGGAAGTTTAAAAGGAATTTCAGTTCTATTTGTAATGATATGACTGAGACAATGAGAGGAGATAAAAAAGGAATTCAAGTGGACACATGGAGCTGAAACAAAAGGTTTTTGAGTTACCTGTGTTGGCTTTGGTTGATTTCAATAAGGTCTTTCAAGTTGAATGTGATGCAAGTGGTAGTGCAATAGGAGTTGTATTAAGTCAAGAAGGTAAACATGTTGCTTTCTTTAGTGAGAAGTTGAATGATACTAAAAGGAAGTATTCTGTGTACAATCAAGAGTTTTATGCTATTGTTCAAGCATTGAAGAAATGGAGACATTATTCAATTCCTAGGGAGTTTGTGTTGTATATTGATCATAAAGCTTTACAATACTTGAGAAGTCAACATAAGTTAAATCAGAGACATATGAAATGGGTTGAGTAGTTGTAGAGGTTCACATTTGTGATTAAGCATAAGAGTGGAGTCACTAAATGAGTTGCTAATGCATTAAGTAGAAGACATTCTTTACTAACCAAGATGAAGGAGTTGTATGATATTGATCCTCATTTTTTTGAGATGTGGAGAGAGTGTAGAGCACCTAGTTTGACAAAACAACCAAGTAAGTTTGATGAGTATTTTATTCAAGAAGATATGTTGTTTAAGGGTATTCAGTTATGTATTCCTAAGAGTTCTATGAGGTTGAATTTGATTAAGGAAAGTTGGACATTTTGGAATTGACAAGACACTGAGTTTATTGAAAGAGAAGTATTATTGGCCTCAGATGTACAAGGATGTTCAAAATTTTGTAAAGAGTTGTGGAGTTTGTCAAGTTGTAAAAGGAGTAAATCAAAATAATGGTTTATATACACCTATTTCTATTCCTAAGAATTCTTGGAGTAACATCAATATAGATTTTGTCCTTGGATTTCCTAAGACAGTGAGGGGGTATGATTCTATATTTTTTGTTGTGGATAGATTTTCTAAGGTGGCTCATTTCATACCTTGTAAGAAGACATCAGATGTCAAGCATGTTGCTAATATTTCTTCAAAGAGATTGTTAGATTGTATAGATTACCAAGAAGTATTATTTCTGATAGAGACTATAAGTTTGTTGGTTACTTTTGGAAGACTTTGTGGAAGAAGATGGGTACTGAGTTGAAGGTTAGTTCTACTTTCCATCCGCGGATACATGGACAGATAGAGGTTGTGAATAGAATCTTGGGTAATTTGCTGAGATGTTTAGTTGGAGACAAACCACATAATTGGGAAATGGTATTACCACAAGCTGAGTATGCATATAATAGTTATGTGAATAGGAGTACAAGTTAAACACCTTTTGATATTCTTACTGGAATGTAGCCTAAAGGGATATTAGATTTAAGGGATATTGTTCGTGAAGAGAAGAGAAGTGACGCATGAGAAGAGTTTTTTGATTTTATGAAGTCTTTGTATGAGGAAGTAAAATTGAGATTGGAACAAAGTAATCTGAAGTATAAGGAGAATGCTAATAAGTCTAGAAGACACCATGTTTTTGAAATTGGCGATGAGGTGATGGTTCATTTAAAGAAAAGAAGCTTTCCTATTAGAGCATATAGTAGGTTGAAGATGAAGAAGTTTGGACCTTGTAAGATCGTGAAGGAGTTTGACAGTGGAATTGATTATGAAGTTGAGTTACCAGATGACATGGATATATCTCTTATATTCAATGTTGTTGATTTGTACAAATATCATGAGTAGGATGATGAAGTTTATGTATCAGATAATTATACTAAGAAGCATATTGAAGAGGTTGAATAGGTATTGGATTAGAAAGTTAGTAAGAGCACAAGAGGAAAAGATTACTATGAATATTTGGTAAAGTAGAAGAATAGACGAATTGAAGATGCTACATGGATTTCCCAATCTAGGTTGGATTCAACTTGGGTTGTGACATCTCAATGATTCAAGAGAATCATTTCTTTCAACCTTGGTTGTCTGATGCAAGAGAATCTTGGGTTACATTGCTATCCTACATGTTTACCAAGTTTCTTATTTGCTATTGAGTTGCAGTGTCTTGCATTGTTGAGTTCTCTATGTTTATCAAGTTTATAGTTGTTGTTGAGTTATCCTTTGGTTGTTGAATCAAAGTGATTGTCAAGTTCTCTTCAATTTTTGAGTTCTTTTTGGTTACCAAGTATTGTTGAGCTCCTTTGGTTTCTAAGTGTTTCCAAGTTCTTTTGTTTGCTACATGTTGCCGAGTTCCTTCAATTGTCGAGTGTTTCTAAGTTCATCAAGTTGCAAAATTTTGTTTGGGCCTTCATGTGCCGAGTTGTCTGTGTGCAATTTCTAGTTGGAGCCAACCTTTGCATTTAATTTTGTGTTAGGTACTTGTTGAGAGCTAACTTGTGGCTTGTTTTAGTCATTATTATATGAGTTTATTTTATTGTATTTGCAAGAGGCTGACTTGTGGCTGTACATGTATTTAAAGGGGCATTTGGTAGAGTTTTGGGTAGCAAGTTAGAGAAGGATAGAAGAATAGAGTATGTTAGCATGAATACTAATGATACTACATTAGGGTAGTTTCCTAAGCATTGGAGAGCATTGATATGTTGCATTCATTACTATGTTTGTCATTGATGTCAACATAGTAGTGTTTCTGTAGAGACTAGAAGAGTAGCAGTCAGAGATCTTATGTTGCGCAGTAATTGAGTAAGGGTTAGGTGATGTGCAATTATGGACAAGTTCCTAAGAGTTTCCTATTGGTGTGGTTAAGAGGAAAAAGTTTGAATTCTAGATGTACGACAATTGTATATGATTTACTGTGAGTAGCATAGAAATTGAGCATCTTTTTGACAGTTTCTTATGTTTGCATTATATCTTTTAGCCAAGATGTAATGAGGTGATGCATAGTCAGCCAGTGACAGAGGACAGTTAGGTGATGATGTTAGTGAGTACGTAAGACCTGGAGTCATACATGTAAATTTTTGTATAGATTATAATTGTAATTAATTATATATCTTACTTTAATTAATTGGAAAAGTCTTAACACTGACTCAAGGAATTATTATGAAGATATGGTATAAAGAAAAGATGTTTTCCTTGATTGTAACATGTGTTGAAGTATTAAGATAGTTATGGAAGTGCGAATTGTGAAAAGGAGTAGAGTATTGATTGAATGCGAGTAAGTGATCCAAGGGATTATTGGATGCATAGTTTGTGATCTGGTTACATGATCAGAAGGAGCAAAAGTCTGTTTATTGTGGGTTCTTTGATCTTAACCTTGAAGCTATTTTGGTAGTGGGTCCAACTATTTTCCACAACTCCTAATAGGGTAATACGATTGGAATATCCTATTAGGGATTCAAAGTCTCCTAATAGGGACTCGTATGTACTGAATGTTGTAATAGATTCCTAATAGGGTCTATCCGCTAACAAGGAATATTTATATTAGGACATCATGTTGTGGGTATCATCCCCACTAAGGTTTTCCCTCTGATCAAGGGTTTCCCTAGTTAACATATCTAGTGTTATTGTATATGAGTATCTTGTTGTGGTTTTAGTTTACATTACTCATATGGTTAAAATTGTTTAAATTTTTTATTGGTGATATTATTCATATAACTAATTCACCCCCCTTCCTCTTAGTTATATCAGTAGACTATATATTCTAACAATTGGTATCAAAGCCTCAAGCCCTTGAAGGATAAACTTAACAACTTTGGGAGATCAATGGTGAATATTTTCTGTAAGGATAGTCCTAGACTTGATCGAGCCAACTATGATAATTGGAAGTAGAAGATGAAGACTCATCTATTGTGCATGGGTCTAGGATATTGGATCTTGACAAAGGGAAACAAAAAAATCGTTGAAGAATCAAAGCTAGAAGATTGCAGTGAGGAAGAAAGAGATCTATTCATGTGTAATATGAGAGTAAGAAAAGCTCTATTATCATCCCTTCCAAAGAATAAATAAAATCAAGTAAAATCTCTTGAAACATCTCATGAAATTTGGAAAGCATTAGAATCTACTTTTGAAGGTGATGATCATGCTAAAAGAATGAGGTTACAAAGTTGGATATGTGCATATCAAGATGCTAAAATAATGGAAGATGAATATGTAAGAAGTTGTATTGGCAGATTATCAAAAATAGTTGTAGGAATTCAATCTCATGGTGGAACCAAAGATGATGATGAAGTCATATGGAAGAGTTTGAAAAGTTTGTCACCACACTTCAAGCCAATTACGTAGATGATACAACTAGTGATGCCCTGCACTAAGGATTTCACCAAGGAAACCTTGCTTGGTTGATTGGAATTAGAAGAAGTAGATCTAAGACAGTCTGGTAAAATTGCAAGAGTTAAAACAACCTTTAGTGCCCTAAACATTCAACCTAAGTTAACAAGGAGTGCAAGCACCCATGGAGATTTTGTTAGCAGCAACAAAGCTGATGAGGACAAGAAGATTGAGGAAGGAATAGCCCTTTTAGTAAGAAGAGAAAAAGATGGTAATAAAATATTTAAATGTTGGACTTTTAATGAATTTGGTCATTATGCATCTAAATGTCCTAAGAGTGAGAAAAAATATAAAGGAAAGTTTAATCCTAGAAGAGATAGAGATAGAAATTGCTTATATGCAAATGAGGATGAATAATTTGACGAAAAAGGTCAAAGTGAAGGTGATGATGAATTAAGATTTGTGGCTATCAAGGAAGATGATCTTGACAGTGAAATTAGAGAAGAAAGAGCTCTAGTTACCAAAATGGAAAAGAAATCTAATTGGATATCTGACAATGGTTGTTCACATCACATGAATGGTGATATGAATAAGTTTGTTAAGTTCAAGAATCATGATGGAGGAATTGTTAGAGTTGCTAACAATGCAACTTGTCATATAATAGGGACTGGATCTATTACTCTTGATGGTAAAACTAACACTGATGATGTCTATTTTGTTGATGGATTGAAGCATAACTTGTTAAGTGTTGGATAGTTGGTGGACAAAGGTTATCAGTTGCAGTTTACTGAGAAGACCTACACTATCAAAGATAGAGATGGTGAGATGATTGGAACTAGAACTAGATCCAGAGGTAATGCATTTCAGTTGAATCCTGCTAAGATAACATGTTTAGTAGAAAAAGTTGATAATAGTTGGTTGTAGAATAGAATATTTTGTCATATAAACTTTGATAATATTGTGAAGATTAGTAGTACATTTGCAGTGAGAGATGTACCTAAGATTGTCAAGCCTACTAAAGTTGTATGCAAGGAATATATTTTGGCTAAGCAGAGGAAAGCATCTTTTCCTAGCAAGAAGTTCACTACCACAGAGAAGTTAGAGATTGTTCACATAGACCTGAGTGATTCTCCAAGAACCAGAGGATTCTATAGTGAAAGGTATTTTATGATTTTTTTAATGATTTCACCAGACTGATGTGGGTAGCATTTCTTAAAGAGAAATTAGAAGCTTTTGAGAAGTTCAAGATATTTTAAAATAGAATTGAGGATGGATCTAGCATTAAGATTAAATTTTTGAGATTCGATAGAGGAGGAGAATTTACCTCTAGAGAATTTAACATGTTTTGTGAAGAAAATGGAATCAAAAGATAGTTATTTGCACCTGGAACACTTGAGAAAAATGGGATTGTTGAGAGAAGAAATAAATCTACAGTAGAGGCAACTAGAGTGGTGCTATTTGAGAATGATGTTTCTAAGACATTCCAGAGAGAAGCAGTGAACACAACAGTGTATACTATGAATAGAGTATAGATCATAAAAGGTATGGACAAGACACCTTATGAACTATGGTTTGGACATTCACCATTAGTCAAATATTTCGAAATATTTGGGAGAAAATGTTATATTAAGAGAGACGATGACATTGGTAAGTTTGATCCAAGAAGTGATGAAGGTATGTTTCTTGGCTACTCTTTGAAAAGTAAGGCTTATAGATGCTTTAACTATAGAACTAAGACAATATTTGAGTGTGCAAATGTAAGGATTGATGAAAAGTTTGGAACCAAAGAAAAGATTATAGATTAAAATTTAGACGAAGAATTGGATAACTCTAGAATTGTTAGACAAAATGCTAAAGTTTTCCTTAAGACTTACAATGACTTGCAGATTGATGTGCAAATTATTGAACAAGGAGAAGAGCAGAGATCTAAACCTAGAGAAGAGATAAGAGTTGAGATCTCAACTTCTACCCCTAATAGAAATCTGACAAAGAATCACTCTCCAAAGCAGATAATTGGAAGTAAGGAGAAAGGATTGATGACAAGGAATAGAGTAAATGAGGAGATATGTTTGATATCTCAAGTTGAACCAAAGTGCACAGATGAAGCAATCATGCTGGATCCAAGCAAAGAAGGAAGAATTGGATCAAATAATAAACAATGATACATGGGAATTGGTTCCTAGAACAAAAGACAAGAATGTGATAGGAACTAAATGAGTTTTCTGAAATAAGATGAATTTGCAAGGAGAAGTTGTGAGAAATAAGGCCATACTTATTTGTAAAGGTTATTCACAACAAGAAGGCATTTATTATGAGGAGGCATATGCACTTGTAGAAAGAATAGAAGTAGTAAGGATGTTTTTGGCATATGCAACAAACAAGAAATTCAAGGTTTATCAGATGGATGTCAAGTTTGCATTTTTGAATGGAGAACTAGAAGAAGAAGTCTATATTGAGCAGCCTAAAGGTTTTCCTTTATAAGAAGACAAATACATGGTATGCATATTGAAGAAAGCTCTTTATGGTCTAAAGCAAGCACTAATAACTTGGTATGCGAGGTTAGACAGTTACTTGGCAAAGCTTGGATTTGCTAAAGGTACAGTTGACAGTAACTTGTATCTAAAAGAAATTGAAGATGGTTTATTGATCATTGTAATATTTAATGATGACATCATTTTTGGAGGCAATGATGAAGCTAGTGATAAATTTGGTAAAGATGTGAAGAATGACTTTGAAATGAGCATGATAGGAGAAATGAAGTTTTTCCTAGGATTGCAGATTGCATAGAATGATGATGGTATATTCATCTCACAAAGTAAGTACTTGAAAGACTTATTAAACAGGTTTGGTCTAGAAAATTTTAAAATTGTTGGTACACCCATGATAACTAGTCATAAGTTATCTAGAAAAGATGAGATACCTGCAGTATAACAGAAGAAGTATAGATCAATGATTGGATGTTTGCAATATCTAACTCACACAAGACTAGATATAGCAAATGCAATTGGGATAGTAGCTAGATTTCAAGCTGATCCCAAAGAATATCATTTTGTAGCTGTAAAGATAATATTCATATATCTGAAAGGGACATCTGACCATGGAATTTGGTATGACAGATCTAAAGATTTCGCACTTCGTGCATATATTGATGCTGATTGGGAAGGCAGTATGAATGATAGAAAGAGAACCAATAGTGGAGCAATATTTCTTGGAGGAAGATTGGTTTCTTGGTTAAGCAAGAAACAAGATTTTATTTCACAAAGCACAACTGAGGCAGAGTATGTTGCAACAACAAATAACTATAATCAAGTTATGTGGATGAAGAAAATGTTGAAGGATATTATGATTGAGACTGAAGAACCTGTTATAATTTATTGTGATAATAAAAGTACAATAAGTATGTCTAAGAATCTTGTATTGCATTCTAGATAAATCAAATATCAATTAAGTATCATGTGTTGAGAGAAAAAGTAGTAGAAAAGGAGATCAGATTAGAGTATATAAGTACGAAAGATCATATTGTAGATATTTTCATGAAGCCTTTTCCTAAAGATACATTTGAGTACCTAAGAGGTATGCTTGGGGCTATGCCCTTGCCTACTTTTGAGTAGGAGATGTAGAGAGTGCATCCGTCTAGTGGCACAGAGCACTAATATTTGACTAGACTTTAGCATGATGCTTCTTATATGGGGGAGTATCTAGTATGTACTAGTTCATAGAGGACTCTTGGTATTTAGTATATGGGTATTGAAAAGTATATTTGGATACTTGAGCTAGTTAATGACTTAGAGCAGCAAATTAGCAGTTGGTATGTAACAATTGCTTTTGTGATTGACACCTTTGACATTGATGTCAAAGGAGGAGAGATAGGCATGAAAAAAATCTCCAAAAAACATAGAGGAGAGTGTGCATGAGTAGTACTCCTAAGCAATAGGGAGAGATATCTTTTTACAAAGATTTAGAAAGATTCATGTAACAATGCAGGAATATGCACCTGTTGTATTGTGAATTATTTAGTGTGAAGTAAACAATTGATTCCAAAAGAAGAAGATGATGAACATAGCAGTGTTCCAGAGGATTTCATATTTTATTGATGAAGAGGATTTGAGAAGATGAGAACAATAAGCAACAAAAAAAGTTTACTTGGTATTCTTGGAACTTAGATAGTTTTTCATCTATGTTTCCATCAATGCCAAAGGGGGAGATTATTAGCATGAATATTGATGATACTACATTGAGGGAGTATCCTAAGAATTGGAAAGTATTGATATGTTGCATTGATAACTATATTTTTCATTGATGTCAACAAAGCAATGTTTCTATAATGACTGGAAGAATAACAGTCAGAGATCTTATGTTGTGTAATAATTGAGTAAAGGTTAAGTGATGCATAGTTATGGACAAGTTCCTGAGAGTGTCATGTTGGTGTGGTTAAGAGGACGGGTGTATAACTATTGTATATGATTTACTGTGAGCAACACAGAAACATAGCATCTATTTGATAATTTCTGATGTTTTCATTATATCTTTTAGCCAAGATGTAATGAGGTGATGTCTATTTAGCCACTGATAGAGAATAGTTAGGTGATGACATCAGTAAGTGTGCAAGACCTAGAGTTGCACCTATAAAGTTTTTTTTATAGACTGTGAGCTGACAATGCTATTGTAATTGTAATTAATTATATATCTTATTTTAATTAATTGGGAAAGCCTTAAGGCTAACTCAAGGAATTATTATGAAGATATAGTATAAAGGAAAGATGTTTTAGTTTGATTGTAATGTGTGCTAAAGTATTGAGATAATTGTGGAAGTGCGAATTGCAAAAAGGAGCAGAGTATTGATTGAATGTGTGCAATCGATGCAAGGGATCATTAGATTTGTAGTTTGTGATCTGGTTACAAGATCAAAAGAAGTAGAAGTTTGATTGACAGGACAAAGACACAGTAAGGAAGTATAATTTAGTTCTATTATTCTTAAAGGAATAATAGATAAATCATTTGGATAATGGGTTGATTGGTCTTAATGTTGAAGTTGTTTGAGTAGTGGGTCCAGTTGTCTTCCATAACTCCTAACAGGGTTGGCACAACTCCTAACAAAGTTGAAATATCCTAATAGGGATTCAAAGTCTCCTAATAGGGACTCATATGTACTGAATGTTGTAATAGACTCCTAATAGGGTCTATCCTCTAACAAGGAATATTTATATTAGTACATCATCTTGTGGGTGTCATCCCCACTAGGATTTTCTCTCTGATCAATGGTTTCCCCAATTGACATATCTGGTGTTACTGTATCTGAGTATCTTGTTGATGTTTTAGTTTACATTATTCATATGGTTAAAATTATTTAAAGTTTTTATTGGTGATATTATTCATATAACTAATTCACCCACCCTCTTAGTTATATCAGTGGAATATATATTCTAATAAAGTAGGAAGAGCATAAGCAAAGTTGACATGCAAAATTTATCATTGTAGATTGACTCTGAATTGTAATGTTGGCCCTAACCCATAAGGCCTTACAGCTAGGCATGTATCTGCTATTCTGATGAATCTATGAAAGCATTTGTTCCTCTATCTCTTGTTATTATTATTATTGTGTTGTGTTCCACCGTGTTTACTCTCACAATCAGTTTGGAATAGTTGGGTGTGCCTTTTGCCTTGGTTGTCTCATCTCTCCTTGCATCAAGATTAACACATGTATGAGGCTTAACTTAGGTAATCCCCTATACAACACAACCATTTTTTCCCTATTCTATGTGTAAATTACAAATATGATAATAAATAGTTATAGAGTTGAAAAGAGTAAAATAAGACATTCAATACTAGATTTTAAACACACGAAAGTACCTAGTCTATATCAATTATCACATGTAACCAACACATTTTGGATAGATGATGAAACCACTTTCAAGTCTCTAATTCCTAGTATGGACCAATAATTTTAGCCCCAAATTTTAGTGGCAACTTCCTTTTTATATCTAATTTCTAAATTTGTACTATTATGTTGACTTTTTATTGTACATCTTCTAGTCATGTTGTACATTGTCAACTTCATACCATTTTATCTAGTCATTGCATAGTCCTCTCAAATCAAATCAATGAAGAAAAAAGAGACAAACATTACACACATAGTTAAGCTCTCCTTTAAGATTGAAGTTGGATCTAGTGACTACTTCCCCCAATTTTTGATGATATTGATTTGGGATCTTAGTCTATGACTTTGGGCTACGATCTCATTTCATTTTTTTTGTTAAACAAAATGAATAGCAAGTGAAACAAATACAAAGTCAAATGGTCATGGCAATAAAATTTCCTTAGAGCTATAAGCTAATGAAAAGATACTACACAAGTAAAGGAAATCAAAAGAAAGTCACAAGCAATAATGAGTGGTATCCTAAAAGGCATATTTGAAACAATAAAAGAGGAGAAGGTTAAAACTATAGCCAGATATCATGAATGGCCTAATAAATGTATTTTTAGAAACTAAGAAAATAAAATTACATTATTTACACAGACAAAAGTTATGAATATGTGGTGAATGGGGATAAAATTTTTAATGAGAATCCTTTAGGTAGCACAACAACAATAACTAAATAAATTGATAGTACTTAGATAAAGGTATTTGGTAAGATATTTGAAAAAATGTTTAAATGACATAAATTTCTTGGATATTTGAAAACTACAATCCTATGGATCATATAAAGGGAAAAATCCATCAAGAAATCTAGTCTCTTTGCAACATCTTCACTAAGGTTGGCTAAATTAAGGCGATTTTTAAAAAATAATTAGGCATTTAGGCTAGGTAGAAATAACATGTTTGAAGGATCCTCGTGAATGGCCCCTGGGTGGTTCTGAGGAAGAGTGCATTGTGTTGGTTTCTATCTTTAAGGACAAGCTTTGCAACCCCCTTAACGATAAAGACTTATTAGCTTGGGGTCCTAATCTAAAAGGGAAATATATTATTGATGCTTATGCTAGGTTGGAAAAGAATTTATATGGTGGGGTTGATGGTCCATGGTGGAAGAAGGTTTGTAATAGTTTCTTGTGACCTAAATGTAATTTTTTATTATGGTTAATGGTTCAAAGGAAATGCCTCACTTGGGATAATCTTTGTAAGAGAGGGTTTCATGGCCCCTCTATTTTCTCTCTATGTTGGCGTAGTGAGAAATGTTTCTCCCACTTGTTCTTTTTGTACCCATATTCAAAGGAAATATAACATAGATGGTGGGAGGCTTGGCAATAAGAATTTACTCATGCTACCTCCTTAATATATTTCTAGGAAAGCTTAGGGAGACTCCCTTCAATGAATTATTTTCTTTAGGTGGCTTGGAATATTAGGCATTCCCTATTTTCTAAGATGCATGGTTGGAAAGGAACTATAGGGTCTTTTGTGATTCTTATCTTGGGAGTTTTCAGTTGGATTAGAAGACTACTTGCATGCTCTAGGGGACTATCTTTGCAAAATATGATATATTAGAGACTGTAGACCCAAGTGAGATAGTTTTTGTTTAGAATCTAAAGCTAGAAAATAATAGAGTGGGTTATGCTATGAGAAATAGACCCTGTCATGTTAATAAATGAATCAATAAGGAAGGTAGGTAGATTTTGTTAATTACAGGTAGGAAAGGTTAAGTATTGAGAAGTGGGGTGAACTAGTACTTGTAACAATTTTATTTTTCATTATTTTAATTGATAGTTTGTGACAACATTGTTCTGATAATCCATATCTAACCAATAGGATAAACACTTAACCATCAAAAATCCATATGCATGAAAGTAAATAACAATTCATAAAATAAATTTCACACACATAACACAAAGATTTTGTTATCATAGAAAACCCTTGGTTAGAGGGAAAAATTGCAGTGGGGATGGAATGCACAAATTTTTTACTGTAGTTTAAAATGTTTTTCGATTAGGCATACAACGATGCTTCCTTCTGAGAAACTCATTATGTTAGGAGTGACTAATATAGTGTTAATTGTATCTTTAGCCTATTAAGACTACTTCACCAAGAGATTTAATCCTGCCTATCTAGGCATTTACCTTGTTAGAGGTTCGAACAAAAGTTCATAAACAAACTTAACAATCCTAGAAAAGACTTTGAAAGTCTTGTGAAAACTAATTAGGTATTATACAAGATAACTTGACGTATCTAGTGCTTCTCCTTAATGTTGTCAAACCAACATGTTCCTTTGTCCTTTCTCTGTAATGTTCATATCATTGTTCTCCATTTATCTCTCTCTCTCTCTCTCTCCCTTATATCATTACCTATTTGATAACCCTAAATTTAATCTTGACCATAGATCGTAGGGTTAGTCAAACTCCAAAACTTCTCCTCCAAGTTTTTGATAATCTTGCTTATACTTCTTTGAAAATGTCTTCTATAATCTGATAGTATTTCCTCTCATCGATAGTAACTTGTGCTTAGTAGTCATGATAATAACTTTTACCATAATTATTTTGACATAAATGATAAAACTCAACTTCAACCCCCTTTGGCATTGATGAAAAAAACACAACCTCTGTAAACTAAATTCTTCTCCATGTTGTATAATCTATACCTGTACTTTGTACTCTCCCATACATATATGCATTGATTTCCTCTATATCTTGTAATCTTCTTATTACTCCATCTCTTTATCTCTTCATCATTAACTCACCATATATATGTATTTCTCCCCCTTTTTATTTATGGCAGTCAATGCCAACAAATAGAAAAATATGCAATGAAAAGTTCTTTTTTCACCTTACAATTTACTTACAATATTTGTGTATTTAAAATCAGTAAGTTACAATGATATTTCCCATGTTTTCTTCAGTGCCCAAATAGTCAAAATATACTTCTGAAATTCTACTGCCATCTTCTCCATTCCACTCATTGTAGTTTCCTCTGGTGCCTGTATACTGTGTTGTGCTTTCGATAAGCTTTACCTCATCACATCAACATGTAAACTTATCATTCCTTGCAACTCCATTATTTTAGCAACCAGTTTATCTCTTTTTGCTAAAATTTCTCCTTCTCTTGTAATTGATTCCTTCAGCTTCAATGAATGTTGGACAACATTAACTGATGAGTCCAATCTTCTCATATGACTTAGCCTTTCATTTTCAACTTCGATAAGTCAAGTATCTATTATAGAAGTAAATGTGTGAAAATTACACAAAGCAATATATTTTCTTAATGTAGTATTAAAAATCTCCTATAATGCAATTATATCCTCATGCAACTTCCCTTTGAAATTGTAAGCTTTGTCAACAAGCTTTGCCTTGTCTACTCTTCCAACTTGCTTGCAACTTCCTTTGCTAATAGCCCTTCTAGATTATTTATTACTGCTTCCATTTTGTCTAGATAAACTTTCAACTATCTTTGAATTGGTTTCTCTTTGTTTATTGTGACTTCTGGCATAAGATTTTTAAACATTCATAAAGTCTTCCTCAATACTTTCCTTTTGATTCTTTTGGATCTTCTTTTATCAATCTCAATTTTTAAATCAAATCCTTTCTTGAATAATAACCCATCTTTCTTATTCAAAATTAGTGTTGGTTGCTTTAGTATGTTAAATTGGAGATCATCGCTTGGTGGATCATCATCTATCTCATCCTCTGTCTTCTTCTTATTTCCTTTTACCTTTGACTTTTCACTAACTATATGCTCTTATCACAATCCTTCTTCTTATATTTGTCTTTCTCTTCATCATAATCTCTATATTTTCCTTTATCGGTTGATCTCGCTACACTGATAGTTGTTGGTTGGGACGATCTCAGTCCTTGAGTATTGGTGCTCTCATTCTTTCCTTTTTCTACCTGAGTGTTTGAGTCCTTAAATTGACTCATTGTTTCACCATTATCTTTTTGTTCACTTGTGTTACCTTTAGTAACCTTTGATGCTCATGGTGTCAGTGTTAGAATTTTATCCTCATATCTATTCATAGCATTCATTACCTCCTTTGTCGATGCTAGTGATTGAGTATTTAGATCAAGTGGTGTTTGACCTACACTATGTATCAATATAAATAAATATTGGCTTACTATAGCCTTATCGAATGTGTTTTCTCCTCATTATGTTGAAAACAATTATTCAATTGTATATTTTAATTAATGTTATACAAATGTTGAGCTTTAACCGAGCATAATGTTAACCAAGTTTAGTCAGGCACTAAAAGAGATTCCAATATTAGCCGAGCAGAAGTCAGTGTTAATTGAGTTTGGTTAGTCAATGAAGAATAATCAGTGCTAATTGAGTTTGGTCAGTCAATGAAGATAAGTTAGTGTTAACCAAGTTTGGTTGGTCATCGAAGGAAGCTCTATATTAACCAAGTAACCAGTCCAGTGTTAGCTGACTATCAACCGATTACTTTTGTTAATTAATTGGTTAATGCAAGTCATCTGAATAGATGTTAAATGTTTTTATGGAAGGGTATTCAATTTGACTTGATATTGAATATCATATATATGAAAGGTCAAGTTGTGGATTGAATCAAGTGATTGGGAACAATGTGAAACAAACAAACTGAGACGTATATTTGATTAAGAATAGAGTATCTGAGTTAGAAGATGAAGCTGCAAAGAATATTCTAATCAAGAAGGATGAAGAGGATAAACTAGAACAATGATCTAAATTTGTAAAGTTAGTTTCTTCAACAATTAGGTCAATCATTGTTACTCTCCAATAATTGTAGCAGTGAAGAAATCTATTAAGAAAGTTGGCTTAACAGTCATTTTGTAAATCCTCTAACAAGGTGGCATTTCTAGATTGAAGTGTCTAAAGACCTCTAATAAGGCCACTCCTAACAGGGCGATTCAAATCCTCTAATAGGGTCACACTTAACATTGTGTTTTGTAACCTTTAATAGGGTTGGCTCCTAACAGGGCTCACTTCATAAGAGTGAAAAGTTGTAACTAGTTGCATTGGTGTTTTACCCAAATTGGGTTTCCACGCTAAATCTTGGTGTCTCACGTGTTCATATTATTTGCTTAATGCTTTATATTTTTGCAACAAAGTTACTAAAGATTAATACACATTAATATCTTAAGACTGCTTTGTTAACCAAGTTACAGTAGATATCTAGTTCTAATCGAGCATAGCAAAGATATTTATTAAGTGAGAAGTTTGCATTGACATCTAAGGGACTTGGAATAATTTTGTGGTAACTGAATCAACCCTCTTTCTCAGTTACTCCTTGCATTTCCAACAATTGACATTAGAGTTGTTGGTGCTTGTAGGAAAGGTTTCAAAGACCTAAGCTAAAGATCAAGATGTCTTATAGAAGAAGAGATATTCCTAAGCTTAATCAAGATAACTTTTTAGCATGGTAGGAACTGATGAAGCTATATCTGGGAATCATTGGAGTTACAAGTCTACACTTCCCATTGAACCAGTATGTGGCACCACCAAAGCCTTTAACTATGGATCAAATTATGGATATGGAGAATCACAATACAATGATTATTAATATTGCTTCCTCTCTCAGCTATTTTGAATTTGATGAAGTCAAAGATTGCCGTACTGCTTATAACATGTAGAACAAACTAGAGAAGATCTATGGAGGATATGATAATGTAAAAAGAGCCAAAGTAGAATGTCTAAGAGGCCATTTTGATCAAATGAAGATGAAAGAAGATGAAAACATTGCTAACTATAGTGAAAGAATCAAAGCAAGTGTAAGTGCAATTAGAGCCGCAGGAGGAAAAATAGATGATGCAAGAGTAGTCAACAAGGTATTGAGAACTCTTCTTCCTATTTATTCAATTAGAGTTTCAACTATTCAAGAGATGAGATCTGATCCTAAAAATGATATAACTATGGATGCACTTGTGGGAAGATTAACTTCTTTTGAATTGGATAACTTTGATAACTATCTTCCTAATACTAACAACATAGAATCTATATTCAAAGCCAAACCAACTCTTTCTAAAAAGGGAGGAAACTCAAAAGGCAAATAGATTGACAATGAAGAAGATGATGATTTCGAGGATGATCTTGAAGCCATTGAAGCCCTACTTGCAAGAAGGTTACCAAAAGGCAAAGGTAAATATGAAGGTAAAATGCCATTGATTTATTTCTCAATGAAGAGGTTGGTCACATTGCTGCAAGGTGTCCAAATAGAGAAAACAAAGATCAATAAAAATACAATAAGTTCAAAGGCAAGAAAGACTTTAAGAGTTACAAGGATTACAAAGACAAAGGTAAAAAATCTTGTTACATTGCTAAATATTCTAATAGTGACGATGAAGACGAAATGGTATATATTGTTATTAAGGATGAATTGGATAATGAGGAAAATGAAAAGATGGCACTTATTTCTCATGTTAGCAAGAATGACACATGGATAATAGCTAGTGGTTGTTCTCATCACATGACTGGTGACAAAACTAAATTTGAACACTTGGAACATTATGATGGTGGAAGTGTTAGTTTCAAAAATAATGAACCATGTTATGTGAAAAAAAAATGATACATTTTATTAATTGAAGGAATCAAACGTGACAATGCTTACTAGGTTGAAGGACTAAGGAACACTCTTCTAAGTGTGGCACAAGTGAATAACATTGGATACAAAGTAGAATTCATGAATGAGAATGCCAAGTTGTTGGATGACAAAGGAAACCTAGTTGGGACTGACAATCAAACTAAAGGTAATCTATTATATCTAGATCTCACTAAAAATTCATGCTTTTTGGCACAAGTAGAGGAAAGCTAGCTATGACATAAAAGAATGTGTCATGTAAACTCTGATAACCTGGTTACCTTAAGAAAGAACAAAAGAGTAAGAGGTATTCCAAATCTGAAGAAACCTGATATGGCCATGTGCAAACAATGTCAGATTGGAAAAATGGGCAAAGGTAGTTTCAAAAGTAATAATTTCTAGCACATGTACTTGTGAGAGGTTCAAGGGATAAGCCAATAGTGTAATTTTAGAAAATTATCATTGTATGAAATTGCATAGAATAGGATATGTAATCAAATGATCAAATGACAAATGATAAACTTTAAACTTCTGACTGATAAGTGATCAAATTTATTGTATAATAAGAATTGCATCTCAGAAAGAAAAATGATTACATATGATAAACTTCAGACTTAGAAAAGTGATCAAATTTTCAAGTAATAGGTAGGTATTGTAACAGTTTCAAATTGATTACACATTTAAATAGGAAATTTTAGAAATTCAAGTTCTCATAAATTCTTAATTGAAGTTTAAGCTATGAGGCTCTCCAATGAAGACATCTTAATTAAAGTTCTCAGCTACGATGCTCTCTATTGAGTACATCTTAATTAAAATACATATGATAAAAAGTAATTTGATTAAAATAAAATTGCAAAAGAATAATCTCCAACAGAAAATTAATTCGATCATATGATTAAAAAAGTCACACATGTCACACATGATTCAGCTTGCAACTTAGAACCCTTGCTAAAGGAGGGCATAATAGGTACATTTGATGAATGGAAAATTTGATTAAAGAATATGGTCATCAGAGCTAATTCCTTGGCTTATAAGAAAATTTGATTAAAGAAGCTAACAACCTAATGAATACAACTTTTCTCAGCTCCCCCCACTCTCAACAATGAAATCCAAAATCAGCAGAGTTGTAGCTGAGGAGTCAATTACTTATATCACAGAACAAATCACCAATTGCACAAATATTTTTTAACATAAATGAAACGCATTGCCTCTTAAAAAAATTCATGTGCAAAATTCAGTAAACTTTAACACATGAAATAAACACTGCTATAAAATATTGTAATAGTGAGGATGAAACATTGCACACAAAAAATGTCACAAATTCTTTAAAACATGAGAAGGCTGATGATATGTGATCATAGCATATAGCCTACTTTCAAAGTATGCAGAAAACCTCTGTGCTTGCCAGCTTCCCTTCTGTTAAAAGAGAGAAAATAACTTCCCATCCTGCCCAAGGAGACCAAATGTTGTTGTGTAAGCCAAAGGAAAACATACAATCTTAACAAAACTTTTAGAGTTCTCAAATCAATGATGGAGCTGTATTCATGGCTAGAAGAAAAATTGTCATCTTACTGCCAAATTGAACGCTACTTTGTTTTAAAGCTGACAAAAATCATATCTACTGTAAGGTGCTCTAATTGCCCATAATTCATATCAAACATTGATGCTCATGACAATTATGCTCACAAGAAGCCAGTGATAGATTCTATTTCTCATTCTCTTTACCCAATATTTGATGTTCCTTTTCCTATTATTATAAATTTTGATCACAGTGGCGATTTATTTGAAAACAACTATTGTTCTACATACACAAAGGGCAAATTTCTTGATAAAACAAAAAATTTATTTTCATAAATTTTATTTGTCAAGAACCCTAAGCGTAAATCCCTATAACAGATAATATTTTTCACCTCTAGAAGCACTTATTGTAATAGGCAACAATTAAACTAAAAAATCAAAAGCAAGAACCAACCATTTGTAGAAAATAAAACAAGGAAAAACAAAATATGCACTAGAACCATACCAATTGAAATTTGCTGAATCACAGAACAGGAACGATTTTTTGGTAATTGCTAACGTATAAAGCAATGAATTTTTGGTAATTGCAAAAGTACAAAAGAAAGCAATTCAAGGGATGAAGTGGTTGTTTGTATTTAATCTAATTTGTAGTTGTGTATTTATACTGATTAGCTAAAGATGAATTGTGGTGACTGGTCAAGCGTCCCAGTTTTTGTGCATGCAAACTGCAGCAAGATAGGTATGATGTGGGCTAGTTCTAATCCCTTGGTTCTAGTCACCGAGTTCTGTATCTGGCTTCTCTACCATCACATGGCAATAAACTTGGCTTCTTAGTTGTGATGTTTGTTAGGTTGGTGCTCATTCAACATATACAGTGTACTACTTGCGATTTTAATTATTGTTCGGAGTTATCTCTAGTAATCTCCCTCTTTCTAGTACACATATTTTGACATGAGCTCCCTCTTTGGTTAGAAGTTTGCCCTCTCTTTAGGGCACATGTACGCAAATAGCACTAAACAACTTGGAACTAAGCTCGAGTCTTTGAGATGGGATTAAATGAGAATCAAGCAATGTGTTCTTCAAACTTTCTGTCGCTTCGTTTCAATGTCCTTGGAGTGATCCTCTCGCATAGATCCAATGCCCCTTTTGCATACGCATCTACTCCAGTGTCTCCACGATAAATCTGCATCATCAATTAAAGAATTAACTCACTTGACTACCGAATGAATGCAATTAACTTAGTTGACTGTTGAGTATTTATTGTGTGAGACAATTGATGTACGTGAGACAAAACAAAATAACTATTTTAGATCTATCGCTCCATACGAGAAGCATATCAACTTAACTATATAGAAGAAATCTTGGAACTAGTTCATACATATATTTGTGGACCAATAGGTATAGAGAGCTACTCCGGAGACATATATTTTATTTTGTTTGTTGATGATTATTTTAGGATGATGACAGTGATGTTCCTAAAAGAAAAATTTGAAGCTTTGCAAAAGTTGAAGTGGTATTTGGTTAGAGTTGAAAAAGAAACAGAAAAGAAACTGAAATTCTTGAGGTTAGATAGAGGAGGTGAATTCATCTCTAATGAATTCAATGAGTTATGCAACGAAAGAGGGATTAGAAGACAAGTATTTGCACTTGGTACATCTCAACATAATGACATAAAAGAAAGAAGGAATATATCCATCATGGATTGTGCAAGAACAATGATGATTGAGAAAAATGTTGCAAACAAATACTGGAAAGAAGCAATCAAGACAATAATTCATACCTTGAACTGAGTTCAACTGAAGAAAGGTACAAATCAAACACCTTATGAATTATGGTATGGCTATAAACCTAATTTTTATTATTTCAAAGTATTTGGAAGAAAATGTTATATCTTGAAAGAGGCAAAGAAAGGACAGTTTGATGCAAAAAGTGATGAAGGCATATTCCTAGGCTACTCCAACAAGAGTAAAGCATATAAATGTTTGAATCTTGATACTCACAAAGTTATAGAAAGTGTACATGTGAAGATGGATGAGTTTATAGAAAAGAGTGAAGAAGAAAGTAGCAAGGAACCTGAGGACTACAAAAAAATTGTTTGCTATGAAGCAGAGACATTGCCCAAGTTACAAGCAAGTATGGTCGGGCAATAGTAGACTATACCACTCGAGTCACCTAAGTCTATAGTTCAAACTAAGTTGTAGCCAGTGCAAACCAAGTTACATATAGTTCAAATTGAGTCTCAGATAGAGGAACCTAAGCCATAAACATAGGAACCCAAGTCATAGACAAAGGGAACTAAGTCTCAGACAATGAAACTTAAGCAAGGAACAAAAGATCATAGATTCATTGAACATAGTTTACCAAGTGAAACAAGTATAGAATCTAGAAGAAGAGAACCTATACTTGCTAAATATGTCAGAAGACATCATGCACCTGAACAAATAATTGGAGATCAGACAAGAGGCATATCGATAAGGAACAAACCAAAAGGTACATGTTTGCTTAGTGAATTTGAACCTAGATCTATAAAAGATGCTTTAAATAATGAAAGTTGGATAGAGGCAATGAATGAAGAAATTGAGCAAATTGAAAGAAAAAATACCCAGACTCTTGTTCCTAAACCCAAGGACAAAAATGTAATTAGTACAAAGTGGATTTTTAGAAACAAATTGAATGAAAAGGTGATGTATTAAGGAACAAGCAAGGCTATTGTGTAAAGAATATAGTCAAGATGAAAATATTGACTATGGAGAAACATTTTCTCCTGTTGCAAGACTTGAAGGAGTTAGAACACTACTTGCATATGTTGCTTATAAAGTATTCAAAATGTATCAAATGGATGTAAAATCAGCTTTCTTGAATGGAATTTTGGAGGAAGAAGTCTACATTGAACAACCTAAAGGTTTCATTGATCCAAATAAAGGAGACATGGTTTGCAAACTGCACAAAGCTTTGTATGGTCTGAAACAAGCTCCTAGAGTATGGTATGAAAGACTACATGGATATCTGGTAAGGATTGGTTTTCAAAGAACAAATGATAATAGTAGGTTGCATATCAAAGAAGGACCACAAAACAAGATATTGCTATTAAAAATATTGGTGGATGATATTTTTTATAGGACATGATGACTTCGGTAAATCATTCTCTAAAGAAATGAGGAAAGAATTTAAAATGTCAATGTTTGGAGAGATAAAATTCTTTGTTGGTTTACAATTTCATCAAATGAAGGATGGCATCTATTTCACTCAGTCAAAGTACATCAAGAAACTATTGAAGACCTTTGGAATGGAATATTCCAAACTAGTTGGAACACCTATGTCTACTGGACATAAACTGTCTAAAAATTTTGATTTAAAGGAGGTAAATCAGACTACCTACATATCCATGATTGGGAAACTTTAGTGTGTGGTACACACAAGGCCTGATATTGCATTAACAATTGGTATAGTTGCAAGATTTTATGCAAATCCAAAGAAAATCATATGATGGAAGTTAAAATAATTTGGAGATATCTGAAAGGCACCGAAGATTATGATTTATGGTACAAGAAAGGAGGAAACTTTGAGTTAAAATTCTTTACTGATGTAGATTGGGTTGGAAGAATTGATGACAAGAAAAGAACCAATGGAGGAGCATTATTTCTTGGAAAGAGGTTAGTGTCATGGACAATCAAGAAGCGAAATTACATGTCTCAATTTGCACTAGAGGCAAAATATGTTGTTGCAATAGTTAATTGTTCTAACATAATATGGATCAAGCAATTGTTATCAAGAATGAAGGAAGAAATTAAGGAACCAATGGTTATCTATTGTGACAATACAAGTGCAATCAATATATCCAAGAATCCAGTGATGCACACCAAGGAAAAACACATTACAATCAAGTATCATTTTCTGAGGGAATTAGTTCAAGACAAAGAGGTAAGATTGGAATATGTGAACACTAAGGAGTAAGTTGCAGACATATTCACCAAGACATTATCTAAGGATGCATTTATGTATCTTAGAGGTAAGCTAGGGGTCATTCCTAATGAGACCAAAATTTGCCTTTATTTTATGATGTTTAAGATACTTTGTTGATACTTTGTTTTATCTTTGTCAAAAGATTTGTGGACCTATGTTTACTGAACCTATGATAAACCTATGGGGTAGAAACTATGCCATCTTTTGCTAATATTATACATAGTATGCAGTATTTCATATAGTTATCAGAATGTGTGTTCTTATATTTGAATTTAATTTGATAAATGTTTATTTGCAAACATGTTTTGTGTTATAACTAACTTGTTAATGAAGACTAAAAGATGATTGGAGGAATTCAAAAGCTAAGTGTCAACAACATTTAAGGAGAAGAGAACGCCAAGGAGCAACCATGATGGAGGAAGTTGTGACGGTTCCAAAAGGCATGACAATGAGTAAGGAGGAACTATGAAGACTCATTGCCTTCTTTGCATTTATTGTTTGGCGAGTGGATGTTTAGACTTTATTATTCCCACCTTAAGTCGTTATTCCCTCTTCTCGCCTTCAGTTGTTATCCTCCTATTTTCTCTCTTGCGGATTTAAAGCTAGGTCATTTACTTTTTTGTTATGGAATAAATGTTGATTTCCTCTATATATATATATATATATATATATATATATATATATATATATATATATATATATATATATATATATATATATATATATATATATAGGGATCGACCCAAGTGTGTTAAGTTTTGGAACCAATTAGAGGAAATAGTTTTAAGAGAATAGACTGTTAACTTTTACAGTTGTGTTTTTACAATTCTGTGGTATGTAATGAATTTTTAAATTGAATGGAATAGTTTTTTTTTGGCTTCTATCCTGTGTTAGTAGTTTAGAGAAGCTGACCAAGAGGGCCCACTTGGAAGGTGGATTAGATTAGGATAGAATAGATGTATTTCCAAGCATTCTTAGTTTCATAATTAGAAGTTGTAAGTTCCTTCTTGTAGCATCGTACTTTGTGAATGTTCTTGCAACATATGTGAGAATAGTTATTATGGATGAACCAAGTTGGAATATTTGTTATTTGTTCATTGTATTTCTAGTATTCATAGAATTAAGTGTGTTAGTTTCCTGCACCAATAGTGTAAGTTCTTTTCCTTGCATTTTTACTTTCCTGCAGCATAAGCTTAGTGACTCATTAAGAGACCTAGTGCACATACTATGTCGACCATTTCAAGTATACGTCCCTAGGTTGATAAGATTAAATGTACCTCATAGTGGGAGAAATAGTCCTTAGTTTGCATATATTATTCCTAAGCAAGGCCTAGTGCATGAATATGATACACCTATTGTGAGGCGGGTCAATTACCCTATCTGATGCTCACTCAAATATGGATTAGTGATGCATCAACTAAGCTTTGTTGAAGAATTATCAAGTTGATGCAAGATTATTAGAGCACATTGCATATGAATTAGTACATCAAGTACATTGCAAATTCAATTTATGGCGTATTTGGAATCTGATGTCAAAGAGGAGAGATTAATGTTATGTCAAAGAAAAAAATAAGAAGGAAATATTTGTATAAGAGCAAGAGGGAGAGATTGATAAAACAAAGTTTGAAGATAGATGACAGAGGGAGAATCTCAGAAGGAGTTCTCATGGATGAAGAATCATAATCAAACTAAGGATATTATAAAAGCTTATAAATCATTTTGTTGCTCTAATTTTTTTTTGCATAATGACATGTTGTGTTGCCATTAATGCTAAAGAGGGAGATTATTGAAAACAATTATTCAATTGTATACTATCATTCATGTTACACAAATGTCAAGTTGTAAGTAAGCATAGTGTTAAGTGAGCTCAATTGAGAACTAAAGGAGATTCCAATATCAGCCAAGAAGAAGTCGGTGTTAACTGAGTTTGGTCAGTCGATGAAGAAAAGTTAGTGTTAACCGAGTTTGGTCAGTCAATAAAGAGTATTTAGTGTTAACCGAATTTGGTTAGTCATCGAAGGAAGTTTTGTATTAGCCAAGTGATTAGTCCAGTGTTAGTCGATTGTTAGTAGATTACTTTTATTAATTAATTGGTTAATGCAAGCCATCTGAATAGATGTTAAATGTTTGTATGGAAGGGTATTCAAGCCGACTTGACATTGAATATCATATATATGAAAGGTCAAGTTTTGGATTGAATCAAGCAATCAGGAACAATGTGAAATAAGTGAAATGAGAAGGACATCTGATTAAGAATAAAGCATTTGAGTTAGAAGACTGAGCTATAGATAATATTCTGATTAGGAAGAATGAAGAGGATAAACCAAAACAATGATTTGAATCTGTAAAGTTAGTTGCTTCAACAATCAGGTCACTCATTATTACTCTTTAATAATTGTAGCTATGAAGAAATCTCTTAACAGAGTTGGCTTAACAGTCATTTTGTAAATCCTTTAACAAGGTAGCATTTCTAGATTGAAGTGTCTGAAGACCTCTAACAAGGCCACTCCTAACAGGGTGATTCAAATCCTCTAATAGGGTCACACTTAACTGTGTGTTTTATAACCTTTAATAGGGTTGGATCCTAACATGGCTCACTTTAGAAGAGTGAAAAGTTGTAACTAGTTGCATTGGTGGTTTTCCCAAATTGGGTTTCCATGTTAAATCTTGGTGTCTCATGTGTTCATGTTAATTTCTTGATGCTTTATATTTCTACAACTAAGTTATTAAAGGTTAATACACATTAATATCTTAAGACTTATTTGTTAGCCGAGTTACAGTGGATATCTAGTTCTAAGTGAGCAGAGCAAAGATTTGATTTATTAAGTGAGAAGTTTGTATTGACATCTAAGGGACTTAGAATTAACCCCTCCCCACTTAGTTACTCCTTGCATTTCCAGCACATTGTTCATCACTGACAATAACTACTATATCTATCCCTTGTGTATTTGTTCAAACTTTCTTTCTTATGTGTTGTTACAATAGATTGATTTGATTTTTGGTAAAAATATATATACAATCATTAACTTGTGTTTCAATTAAAAATATCGTCATGCAAAGATAGGTTTAGTTTATGTAGATCATCAGTTATGTTACTGATATTAGCAATTGTTAGTTGTGATATCATCATAGTTCTTTCTTTTAGCAATGAAATTGTTTAAGATTTATATTAAATTTGATGTATAAACATGTTAAACTTGAGTTGTACATTAAAATAGTATAAATTATGTATTCAAAAAATATTGAAAGTCTTATTTTTAGTTTGGTATGTCATCTCATAGGAATATTTTTTTGTCTCAAGAAATTTGTAAGTGAACATATTTTGCATTTGAATGATTGTAATAATTCATTGGCCCCAAAATTGGTTCAAATCTATGGCTGTAAATTGGAAGAATGGCTATTGTGCTAGTGTTTTCCTATGAATTTTAAAGTTATAACTCCCTCATATGATTGTTTTTTATTTCTTTTGAAAGCTTAGTTGGGGCATAATTATAACTAGAAATTATTAAAAGCATATACAAATCACAAATTGTCATGCATGAATGTGGAACAAAAGCTATAATAAAATAATATTTTCAAAACTCTAACTTTCAGGCTCACAAGACATTCATAGACTTATAGAGATAATCCACTTCTACTTATCAACATGAAAATCAACATACTAAGACAAGAATAGACAAGTATGAGTAAAATAATTTGTTCAAATTTCAAGATAATAAAAACTATTTATGCAAAAAAAACATTTCAAAGAACATGTCATTTAGGTGTTCAAGCTCACATGCTTAGAATAGAATACAAGTAACATTCAATTCAATGCAGAAAGACAGATTTTTTAAGAACATAGCCAAAATTTCACTGATCTTCCAATTTGATTGTGTCTCACACTAATACTAGAAAGTATAATGAAAATAAAAATCAACTCGTTGCAATTTCTCGAAACTATTTTTTTGAAGAATTATTCAAAATAACATTAACAAGGTCCTTAGAAAACAATTGAGTAAAAGTAATAAGATAAAAGAGTATTGATATTAAGCTTACATCTCAGTCTGGTTTAGACTAGCATCTCCTTGTTGTGCTTGTCTAGCTTTATAATCTTGAAGAGCTTTCAAAATGGACTAGATCTCCTTCTCACACTTCATCGAAAAAACTACTCATCCTCAATCCCCACAAATCTTGATTAGATACGACGAGTCCTTTTTAATGGTGAAGGTTATCACATGATTGACACACTATATTAGAGAGAGAACAATCCTAGCCAATTTATTATGATTTTCTTCATCGAAGGATTTCAATCCAGAAAAAAATCAATGTTAATCTGAAATGTGACTTTGGGCTCATTTGTTGTAGCATCTTTGAAGCTATAATTTTTCCTAACTTAGTAATCAATGTTACCAAACTCTAGTATGAGATTTACTATTGCTTTATTAACATCTTTAATAACTTAATCTACTCATGCATGTTCTAATGTAGGATTTTGCATTTTCATTTGAGATTCTCGATGTACACCATAAAATGATCGCCTTGAGCATTAGAGATTATCTTTTTAGTGATGACAATGATTGGGACCACATCTCTAATCTCTCGGAGCTCTTTAATCATTTGCACATGTATAATATCTTCTTATTTTACATTTTAAACCTAGGCTGATGTCGATATTGGCTTTATTGTAGATATCCCCATATATGACCATAGATGGTGCTTCTCTTAAGTCATATTGTTTGGAAAAAGGATCTTTCCATTTCATTTATATTTTGCATCTGACTACTTTTAAATTTAATCAAAACAACAATCTTGAAGCCAATGATTTCTTCAAGCTATGAAATGGTAATCACCATTTTCATCTTGCTTATTTTGTGTTATTTATTCAAAGTTTTTAAGGCTAGAAAATGAATCTACAGTGAATCTACATTATAGCCAAAACTATGAATTTGATTCCTAAGCTTTCAAAAATTCAACCCAAATTGAAAAATCTCCACCCATTTTAGTAATTTTAGAATATTTTTGTAAAAAATCTACACCACCACAAGGGAGGTACAAAGTACCAAATAAGACAAACATCAAATAATCACTACAACAATTCATCTAGGATTCAACACAAATACTTGCATATAGTCAAACCCATATTTGAATAAAGTACATTGTTTTTACAAAAGGGATTACTGTGTCCGTAAACATTGCAATGAAATCATATAATATGGCGTGTAGCACACATTTGGAAATGTAGTTTCAAGCCTGATTACGAATGAGCTTTTATAATATGACTGAAAATATAAATCCAAGTTTAAGACCACATTAGTAGAGAAATTTTGCCCCTTCATCAATTTGTCTTGATGGTTTTTAATGGCCATTTCAAGCGTTGTATGTAGAGATGGTGGTCATATTAAATTCATGGCATAGCTCATAATTACAAAATCTTTGAATAAGATTTAATTGCACAAACTCTCTTTCCTTTACTTACAAGAAACAATGAAAATAGTCATTTAAAGAGAGTTTTTAGCATTAAAATATCCTAGTTGGTCTAATATATTGGCATGTTCTAAGATAGTTAAAAAAATTAAAGAAAAAACATGACTTAAAAATAGAGTTGCAAAGATTGCTTACAACAATTTGAAGATCTATTTTGCATTAAGTTTGAGTCGTCAAAAAAACTTTACATGTTTAATTCTTCTCTCATGATAAATGTGCACCTGCTCGCTACTAGGAAATAATCATCGTATAACACATTAACAAAAAATTTACTACATCTTACTAATCACATTTGATGGCAACATGCATGTTGGATGCCACATCTGGTAGTTGGAGGAATTAATTCCTCTCAGAATAGGTACCGACCACCTCAGTCGTCACAGTATCCTTCCACTTCATACATGTGCAATTGAAGTTGTCCATTAACACATTAAATTCCCTGCCATAAAAATGATGACATGGATTTTTGTGTAAGACGATTGTGATAAACTATTTCCTACTCTAGGACTACAAAGATTTAAATTTGTGGGACTTCAATTATTTTTTCACTTGCACAATAAACAATGCATTCACATAACACCACAAAACTAAATGAGATTATTTCTATCAAGGTTTCACATATTTGACATCACACATTCTAGCTATTTTCAACCAATAAACAACCAATTTAGAAGGTTGTCCCTTTACAACAACAATGTTAAAATATTAATAACATACAATATAAACATACATTTCATAGTCACTATATTGAAACAAAAAAATTACAATATATGTTATAATTTAAACAAAATATTTAAAGCATAATATTAAAAATAGTATTCATGATATCACCTCTTTTTTAAAATTTGAATTTAAGTCATATTGTATTATTGCTAATTCATGCAATTATTAACCTTAAAATTCTTTCCACTAAATTCATAAAGGTTTTCCTAAATAATATCTATAGGTAGAACTCACTAAAATGTTCTAGAAAGCTCCTCCATAAAACCTTACCCCAAGAAATATTTCTCCACAAATTAAGCAAACAAATAACACGGTCAAACTATAGTGGGAGTAGATATGTCAGGAGCGTGACACATCGATCTCGAGTGGATAAGTTTGAAAACCCCACCGGCGAAGCCTATTCTATGCATCTCATCATAGGGTCAGGTCGCAGGACACGTGCCGGTCGGAAGTGAAGTAACAAACAAACTACACTTTCTGGGTTTTTCTTTTACGTAATGCTGCACCGCTCGATTAGTACGCTGATGATCGGACGGCCCAAAACGCTTCTGCTCTAAATCTCCGACCTTTCATCTTTAGAAATCACGATAAACATGAGGAACTTAAATCGGCATATTTCGACCGTCCGATGGCCTAGTCCACGATCGGACGGAAGTTATTTATTTCAGATATTCGAAAATTTAGAAATTACGCCTGCCGTCGGATCTGGGAAAGGTGGTTGGACGGTGGCGATCGGATTTTGGGGATCGAGGAGAGTGTTTAAATTCTTGGCCAGCGGCTTCATGGTGCTACAAACGTAGACCAGAACTTTCTCATACGGTTAAAAGCAAGGGTGGTTTGTGTTTTCTTGTAAGCGGTTTATTGGGAGTTGTTTTGGGTTAAAGGCAGTTTGGCTTTCAACGTTTCTGAAAGTTGCAGAAAGGTGCTTCTGTTAAGGTAATTTCTTGTTTAATATCTATTTCTGCGTTAAAGAACTGTTTTTTAAGAGTTAAATCCTGTTATCACGTATTTCCAGCGCTTCTGAAAAGGCTAGATTTGTTCTGTTCTGTTTATTCTGTTTTCCAGTGCAGTGTTTTGTGTTGTTTTTCACAAGAATTTGGATATTCGACGTAGTGTTGGCGAAATACGTAATGTATTTTTGATGGATGCCGTATTTTATTTTCGATTTTGCCTAGGGTTTTGTGTAAAACGATGCATTTGTTCCTGTATCTTGCTATTCTGGAATCTGCAGTGATTATTTTGGATTTTGGCGTAGTTTCGTTCCTTGCAGGATTTTAATGTAGGCGCTCTAGGTTTCTGGCATTGTTTTATTCTTAGTTGTACAGGCGGCGGCGTAGGACATTTTTGACTTCAGGAGCTCTTACCAATTTAATTTCCTTTTCGTTTTTCGTTGGAGAGAACGTAGGAAAAAGTTAATTGTATTTGATTTAAAGATTCTAGGAATGTCGACTAAGATAAAGGAGATTCTAGGAATGTCGACTAAGATAAAGGTTTTATTTTTTGTGATCTGTGTTAATTTGTGTAAACAATCCTTAATTTAAGGCTCTCTGGATTATTCGGTCAATTTAATGGTGTTCCATTTAGTGTCTCGATTAAAATAAAGCTGTTATACTTCGTCATCTGCGTCTATTAGTCTCTATTTTAAGTTTCTCTATTTTAAGTTTAAAGGCATTTTGGATTATCCGGTAAAAATAAGCTGTTTATCTAGTGATCTGTGACCATTAGTACGAAGACTACATTTTCGATGTAAAGTTGATATACAAGTTGTTGTGCAACGAATTTGATTAGCTGATTTGCGACAATAAGTACAAAGACTCCGCCTTTTGGAGGTAAAGATTGTATTACACTCAATTTGTTGTATGCAGTAAATATACGTAACTATGTCCCGGCAGAATATTTTATAAGCAGTGGAGAGCTTTTATTTTAAGGCTTTGTAGAGAAACGATTCATTAGGATTTTAGAATTTGTTGGATGGTTTAGTCAGGGTTTTACAGGAATAATTCAGTTCGCTTTGTTATGTTTTAGAACAAGATTCCAGAATAGTCGCATGCTATACATAGGTTTTCGCACAAATAATGTCATCGCGCAAGCAAAGCTTCCATTTGGGTTCTCGCTAGTTAGGGTTTGATGGTAGCTATGATCGCAGGTTCTCGCGAACATGGCAAATCCGAAGGTGTTCTTCGACATGCAGATTGGGGGCACACCGGCCGGTCGAATTGTGATGGAGTTGTACGCCGATACCACTCCGAAAACGGCAGAGAATTTCCGAGCCCTTTGTACGGGCGAGAAAGGCACCGGCCGCTCCGGCAAACCCCTGCACTTCAAGGGTTCCAAATTCCACAGGGTGATTCCAGGGTTCATGTGCCAGGGCGGCGATTTCACTCGCGGAGACGGTACGGGCGGGGAATCCATCTACGGGAGCAAATTTGCCGACGAGAATTTCTCCAGGAAGCATACTGGACCTGGAGTACTATCCATGGCCAACGCTGGGCCTAATACCAATGGCTCACAGTTCTTCATCTGTACTGCTCAGACTCCATGGCTGGATGGGAAACATGTTGTGTTTGGTCAGGTTGTCGAAGGAATGGATGTCGTGCGCGAGATTGAGAAGGTGGGATCCAGCGGCGGTGCTACCGCTAAGACTGTGGTCATTGCCGACTGTGGCCAACTTTGAATTCTTGCATATTTCTTGCCATTATGAGTAGGATTCTTCAATGATCTTGTAGGCCTTTCTGTTGTGTTTCCTTGGTCTCGATATAGCAGTAGTAAGTAGTGAGTTCTAACATGATCAATATTAGGGGTTGATTAGTGTCACAATTTAGTGTCTAGGACGGATGCTTTAACATTAGCAAATTAGGGGTTATTTAGGGCTCCGGCTACGGTGCTCGATTCTCTGTCTGCCCGGATATCGCCTTATACTCGCATTGGAGTCGGACACTACGGTGTCCTCACCTGCCCCTATCTGCTTTTGTATATAAATATTAATCTTAATAAAAGTAATTAGTATGTTATAAATATTTTGGTTGTTTTAATTCAGTGGAAGGAGACATTTAAAAAATAATATTAATTCTTAACAATTTTTTAATTTAAATATTGTAAAGAAAGAATATATATTTGGTGAAGTTTTAATAATTTATTAGTAAGTATTAAAAAATTAGGGATATATTTTTTAAGAATTTGAAGTCATATATTATTTTTTTAAATTTATTTTGTTTTGTCAACAAGTAGAAATTTAGATTAAAAACTAATTATTATAAAATGTTTCATAATTTTTAACTATACTAAAAATAAAGGACATATTCTAAAATGTCATCATATTAGATATCATTTCTTCAATTTTTCTTTTTATAGATGCATAAATAAAATTTAAACGCCGGCCAAATTATTATTGAAATATAAATCTTCATATAATTTTAAATTTATATTAATATCAATTCTTAATAATCTAAAAAAAATTATATATTAATTTTTTTGAATATTTAGATTTAATAGTAAAAATGTTTAATTAATTTATAAAATAATAATATATAATATTATGTACTTGAACATTTAATAAATTTATGGTAAAACATATATCATATCATTACAAAATAATAGAGAAATGTTGGCTTAATTTATAATTAAAAATAATAGTTTAGATATTCAAAACTAAGTTATTTTTTTCCTAATTTAATGATTGAGAAAAATATATTCTAATTGTTAATAATTACTTTTAAAAGTTAATATATTCTTAGAAATTTAAGTTCTCAAATATTTTATAAGTTAAATTGTAAGTATTATCATATGCATATTTTTAGAAATTTCATGCACATATTTCATAAGTTAAATTGGGAGTATCATTATACATATCAAAATAAAAAGTATTAGTCAATTAGAAATCATTTCTTAAATTTATCATTAAAAATATTAAAAGAATATTTATCATTTTAAAATACAATTAAACTAAATCTTGACATATAATATATAAAAAAAGTTTAGTTTTATAAAGAATTAAGTAATATTGCTATTAAAATATATAAAAAGTGTGTGAAAAAAAAAAAGTAATCACTTTGATGAGCTATTGACCATTGTAATTTGAAATAAACAAAATTATCTTATTTTATCTTCAACTTATTTTTTATTATCTCATACTTATTTATAGTCGGCTTATGCCCTATTTGTCCTCTTTTGACAAGCCATACAAGAGAATCTTAACACGTAGAACTTAATTTATTTCAATTAATAATTTTTTTTCGGATATCATTTTAAATTACAATTAAACTAAATCTTGACATATAATATATAAAAAAAATTTAGTTTTAAAAAGAATTAAGTAATATTGCTATTAAAATATATAAAAAGTATGTGAAAAGAATAAAAAGTAATCACTTTGATGAGCTATTGACCATTGTAATTTGAAATAAACAAAATTATCTTATTTTTTTCGAACTTAATTTTTTTTTTAATCTCGTACTTATTTATAGTCGGCTTGTGCCCTATTTGTCCTCCTTTGACAGGCCATACAAGGGAATCTTAACATGTAGAACTTTAATTTATTTCAAAACAATTTTCTTTTATAAGGTTTAGATGGATGCATAGTCACGATAAAATTATAGGTTGATAATAGTTAGTTTTATTATTTTATTCGTTTATGATATTAAAAGAAAATAATATCATTTTTTATATCGAAGTTTATAGATTGATATTGGATTTATTATTTTACAATATAATAAAAAGTTATGTCACAATGGAGTGAGAGGGAGAGTGTTTTAGGGGAGGGCAACAATGAACACTTGCAACATGGGTGGGAAAGAATGGAGGACTAGCAAATGCTCGTTCAAACTTTAGAATGCATGAAGGTTGGACTTACGGGTAGCATAGTAGAAATCATTGGCCTTTTAATCGAAATGAACAAATAAGAAACCAATGATCCCTACCCTTTTTCACGAGGTTGTGATCATTTCATCCCACCACAAAGGTTTTACAGACAAGAATGGGGAATGAGAGGAAATGGGGAAAATATGCACAAGGCCAAAAAGCTAGTCTACACAAAGTTTAATAGGTTTGACTTCACCAAAATAGCTCATAAGTTTTACAGACCAAAGCATTTTCCATAGGCAAAGGAAAAAGAAGTAGAGGCAATCAGAGATCCAACCCAACAACCAGATGCTCACATCACTTATGAGGTAACGTTTTCCATCCAAATCAATAGTGCAAAATGGCAAGAAACTATTGTTGAGCTGTAGGATAGAGCTTTCTTTTTCAAATGGCATGGTCCATGGCCTTTTGTAACAAAGATCGGATTGGGCTATAAAGCAATATGGGGCAAGAACTCTAGGTTAAAAACCCTAATAAATGGTTTTTATATGGGGATAGCCCTTAGTAAAAAAGATGAATAGAGATCTTAAACAATGGCCCTTACCTTTTAGAAGGTCAAAGAATCTATCTAAAGGCTTGGGAGCCAAACTCTGATCCAGGGAACGCTGCAAGTTTTTCCTATATGGATAAATCTTCATAATATGCTAGTGGAATAGCGGGGAAAGGAGGTTTTAGCATAGATTGGGAATATGATAGGAATTTTTATCAAAGTAGAGGAAGTTCTAAACTTAAAGGATTCATCCACACACCCAAGGGTTCTAATCAATTTGAAGGAAGGAAATCCTATCCTTGACTTTGTTACTTTATGCACGGATAAAGGAGTATGGCAACAATCTATTGAAGTATGGGAAGGGGTGGAAAGCTCGATTTCGAAGGAGGTGATGAAAAATAAGAAGCTTTTAAAAGGGAAGGGGCTAGAGGTCAACAAACTATTGGATGAGCTAGAATTGAGGGAATGCCAGCGAGATATGGAGAAAAGGTCAAAGGAACAAAATCCCTTACAAGAGCCCAACAAGCAATAGGAGAACTTAGACACAATAAGGACAATAGTTTCTATGGAGAAAGTTTTTATGGCTTTGGAGGAGAGAGAGCAAGGGGATAATGTGGTCTCTACCCAAGTGGTTAAGAAACTCCTATGGAATTATGGCAAGAGAATGAGGGAAACGATCTACAAAAGGAAGTCTTGGACCTTGAGGAGGAAACATCTATACCAGAAAAGGTTAGTTTAACTCCTCTAAAATCCTTTCTATGGGCAATCATATAGATAAGAGTACAACGTTAAATTCATAAGCATACTTCAAAGAAACTTTAGGCACTGTGATGGGGACACCCTTGTTAATGCAAGCACAAAAGGAACTGCTAATGCAATAAGAGGAAAACAACTTTTATAAGGATATAGATGTTTCACCAAGTAGAAATCTTTGTGATTTTTTTGAGGAAACAATGGAAAGCGGTAGCGTGAAGGAAGCAAAAGATTCAACTCAAGAGGGGGGCTAGAGGGGGAGGAAAACCTAAAGAATCTAGATTTATTGGAGCATCCATGTATTTTGGATGAAAGATCTATAGAGCAAACAAGTTCTAAAATGCAAAAACCAAAAGTGGGGAGTAAAAAGAAAAGAGGCCCAAATCAATCAAGAAAAAACTTGAATTGGCAGGCAATGCAGCAAGTCAATCGAAAATTTTAAGATCGAGAAAAGGTTTAGCCTTTTCCCGGGAGCTATGAAAACCCTATCATGGAATGTTAGGGGTTGCAATGCCCCTGACAAGGTAAGATTGATCAAAAGATGTCTTGATCAATTGAACCCAGACATGGTGCTGTTACAAGAAACGAAAATTAAGGAGGATTTTGCAATGTTTAAGAATAAATTCAGAAAATGGGAATGCTTGTTAATAGGGGCTCAGGGTGCTTCGGGAGGCATGGCTATTTTATGGAAATCTAATCTTCTAGAAATAATTGTTATCCATGTTGACACAAATTGGCAATGGGTTAAAGTTTATGTTAAATAGTTACATTGTTCCTTTTTAGTGATAAACATATATGGTCCAAATAAGAATGCTCAGAAAAGGACCTTATGGTAGATCATTGTTGATAAACTACAAGGTTTAGACAATGAGGTGGCAATTTTCAGTAATTTTGTAAGCGATAGTGGGCTAGTGGAAATCCATTTCAAGAAAGGTGAGTTCACATGGACAAATATAAGAGAAGGTTTTGTGCATATAGCTGAAAAGTTGGATAGATTTTTTGTGGCAAGCAAGTAGGTAGAGGCAAAGTGGTCATGTTTTACAGAAATCCCCCATTTTAAGGATTTGACCATTTCCCTATCTTTATGAGAATTCAAGATGAAAAAAACTTCGGATAGATGCCCTTTCAAATTTTAAGCTATGTGGTTAAAAACAAAAGGCTTTGCAGATTTGATCGTTGACTAGTGGGATAAAGCTCCAGCAAGAAAATGTAACAAAGCTTTCATCTTTTCCAAAAGACTACAATTTCTTAAGGACCAACTGAAGATTTGGAATAGAGAACACTTTGGTAATATTTTTGATAAGAAATTGGCCTTAGAGGAGAAATTAGAATCTTTAAGCCTTTGAGTCATTGAAAATGGCATGTTTGAAGAAGATTATAAGGAAGAGAAATTTCTGAGAAAGGAACTAGATGAGTGCCTTGCCAAAGAAGAAACTTTTTGGAGGCAGAAATCAAGGGAAGTATGGTTAAAAGAGGGAGATAGTAACACACAATTTTTTCATAATTTGGTCAAAATGAGGAGGGCAGCTAATAAATTTTTTGAAATTCAAAATAAAAAAGGGATTCTCATACAAGACATTGAAGGGATGAATTTAGAAGCAGTAAGTTTTTTCTCCCAAAAGCGCCAACAGGTAGAAAAAACTTTGAAAGAGGTGGAAGAGGTCTTGAGTGTCATCTTGACTTTGATTACTGAGTCTCAAAACAGGAAATAAATGGACCTAGTTAGGGAGTGTGAAGTTTATGAAGCTTTAAAAGGTCTAGGGGGAGACAAAGCACCAGGCCTAGATGGGTTCCCTGAAATGTTTTTTTCAAATATTAGGGTTTATCTTCCAAAAAGAATTATGGGAAGTGGTTGAGGAATCAAGACAAGGGGGTTTCATTCTTAAAGATTTCAACAACACCTTTATAGCTTTAGTGCCAAAAAAAGCCACACAATTGACCTTTGAAGACTTCAGACCAATATCTTTATGTAATACATTATATAAGATCATCTCTGATGTCATGGCCAATAGATTGAAATAGTTATTAAGCTCAATCATCGTAGAAGAACAGAGTGGCTTCTTACAAGGAAGATCCATTTTTGAGGGCGTCGTTGTGGCACATGAAGTAGTCTACACCATTAGAACTTTGAAAACAAAAAACATGATGGTTAAATTTGACATAAAACATGCCTATGATGAAGTAGACAGAGGTTTCTTATCGAGTGTTTTAAGGCGGTTTGGTTTTGGTTAGGAATGGTTGCAATGGGTTGAAAGCTGCATTTTCATACCCTGCTTTTCAGTGCTCATAAATGGAAGCCCTCAAGGTTTTTTTGAATAAGAAAAATGTATTAGACAAGGTGACCCCTTATCTCCTTTCCTCTTTATTATTATGGCAGAGGTTTTGGGAAGGTTAATCAATAGATAGTGAGAATAGGGATTGTGGAAAGGGATTAAAATTACGGAGGCATTGGAAGCTATGAGACCCATACTAGTACCCTATTATAGATCTGATGAAATGAATGTGATTAGGAGTTAATTAGGTTATGAATGACATTTTGTTACTAATAATGATTTATGAGATCCTATTAGAGACTAATGCAGATTTAGGTTATTATAAGTGTAATACCTGTTCAATAACATTAGGTTGAATAGATAAGATCACATGAAAACAAGACTCAATATGTTCTAGCTGGGAACTTGGTCAAGGAATTCAAGGTATGATCTATAAGAAAATTAGGAAAGATGAACAAACATTCACTCTCGTAAGAAATAGCAATGAATATAATGACAAAAAAAACATATGGTTGCATTCATAGAATGGTTTTAAATTATGATGATATAATTATGGAAACATTCTAATGGCCTGAGGAACTAACCCTAGGAAACACACACACACACACACCCCATAACAAGATAAAAAGAAAAGAAAAAAGGAAGGACATTGTTAGAAATAACACTATGGGTAGTTGGTTTGGAAGGATACTAGTTAACTAGTCTGCACATTAGTGATTTTCACTTAAGACATATATGCTAAGATTCATTTTATATGTTTTCATGATTTAGTAAAGAGGACTTTAGAGTTTCATTGTTATGTTAGAAAGAGTTGTGATAATAGTTAGAATGATAATTGGTTATGTTAAGAAAAATAACTATTGATACACATATTTGATATTTCAATGTTTTGAATATTTTATGAAAATGATTAGATGAAAGTTAATTAGATATGTTAATGCGAATTATGTGATAATGGATTATTGTGCATTTCTTTGCATGTATTTCTATATTATTCCATTGGATTATTGACTTTTAAGTTGAGTGTGCAGGAAACTTGAACCACAGAAATTATTCGGGGAAACAAGGTTCAAACCTATGCGAACACGGTAAAGCCAAGGTGAATCTTTGGAAGATTCAAAATTTCGTTGTATTGTGTTTATTTCGTAATGTGTTTGTGCATGTGTGTTATAAGTTTAAAGATCATGATTAATTAGTGACATGTCATCGTGATGTGTAAAGTATTTAATGTGCGTGTGTGTCATTTGACACTTGTGAATGTGTAAATGACATGTCATATAGGACTTTTGGGCATGAAGTCACTTAACCTAAACTTAATTCCATTATGAAATTAAGTTAACCCACCTTGGAGAGTGTTAGGATGAGTTATCTTCATGATGAAATTAAAATTAAATTTGATAGGAACTTCAGCGAGCCTAAAAGTGGTTCCCGAGTGTTATTTTTGGTGAAAATGAGTCACCCACATGGTAGTAGTGTAGGTTGGGGGTCTAAATATAACCATAAGTTGGCCTAGGGGACTTAGGATACCCTCTAAACTAATCATTTTCAATCCAATTCGAAAATCAGAGTGTCACATGACTTTTGTCCTCATTCCCCCACTTGGGCAAGTTCTAATTGGTAGAAAGGTACAAGGGTGTAAGAGGGGTAGGTGAGGATGGAAGTGCAGGTCTTTTTAGGGAGCTTGTGCCAAACTTAGTGGTTGTTCACCCACTCTCTAATTGTAGAGACATATAGGGTTTTGGAAGAAGAAGCTTGGAAGCTGATGCAGACAACGCAACAAAATGATGAATGAGCCAATCAAGATTCTATGCATTGATATCTCCAAACAAATCTCAAGAAATCAAACATAACTCATTGCATAACCAATTATACTTGAGAAAGAAATTCATAATCTCACTGATGAAAATATTAATAAATTTGAATCATTGAACCAACAACAAATAATAGAGGCTTCCAATACAATACATAACCTTCTTGAATCCGCACAGTCAAGAGATAATCGGATTTAAATACAAAAGTCTATTTTAGTCATTCTTTTTGTATTCAATTGATTACATCGATTTCTCTTTATCCTCCATTCTACGCTATCTTACTTCACCACTACCTTCTTGATTCTCTATTATAGAGATAAAGATCTTGAAGAGAACACAATTCGATAACTAACTTTATAACTGACTCTCTAACAGTTTTCAACATCAATTAGATTAAGTTTTAGTTACAATAAAGAGACCACGAAATGTATCATGACTAATCCAAAACTATTGAAATGGCTTACCAAGCCATGTTACAATATAATAATCTAGAAATTTCAAAATATCTTCACGTGTCGAATGCCCCTGCATCAGAAGCCAAGGAAGGAAAGATCTTCATCACCATTCATAACCATAGATTGGAAGGAGGTTAGTGCTTCATACCATGTTTTCTCTCATATCATGAAGGTTGAAAGATGGAAATTGTAAGAGAGTGTTCTTGTAAGATTTACGTATTGTATATGGTGTAGGTTGTAAATGTTTGGGTATGTGAGTGTGCATGTTGAATCCATTTGTATTTGGTTTGTTTTCTTGAATTGTTGAGTTGGTTTGAATGTTGTATTGGGTGTGAAGGCTTCACTCACCCTTGGGAGGGAAGAGAAGCCTTGGGGTGAAGGGGTTAGTTGGGCTTTACATTGAAGTTGAGAAATCCTTCTCTTGGTGAGAGGATAGTGTTCATGGAGTATGGGCTCCATTAAAAGCCATATGCCTTTCTATTGTTCTATGAGAGGTATAAGTGAGGATATGTGAAAGGAGTAAGTATGGATAGCCTAGTTGAGGCATGTGAATATCGATAGCCTTGGATGGCATATGTTTCTTGGAAGCCTTGTTGGGCATAATGCAATTGCAAGATCTGTTAATGCATAAGGATATGGCAATCTTCTCTTTGGAGAGCCCACCTTCACCCAGTGTTTATTATTCCCTCTTTGAATCATTGTGCAAACCTTGGTTGGGGTTGTAAATGAGTTGTGTAAATATTGTATTCATGTTGGTTCTTGTTTGTGATGCTTGATTGAGTGTAACCTGTTTGAGTCTTGTTTCCCCTCCTCGGTGGGTGGCTTCTTAGAAGCCTAGGATGGGAGGTGAGCCTCCATGGTTCTTGTTATTTGTTGTGTCATGTTGAAGGTTTTGTGCTCAAAGAAGTTATGAAAAGAATGCTTAGGATGACCATCTTGTAGATGTTGTTTGAATGAGAAACTTGTTAATGTGCATCTTACATGTATTGGAGGATCTTTTCCCACCTTATTCATGTTGTAGCAATGTATGATAATGCAGTAGCAAGAAAGAGATATGTCATTATGTAATGCATTTGGAAGGAGAGATCTTCCTTCATGCTAGTTAGCATTGTATTTGTAAGGGCAAAGTTTTCCATTTGTTCTTCTTTTTTGTAATGTTTTGTAAATGAGGGTCTTCATTTAAGTATATATATTATTGTGAATATGGTCTTGTGGTAGAAATGAAGGACTTGGGATAAAATCATATATATTTGTATTGTAGTTTCAGTAGCAGGCAACTAGATGGATTGCAATGGAAAGAATTTATGTTTCATAATATTCTTAGGTGGGATGTATAAGAATCTCTCTCTTTAAGGATAATCTATTTCTTTGATACTCAAAAAATGAACCAAGCATTGTTGGTATCATGTTCTTTGGAAATTATGAAACGATTCAAGAGATTGTATTTAAAATAGGTTGGTCATAGTTATGCATTAGAGGAATAAGAAATGTCAATCAAATTTTATCATTGAAAGAATAGAATTAATTCAATTAGTTCATGTTTGACCCTCTTCTAGATACATTTCATGGGTTAAATTTATGCCTCAAGTGATTTTGAATGGATTGTTTATTAGGCATTTACATTGTCATATTGAATAATAATAATGATACAAACATTACCAAACCAATATCCTCAATCTCATAGTTAGGAAGAAACAAATAGACGAGTCTCCATAAGAAAGCATGCCTGTACATGCATATTTAACTTCTGGAATTTGTATGGAAATAAGAGATGGGACTCTCAGCTAATACAGTCTAGTATTATAATCAAGGAATATTCTTAGTATCTTGAGTATAAAATAATAATAAGTGGAATCCCCTTGACTTAAAAAAAAAAAGAGAACTCACACTCTAATATATAAAAGGTCTAGTCCTAAATTAATTACAAGAAACAACCACCATTAAAATATATAAATATGATTAAATTTATGAATACATGCTCTAGACACCTACATGTTAGGAGAGGACATGATGGAAGTTGACTTGACACATACCCCCCACTAGGCGTCCCCACCATTGGTAGAAAAGTAGTGCGCTTTCCTAGGAAACAAAGGTGACCCAGGGTTAAGTGAAGTGGTAGGAAGTCAATGCAAGTTGGATAGGTGCTTGGAGTAAGAGATGACTTGTTTTATGGGTATGTGGTAATGTTTAAGAGCTGAATTAGTATTTCAGTTAAGTGTTAATAGGAGGGTTACGTGGGGGGGAATAAGGTGACAAGTAGAGTAGGCTAGAGGTTAGTGGGTTAGTATATTAGATAATGTGGGTTAGTAGATAAAGTTGTTAGCAAGTTGTGTGATGTTAGATAAGGTCATTTAGAATATTATACTTGTGTTAGAATTTGGAGGGTGCCTTTCATGTTATAGGAAATTAAATATTTTAAATAAATATATTAAAAAAAAAAAAAAGAGAAAGAAAGATAATAATGAAATAAAAATTAATTATCATAGGAAGAAGTAAGCATATGCTAGTTAGTGTATGTACATGTTTAGTAAAAAAAAATAACAAAAAAAAATATATAAAAATATATATATATATATATATATATATATATATATATATATATATATATATATATATATATATATATATATATTTCTTTGAATGTATTTGCAAGTAGGCTTAGCAATGAACTACAATCTATACATTAAGAGTATATAAATATATTTTTAATATATAATTCAAGGTATTCTCCAGTTAGCAAAATAGGTAGAAAGTTGTTCGAATTGAAATAAATTTGTGAATTAATTAATACATTGAATGTGAATGAGAAGAAAGCTAGTGGTGGCTTCCATGTTAATGAAGATGTAAAATTTATTGATTTTGAGATATGATTAGGATGTTAAAATGACGTGGATACTTAAGGAAGGAATATATAAACAATAGAAATTCATGGTAAGAGGTTATTAATACTTAGATTATCATTTGGTTATAGAATAAAATGTTGATAATCACCATCGACATATGATGCTAAGGCTTAATAGAAATGGATGAGCATAAGGGTATTTGATAGTGTTTCTATCGTAATTTTGGATCGAAATTTATCCATCTAATGATTATACTTCACTATTGTCGTATATACTTACGTTTAAAATTCTAGGTTGATATATCCAAACTTCTATATCAAAGATCATTGTGATATAGGTTCAACTATATCACACCCCCATAATAAGTGCATGAGCATCTTGTAATTCTAGGGAACCCTTAGAAATGCCTACAACTCAGTATAGTTTTCTCCATCAACCTAATTATTTTTAGAATCCAAAGTATCAGACGAATGAGGTATCGGATTTGTATCACCAACAATATTGAAGCATTCAATTAACCATATCTTTATAGTTGACCAACCTATAGCATCAGTTCCAAGTTAGTGGTTGAAGTTGTATTCCCTTACAGACACAACCGATACTTGTAGACCCTGAGAAGATGTATGCTAACACCTAATTAATCGGGGTCCAAGTTGCAACATGCATGCGACCATATGTGTTTCCCGAATGTTAGCTTATATATATATATATATATATATATATATATATATATATATATATATATATATATATATATATATATATATATATATATATATATTGTAGTTGTGTTTGGCCCTGTAAGTTGGGTATGATAGAAGCTCTAACTTACTTGCAATTTGTAGATGATACCTTTCTAGCAAGAATAGCAAATGTTGAGGAAGCAAAGGCTATGAAACAAACTCTAGAACTTTTTGGAAGAGTTTTAGGATAGTTCATAAATTGGAATAAATCAGAGATTTTCTTCTTCAACACCCCACAATGTGTTAAAGTCATAATTTGTAGGATCCTGAATATAAAAATTGGAATGTTACCTAATAAGTATTTAGGGATTCCTTTGTTCGAAGGAGCAGACCTTTGGAAAAATTTGATAGATAAATGCCAGAAGAAAAGGGAAGGATGGAAAGGAAAATGGTTGTCTTTAGTAGGGAGAATCGTAATGCTCCAAACAATCATCTCAACAATGCTAGTTTTTGCAATGATGTGTCTAGATATCCCCAAAAAAGTTGTTCGAGTTTTGGAACATAAAATGAGGAAGTTCTTTTAGAATGGGTTAAATGAAGAACATAAAATACCCTTAATAGCATGGGAAAAGATTTGTAGACCCAAGGATAAAGGAGGGGCTGGAATTAGAAATTGGCAACTTATGAACAAAGCTTTGGGTGCCAAACTAATATGGGCAATGTATGAAAACCCACAACTATACTGGGTGAGAGTTCTGAAAGGAAGATATTTAGATTCAGATGAAGCCCATAGGATTTTCATAGTGAGAGATCCACCGAAAGGATCAACAATATGGAATTTCATGCTTTCTTGTAGGCAGATTATTGGAAAGCATATTTCTTGGTGTATTGGAGATGAGAAACAAGCAAAGTTTTGGGAGGACTCTTAGAATGGACACAAAGTTTTGAAGTAGGATGAAAATTTCAATGAGCTAAAAGTTTACTTTAAATAAAGATGGGGAGATTTTGTGTTTGATTATATGACAGAGAAGGATGGTTTGGAAGGAAATGAATGGGGTTGGAAGGATTTCTCAAGGGAGGAGCTGATAGAACAACAAAAGTTACAAATGAAGAGCATCTTAGAAGAAAGAATAATTCTTGTGACCTCAAAGAAAGATAAAATTATTTGGTGTGGATCCCTTTCAGGCAATTATTAAGTTAAACTAGGCTATAGTATTATGGCGAAAACAAATAGTGAAGTTTTCATTTCCAAAGATCTCTGCTAGAATAAGGATATACTACCCAAGGTAGGAGCTTTTGCATGGTTGGCTTATAATGGGAGAATTTTAACTGTGGAAAGGTTAAGGAAAATAGGCATAATAGGACCATCAAGATGTCCTCTGTGTGAAAGGAATGAAGAAACTTTAGATCACCTTTTGGTTCAATGTAAATATGCAAGGAAATGTTGGGATTTGGTTCAATTTAAATCGAAATGGCAGGGACCGAGAGCTCAACATGTAAAGGAGGTCTTTGATGGATGGCCAAGGGAGCAAAGAAAATCAACACTCTCAAGCATATGGTTAGTTGCTCCTTCACTAATTGTATGGGAATTATGGAAGGAACGTAATAGAAGAATTTTACAAGGAGAAAAAGAGACTCTAAGAAGATGTTTAAATAGGATTATTAATGCTATTAAGGAGACAATAAGTGCTTCGGACACAAAAAAGCAAGCAATGAAGATACCCTATACAAAGGAAGACAATGTGTTACAAGCCTCATGGCCAGGGATAAGATTTAAATCTCCCTCGGGAGCACTGGTAACCAAAAAGTCAAAGTTAAAGCCTGACAAGATATAATGGAGAGCCCCAATGGAAGGATGGGTTAAAGCTAATTTTGATGGAGTGGCAAGTGGAAACCTAGGAGCTTCGGGTGTTTGGGGTTGTTTTGAGAGATAGTGATGGCCACATTTTATTGAAAGGAGCAAAAAAGCTACCCAAAGACACCAATAACATAGCAGAGTGTGAAGCAACTCTATTAGCAGTAAGGCTAGCTAGAAAAGAGGGAATACAAAAACTACATTTAGAAGGTGACTCTCTCATAGTAGTGTAGGCAATATCAAAAATGCAAATTAATGCATGACACCTCCAAAAGATAATTGAACTAATTGTGCAACAAATTAGAAATTTTGAAGATTTTAAGATCACTCACATTAAACGTGAAGGAAACATAGAGGCGAACACACTATTAAAAAGGGCAATATTCTTTAATGATGAAGTGGTGCGGATTGAGTATTTAGAGTTTTGGGTAGATTTAAATCGCCTGTGTAAATGATTATGAAGTGCAGGAAACATTAAATGAAAATGCCCCCAAAGGATGGGTCAATCAGAAATGTGATGAAAGTAGATTTAATTGATCCTTTGGCTTGTGTGGGCAGCGAAAAATGTACAAAAACAGAGGCAGGTTTCGGAAATCAAACGTCAGTGTTTTCAATCAGGATAGAGATGCATCAACAAAGTGTGGAAAAAGCTCTTTAAATTAGAAGGGCATGCATCTCAATGCACAATTCTAAATTAAGTAAAAGCGAGTGTGAAGTAATCAATGGAGCTAACATTTACCTTCAAAACAGAGAAGCAACAAAAAGCTTTGTTTGGAAGAGTGGTGGATCGACGTCTCAAAAAAATGGTTAAGTGTCCATCAGAAGATGTCATTAGTGCGATGCAAGAGACCCTGTGTCCCCTCTTCCAAGAGGTAGACCATTAATGGAAAGTGCAGATGGCGTGGGGACTACAAGTGGGTGACCATGAACAAAATGTGGCTTGGGTAATGGAGGCTCTTTTGAAAAAGCCTTAATTCTGGAAATGAAGTCACTTCTGGAGTGGGCATACCCTGGGTGGGCCTTTGATTTTAGCAAAGGATATGAAGATTAGGATGAGGGGAGGGAGAAAGGGATTTTCCCCTTTGTCAACTGGCCAAGGGGGTAGATGGATAGAGAGGCTTACATCAATGAATGCCATCAGGCATGGGAAACTCTGAAAAATGCTATTCGACTTCATTATGAGCAATAGCGAAAAACCACTTTCCCAACTAGTTTTCCAAAGAAAAAGAGGTCTACAAGGAAATGCCACAGATTTTAAAGCAATAGAGGGCACTCCTTTTTGTTTTCAAAGATAATGAAGGCCCATTTTGCAGAACAAAGGATAGAGGGGTTCTCGGATGGTAGTGATGGAAGGTAGCATAAAGAACGATGGCATGTTTTTTTGAAAGGACCTATGATGTGGAAGACAAAACAAAGGGAGGTCGAGTGGCAGTGATTATGGTTAAAAAATTCGAGAAGGAAAATGTAGTTACCAACAACGTTTTTTAATTTTTTAATTTTTGGATTGGGAAAGAATGTCAACTTCGACTATGCTGAGGTCATCATGACAAAGATAACAGTAGTAGAAGTTATAAGTTTTTGAATGTGCACTTTTAAAGTTTATAAGTCTAATTAAGAGGCGTCAATGTAATGGTAGTATAGGAGGAATAAGGCATATTGTAAATGATGGTCCTCAAAGATAGAACATATGGACATTTTTGTTACTTATGTATATCATATTATATCAACAAAATATAAACCTATTATCGATAAAAAAAAATATTATAAAAAGTTATTAATTTATTTTTTTAAAATTGAAGTTTACATATTTAATAAGTAAATATAGATTTTTTTTTGGAAAAAGAGGGGTAAAAATTTATTAAGACAGAAATGATTACGACAAGGAGAGCTCAACAAGGACCTCTTTCCTGAGCAATAAGTTCATCAAATTTTTGCACCAACTCAAAGGGAAGTTGCCCCCTATCCATAATATTCTAGCCCGGAGCACGACCAAAAGCTCATTTGGCCAAACAATCAGCAGCTCTGTTCCATTCACAAGGAATGTAAGTAAACCTAATGAACTCAAGAGAGGTACAAAAGAGAAGAGTCTGATTAACAACAGTGGCCAGCTGCCAACTAATATCCTAACTCCTGCGAGGAAAGCAAGTTCACCACCACTTGGGAGTCAGACTCACAAATAATCTTGCGACATCCTCGCAAACAACACTGTTCTACAACATATAAAATGGTATGAGCCTACATGATATTGTTAGTGTAGTCACCCTAATGCACTGAGAAAAAGAATTTAACTTTACTAGAACTGCAACGAGCCACTTCCCCAATACCAGCAGGGAACCATCAGTGTTAGTGTTACTTTTAAATAATTTATTTAATAGTAAGTTCTTAGATTACTTAAATTTATTACTATATAGTATTATAAAATTAATTAATTTTTCAAAATTTAAGTTGATAAATTAAATTTTGAGTATTATTATGCATATCATATTATCTCTCTTTATATAAAAAGTATTACAATTTGACTTAAATTTTGATTAAATTATAATTCAAAAAAATTACTATAGATATAAATTTTTTCTAATTTAATGAGGTTTTTAATATTTTATAATTCTTTAAAAATTATTTTAGTATTCTTTATTTTAAAGTTATTTAAGATATATATATTTTTTAAAAATTCAAATAAAAAATATTATTTATAATTTTAAACATTAAAGTAAATCTTAAAATAAAACTAATAAAATCCCTAAAAACACATAAAAAGTAAATGATTTTGATTAATAAATAAAACTAAAGTACCTAATCCCTTTCCCTTTTAAATCACTGTTATAATTTGAAACTAAGAAAAAATTATTGTACGACAAACAAAAACTTATTTCTATTTCCCATGTCAGTGAAGGACAGTGGAGTCAAGGGATGGGCAGGGAAAACGAGTAGCGGCTCGGTGCAAATATGTTGCATCGTAGCCAGTGCCGCTATTTAGTGTCACCATATATTATGTAGGACGGAAGCCCACTCTGTTTATAATTGCACAGAAAAAATTAATTTAGATTTACATTGCCTATTGCCAAAAGTTTTGCATTGTTGTAACATTTACATTTGTTTAGAAAATTTGACAATATTACATAATATTAAAATAAATTAAAAGAAAATGAATTATTTAATTACACTTTTATTTTGATAAGTGATAAGGTGTTTGATAATAAAATTATTTTTATTTTTTATAATAAAATTATTTTTAATTATTTATTTAAATTTAAGGTGATAAGGTGTTTGATAATAAAATTATTTTTTATTATTTACTTTTTAATTTTAAAATTAATTTTTATTATTTATTTAAATTCAATTTATCAAATATGGAAAAAATAATCATTTGAAAAAGGTGATTTAAGTGTTGAAAAATAAGTTAATTTAGATTTACACTACCTATTTGCTAAAGTTAAGTTTTGCATTGTTGTAACATTTACATTTGTTTATTGACAATATTGTAATATTAAAATAAATTTAGAAGAAAATGGATTATTTAATTACACTTCTACTTTGATAAGGTGATAAGATGTTTGATAATAAAATTTGTTTTTTATTATCTAATTTTTTTATAATAAAATTATTTTTATTATTTATATAAATTGAATTTATCAAATATGAAAAAAATAATCATCTAAAAAATGTGATTTAAGTGTTGAAAAATTAGATTATTAATAATTTAAATTTAAATAACATACATTTACTAAATTTTTTAAAATATATTAATAAATATTATTTAAAGAAAAAACTAAACTAATATAAAAGATAATGACTGAATTATCAATAATTTTTGATTTAAATACATAACATTTACCAAAATATTAATAATTTTTAATCTAAGTAACATTATATTTACTAAAATATTTTAAATAAATTAATAAATATTATTTATTCAAATTTAATTTATGAAATATGAAATAAATAATCATTTAAGAGAAATCTATTATAAAAATTAATAACAACAAATGAAAAAATAATATGAAAAAATAAAGTTTCTAACAAATGTTCTATTGACTAAATAAATTATAGAAAACTATGAGAGAATATCTAAAGAAATTCACAACAATTTTTTAAAATATAATCTAATTCTTTAAACTATAATCTTATATTAACAAATTAGATTATTAATAATTTTTAATTTAAATAACATAATATTTATTAATTTTTTTAAAAATAGATTAATAAATATTGTTTATTTAAATTCAATTTATCAGATATGGAAAAAATTCATTTAAAAAAAATTCATCAAAAAAGCAAAGCCTCTACCAAATATTCAATTTACTAAACAAATTAAAGAAATTGGAAAAAATAGAAAAAAAACTAATACAAAAAGTAATTTAAAAATGAGAATTTAAATCAATTTTAAGAATCAAAAGTTAAATAAATAGAGATCACAACATGAGCAATTAATGTGGAGTTCATAAGTAATTATTTTTTAAATAAATAGAAAAATAAAAATAATAATTAAAAGCAAAGATAATAATTGATAATCAAAACAAGAGTTAAAAGTGGAGTGAGAAAAAAAAATTGGCCAGTAAATAATTAATGAGAAGGATTTATAACTAATAACTTTTCTATGAAAAATTTAATTTTAGGGAACAAAGTTCCCACAAATAGTCTATCAGCTAAATTAAGTAATTTAGATGCACTAGGATAAATTGGATTAGCTATACATCTAAATCAAGATATATTAAGAAAAAGCTCTTAATCTTTGCAATTTCTCATATTTGCTAAGGGCCCATTTGGCTGTGGGAATAGGAATAGCTATTCTGGAATAGAAAATGGGGCTACTGGTTCAGCCAATATTTGATGGAGAATTTGTAGACCCCAACATTTATGTTTTCTAAAATAAATAAAAGTGGAATAGGAATACATATTCCAATAACACCTATTTGGGTGGAATTGCAAAACTTCATTTTTGGGCCAAAATTGGCATACGTATTCCTATTTTACTTCGTATTCCAATTCTGATTTGGTGCATCCAAACAAAAAATTCAAAATTTTAAGAATTTACATATGCCTATTCCGCTTGTATTCCCATTGCCAAACAGGCCCTAAAAGCATGAACTCCTCCACAAGAATGTTTGAATCCTTTTGCTCATTGTCATATATGTTTGGAATTTCAAATTTTATTGTGCTATGAACCATGTAAAATTAGACATTCCTTTATTGTGCTTTAGAAAAGTGAAAGTTCAACATAAGATTGAAAAATACTTCTGTAAATGCTTTTTGCAAAGTGGAAACCTAATGTTAAATAATTTGGTTTAAGAATTTAATTATTGTTGTATTTCCAAAGATTTGAAGTTTCATTCGCTTTATTTTGTCTTACCAAATATAACTATAAGATTTGAAACCCCATAAACCAACTCAAAGAATTGAAAATTTAGGATGTAATTGTACTTTCACCTCAGTAATAGTGGATTGAAAGTTAAAATGTAGATTCATATTCGTGTGAATAAAGATGAACAATCTCTTATACCTTACTAAACTAATGCGATGTCTTATTCTCTTGTTTGAAAAGAGAGATCTTTTTAATTAAGATAGACATTCTATATTAAGCTATGTAAAATTAGATTTATTTTTTAAAACTTGATAGATAAACAAGAGTTCTAGGAGAGCTCCAGTCCCAACCTTGTGCAAGTGTCAATGAGATATTTGTAGATGTTTTAATGATGTTCATCTTTATTGTCATTGAACATAGGAAAAGAAGAGAAATAGTAAAAATGTTCAATAAATCTGATCAATTTGACCATCTTGCTAATGTGATCATTGATATAAAAACTAAAATTTTAAATTATGTAGAAATGTAAAATTAAATATAATTGTGATTAATGTATGAAACCAAATCTATATTGATGAAAAATATTAAATTAGAATGAGAAATTTAGAGGTTTATTAGTAAAAATAAATTAGAGTAAATTCTTGTAAAAAAATATATAAAAAATAACATGATAAGATATTTTAAAAATATAGTTAATATCAAAATTTTAGAAATCAAAACTCATACCATATAAATTTTAAATTTAGATTGTTGTTGTTTTTTAAAAACTAGATTTTATATCATCATTCTTAAATTGAATTATATAATTATAATATCTTAAAAATAAATTTATATTTTAAAAATATAAAAAAGTAAGATTTTAAATAACATGTATTTTTGTTTTGAAGATAATAATAATTTAAAATATTTTATATCCACTCTTTAAAAATAATTTGAAACATATATTCTATTAAAAAAATACTTTTTGAAACTTGTCTTCTCATCTTTAAATGCATATGCAAGAATGAAATGAAAGGTTGGCATTTTTCAGTTAGTGCAAAATATAACTATGGGTCGATTCCAAATATGCACTTATAAGGTTTAAGCTTGTAATATAAATCTAATAATTAAAAAGGAAAAGTCTAATTGTTAGATAATTTTTTTTTTCTACAATTTGCAACAATGAATTGAAATTGGTAGATTGTCCGAATAGACAACACCAACATGCTGAAGTGACCTTGCTTATAATTTTGATCTCACAATAAATAGTTTCGGCTGTAGTAATTGAAATTTGGTGAATTGTGTTTGTGGACTAATGTGACAAGTAATTAATTTATGATTATCATTCTATTTTTTTTTTTTTTTTTCATTTTATATTGAAAAATAAAATTAAACTCCAAGAAAACAGATTGTAGCCAATGTAAAAATAGCAATTACTTTTTATAAATTTAATTTATAAATAAACACATCCAAACTTTAGACTTTTCAAGCATATGGAAATTAATTGAAGGGGTCAAATGAAAATATTAGTTTCCTACCAAACTTTAGACTTTTCAAGCATATGGAAATTAATTGAAGGGGTCAAATGAAAATATTAGTTTCCTACCTCTATACATAGGTAATACAATTGATTTATTCAGAAGGCTTAGTAAACTGATAGATTGTTATATTGAATACATTCAATCTAAGATATTTGATATCTTCTATTTATTTGATAATTATTTTAGTTTGCCTCCAATAATTTAATAAGATATTTGATATCTTATCTTCAATTATTATTAAGTGTAGTCTAGTAATAAAAGAATAGTATCTTCCAATATTTTTTACTCGTGCAAAACTTTACATATTATTTTCTTTAACTAATACATGTCATTTACTTATTTTTATGGGTGCTTGTTTACTTTAACATGCATGATGCACAATAGCTTCACATCTAATTTACATTACAAAAAATTAAAATGCTAAGATAAAAGATATATCCAACTGAAACTTTACATTAAGATCCACATTGTATAACTCTTAGTTGGAACCTAATCATGTAGCAAGTGAAGTCTAGTCCAGCAATGGAACGTGCATTAGGAATAGGCCACCAATAACATAAACCAAAGGCTTCAAATACTGACTCTTCATGGCTCTAAATTGAAACCACAAGAAAAGAAAGAAGCTTAATATTCACTATCTACCTTAGGTATTCATTACTGGCTAGAATAAATTAAAAGAAATATGCATAGTTGAAAAAATATATGACCTAGATTTATTAGAACATAAACAGAAACATTCATAATTTAAACTTGAAAGATTTATAATTTGTTTCATTAAATTTATAGGTTGAAGTTTGTAGATGCCTTGTTCTTAACAAGGATGCAAAGCGTCAAAGTTCCTGCCTAAGTGTAATTTTTGCATATGACAAGTAGCAATTTAGATAGTGTTTTATACATTGGATATGCAATAGGATAAAGCATGTTCTGCAATTTTTCATTGTATTTCAATAATTGTTTACATTAGCAAAGCATCTACTCAATCATGTTATACAACTTGATAGAGAAAAAGTATGTCTCATAGCATATCAATGCATATACATTATTTCATTATACATATATGACACAGAGAGTGTACTTGGATATGGGACTCATACATATACATTATTTGATTACATGCTTTACTTTATATTGACTGGTATCTTTTGTAACTACCATTAATTATAGCTTGATATGTCATTATAGCTATCCATGATACTTGCAAATTCCATTTTGTGCATGTTAGTATATTGTTATTATGTCTCATAATAACTTGCTTTTCATATTTTAAATAAATGATAATTTGTGAATAGTCATATTTACCTTTTGTTGTGAGAAATTGTTCGATCTTCATTTGTCACAACATGATTGATGGCATTGTTCTAGTTTAATGTTAATTGACCTTTCACAGTGAAATCTTGGAGGCTAAAGATGAACTTTGATTTGTTCTGTGTGTAGTCCTCAACTTTTGTGTCTTTCAGGCTTGGTAGTAGTTGTTCAACAATGGACTTGTCTATTGAACACTAGATGTTTTGTTTGTTTTTAGTTGTGATGATAGTCTTTAGGTATACTGAATATACATATGGAACCTCTTGATTGCATCTATTGCAATGAGTTGTTTTGTCTTCTAGCATTCCATAATCCTCAAATTTTAAGTTGCATTGGGAACAAAAATGCATGAAATGGATTTGTGAATGAGTTGGCTACTTTGAGAACCCCATCAACTTGCAAGATATGTTTTGATATTAATGTAGCTTGTGTATGAATTAATTAGTAGTTGAAGTGCTAAATTATCTTAGTTTGCTTACCTATAGTGTTGTTTGTAGCAATGCATTCAAGGCATCCAATGTTCTCTTGTCTTTTAGTATACAGATGTATGTAGAAACCCCTTGCAAAATATTTTCTCCATGTCGTTCTGTCATACAATGTTTCTAAACAACATTGCAGGAGTCTCACCTCTTTGTAATTGGATTGCTATTTGCATGGATTCTTCTGGGAATGCAAAGTTGATTTGGAGCTAGTCATTGACAATAGATTTTTAATTTCTACTTTTAGAACTCTGTACTCAATAGAAACATGACTACTGTACATGTTGCATAGAAAGAAGGGGTGTTTAGTGTGCTTTTTACCTGTACTTTGTCATCATCATTGTTTCCATCTTTTATGTCAACAACATATTGGGAGCCTGTCTACCATCTTGCAACTACTAGTGTAACTATTGTACTAATGGCATAGGTACTTGTGCTTGTGAGTAGCTATTTGATTGTGGTGCTTGGTATGAATTTGTATTCTTGGCAAAGTTGCGGTATAGTTTCAATTGTGCTTGAATCTTGGAGCTTCAAGATGCAATCTGAATCTCCATGGTCAAAGGTTGTTTTGCATCCTATTTGAAATCCTAAAACTATAATGGATGTTCCTGGAACTATCTTGTTTTTGTACTTTTGTATGAGGTTCCCTATCACATTTAAAGTTATTGTCATTTCTTCTTTAAAGTCTGTCAAGTCTGCACGTAGCACCTCTCACATTTTGTTTTCTCTATCCAATGTTGCTATATATATGACAAGTATGTCTCCTTCAAAAGTGTTTCCTACTTTTCTTGCATTCAAGTCCTCAATTGATATTGCATTGGGGTTTCCTAGTTTAGACTTGCACAAAGTATTATGGTGTTAGTCTAGTACTGTAGTGGTTTGATATTTAACATTTTTTCAAATACTAGAAATTCATGTATTGATTGATCATTTTTCATGTGGGAATTCATGTTATTAGAGATGAGAAAAGCTCTGTACCTTTTTGTAGTTTTCTCTTGCTTGACATGTGTTCCTTTTCCTGTTCTTTTGCTTCCTTCCATTATTGTGCTGCACAAAAATGTAGAACATTGAAATATATACTATTAAATTAGAGTTATTGTCTTTGATACATAAAACTCTTAGGTGTAAGATGTATTTGCATTACTGTATATGCTCTTCTATTTAATTTTGTGTTTGGTTGTCTATATATTAGCAATCTAGAGTGGAGTATGAAACCTTATGAATGTAGCAACCTGATTAGTCTAGTATGCTTCTGCTTTGTAAAATCAACATATATTACTTGAGTTTGTCCAGATGTGATCAATTGATGGGTTGTATAAATTTTCTATTTTTTCTATGATGTAATTCATGTTGTGGTCTTGCATATACTTTTCAAGATTTTCTTTCCTAGCATTTCTTGTTGACATATCAATATTGAAATCGTCTACAATGTATAGATTAGTCATTGGTTTGACATATGCGGTGACTTGTTAAACAATAGTGGCATATTCTTCAATGGGTGTGTTAGGTCTTGCATAAAGATTACATATATTTAGTTCATTTCTTTTGGTCAAAGTTGTTATTGTAATAGATTCTATATTTGTTGTGTTGTATTGCTTTATCTTTGAAATGACTAGGATTTTGTTGGCTAGTGTCTTTATACCATGTATGTGGTAGGCATTGAAATTGTTGAAATGTTAGAATTGGTCATTTATTTTACAAATTTGCATGTGTACTTCTTGAATGTAGATGATGTCCAATGACATTATATCAGTCATTAGTTATGTCATTTATGTGAGGCTTTAAACTATGTGTGTTTAGTACGCATAATAGCATGGATGGTCTGTTATGAGAACATGTATCGTCATTCTCAAATTTCCATTTTGCACTTGATTGTAGGCGGGACATTTCAAGATGTATTCTCTCTTTGATTTTAATTTTTTTTTTTATGTTAGAGGTTTTAATAGGAATAATGAGTCAATTGTTTTAGTTTGTGATAGTGCTATGTGTCAATCCATATTGTCTCACACCTGTGGGGTCAAAAGCCATTGCCTCTATTGTAAGCCTTTGTGACTTGTGTATTGTTCTTGCACATGCTATTTGTATAGGGCATTGTTTTCGTACAATAATTTTATTTCTGATCGATGCCTTTGGATAGGTTGAATAATGTGTAGTATCGGTACCTAGTCATTTTCAATTTTTTCTGTATAGCATTATATGAGTTTCTTGCATTGTTTTTGTCCGATTGTATTGTCATTAAATCTTATCCAAACTATGTCAAAATCATTAAATTTTGTGGATGATTTGAATATGCCATCTGATCCATTTACTAGACCATCTTTTGTGTTGTAGTTTCCTGCATATAGTTCAACTAGAATATTTTTTTTGAGATGTATTTGATGTGGGAGTGAAATTGTTCGTGTGTAGGCATAATGCACCATTATTTTCATCATGTTTGTCAATGACATTGAGGACAGTCATTTCACCAGGAACTATTGCAAGCATTTTTGTATTATGAGCATCAACATCGATTCTTCTATAGAAAAGGAATGGCAGTGTTGGGTCCATTGGTGGTTTTCTCATGCATTGTTCGTTGATATAGTGCAGATCTTCATTTATTTGCATGCTTATTCGTATTTTGTTGAGAACATTAATGAATTTCATCCTTTTGCCTTACCTATACATGTTAATGAATAACTTTTAACATTGTCTATCCAAAAATTGTAAGACACCAATTATGACATAGTTGCTTTATTTTTAAATACGATTGCGTCAAGTACTGGTTGTGCTTGGTACAAGTCTCCGCAAAAGATTATATTGACGTTTCCAAAGTATATAGTGGGCATTTGCATTATCTCATGCAATCATTTGTCAATGTAACGTAGGAATGTGGCACCAACTAATGATATCTCATCAATGAGAAGTACACATAAATGATGATAGTGCTTTGACATTGCATCTAGTATGTTGCTATTGAGTGACAAGAAGTCAGATGTGATAAAAGGTATGTGGAATGCTGAATGTAATGTGACTCCACCTATGTTGTGTGCTACTTTTCCTATGTAAGTAGTTAGTAGGCCCCTAGGTTTTTTGGGATCATTGTCAATGTACTTATTGTAGATCCGAAGGAGAGCTTGGTATATAACTTTTGTAGTGAAAGTATTTCCAATTCCGACTCCGCCTATCAAGAACATATGGAATGGGTTCTTGTTGTTTTAATTTTTTTTAAACAATATCTTTGACGATTGCTTGTTGTTCTCTATTTAGCATTTGCCTCAATTTGTAGTACTCCTTGTTGTCCATAATTTGTGGATGGTGGCTGATTTCAAATGTGTTATAATGTATGTCACTTTGTATCTTGTGTACCTTGTGTTGAATGTCTTTTTGTATGTCATATTGCTCAATTTTCTTGTGTTTGTTGAATGTGAGGTTTTGGCCTCCATGTCATCATTTTTAGTATCTAGATCCTTGACTACTTTTCTCATGTCACCCCATGCAGGAGTTGTGTTATGATTAAATTTTGCTTATTCGTAATGACTATTTGTTGATACTATAAATGTGCTTGTTCCCATGGTGCAAAAGATTGTTTCAATGTGCTCTCATTGACTATAAATGGCACATATGCATTCAGTACAATACATTGCTGCAACATATGCATTCAGTACAAATTGTGCATCAGTATTGGCTCTCCATAGTTGTGGAATTTTCTTCGCAAAGCTATTATTCCAAATTTATGATGGCTTTCATCACAAGAAGAACGTTGATAATTGTAGAGTTGATCTTAGAGCCAAGATATATTCTTCTTCACTGGTTCCAACTTCATCTAAGAACATTTGAAATGTGTATGACAAGTCATAGTTTTCCTTTTCTAATTTTACAAAGATACTTGTTGCTTTTGAACTTATTGCTTCATTCTTCTTTAACAATAGTTCAAGTATTATTGTCCTTTGGAGGGGTGGAAAAGGAAAATTGTATCTGCATAAATTTTTTCTTAGTCTTCTACATCGCTTTGTATGGTGGTGCTTGTGAATTGTATGAAGACTAGGCTTTATATGTTCAGTTGTACAAGTAATGTAATTGTTGATAAAGTCTATGATGGATGTATTGCTATCTATTCCATATATTGGTGCATTTTTACCCAAAGTAGGAAATGACCATGTTCATTTCCTTGATTCTAGAATTTAGGTACTGAGAAGTAATCTACAACATTTCCAAAGAATGATTCATTAGTTAAAATTAATTTCTTCATTGCATCTATTTTGTGCCTATAGTATTGTGCACAAGTCATTGGGTCTTTCTTTATCAGATTGAATTTGTCACCTTTTGTTTCATACTAGTTGTTGTTGAATTTCTGACTGATGCACATTGTGCAATTGTTCAAGTGCACTTAATAGTGGATCCTAATTTTGTTCTGCACTATTAAAATTAACAAAAAAAGTTGAAGGCCCTAGATGGCATATCATTGCAAAAACATTCTTCTTAAGTTGGTGTACATAGTCTACAGATATTCTTATTCTTTTGAAGTCAATGTATCAAATATCTGATCTAAGAATTCTTTCCAAGTTGAGTTTTTGCTTAACATCTTTTGCTTGCAATTTGTGTCCTTTCAATTGTCCCTTTTGTATTCTTATCCACATTGTGGAAAGTACCTATTGTACCAATATCTTGATAGTCTTGAAGAAGATATTTGTTGTGTGGTATGCAAAGTGCCTTTTTGATTGCAAGAGTTCCCATCGTACAAACTTTTGGTAAGAAAATCTTTGAATGATGTCTTTGTCATGTGGTTTTCCAAAGAATAATGTGGGAAAATTCATTTCCTCAACATATTTATCTTCGAATATTCCAATTGGGTGGTGCTCTTGTGTAGGTGTGACGTCAATTATCTTGTCTTGCATTTTATGTATGGATCTAGATTTGGTGAATCCATGTACCAAAGTTTATGAAGGCTCATTATGTTCTTCATCATCGTTTGAATGTGTTGCATTTTCACTGATCAGAGAGGATGTTTCATCTTCAAAAATTACACATGTCATTTCATTATCAACATTAATCTCAAGAGCTTCTTTCCAATCATCTTTTATTTTAACATTTTCCATTATGTATAGTGGTGTACTTGTGAGTTTTGAGAGCACTTGCATCACTACATTTGGCTACACCATTCCTATTTGAAATGCATTTTTGTATTCCAGGCACCTTTTGAGAGCAATGGAAATAGTTGATGTGCTATTGGTTGCTTGTGGTAGTGCATTTTGTATGATGTTCATGTTCACAGGAACATTGATAATAGAACCTGTCAGTCCCACTTGTGATCTTTTCTATCCCAGTTCCCCTATTTGAGAAAATGCAATTCTCACCGACACTAGTCATTCTTCTAGTTGTGACAGGATTTGCACATCTTATATTGGTTCATTAATTCTAATAATTTTTGGTGTACTATATGTTGGGAGCTTGAGTTGTTTCAATGAAAACAAACATGTTCAAAAATTGAAATTATTTAGCGCTTTATATTTTATTTATGTCAGAGTATAATAGTTTTTCTTTTCCTTTTGTTTCATTGGTCTAATGTCTTTCATGAAACACAATAGTTGAGAAAATGAGCATGTGTGTTTTGGTGTATCCTAGATTGTTGTTTCAAATATCTCTATTGGTGACAATCTAGTTTTTGTTTTTTAGTAGACGACATTGTCCTGCCTCTTTTTTTCGTTCTTTGGATTCTAGATGTGCACGTTGACTTATTTTGAGTATTCTTGTTCTGATTTGCATCATTCGTTGTATTATTTTATGTATCTCTAATAAATTTCTTAAGATGACATAGTTGAAGTGCATCTATTGTATTTTTTATAGTATTACTTGGAAAATCTTTGATAAATCTCTTGAGATGACATAGTCAAAGTGCATGCTTTCTACTAGGGTTTTCTAGTTTGATATTTTTAATGTGCACCTTGTCGTGTGCTATATTATTTTTGTTTGCAACTTCTACAATGTGTTGTGCATTATGCTCTTTTATAAATCTCTTTAGTTTGTTGTATTGCATATGTGCTCGATGAATGACTTTTTCTGATTGTAATCTTAGTAGTGGTTCAAAGTGACTAGCAATAGGATTTGTATCATGAAAGAGGATTGAGTATGCCTCTTCTTGTATTCATTCATTGAAGTGCGGGTACTTTTTTCCTATTGTCGTTGACCAAATGCATATTTGCATTTTTAACTACTTGGATAACCATTGAATGCAAAATATATCTCCCCATAGTTTGACTTCTCCATTGTGTATGTTTTGCTTTGTAGAAAGTCACATTCTATGCAAATATGTTTTTGGATCATGTACTTGGTGTAGTTCGTATAGAGTTTGTTGATGAAGTTCTGTACAATATGAATGCAATGCTTTTGATTCACCTTCTTGTTTGCATTGTAAGAAGTAATCGATGGTCCCATTTCTTAGCTAAGTGATGTATATCTATAATTTAGTAGGAATTCAAAGGAGTCAAGTAAGTAGTCTCCTATGTTGTACTTGAATGTTGGCACTCTGCATAGTCCTTCATTCTCTGGTACAATGTCAACACTGCAATTTCTATCTTGACTTGTTGACTTGTAATGCTCTAGGTCTATAATTTATATTTCATTTTGTATCATTTTATGTTTCAGGAAGGACTAGTACAACCTTAGTTTTCTTGTCACTTGTATATTTGCGCAATGTTTATTTTCTACATGTGGATATTTCTTTCCTGCATGACAAGATGCATCTTTTCAATATACTATTTGTAGTTATCTTGGATTATTTACTTTGATTTTTCTATTCTTTAAAATTATACTTGCCATAAGAAACTATACTAGACACTGCAATATTTAGTCCTATTTATTCACAAGTATCTAGTATGACAGAATTCAACTTTCATAGAATAATTATATTTGGACTATGGTTGTCATGATAAGAAAAGTGTACTTCCACATCGATATTTTTATAGAGGAATAATTGCATACACTACTTCACAATGATAAATGTTAACCTGAAGACATGTGGACAATACAAAACTTATACTTCTTATCTCTTCTACTATCACATATTAGAAAAAGATATATTATGATACTAGACTTAAAAACACATAACATGTTACATCATTAGAATTCATTGATGAAATGTTCAAAAAACAAAATTCTAGTAGAAAACACAAGTAGCAAATACAAAAATGAATACTCCTCTTGTTCTTTGGTCATGTCTCCATGTTATCTTTATGCCTTTTTCACCTTTCCTCTTCACATCACCACCACAACATTAAATAGTCATCGATGAAATATTAAAAAAAGATAAATGCTAATACAAAACACAAGTAGAAAATACAAAAATTACTACTATTATTTTCTCTAATCATGTCTCCATCTTATCTTTATGCTTTTTTCACCTTCTCTTCACATTTCCACATCAAATATGATATGCTGACTATGTCATCAAGCAATAGAAATAATGTTCAGATTGCTCTATGTCTGTACCATTTGAATCATAAATTCAACGGTGAAGCTCAATGACATTATTATCACTTAGACCATGACATTCAGGACTTGCATATTCTAATGTCACATGGAAATTGGAGAAGTCAAATTTGTCATGGTTAACACCATGCATGTCTATATTGCTAGGATTAGTAGCAAGATTGTTTATAAATGAAGGAACATTTTTATTGGAAACATTACTAGCATATTTTTCTATAATTGGATCCATGTTGAGAATTGCAAAATTCCATTTTTCATGAGACAGGTGTATGGGGAAAACATCTTGTTGCAATAGTTGCAATGGGCATGGGTTTATCAAATTTAAGGGATGTATATTCTGATAACTCGTTTCAAATTTGAATAGTCCAATTGTACTAGGATAAGTTGATTTAGATAATGGATAGTGAATTTTTGTGTCACTTTCTGAAGAATACGTGTTATCTATGCTAGCAACATATATGGAATTGATATGTTTTTTCCATGAAAGATCTTGTACTAGATTTCTATGAAAACTTTCAAAGATGTTAGGTTTCATGTGCATCATAGTTAGAAAGTGTTGATTCTCAGTGATAGGTATTCTATGACCTAAAAGATCATTTGTATAGACCATTGACATTGGATCATTTCTTTTTGTTTCTATTGGACATCGTTCAACTTGAAGGCTCAATCCAAGTTGATCTTTCTCTAAGTGAGAGATACTTTTTGTTTCATGTATCTCTGTATCTGGATGCACAATATTTGTAATGGCTTTATATCCTTTGAAGGATATTACAGCCAGATCATATACGATAGCAGCTTCCTCTATGGTATCAAATGTTCCTAGCCATTTTTACTTTTGTTGTATAGGATTCCACACTTGTGTAACATAACAACCACTTGAACATTTCCAAACACCTCGGTATGACTTTTCTTTGGACAAATTTTAGATCCATTGCAAAATGACATATGTCCTTTGCTTTCTTCAACTTTTTCAGTATGTTCTTGCAATTCAGACAACTTCATGAACTTAGTTTTCTTCCTGTTTGATCTCATTATAGTTGAGATCTGAGTAATCTATGTATGCACCCTAAAATGGTCGCCTAGACTATGGGTCCCCATTATTCAATTTATTAATTTCTTGAATCAATGGTTTGCAATATTTTATTAAATCAATTTAAATCAATTACCCTGATCAAATTCAATTATTTATTTTTCTAAGGTTGATCATTTTATCCCAAGTCTTATTTAATTAAAATAAAATCTTCCTTTTAATTAAATAAAATAAGTCCCCATTTAATTAAAAGAAAACCTCTCTTTTAATTAAATAATTCACCCACATTTAATTAATTAAGAGAAAAACCTCTTTTTAAATTAAATTAAATATTTCCTATTTAATTAAAAGAACTTGCTTCCTTTTAATTAAATAAATTTCTCACTTAAATATCTCTTTGTGATGAAAAAGGAAATTGAATAAATAAAAATTAAACCCACTTGAAAGAGAAAATTAAATAAATCTTTTTAAATTTTTTTTCTCTACACTTAAATTCACATATCTCTAAGTGGGAGTCCTCTTTTTCTTCTTTCCACTTTCTTCTCAAACACTCCTCTTTTCTCATTGGTGAAATTTTGTCTCACATGGATCAAACTCTATTATCCCATATTGGTTTTGAGAAGCCTTTGACCTCCACATTTTTCTTTATAAGGGAGAGCCCTCTCCTCATTTTGGACATCCACAATTATACATCTATGACTATGCTATTGTTATGCTACAATTTTGGAGAGTGATTTTGGAGAAGGAGTTTGAGCATTAAAGCTTTTTCTGGAGAACTTCTATCTTCTTGTCTTATTCTCTCTTACATCCATGGCTTCCATCATGAGGTTTCATCCTTGCATTTTCATATTATCTTATAGTCATATTTATTTTCATAGATTAATATTGCATTATTATTTCCTTTCATAGATTAGATTTCCTTTCTTGCATTGTTTTGCATTGTTATCATATAGATTAATATTCATCTCCATTTGCATGCATTTCATATCCTTGAATCTCTTGTTTCATGGTGTACTTGCATGGGCACAAACTAGGTCAAATTGAGGGCCTCCATTACAAACCTTTGCACTCCATGAATAGAGAGCTATGAGCTGCCATTCGAAACCTCATTCTTGAGCAATCTTGGATATAAGGAATCGTAGAAGTGTGCTCACATTTTAGGCATACATTTTTGGCGCCCACCATGGGGCAACCCACCTCTACTTGCTGGTTTTAGATATTTTTGGAGTTAACCCCTTGTGTAGATTTGTTTAGAGACAAAAAATTCTAGATTTGAAAGATTTGATCATATCTCCTAAACGGCCAGGTATTTTGATTTGAATTTTTTTACAAGGTGGCGACATATCAGACAAGCTTCAGTCCAATTTTTAGATTTTTTCGAGATATTTTTTATTTTTTATTTTTAAATTATTTTGAGGAGAAAATTAGCAAATTTTTTAAAAAAAGTTTGTATTTTTGGAAAGCTCTCTGAATTCTAAATAATTTGGTTCTCTGTGTTTTAATTTTAGAGATAATAATATGACTCAATAATTTAATTTGCAAAAATTAGTCTATTTTGACAAAATGGCTCCCTAGGGCACAAATGAAAAAATATTTTTAAAATTTTGACATTTTTGGAGAGCTCTCTAATTTTTGATAGGGGTCATTTTTCTACATTTAGGGTTTTGGATCTGAATTCATATCATATAGGTCCAATCTTGATGACTAGGTCAAAAATAAATAAAAAAGGGGCATTTAATGAATAGCTTGCATTAATTTTTTTAAAATGGATCAATGCATAATGTGAGATTTCATTAGGGTTATTTGCTGATTATTATCACTCTTAAAAATTAGATTTTTAGATCTAACCCTATTTTTGTATACGTTGGATACATGTTGCATATCTTGTGTTTGCTTGTTTTGCTTGTTGCTTTGTTCATTGCGAACGAGCGCTCAAGCGTAAATGAAAGGTACAATAGAGAAAAGACACGTTACAAGGATTACAAGGTATTTTTTTGGATCTCTATAACATTTGGATTTGGAAGTAAAATGAACTCTCTCATGTGTTTGGCTTGAGTGCTTTCATAGCTTCACACTTAGTTTGGTGCTCTAAAATTGGATCTAGATTTGCTTTCATGCATCTGTGTTTTACATAGTAATTAGGCCCTATGAACACTATTTGAAAGATCTTGAGAGATTGAGCTTCATTCACTTGCTTTACATGTGAAGCTTCTCTTGACGACGGATCCCCTTGTAGTTAGGGAAGGATATTTGTTATTATCTCACTATTCTGCTTGGATTTGTCCTCAACATCCATTAGTCCTTTCTCTTTTGAGATTGGTGATGTTTGTTGTTAGATTTTCCAATTAGTTGGTGAGGTGATTTCAAATTAGTGTCTCAAAGAATCTTGATTGCTATGTTTGGGTAAGGTGAAGAGGCTAGAGGAGTATGCTCTGTTCTCTTTTGGGCACATCAAAAACTTGGAACCCTTAAATCCAAACCAAGTCCCCATGTGGTATAACTTTGCGATTCTTCCTTAATTAGAGAGGGTTAAACCATAGTGGACATTCTCTTTATTGGGTCAACCATGTGGATGGTACCTAAAGTGGTAATAGCCATTTGTTGATGTGGTAGTAGCAACCACTATATAAATATCTTTGTGGGCGAAATTCTCATGGGTGTAGCCTCCTCAGTATCTCTGATTGATTAAATTCTCAAAATAATTCAAAACAATGGTGCACCAGGATTGGATTTCACCCACTCTAAATTGCAAAAGCTACAGAGTTGAACATTACTAAGAACCATGGTGCCGCCAAATTTATTTTCTAGGACTATGTGCGTGATTGAAAAATATTTTGAGAACATACACAGTAGTGGTTTTAGGGATTAGATTGATACTATGACACTATTCTTGTTCATGTGCAAGGTTGCTTTGTCCATTGCTCATTGTTTAAAGACATTTTCTTGAAATTCTTGATTGCTATCTTGTGTGCTTGGTTCATGATTAAAAATATATTGATACACCTAGTTGGATATTTAAAACAAATAAAATCAGAGTTCCTGAGTCAAGACTTTACAATGAAATTGCTTTGTTGTCCTATTATTTCCAATCTCCCTAGGTTGATCCAGTTCAGATTAGGCTACATACCCTATTGTTAGAAACTTTTTTGCACCTTGGGTTATTGTGCTTTGATCGCTTGAATTAGTAATCATTGATTTCACAACAGACCTTGTTTGGAGTTGGTAAGTTAGAGACCATCCTTCTTGAGAAAGATATACCTTAGATTCTTTAATATTATGCTTGGAGAGTCTTAGTAATCTATTGCTCATCCACTTTCATCAAAATTCAATTTTAATTAACTAAAATTTGGGTAAATCATCCTCCTAGTCCATATGTGTTGGGGTATTCACCCAAAGTTGTGGGCACCTCTGTCGCAGTGTTGGTTTATGCCTATTGCAAGATTCTATCTTATTGCATTTCTTTTAGACAAGTGAGTGCTTTTTCTATATTAGTTTGGTACCAACACTTCTTAGGGTTATCCTATCAACTAGTACATTTTATTTCATGTTGGTTACAAGTGCTATTGCATGTTACTCAACATTCAAATGAGCTCAAATTGTATCAAATTTCCCAAAATGACTCTTGGTCTTCTTTCTTCTTCATCTTCCATGTCTTTCTAATCTCCCATTTCCATTCTTCCTCTTCTTCATGTCTTCTTGATTCTTTTCCTCCTATTATCATATAGTCTACCTTCTTCTATTCATCTTTTCTCTTCTTCTGTTGAGTTTCTCAGGATCTGCTGCAAATGTAATTGCATTGCCTTATTGGTATATGTTTTCCAAATGCATTTATCTCTATTTGTATGAGGAATAAACCGATAAGAGACATGTCCCTTCATGAAACATGTCTATTAATATAATTAATATATTAGTAACTTAATCAAAGTTATATATATATATATATATATAAACTTTTCTATGATCTCACAAGTTTATCCTACTAAAGCTACCAAAACATCAACACTCCCTCTTAGCAAGGGAGGATAAACACGAGAGTAAATAACAATTTTAATGATATCTCAGAAGATTTTCATCATTTGGTATGACATTTAATATCATAAGTATTGGCCTTCAGAATATCAACATATGATAATCACCAAATACTGTAAGTAATGGTCTCTAGAATATCAACACTTGATATTCACCATGTATTCAATAAGGTAATGGTCTGTATAACATCAACATATGTTATTACCATTATAATATCATATTTGAGTATTGGTCTACAGAATATCAACATATGATATTCACCAAATACTCTTTGAGTAGTGGTCTTTAGAATGAGATGTAAGATATTCACCAAGTACTATGAGTAATGGCCTCCAGAATATCAAGTCGTATGATATTCACCACGTACTCCATGTAATGGCCTCTAGAACATCAAATTTGCATAACATTCACCATATACTCAAAATGTTTATAAGGTATGTGAAAATGCATTCTCATAATGCTACCATATAAACATCCATCATGCAAGGTATAATTTATCATGATCTTCATAGATATCATAAGATATCCATCATAATAGAAAAATTAAGTTATTGTAAGATCGTCACCTTTCAATAACTTTTACAAATACAAGTGATAATCATTTGGAAGTTGTCACTTCCTCATGATGTACACAGGAGGTAGGCCCATTAAAATCACATAGTCACAAGGTATACTCATGAATTTCAGTCCTCTTGATTGCTACAATTTATTGATCATTGGAGAATCCATCTCAATGTGGTTTACTCCCTCTAAATCAATATGTTTGAGATCACCAAAGATTGATTGAGTTACATCCTCTATTTGCTCCCTCTCTTTCAATCTCCCTCTTCCTGCAAGAACATTCTTAGAGGAAAAAATCAAGGCATATAGCTCTAATAATAATAAAAAATTTCATTTAATAATTATTCTCAATAATTATATTATATAAGGTCATTCTAATATATATTTTAACATATTAATTTCTTATTAATGCCACAAAAAAATTAAAGTGAACAATTTCACTTATAATCATAAAATATATATATATATATATATATATATATATATATATATATATATCACCATATATTTTCAATGATAATATCTCATATAATGTTTCATTTAAATGAGGAAAGAAACATAAACTTACTTTATTATTTATTTACTTACTCTCGATTTGTAATTGCCCTTACCTCCATTTTAGCGGTAACCACGTGTAGTATCTTATAAGAGGAATTACATACATTTATTAATTACTTGACATTCACAATGACAATATACCTTAACCAAATTTGTCACCTCCTTGGTAAAAATGGAGCTGGATCACCCTTGGCATTGAACACCTGCATCAATCTACAGTGCTTTTGAATAATTCAATTCTTCCTACAGTAGTCTTCTCATTTGAGGACCTTTATTCTTGGTGGAGCACGTGCCAAGTGGAACTCGAGTCACATGATTAGCTTTGTCTATAATTCTATGAAGCTTGTGGTCAGTTAAAATGATCACTTTTTATTGATTCTTGCATATCTGACGTGAATGACCAGTTCGCACGCATGATCACACAAAACCTCCAAAACAACATCGTCACTGGTCTAAAGGGTGTAACTTCAATAATGAGGTATCATCTCTTCTTTGTACTACCGTTAACCCCTGCACCTCCCAACTTTCCTCCACATACACATTTACTAAGCTTAATGTTTTGTGGCCTACGTTGTGAATGTCACTGCTTGGTCGATAATTTTCAAGTATTCTACAAGTTGAAACTGCACAGATTTGAATGGCACAACACCTTCTTTAATGTTGGCTCCCAAGACCCTCTGTGCTATGAACTTCTAGATTGCCCTGATATAAATGGTAAGCTCTAACATTGGGTGCTCCACTGTAGACATGACTCATCATGTCTCATCAAGTCGAGCCTAACATCCTACAAATTTGATGGTGCTGCCTGCTCAACAACGCTTGGAAAATCCAAAAGAACCATCGCTGATTACCAATCTCTGAAATCAACGCATAATGCCAATATCCCATCTTGATAGTCGTTGTCCCTCTATAGACACTATAGAGGGGTTCAATCCTGTGATCAACCTGTGGACATTCACTCCCGAGGTCTTGCGCAAGACTTCAGAATTTCAGAAATTGTCATCTTCATATATAAGCTCTATACATTAGAATGGTCAAGAGTGGAAGGCTTTTGGAGTACAATAATTATACAGGTGACTCTTAGTTTATGCAAATAATGAAAGGATTATTTTCCTTCAAAATAATAGTCATTGACAATTATCATTTGCAACTAGGCTCTGATACCATGTTGAGTTTCTCAGGATCTGCTGCAAATGTAATTGCATTGCCTTATTGGTATATGTTTTCCAAATGCATTTATCTCTATTTGTATGAGGAATAAACCGATAAGAGACATGTCCCTTCATCGGACATGTCTATTAATATAATTAGTATATTAATAACTTAATCAAAGTTATATATATATTTATAAAATTATATTAACATTTCTCTGATCTCACAAGTTTATCCTACTAAAGCTACCAAAACATCAACATCTTCCATTCTTGATTCTTCTTCTTCTAGAACCATGGATCTTGAATATCTTCTTAGGGATCATCATTTGAGCATAGATGAGCTCAACCTCCTTATTGAATTTGAAAAGTGTTGTTACTCCAATAAATATATGGATGCCAACCTTGTGACAAAAATGATGGAAAAATGGAAGAAATTAGATAAGATCATACATAATATCATATCACAATATCCCTCTTCCAAATATTCCTTATCTTCCAAGTCTTATCACGATTCTTCTAAATATCATTCAGATTCTTCATCTTCTAAGTCTTATCATGATTATTCTAAATATCATTCATATTCTTCATCTTCTAAGTCTTATCACAATTCTTCTAAATATCATTTATATTCTTCATCTTCTATGTCTTATCATGATTCTTCTAAATATCATTCACATTTTTCATATTCCAAGTCTTACCATGATTCTTCTAAATATCATTCGTGTAGGTCTTCACCTACCTCTTCTTCATGATATCATTCTTCTTCTACTTCTACCAAGAGTCTTATTCCTCTTATTGAGATATACCCTAATGAACAACATGAAAAGTCTTGTGATATGCCTATCTATAATTCCTATAGTGACAATGATTATGATGATGATGATGACTATTATATTCCTACGATTCCTAAAAGTCCTCCTAGTCCTATGCTTGTGCTTAAAGTGGATGAGTCACTGATAGATATTGATGGTAATCCATATGAATCGAATCTTGAAAACAACATTGATCAATTTTGCGAACAATACCTAAATAATAAATTTGCATTTTTTGAGGAAGAGAAAGCATTTTTTTCTACTGAAATAAAACATCAATACCATAAGAGTTCCTCTTCTAAGAACCCTCATGCTGAAAATAAAGACTACACTCTTGAGCAAGATCATGTTAATGTTGAACCTTTTTCTTCTCATGCTCCCCTTCCATCTTCTACTTCCTCCACTATCCATACATCTCTTAAAGATTCTGAGCCTCTCAAATCTTCTACCAATCTTTCATCCAACAAAGATCTTAATGATTTTCATGCAGTTCCCTATAGTTATCCTCAAAGGCTACCTCTTAAAGAAACTCAAGATAACCTTCACTTAGCTGCAAATAATTTTGATAATGCTAAACCTATAGAGCCTAAGCCTTCATGCACTATAATGCCTAATTTAGCTAGTCCTTCATCATCTATTCCAAAGTCTTCCTTACAATTCCAACATGTTTCCTTCTCCTTAGGAGTTGCTTCATGTTGAGAGGACTCTAAAAATGATAAAGAAAAGAATATAAAGAAAGATCAAGATCAAGAACCCTCCATGTCATCCAATTATTTTCATGATATCTTTGATCCATTTCATGGTCCTTTTGGCCATCTATGCCCTTCCTCATTCAGTCCACCATGTCTTAATTCTTCTCCTGAGCAAGATCAAGCTACTACTTACACTGCTAAGCTTATTGAAAATCAAAATGACCTTAATATAGTTGCACCTTCCAAAGATGATATTTCTATTAAGGTTATTAAAAATGGTGTTGTTACTTCTAATTTTGAGCCTATTAAAAATCAAGAGAAAAACTTTACACTTATGCTATCCAAGGATCCTTGTCAAGGTCAAAGTTTTCCATCTTCTTGTTCTACCACTCCATGTTCCCTTCCACTTTCTACTCTTCCTAAGTCTTCTCAAGCTTCAAGTACTGCTATCAAAGAAGTTTCTCCTATTCAAGATGTTCATGATCCTATTGAAAATCCTAATGCTCACTCTAAAGATGTTAATGTCCTTGACTGTCATATAGATGTTGATGAACTTATTGATTACCCTTTTGCATCTTCCACATCCATCCTTGGACCTCCCCCACTGATATTGAATGCTTCATGTCTTCCTTCCATCTTGGGTCCTTATGTCCCTTCAATTTACCTTCCCATCTCTCCTAATTCAGCATCCATCTCGGGTCCTTACGTCCCTCCCTCTCCTATCTTTCCTCAAGATCACCGTAGATGCATATCCTTGAATCCTTTTCATCCACCCACTTACCTAAACTAGTCATATGATCCTTCTTCTTCCACAAGTCTTTTGGAAGAAACCTTAATGTTCAATACAAGAAAAAGAAGCAATTCAAGAATCTATATAAAAAAGAAGATCACCATGTCTTCTCTAATCAACATGGGGGCATAAAGTCAAAAGAGATATCTAAAAAAAAAATTATAAGACAAGTATGGGTTCCAAAGTCCATCATTGAAGATATTATCTCTAAATCATCAAAAAGAAATGAAAAGAGGCCTATGACTATATGGATTCCAAAGTATCTCTTAAGAGAGTCTAATGTTGAACAACAATTGAAGTTGACATTCAAGATTCCAAATAATTCCACTTCATCTTCTTCCAAAAGCATTCTTCCATTTTGTGTGCCTAAACCACAACCTCTTCTATACACTCACCATATTCCTTCACATATTCCTCCATTCACATTTTCTCCATTCTCATTCCACCCTTCATCTATCCATTCACCATATTCCTTTACGTATTCCTCCATTCACATTTTCTCCATTCTCATGCCACCCTTCAAGGTGTGTGTTGATGTTGATCTTGCTTTCATTTCCATTTTCCAATCTTGCTCAATTTACATAAAGCCATATCCTCCATTTTTTTCTTCCATCTTCCTTTCCCTATCAACATCTTTGAGCATATCATTTCAACTCCTTTGCATGTCATGGTTTAAAATTTCAATGAGCATTATCTAAAAAGCTTGACTTCCAAAAAATTCAAAAAAAAAAAGAAAAAATTTGGAAAAAAAAGAAGGAAAGAAAATGCAAAATTTGAAAATGTGTCTTGGTGAAAACCTGGTAATCAAGCACCTTGGTAGAAAAAGTAAAGAGAAATAAATTCATTCTATGGTGAAAACCACTCCCTTGTGTCACCTTGGATAAGTACCATGATGAAAACCTAACAATCAAGCATCGTACGTAGTTCTTCTACATCATTCATCCATTCTGTCTTTTCTCTTTGATCTTGACAATGTTGACATATACACATGTTGGAAATAATCAAGACTAGCTAAGTTACTGAGAGGGGAGGGGTGAATCAGTAACCTCAAAACTTTTAACAAATTCAACACTTAATCAACATAATCCATTCATCATTAATTCATCTAATCTACTGCATGCATGAGAAACTGAAAGATAAACATTTATGGCACATGAACACAATATTTTTTGACCTAGACACCTTCCAAATAGAAATTAAAACTAGGGTGGGGATGATACCCACAAAACTTCAATACTGCAATATAAAGTTAGCCTGTTAAAGCTTACAATGATCACTTTTGATGATCTGCCCTATTAGGAGCAATTAGGACTGCTAGGTCCACCTTGTTAGAGGCTTTACAAACATACAATGAAGTATGCACTCTGTTAAGAGATTCAATAAAAAGACTGTTAAGTCTACTCTATTAAAGGATTTGAATCTGATTCACCTATTAGGATAAAATAGTAGATCTGACTTACAACTGAATTTTCTGATTAGATCTTTGAATTGTTGATCACCTCTTGTGATAGATTTGACTTGTCGGCTCCTTATTAACCTGGTTGAATACTTTGCTTTGCTGATGAATCACATTCACATTCACTCTTCTCAAAACATTATTTCTTCATTATTATCATACTTGGGTATGATACAATACATTACATATACATCATCCCAATTCTCATGATTACAAGGTTGGCCAAAACACAAGTTAACACAAGTATTACTAAGTCGGCCCAAATGTAGAAAGTCAGGTTCTATAAGCTGACTTGGTGACCTTCTGATACTTAGCGTCCACTGCATTACTCGACATCATCATGCATTTGGTAGAAGTAGAGGCTCAGTCCATACTAATCACTCAATGTAGCTTTTGAACTCGGTGAACATTGGAGACTCGATGTATATAGTGTAACTCGGTAGAACCTTAATTCTACGTTTACCTTGCTTGCACTTGGTAAACACTGCTCATCCCATCACTCGGTAGACACTGGCTTCACATCATAGAAACTGATGACTCGGTAGACACTGTGAAGCTTAGTAACAACTGAACTGCTTGGTGATAACTACTAGACTTCGCACTACTTATTTTTACTTGGTAAGCTTTGGAATGCTTGGTGTGAACTGCTGAGCTACCAAACTCACTTGGCAACCACTAAATGCTCGGTATGAATTGCTGAATTGCTGAAATAACTTGGCAACCAATGAATGCTCGGTGTGAACGGCTGAACTACTAAACTCACTTGGCAACCATTGAATGCTTAGTGTGAACTGCTGAACTGCTGAACTCACTTGGCAACCACTGAATGCTCGGTAAACACTGGAGACTGAATAATGAACTTGATAACCATATAAAATTATGAATAAGTGTTGTCACTAATGACAAACGTAACTTAATGCCAAAAATATCTCCCTTTGGCATTAGTGACAAAAACACTTATTAGCCAAAACTTATGTACAATGACATACTAATTTTTTTGATTTTTCAAAATCTGTCTTTGTAATGCATTTGCACATATCTCCCCCATACTATATACATGCCATAACATAATATCATACAAATATCTCTTCTTCTTTACAAGTCTCTCCTTTTTTTTAAAATTTAGTACTATACATATGTTTCTCCACAAATATCTCTTTCATAAATATCTCTTTCTCCCCCTTTTTGATAGTAATGCCAAACAATTATGCACAACATACTTTATACAGAGACACTAAAATGTGAGAGAAACTTAGAGTGTACCTTGAGAATAAGAGCTAATGTCTTATCCCAGTTATCTTGCAAAATTTTGTAGGTATGAAGTGCCACTTGAACTTCTATTGAGAGTTCAATCATATGATCTACAATTAAAAAATTGTTATCATGAATCAATGTTTTTGAATAGGCAATGTGCTTCTACATTGAGTCCATGATTGGAAGCATCATGTTTTGGATGTCTATAAGTGTAGACCTGATCCTTGCTTCCTCTCTCAATAATTCAACCTGCATATCAGATAGGAATCTGACCCTTATGTGATGTGTTAAGCTTGAGCTAGGGTCAAGTTGCAACTTTTGAGCATTGGCCTTTAGATCCATATCTATCTTATTCAAAATTTTCTTTATTTCCTTAGTGTACTCGATAACATCACATAACTTGGCAAAAAGAGATGTTAAATTTGTAAAATAATTTTCAAGATTAGCCAAAATTGAGGAAAGCTCTACCTGATGAATAGCAATGTGCTGAGCAATGTGCTCAAGCACATTATTGTCAAATTTTTTCTCATCTTTTTCTATCAACTTTTCTTGACCAGTAGAGTCCTCATTGAATTTATTTACTGCTTCCTCTAACTGTAACAAAATATGTTGAGATGAATCAACATCCACACCTATGGCTTCTGTCAAGATATTCTTTGCACTTTCTATAATTTTGTATTCTTTGTCCCTTTCTTCTCTTAATTGCTTCTGTCTGGCTTTCTATTCCAGAAGTTGGCTGACCAATCTCATTTGTTCCATAGTGGCATTGTCAAAATCCAACTTAGGAATTTCAATTTCCTTGTCCAAATCTATATCTTCATCAATTTATTTTCCAATAATTACAAGTTTAAGTGGTGTTCTTGGTTCCACTTCTAATATTACTGCTTTGGACTTTGAAATAGAAACAATTGTAGAGATAGTAGGGCTTGCTGTGAAAACTTGAATAGGGCCTACTAAAGGAATACTAATTGGAGTGCTAATAGAATCCAAAATTGAAGTGATACATAAAATTGAAGTAATTACAAGAGTAAATACAATAGGAGCACTGATAGAAGTATTTACAAATGAAGTACTTATAGAAGCATGCAAAATTGAAGTAGACAAAATTGTAGAACTGGATGCTGTACATACTGCTGATGTCCTTGGCTTAGGAGCTAAAGAAGAGGAGGGCTGTAGCTCGGTGGATAAAGTGGTAGAAAATTCCATGAGTGATACCTAAAGATAAGAGAGTGCAAAGAGTGATTGAGTAGATGATGTATCTATTGAGGTTGCAATCACACTTGCTAAAGCTGTCTCCGTGCCAGATGATGTAGCAGTTTTTGGAGGAGAGTGAGGAAGGGAGGCTGTAACTTGTGTAGCTATCCTTACTATATCATTCTCTTCTTCTTCTCCTTCCTTATATTCCTTATCAAATTCTTCCTCTTTCTCTTCTTCACCATCCTTCAATGCTTGATAATCCTCAGCATCAAAAGTGACACAAGGTGTATTATCTTCTTCATTGTCACTATCATCATCATCATTTATTTCCACTAGATCCTCACTAGGTTTGTGCAAATGATAAACATTTTTCCACATGGATGTAGCATCCTTGACTGCATGCTCAATTTCTTTCACCAAAATTAAACAAGTATGAAATCTCATCATCATCTTCTCTTAATTTTTCTTCATTGCTTCCTTAACCTCAACATTGCTAAGATTTGGTAGCAACTGTTTCAAAGTTTTCTCAAATATATCCTTGGCTATCTAAATAGCCAATTCCCATCTAACCTTGACCTTGTCTAAAAAAATAGCAGGGATTTGTGAAGCAAACTGATCAAGAGAGAATTTCCATCTTTCTAACTTGTCCATGATCAAGTCTTCAACCTCTTTCTATTCAGTTGGAATCCTAGTTTCATATTTAAGTTCTTTGAAGTTATTGATTCCAACACCTACTCTTAACTGGTCGAGTCTTTCCTAAAAAGTAGGAAGAGTCTTATTAAACACAACTTCACTATCTCCTTTCTTTTTAGATCTTCTTATAAACACATCTATTGAGGCCTTAGGTGGCTTGGTGATAATCACCTTTCCTTTCTTTTTCAAAAGCTCTTCCTCCTTTTCTAATTCATTCTCTTCATCCTCAGATTCTTCTTCATCTTCTCCTTTGCCCTCGGTAAGCATGAGAGGAGCATTTTCTATTTTCAACTTTGCTATCTTCCTCTTACCTTTGCTTACTGCCTGTGGAAGCTTGATTTCTAACTCTATTCTGGCCTTTGCTTCCTCATAAGTTCCAAATATGGGTAACTTTGGATCTATTGGTTCATTCACTAAGGCTTCAATTATCTCCTTGGTTTCATCAATATTAACCTCATAGGGAAGAGGTTTCACCCATACAATTTTGGGCCTAACTGCCTGAATGTATACTCTATTACAATCAACCATGAAAAAAACATCATCTTTGTAGTCTTTAACTAGTTTTGGTGGAATTCGGAACCTATTATTCATCTTTTTCTTGAAAAATTTAAAATAGTTATCCATTATACTGTCAAAATTCTCACCCATTTCTGCAAGGAACTCATTAATTTGGTATGAAATTGGAGCGCCCTTTCTCCATACCACTAAACCTTTGGAAGGGAAAAACTTTTGAACATAAAAGAACAAGCAAGTTAACAAAGAGCCAAATTTATAGAGATTATTCTTTGATGTGCTTATGCTTTCCATGTTCTTGTTTAGTTGTTTCAACATCAAGTCTACTAAATCATATTTTAGATTATTCTTAACTACCTTGTAAGCTAGGTCCACAACCTCACACAACACACTATTCAGATGACTAGAGCTATATATCTTATGTGCAATAATATGAATTCCAAACCTAAGTTCCACATCAGATATATTACTGATTTTTAATCCTTTGCTGTTCCACTCAGCTAGGGTTTTCTTCTGTAGCTCATCCCAACCTAGGGTTTTGGTAACTTTGGCCTTATTAAGCATAGAGAGACCCATGATTTTGTGAATCATCTTCTTTGTTATCAAGACGAGCTACTCTAACCACAACTGACCATTATGCACATGACTCAAAATATACCTAATCCATTTGATTTGGAAGTTTCTTGGTAGATGCAAAATGTGGGCCAAGCCTTTCTCCTCTAAATATTTATGCTCGGATTTGAGGGTTCTATCCACACATAGTTCTCCTAGGGCACTATCCATTTCTAGGTTCCAATTTCTTACACAACACATTTGAAATGAGTATGATTATCATTTATGAGAAGTACCTTTGATGGAATTTGCAATTGAGCTCCATTAGGGTCGAGCGATTCTGTAATTGTTGGTACTAGTTTGAAATTTGGAGCCTTCCATTCGACACCTCACACTAAAATTTCCAAAACTTTCTTCATCTTGCTGCTACTGCTAGTGGAGGCCATGCTTTCTTAGTAGACTACGAAAAACTTCTTCAAAAAATTGCCACAAACTCTGCTCAAGATCACTTGAATGCTTTGCAAATTGCTTTGCTCTGGATATACTAAATTCACGGTGAAAATGAAGTCAAAATTTTTCCTTTTTGATGAAAACCTTCCATTAATGCTCGGTATGAAAAGAGCCATAGTGCTTGACATGCTATCATCCACTATCTATCCAGATAACTCGGTAGAACCTTGTTACTCCCGACCTTGCTAGGTAAGATCTAGTCTTGCTCGGTATAAATTGATGCTAAACTACTGTGATCCTTCTGTATCTAAAATATCGATTTGGATCTTTCCTTCCATTTATTGGAACTGCTTGAGATATGACCCTAAGAATGCAATTCTAGTTCTTCCTTAAGAACTTAATTGGAAATGGTGGAGTCACCCACTTCTTGAGTGACATGACCATCATTTGAACTGGTTCACTCGATAGATTTGGGAATCCACTGATGTCTCATCTACTTCCTAATGTTATTAGCTTTAGCTTTCTTTTCATCTTCAACTCTACCTATATTCATGCAATTCTTAGCTATATGACCAAGTTCAGTGCATGGATAAAATCTTATTGTAGTATCCTTCTTTCTCAAGTGATGCCTTGCACAGTTTATGCCAATGTGTCCATATTCTCCATAGTAATGACATCTACACCAAGTATTGTATTCCCAACCAAATATTGCCTTTATAAATTGTTCAACTGGTTTGAATGGTTTAAATATGCATTCAGATGCCTTGTGACCTTGTTTCTTGCATTTGTGACATTTTCCTTCAAACTTTGGTTTCTCCTTGCATTCATTAGCTTTATGACCATGTTGACTGCAATTGTAGCATTTTCCATTGAATTTTTCTTTTTCATTGCTCCAACATTTGTTTTATGTATGACCTATCTTACCACAGTGATTGCAAGTAGGTCTTTGATTCCTTTGAGTACCTTGTTTGGAGGATTCACTTTCTTCTTTGTATCCAAGTTCTGCTTTACCCTTTTTCCTATAAAGATTCTGCTCACTTTGCTAATTTAATTGATCCATGTCTACTTGGGATTTCATTATTCTTTTATTGAGTTGATTTTTAGAATGTAGATAAACTTTCAATCTTTCATTGATTTGTCTTTTAGTGCTTAACTCATTCCTTAATCTTTCATTTTCAGATCTCAGACTCATGATTTCCTCATTTGCATTGGAGAGCTGATTGATAAGACTTTTTTGCTGAAGGGATTGATTTTGAGTTACATTGTTCCTTGCTTCTAAGTCTTCATTTTCCTTATTTCTCTATTCCAAAATTTCACAAAATCTTATTGACTAAATTTCTTGTTCTCTTTTCAATTTTATTATCTCTTCTTGCAGGGAACCATTCTTTTCTAGGAGTTCTTTGATTGCCTCATGTGCTTCGTCAGGACTGCTTGAAGGGAAAAAGTATTCAATCTTTTCTTCAACATATTGGTGATCATTCATCTATTTTGCAAGTTCCTTCCTTCTTTTTAGAGATTGAGAAAGATGCTCTTTTGCTTCCTTGAGTTAAGCTATGTCCATCTCTATATTCAGCTTCTCAGTGTCAATAGCTTTGTCAAGTCCAAATATCTCTATTGTCCTAGATCTTTTCTCAAGCTGTTAAACTTTATCTTGAGAACCACAGAGCTTTGATACCAATTGTTAGAAATAATCAAGACTAGCTAGGTTACTGAGAGGGGAGGGGTGAATTAGTAACCTCAAATTTTTTAACAAATTTGACACTTAATCAACATAATCCATTCATAATTAATTCATCTAATCTACTGCATGCATGAGAAACTAAAAGATAAATATTCATGGCACATGAACACAATATTTGGTGACCCAAAAACCTTCCAAATAGAAAGTAAAATTGGGGTGGGGATGATACCCACAAAACTTCAATATTGCAGTATAAAGTTAGCCTGTTAAAGCTTACAATGATCACTTCTAACGATCTGCCCTGTTAGGAGCAAGTAGGACTTTTAGGTCCACGTTGTTAGAGGTTTTACAAACATACAATGAAGTATGCACTTTATTAAGAGATTTAATGAAAAGACTATTAAGTCTACCCTGTTAAAGGATTTGAATCTGATTAACCTGTTAGGATGAAATAGTAGATCTGACTTACAACTGAATTTGCTGATTAGATCTTTGAATTTTTGGTCACCTCTTGTGATATATTTGACTTGTCTACTCCTTATTGACCTTTTTGAATACTTTTCTCTGCTGCTGATTCACATTCACATTCACTCTTCTAAAAATATTACTTCTTCATTATTATCATACTTGGGTATGATACAATACATTACATATATACCATCCCAATTCTCATGATTACAAGGTTATCCAAAACACAAGTTAACACAAATATTACTGAGCTGGCACAAATGTAGAAACTCGGGTTTTGTAAACTGACTTGGTGACCATTTGATACTTGGCATCCACTGCATTACTCGGCATCATCATGCATTTGGTAGAAGTAGAGGCTTAGTCCATACTAATCACTAAAAATATCTTTTGAACTTGATAAACTTTGGAGACTCAGTGGATATAGTGTAACTCGGTAAAAAATTAATTCTATGTTTACCTTACTTGCACTTGGTAAACACTGCTCATCCCATCACTTGGTAGACACTGGCTTCACATTATAGAAACTAATGACTCGGTAGACACTGTGAAGCTCAGTAACAATTGAACTACTCGATGAAAACTACTAGACTTCACACTGCTTATTTTCACTCGGTAACCTCTGGAATGCTCAATGTGAATTGCTGAACTACTAATCTCACTTGGCAACCACTGAATGCTCGGTGTGAACTACTGAACTATTGAACACACTTGGCAACCACTAAATGCTCAGTGTGAACTGCTAAACTGTTGAACTCACTTGGCAACCATTGAATGCTCGGTGTGAACTGCTGAATTGTTGAACTCACTTGGCAACCACTGAATGCTCGGTAAACATTGGAGACTGAATGATGAACTTGATAATCATACAAAATTATGAATAAGTGTTGTCACTAATGAAAAATGTAACTTAATGCCAACAAAAAAAACATTTGGCTATTATGATGATCTTGTTTTCATTCCTTTTGTGTTTAGCCTTCATATCTATTTTTCTCCATTCATTCTAGTCTTTCACTACTCTTTTCCCATTTAATCCTTTGGTATTGATCTAATAAAAAAGAGTAAAATACAATGCTATGAAGCCCCTTGAAATGTCCACTCCTTTGGATTGCATCTTTCCCACTTTTACATTATACTTTTGTGAATTATCCTATGTTGGCTTTTCATTTCTTGTCCAAATGTGCTTTACATGAAAATTTTCCCTAGCTTGGGTACTCTTGAGGAGTCAGTCCTTGAAGATCACTTTCACTTGCTTCATATACTCCTTTCTTATCCATCATATCCACCAACTTGCTGGTCCATCATGTCCTCTACCTTGCTAGACATTGGGATTGCATGATGTTGTCTTGCTTGAGAGTTTGATGCCCATTCTGTCTGGGCGCATTGTATATTATTTGTATATATTTAATGATCTTGAAAAAATACAAAAAAATGATATATTTTGTATATATTTAATGATCCTAAAAAAATACAAAAAAATGATATATTTTGTATATATTTAATGATCCTGAAAAAATACAAAAAAATGATATATTTCAAAAAATCCAAAAAAATGATATATTGTGAAAATTCTAAAAACTAAAAAAATGATCATCTTAGTAATAAGCACTTTGATGTATCTCCCAAAAAATTATATATTCCAATAAAATAAAATAAAATAAAATCCAATTGGTAAAAACCTGGAAATGGGCACCAATTGAGGCCTTTGCACCCCTGTTTCTTAGTGTGCATCCTTGACCCTTCGCCTTTCTCCATCATGCCTTGTCCTTATTGCCTTGGTTTGGAATTGCTCTTTGTCTAGGGGGCATAACTATGTTAGCTTCAGTCTCTTGGATGTGTTAGTCTTTAGGACACCTTGCAAATGGTGTTTTTCAACACCACCCTAATTGTATTTTTCAATAAAACCCCTGACGTCAAGTATTTTTCAACACTTAATGGTTTGGTCTTAACTAGTTTCGTCATGCGATCTTACCTACTTACAAGCATTTGATCCTTATCCTCACAACTCAGTATCAATTAACACACTTAAATTTTAAACTCAAACACTTAATGCTTGACTTATGTCATGATCTTTTCTTTGTGTGCTAATTGTTATTGATTTTTGTTGAGTGTCATTGTCTAATAAGTCTTTCCAAGATGCATAGCTAGAGGACTTGGGGCATGGAGCATGTTTTTATTTTTTTTCTACTTGTGGGTGTGGTCTTGAAACTCTAGAGTGTCTCTTGTTGTCCCTTTGAAACACTTAGGAGATTTGAGGCATCATCCTTGACTATTTTTGCACAACCATTCTTCTTGTCATCCTAGCATCTATGCCTTGATGCAAGCATGGTTTTGCTACATTAAATTGGGTAAGCTAACATTGAAGTCATCTTGGCCTTTATATATTTGATACTTATGTTAGAATCTTTCCACATTCTAATCTGATATAGATCACATTCATATCTTCATAGTTGCGCTTGTAACTAGTGATGATTGCGCAATTGTGTAATGTCTGTTAATAATGACCCAATGATGAAAATAAGTTCCTTTACATTCTCTAATGAATGATGAACACAAAATCCTATGTTATAGTTGTTCTTTTGCAAGTACACCTTTGCATTTTCGTGTAGCTTGCATTATTAGACTTCATGTTAGTTTATATTTTTAGGTTGCATTATGAGTTTGAGAGGGTTTTCCATTCATCTTTCTTGTGGACTTTTAATAAATTATGGTCATGTTTTGATCTTCATTTTCTTATCTTCTTTTGTGATCTCAATCAAAATTTCTATCTTAAACAGTTGATTGATTTTGGGGCATTGTATTTTTTTCTTTTTGTTTCTTTCCATATCTTCCTAACTTCTATTTTCCATTTTCTTTTACCCCACTTCTTTTCTTCTAATTCACTTTTGGGGCATAATATTTCATGCTTGATGATCTACCTTGGTTTTGTGATTATTATATCTTTCATCTTACATCAAAAACCTTATCTTTAGTTTGATTTGATCAATTTGATCAATTTTTTGTTTCTCCTCTATCTTTTTTCGATTTCAATCATGAGGAGACAATATCTATCAAACTTCAATCTTTGATTCAATTTTATCAATTTTATCCTCTACTTTTTCAAGTCAAAAATTTATTTGTATTCTTTGTCCTAATGTGTTCCTGAATTGACCACACATCTGGGTTGTTTTGTGATCCCAAATCGATCTCACACTTAAATTTCTTTCTTTAACTACATGTGTTCCCAAATCAATCACACATCAGTCAAAGAGGGGCAAATGTATGCACCCTAAAATGGTTGCCTAGACTATGGGCCCCCATTATTCAATTTATTAATTTACCAATTTCCTGAATCAATGGTTTCCATTATTTTGTTAAATCAATTTAAATCAATTTTCTTGATCAAATTTGATTATTTATTTTTCTAAGGTTGATAATTGTATCCTAAGTCTTATTTAATTAAAAGAAAATCTCCCTTTTAATTAAATAAAATAAGTTCTCATTTAATTCAAAGAAAATCTCTCTTATAATTAAATAATTCATCCACATTTAATTAATTAAGAAAAAAACCCCTCTTTTAATTAAATTAAATATTTCCTATTTAATTAAAAGAACTTGCTCCCTTTTAATTAAATAAAATTCCCACTTCAATATCTCTTTGTGATGAAAAAAAAAATTGAATAAATAAAAATTAAACCCACTTGAAAAAGAAAATTAAATAAATAAAAAATTAAATAAATCTTTAAAATTTTTTTCTCTACACTTAAATGCACATATCTCTAAGTGGAAGTCCTCTTTTTCCTCTTTCCACTTTATTCTCAAACACTCCTCTTTTCTCATTGGTGGAATTTTGTCTCACATGGATCAAATTCTATTATCTCATATTGGTTGTGAGAAGCCTCTCACATCCACATTTTTCTTTACAAGGAAGAACCCTCTCCTCATTTTGGACATCCACAATTATACATCCACGATTATGCTATTATTATGCTACAGGTTTGGAGAGCGATTTTGGAGGTGTTTGAGCATTAAAGCTTTTTGTGGAGAACTTCTATCTTCTTGTTTTACTCTCTTACATCCATGGCTTCCATCATGAGGTTTCATCCTTGCATTTTCATATTATCTTAGAGTCATATTTATTTTCATAGATTAATATTGCATTTTTATTTCCTTTCATAGATTAGATTTCCTTTCTTGCATTGTTTTGCATTATTATCATATGGATTAATTTTCATCTCCATTTGCATGTATTTCAGATCCTTGAATCTCTTGTTTCATGGTGTACTCTCATGGGCACAAACTAGGTCAAACTGAGGGCCTCCATTACAAACCCTTGCACTCCATGAATAGAGAACTATGAGCCGCCATTCGAGACCTCATTCTTGAGCAATCTTGGATATAATGACTCATAGAAGTGTGCTCACATTTTAGGCATACACTTTGCACATTGCAAGGTTGATTATGAGGGTACAGTTGATATGACAAAAGTTGGTGTATGCATTACTGCCTCTGATTGACATGTTGGCCATGTCATATGCAAAGGCTTCTTGTTCTACTATGTCAAATGTTCCTAGCCATTTTTGTCTTCATAGCTTGGGCAATGTTATCTCTGTTGAAACTTGACCATATGCTTTCTTGCAAACACCCCTATATGTCTTCTCCATTTCTTCTTTTTTGTTTCTATATTAGAATTAAACTTTTGTTAAGACATGTTTCAATAAACACATATTTACATTACATTACAAATGATCAATCCTCTCAAACAATAATTTCAATTATAAAGAAATGAAAACAATATAGAATTCTAGAAAATAGTAGCTAAAAAATGACTATTGTTATATTCTTCATAATCATCTTTTGTCAATAGCTATTTGTAGCTTATCTTCATTATAAAAATTATTTCCATACTACGATCAATCACAACACTACTAGCTAATAAATACTAAATGTCATTATTATTGTCATGACTAATGATATTACTATTATTGTACATTGCTTAGTTACATACCAAATGCATACAATATGACTACCATACACACTACAATTAACGTTACAAACCACAGAGTATTATCCACTATGAAGAATAGTGTAAAATCTACCAATATTATCAAAGATTAGTGCCATCCATACTTTTGTTACAAGTTCATCATAGGTAGGCACATGCTCAATTTTGTTCTCACCCAACTTAGTCATCATGTTCTATGGATATGATCCATTCATTGCAAGGGGGTCACCAATCATGAGACATAGTTCAAAAAGTGGAAAAAAAATTCTTAGATTGTGGGTGGTCTCAACCTACAAGTGTATATATGCATTCTAATCTATTTTATAAGTCTGCATCTCTGAGATCTATTCAAGCACACCATTTCTTTGATATTTTTTGTTAGCAATCATTACTTTGAACACAAAAACTTATGCCAATAGAGATCTTATGAAATTCTAACATGGATCTTAAATAGAAGGAAACAAGTAGATTTGATGCAGGAGCATCCAGAGGTATAAGAGCAATCCTGTGTCAACAAAAAAAAAAGTACTTAGACTTAGTTTTTGTTTCATGTGTTTTCATTTTTGGATACCCATTTGGGTCAAATAAAGGTTCCAACTCTCACAGTTCCACTATCAGTGAACACCTTGGGATACGTGTAAATGTCAAAAAAATAGGAGTATGTAATTGAGCCATCATTTTGGTGAACTAGAAGGTGTAAATTGGTTGGAAGATTGTAATTGTAATTTAGAGCATTCTAGAAAAAGAATCAGGTCGAAAGGCCCCACGGTTTGAAAGTTATTGCAATTTTTTGATTTTTGGAGACCTCCTAAGAATGCTTCAAAGTCAGGTTAGGGGCATTAAATGACCTTGAAAAAGGCCAAAAAATGAGGGATGAGCAAAGCTGGTCCATAGGGCTATAGAGTGCTTTGAGAGCTTTTCGAAAATGTAAACGGTTTGTCAATCGAAGCTACGGTTCAAAAGTTATGCCTCCCGAAAGTTCAATTACCATTTTTGGATTCTTCTAGATTTGCATGGACTTCTAACACAGCTTCTGGAGCCTTCTATTTGGTTGGTGGATGCCAACTAGCACTTTCTAGAATGTACTCCTAATCCTTACCCCTCTGGGGTCTATTTAAAAACATTTCTGGCATTGTAAAATGCAGTTCGGAGTGGAGTTTGAGAGGAGGTACTAAAAGGAGAAATTATCTCCAAATTTATACTGTTGTAAGACCTTAGGGCATGTTTTGAAGTCTATTTTCTTTGTACTAAATGTACTAGCATATTTTCATAGTTAATAAAATTTCCCCTTTCCTGTTGTTTCCATTCTGTGCTTGGGTCGTGTCCCCATCAAGTGGCATCAGAGAAGGTTTTCTTGAGTGTGTAGACAGAGCACCGACTGTGAGGTAGTTTCCACCAGGATCGTGTGATTGTGGGATTGAGTTAAGAAGATGTCTCCACGAAGAGAACATGGTGAAAGGGCCAAAGCTATTAATCTTGAGGAGGTTAGAGCCCTCCAAATGCAAGTACAAGCATTGCAGGAGGAGCTCCGTAGAAGAACAAATGTTGCCACAGACGACAAAAGTGAGGAAGACAATGAAGAAGAAGAAATTGGACTAGAAGGGGAATTTGACATGGATCTTTTGAATCAGGCAGGGGAAAGGCCTTTTAGGGCCATTACTAAGTTTGGGAAAAGACCTATAATTGATGTGGGTTTATTTTCAGGAAATCTGAAACCAGATGAGTTGATCGATTGGATCAATGAAATGGAAGAGTACTTTGAGTATGAGGATATTAGGGACCCAGATAGGGTTAAGTTTGCAAAGGTCAAATTGAAAGGACATGCAAAAATCTAGTGGCAAGAGGTTCAATTGGAAATAAATAGAAGAGGGAAGGAGAAGATCACAAGGTGGGATCGTATGGTGGACAAATTGAAGAAGCAGTTCATTCCTGTTGATTATGAGATTGATTTGTTTAAGAAGATGTATGGGTTAAAGCAACCAGGAAGATCAGTCTAGGAATATACAGAGGATTTTTATCGACTTCTGATTAGAGTAGGGCATGCAAAAGCAAATAAGGAGAAGGTTGCTTGTTATATCAGTGGGTTGCGACCTAGCATCCAGGAGGAATTAAGTCTGGTAAGAATGATCAGCATTGAAGAGGCATACCAGGTTGCCTTACGAGTTAAAGAGAAGCTAAATAAGAGGTTTGAAGGGAGACAAAGAGGGCGCAGTCAAGGAGGAAGGGGTAGTGGTAGGTCATTTGGAGGTCGAAATGAAACCCAAAAGAAAAATGAAGATGTGGGTACTAGCAGGAACTAGAGGAACGAGGGTTTCAACCGCTCCCGTGATCAAGACTTTGGAAATCAGAGAGGAAGAGGTAGAGGATGTGGACAAGGAAGAGAAGGTTTTTGTGGTACCTATTTCCATTGCAATGAAGAAGGTCATCGTGAATGCCCTCAACAACAAGGAAGGACAAATAGGAGAGCTGAGGGTCAAGCTAGGGTTGCTCATGTGGATGAGGATGCACAATCATCACATTCAGAGGATGTAGAAAGAGGAGAGACTTTAGTAAATGAAAGGGTCCTACTAAGTGGTGAGTGATGAGATCCATTTATGACCCATTTAATACCATATTTTAATCCATTTTATGCACTTACCTACTCATTTCCATATTCCATTTTCATTCCATTACCACCAATTTTACCATTTTACATTGCATATGGTTTAATATATATAAGTAGTATTTAATGAGGTTTTGGGATTAAAATATGAAAAATTCATCATTGATTATATTTTACTAATCTTTTATATTGTAGCATGTTGATATGCATAACAAAACTTCCTGTCGCCTGCCAGTTGGGACTGTAACTTCCTGTCACATTTTGGATGTAAACTATTAATCTTCCAACAGAACATGGTCATTGCATTTCACCATCGATCAAATAACTGTCACTACAATCTTAATCTAGAAGATCAGTTTAACAAAAATTGTGCTTGATTCCATTTGGGCGTATGGAATAATGTTTCATATTATTTGGAGTCAATTTGTTGAAATTGTCAAGCATTATATCTATGGTATACATAGATAGATCCACATGGAGGACCTAAATCGACCAGCATTCTTCCTATTTTTAGTTACAAATAACAAACGAGTTGCGTGACTGGTATAAGGAAGAAAGATCTGCAAGTCTCATGTGGGAAGTTTATTCCTATATTTATTGTTTTTTATAATCAAAGATTGTACAAACTATTATATTATAGTTTTTAGCCATGGGCCGAAATGAAACAAACTCGTTTGGCATAAATAAGCTATATTTGCAACTACTTACAGCCTGTAACCAAGGTTGTATGATATCTGTTATGTTGTCTATTATAAGCTATTCCTATTATGTATTGTAGGCTATGTATATAAATAGCGTAATTCATAATCAAAGGGATGTGTATTAATTTTGTACCATTCCTCTGAGAAATAAATATTATCTATTGTGCTGATCAGACTTGTGCTCAAATGTTTTTAATCTCACCACCTGATGGACTGAGGAGGGGGCCCACTTCTTGGAACGTCTGGTGTATTTTCTAGGTTTATTTTAGTGTGATATGTTTGTATTTCAGTAATATCAAGTTTCATTTAATTATTATTTTTGAACTAGTTGATAATATGATTTGTATTGATATTGTATGCTTGCTGTTCCTATTCAATTTGGAATTTGATTTGCATTTATATAATATGATTATTATTTTCTTATAATTACTAATGTATTTTCATAGTTTTGAATAGAGGTAATCATATTATTATTGCTGGTAGAAAGACATTTTTGTTGTTGATGTTTTTGTTGTCAGAATTACTTTAGTAGATTTCAACCAAGCTCCTGTCGCAGGAAGTGACAGTTCCTGTCGCAGTTTTATTTCAATTTTCATAGATTCAATTTCGTGTGTTGTAGATGCATTCATAATTGCTCATATCACAAGCTGCACCCCTTGATAGCATATTGCTCGGACACCTTTCACAAGCTTATGCTCTCGGATTGACACGTATAGACCAGTCAAACTTCGTCATAAAATTATTAATTCTTTTGTTATTATTTGCCCCAGCGTTGACCTATCAATGAGATTGAACTAGGACAAAGGAGGAGTTTGTTCCGTACTAGATGCAAGTGTGAGGATAAATGTTGTGATGTGATCATTGATGGTGGTAGCACTGATAACTTGGTATTAGAGGAGATGGTCTCTAAACTAAAGCTCAAGAGGGAGAAACACCCCCAGCCCTATCGGATTGCTTGGGTGAAAGATGATCATAAGGTCCTGGTAAGTGAACAATGTTTAGTGAAGTTTAAAATTGGGAGTTACCATGATGAAGTTCTCTGTGATGTTATTCCAATGGATGTTTGCCATCTATTGTTGGGAAGACTATGGCGGTTTGATAGGCATGCAGTACATAATGGTCATGCAAACACATACTCTCTAATAAAGGATGGAGTTCGCCACAAACTGAAGCCCATGAAAAAGGAAGGCAAAAAGGTATGTAGCAGTGCTAGGATTTGTCTTGTTGATGGAAGGAATTTTTAGATGGCATGAAACATTAGCGTATGTGCTATGCTTTGATTCCTAGGAAAGATAAAGAAGGTAGTAGTGAAATACCACTTGAAGTTTCAGATTTACTAGGTGAGTTTGGAGATATCATCTCTGATAATGTTCTAGAAGGATTGCCACCAGTAAGGCAAATCAGTCATTAGGTAGATTTAATCCCAAGAGCTAGTTTGCCTAACAAGGCTGCTCACCGGATGACTCCTACTGAAACTGAGGAGCTAAACAGACAGGTGCAGGAGCTATTGAGAAAGGGCTTGATTCGGGAGAGCCTGAGTCCATGTGCAGTACCTGCAGTACTAGCACCAAAGAAGGGTGGAGAGTGGAGGATGTGTATAGACTCTTGAGCTATAAATAGGATAACCATCAAGTATCGATTTCCTTTGCCAAGAATGGATGATCTTATGGACTGCTTGAGTGGAGCTTAGTACTTCACAAAGATAGATCTCAAGAGTGGTTATCACCAGATATGGATTCAAGAAGGAGATGAGTGGAAAACAACCTTCAAGACGAAGGAGGGTCTTTATAAGTGGTTACTCATGCCCTTTGGATTGACGAACACCCCAAGCACCTTCATGCGACTTATGAATGAGGTACTTAAGAAGTTCTTGAGAAATTTTTTTATTGTCTATTTGGATGATATTTTAATTTTTAGCAAGAATTTGGAAGAACATTTATTGCATATTCGTAGTGTCCTTGAAAGGTTAAGGGAAGAGAAACTATTAATGAATATGAAGAAGTGTATCTTTGCAAAAAGGGAGTTAGTCTACTTGGGGTTTTTTATATCACCTGAAGGTCTCAAAATGGATCCAGAGAAGGTAAAAGCCATCTTGGAATGGCCTACTCCAAGGTCTGCTACTGAGGTAAGATCATCCCATGGTTTGGTTAGTTTTTACATAAAGTTTATTAAGAATTTCAGTGGCATATGTGCACCCCTGACTGACACAATAAGAGGGGATAGAAAAGAGTTCAAATGGACTGCGACAGTTGTAACAAGTTTTGAATTGCTGAAGAAGAAGGTGATAGAACAACCTGTGTTGGCACTTCCAGATTTTAGAAAGGTGTTCCAAGTGGATTGTGATGCTAGTGGCAGTGCTATTGGGGCTATATTAAGTCAAGAAGGTAAGCCTATTGCATATTTTAGTGAGAAATTGAATGATGCAAAAAAGAAGTATTCTGTTTATGATCAAGAGTTCTATGCAATAGTTCAGGCCTTAAAGAAATGGAGGCATTATTTATTGCCAAAGGATTTTTTTTTATATACTGATCACCAGGCATTACAGTACCTAAATAGTCAAGGTAAATTGAATCAGAGGTATATGAAGTGGGTAGAGTTCTTGTAGAGCTATACATTTGTGTTGAAGCATAGAAGTGGAAAATCTAATAGGGTTGCAGATGCACTAAGTAGGAGACAGTTGTTGCTTACAGTAATGCAGGTTGAAGTAGTTGGGTTTGATGAACTCAAGAATCTGTACCCTGAGGATCCTGATTTTGCTGAAGTGTGGAAAGCTTGTAAGGAGCCTGTTGCTTTAGATAGAACTAAGTGGTTAGAGTATCTGATTCAGGATGGTATGTTATTCAAGGGTAGTCAATTATGCATTCCAAGGAGTTCCATGAGGGAAAATCTGATTAAGGAGAAACACAGTGGAGGAATGGCAGGACATTTTGGTCAAGATAAGACCATTTCCATTCTTAGAGAACATTTTTTTTGGCCTCAAATTTCATAGGATGTGAAGAATTTTGTACAAAGTTGTTAGATTTGTCAAGTTGCCAAGGGATTTAGTCACAATACTGGACTATATCAGCCATTGCCTGTTCCATCAAAGCCATGGGAGGACATAAGTATGGATTTTGTTCTTGGATTGCCGAGGACACAAAGGGGTAATGAATCAGTATTTGTGGTGGTTGATAGGTTCTCCAAAATGGCACATTTCATTCCATGCCACAAAACTCATGATGCTGTCCATATTGTAGACTTGTTTTTCAGAGTGGTGGTAAGACTACATGGTCTCCCAAGGAGTATAGTTTCTGACAGAGATACTAAATTTTTAGGGTATTTCTGGAGAACATTTTGGAAGAAGTTGAGAATAGATTTGAAATTTAGTTCCACACATCACCCGTAGACTGATGACCAAACATAAGTGGTAAATAGAAGCCTGGGCAATTCGCTGAGATGTTTAGTTGGGGATAAACCCAAGGGGTGGGATTTGATTCTACCACAAGAAGAGTTTGCTTACAATAACTCTATAAACAAGAGTACTGGTAGATCACCATTTGAAATTGTATATGGAAATAGCCCAAGGACTGCACCAAAATTGAGGAAGATAGAGCAAGGGGAGAGGGCAAGTGCTGAAGCTGAATAATTTACTGAACATATCAAGCATCTACATGAGGAGGTTCAGGCACACATTACCAAGATGAATCAAGAGTATAAAGCTAGGGCTGATCAAAGGAGAAGACATAAGGAATTCCAAGTAGGGGATCTAGTCATGGTACACTTACGAAAATAAAGATTTCCATCTGATACTTACAACAAGCTAAAAATTAAGAAATTTGGTCCCTGGAAAATTCTGAAGAAACATGACTAAGGAAATGCATATCAGGTGGAGTTGCTAGATGCAATTCACATTTCTCCTATTTTCAACAATGCAGACTTAACAGAGTATCATGATGATGGTGTAGATGAGGAGCTGATGTTAGAGCCATGTCCAATTCCTACTTCTAAGAAGGAGGAGATAGGAGACATTCTAGATCATCGTGTGGGTAGGAGTACCAGACATAGGCAGTATGAAGAATATTTGGTCAAGTGGAAAGGACAGCCAATCGAGGACTCAACTTGGATTTCAGCAGCTGAGGTTTCCCATTTGGGATTTCCTCTACCATTCATAAAGTGACAGGGTCACTTTTCAATCTACCTTGGGTGTCTGATGTAGGAGCATCCAGAGGTATAAGGGCAATCCTGTGTCAACAAAAAAAAATGTACTTAGACTTAGTTTCTGTTTCATGTGTTTTCATTTCTAGATACCCATTTAGGTCAAATAAAGGTTCCAACTCTCATAGTTCCACTATTAGTGTTCTAGGATAAAGTATTGAACACCTTGGGATATGTGTAAATGCCAAAAAAATAGGAATATGTAATTGAGCCATCATTTTGGTGAACTAGAAGGTGTAAATTGGTCGAAAGATTGTAATTGTAATTTAGAGCATTCCAAAAAAAGAATCAGGTCGAAAGGCCCCACGATTTGAAAGTTATTGCAATTTTTCAATTTTTGGAGACCTCCTCAGAATGCTTCAAAGTCAGGTTAGGGGCATTAAATGACCTCAAACAGGGCCAAAAAATGGGGGATGAACGAAGCTTGTGCATAGGGCTATAGAGAGCTTCGAGAGCTTTTCGAAAATGTAAACGGTTCATCAATCAGAGCTATAGTTCAAATGTTATGCCTCTCGAAAGTTTGGTTACCAGTTCTGGATTCTTCTAGATTTGCATCGACTTCTAACGTAGCTTCTGGAGCCTTCTATTTGGTTGGTGGATGCCAACTAGCACTTTCTAGAATGTACTCCTAATCCTTAACCCTCCGAGGTCTATTTAAGAACATTTTTGGCATTGTAAAAGGATGTTCGAAGTGGAGTTTGAGAGGAGGTACTAAAAGGAGAAATTATCTCCAGACTTATACTGTTGTAAGCCCTTAGGGCATGTTTTGAAGTCTATTTTCTCTGTACTGAATGTACTAGCATATTTTCAGAGTTAATAAAATTTCCCCTTTCCTGTTGTGTCCATTCTGTGCTTGGGTCGTGTCCCTATCAAGATTTTGGAAACTTGTAACTTTGAAATTTTTGGATTCTAATCAAATGTATAACTTTACCTATTTTGTTCTTCACTCAATTTCCAAGCTCGTGGTATTTGATCCTTGTTGATTTTCCTAATTTGCAATCAAAGTGTCATATTAAGAAAAGCATAATCAAACCTTCACAACATTAGATGTAATTAATAAGGTCACTAGTTTTTATTCTACATAGGCAAAAATAATCTATTGTGTAGCATAATCATTATGCACACATTAAACATAGTAGATCAAACTATTACTAGTTCTTAGTAAACTTTGCAAAAACATGGTTAGCTAAACAAAGCTATCTGCACGTTTGCAATAGTCAGAGTTCAAAACAACTTCTAATATATTATAAAGTGAGATGGAGATTACTGGATACATATTGTAGTACATTTGTTGAAGCCTAAAGGGATACTTCACTACGAAGCAAATGACATAGAAAAGACTAGATACATATTATACTATGTCATAGTGAAAAATATTATGGCTTTTACAGGAAAGTTTTAAACTTTCATTCACAGTAAGGATAAGCTTATACATCATCACTATATTCTTGTGTTGATTGTCGTCTTGTAATCATTAGTTCACCAGTAAAGAAAGTGCCATCTCCCAATATCGTCTACAAGATGAATGCCAAGTGGCTCAAAATTATTCTCAAATACAAACAAAAAATGACATGAGTAATGGTGCTTTATGGTCTTAGCTACCAAGGCTCTCGTCTCATTATCATACCATTGCCCAAGAATCTTTGTGTTGTCATGTCTTATAATCCATTCAAGTGAAAAGGTTGGATATGTTAACACAAGGTTTATTATCTATAAAAGTGTTTCATCTTCAACAACAGTGCTAAATGGTGATAGTTCGCAAAATAATGTCTTGCATGCTAGATTGAAAATGACTGTCAGTTCTTCTACAATGTGATTTTTAGGAGGGAAATGTCTTATGATATCTTCACGATGAACTATGATATGAGCTTCCCTATATTCTTGCACCAGATGTTTTAAGTAAATCAATTCACCATTAGTCATAGATGGGGATAGAACACAAATTTGATTAGTGTATGGTATTGGCTGAATGTCTCCCCATCCATCATATATGAACATGAAAACATGCATATCATAAAAGTATCTTTCCAATATTTTTCTTTGGAATTCGTTTGGAAGTTCTATAATTTTTTCAAGAATACTAGATTCTAGACTTTCAGAGAGGTGATCCATATTGTGATCTAATGAAAAAAATGCATCAAGAAAATCCATACTTGTGTAATATGGAGATGAAAAACCTGTTTGCAATGAGGAACATTTCTTAGAATTTATAGAGCATTAGTTAGTTCTAAGATATATCTTCAAGCTATTGTCATTCTTTCATTGACATTCTTTTTATGGAAATAATCATACAAATATCATTAATATAAATGATTCCATACATACTATTCAATAAATGTGCAACAGATGACTATCAATTATAATGTTTAATTTTGCATCAATGCATTCCACTATTCATTGCATGTTAATAGTATACTATTCAATAAATGTGCAACAAATGACTATCAATTACAATGTTTAATTTTGCATCAATGCATTCCACTATTCATTGCATTTTAATAGTATAATTAGTATTCAAGTTCTAAAGTTATCTATAGTAATTATATAGTATCCTAAGTTTACAACCAATTAGATTCATAGCAAAGCTAGAAGAGACATTACTTTCATTATCTTTTTATTCATATATTGATAAAATACTCATATTACTTGTACATACTTGTTCATTGATAGAATAAAGTGCCTAGATAGAGCACCTAGTCTCTGCAGTATTCTCCATACTTTGTAGATACGTGTAACAATAGGCAAAGGACAATAGTCTCTATGCTAATTTTCACTTATACATACATGTAACAATAGGAAAAGGACAATGTGAAAACTAGGACATTATTACTTTCAATTTATGAGCAGAAGTCAATTTATAGTACTACTAGACAATCAAATAGTTCATGAAGAGCTTGTAGTTGAAGGAGTTGGAGCAGTCAAATCTGTTTTAGTTTGGAGTTGTTTCTCACTTGGATGCTTCTGTTCACATGGAACACTAGTTTCCTTGGGTAGATTTGTGTACAAAGACATGAATGCATTGTACACATTTGTTACTCTTGTCACAAGATGTTCACCCATGTGAGCAGCATGTGTATTTAATGCTTGAACTAGAACAAGACCACATTCATTAGTAATAGCTAGATGCACAACACTATAAACACATGATGCAACCTCACACTCTTCAAGTGCTTTATGGGAACATAGGCCACCAACAATAGAATCATGTTGAGTTCCTCGATATGAAGAAGTTGCTTCATGGTATCCTGTCGGTGGCACAAAGTACTCTCCTACATAAGCATTTGCAAGTTTCTCAATGACTGTTGCTTCTTGTACCAAGTCCATGCAATTTGACAAGAATCATGAAACAATATCAGCATAGAAGATTGTTCCTGAATTATTTTTCAGAAAGTCTTTTCCTATCAATGTCCTTAGAGATTTCTCGACACATGAACAGTCAAATATGAAGACATGTTGCATTGTAGTTGATTCAATTGGTCCTATAATGGGATAGTCCCACTGTGGCCTTGGAATACATACTTGCTTATCTATTTTCAAGGTGTAAAATCTATTATCAACTTTCCAATTGTCAGATTCTATAGTTTTTGAAATTTCTAAAGCTAGTTATATTAGTCACTAGTATAATTCTCCTAGTGGAGGAAGTAATTTCTCAAGATTTTGTAAAACATGTTGCAAATATTGTCTATAGCACAAGTTTTCATGATTGAAAAGAAAAATCAAGAAGATGCACAATAATACTCTTTAGTTTTGTGTTGTTTTGCTATGTTTTATTTATTATAACAATAAATTAACATGAAAATATGGGCTTGAAGGTTTACTTTCAAAAAAATAATAGTCAACATTAAAATTTTCATTATTATTTTATTTTAAAGAAATTTGGTGAAAGCTTGTATTAATAAATAAATCAAATATTCTCTTTTACCAATGAGATATTCTAATGATGGAAAATCTAATAAGAAAGTTTTTAAGTGGGAAATATTGTTTTATTGATAGATTGGCAGAAATGATTCTTACTAAAAATGCTTGAACATCAAATGGATATCACTTTACATGGGCTATGAATTAATATTTGCATAAGTACCTAAGGAAAATATTGTCAGTAACATGAAATATGATTACGATCAATGTCTTTATTTCAATTGTACCTTATGAATATATTGGTCCCACTCTCTATTCCCTTGTCTTCTTCAACATCAATACTTCTTTCTAAGTGAAATCTGTGATGAATCTATCTTAAGTTAATCAATATCAAAATTGGTAATATTGTAGCTATGATATGCACATCTAAAAATAATATTTCAAGTGGAAAATTTAATATGAAATAAACTATCCGTTGGAATATTCAAATATGGAAAGAATACTTATGAGGGGGGGGGGGGGGGGGGGGGGGGGGGGCAGGGGGGGTTGAATCAAAAGTATCACACTTTAACCAATAAAAATTTTAACTGAAAGTAAATTGCATGCATGCAAACACATCAAATAAACATGAAACTAATACATGCATCAACAACACATAACACTGGAATTTGGTAACCCAGAAACCCTCCAGAAATAAGAAGGTAAAACTGGGGTGGGGATGATACCCACAAAATTACTGCAGCAATATTGTTCAACCACTTCTGATGGTCTGCCCTGTTAAAGGATTTAATCACCTTTTGATAAGGATCTACAAATAGCTATTAAGCCAACCTATCTATATAGGGTTTCCTTTCTAATACAATGGTAAGAGAGTATTAGGTATTATAAACTTGATAGTTTGCAATCCTTGATTGCTGAATGCAGGCACTTGTTGGGGCTCTCTCTCTGATTTTGATCCTCTGAGATCTAATTTCTGTTCGTCTCCTTTGCTTTGTTTTGATCAACTAAATATCAAATTGCTCCTCTTACCCTCTATGTCTCCTTTCACTAAATTCCACTATGTTTTCCCTTTTTCATCCCTTGTTACAGTGAGACTTTTGTCTTCCTTAAAAAGACTTCGAAGACTTAGGGTTAAGTATGGATCTATGATCCACATTGAATCTTAATTTCTCGCTCAATACTTGCTTTTTGCTGATTGGTTGCATGCCTTTCCAATTTTCCAATTGGCTACATGCAGATTGCATAGGAAATGTAAAAGATTCGTTCTTATCTCTAGATCTTTCGAGATTTACCTTGTGTCGGCTACAAAAATGGTTTACATCATAGTTTGTGCAATTACAAACTCTTATGCTGATATTCTGAGTTACTTGGCTCATGAAGCATTACTGATGCTCGGCACATGCTGTTTCCTGGATAGCTCGGCACCTAAACAAAACTGTATCACTTGGCACTTGATAAACTCTGTATCACTCGGCACTTGATATCACTCGACACTTGATATTACTCGGCACTTGATAAACTCTTTGCTCAGCATGTATAGTGAAAAATGGTTAAGTGTATTGACACTCAGCTGTCAAAATTGTTCTTTAAACCAACACTATCTCAATCATAAAGATACCACCCTACTATATCCATCAAATAACATGTCAACACCAAGGCCATGTGATCTTCATCACCCTCCCATATGCTTATGCTTATACTCTCTTCTACAACTTCTATCAACTCATTCAATACCTTTGATAATGTGAGTGTCCCAAGTGACACAACTTATACCTCCATCACATCATCTTTTTTTACACATATTGGATTCTATAGTTAGACCCACCTAAGTTAATGCAATTCCTTCAGACACTGCTATTATTATGTTCCATGCTAACATTGGTGTAGATGATACTATGTACTTTACATGGGGCTATGAATTAAAATTTGCTTGAGTATCTAAGGAAAATATTGTCAGTAACATGAAATATGATTATGATCAACATCTTTATTTCAATTGTACCCTATGAATATATTAGTCCAACTTCCTATTCCCCCATCTTCTTCAACATTAATACTTCTTTCTAAGTGAAATCTGTGATGACTCTATTTTAAGTTAATCAATATCGAAATTGGTAATATTGTAGCTATGATATGTACACTAGATCTAGGGGGTTCATTTTGTTAAACCTTTGTGTAACTTTTCTAAACATGAATTAGGAACATACAAACTAATTGTAACATTTCAAAAAAATTAATATAAAAATCTAAAAATAATATTTGAAGAGGAAAATTTAATTTAATTTTCTTTATTTTTTAGTAAAAATCATTATTAAAACATCTTAAATAGTTATCATAATGAAATCTAGTTATATATATATAAAATTATTTTTTCTATTTACCCCTATTGATTGATCTATTTGTATCCCCACCATGACATATGAAATATATGTGTGGCCCAAAATAATTTTTTTTAAATCATTTTGAAAGTGCAAAAAAATATTTTTTTAAATGTATTTACTGTGACATTAAAGACATTATTTTTAAAATGTATTTACTATGACATTAAAGATGTTGTTCATGACGTATTAATATGATTTTGGTTATATTTGAATGAACTAGAATGCCATGTTTCCATACCTACTTCCATTGCATAATGATCCTCCATTACAATGAATGTGCCATCCTTGAAAGAAAAGGGAAGTGGAAAAAATATTATTTAGGTAGAAATGATGGTTTCAAAGATCTAACATTTAGCTTAGTACTTAAAGTTATTATATTTATTTTCCATGTGAGGAAACTTTGTAGGTAAATTAATGAAATAGTCGTAGATAAAATAGTTCTGCAAGGTAGTACAGAGACTACACAAAATCTCTAATAACACACGAAGTTGATTAAATCACCCACACAACTCCCAGTCAAAGACTTTAAAAATAATGGTGGAAAAAGGGCTCGGTAAGTACTCAAGGTATGAACAAGTAACCTTGATTTGAAAGGCTTATTAGTTAGTTAAACCTCATTCATGCTTTGCACCATTGCTATGTTTTAATATTAAGAGAACTTTGATTATTGGTTTAAATAATGTGCTAATTGACATAGACCATATACTATTGATTTGGCATGCAATGATACAACCCATCAAAGAAAACAAAAAAAGAGACAACCCCACAATCAATGGAAACCTGACCCCATACACTTGTCTTGTGTAGTGCTTTTTCCTAAAAGCTATTCATCCTTGGTATCACATCCTGAGCAAGGGTGGGAGCAGTCTTTGAGCTAGAATGCCCAAGGTTGTGAACAAGACCAACGATGACTAATTTCATAAATGATACAATTTGAAACTAGCTTCCCTTGTCTCTTCACAAAAAGAAATATCTAGGAAAATTAAATAGAAAGGAAAACTATGAGTTTACTATTCACACACACACACACACACACACACACACACACACACACACACACACACACACACACACACACATACACACAGATGAAAAAGCTAACACCTTTTGCTAAATTTTAGCAAATATTCTTTTGATTTATTTCTAATCTGCAAATCAAGTTGTCCACAAACTTTTCATAAGACATAAGCCAATTAGGAAAATAAAAGTAGCCCATAATAAAACTACTCGGTAGAGATCCCCTCAATATAATAAAAGGCATTGCAGACCATACCAATATTTAGTAGATTTGAGATAAAACAAATATGGGAGACATCTACCCACCAACTAGATAGAAAAGTTTGCAAATTGTAAAACAACAGACCATTTGGAATATTTTAGGGTGAAATACTTATGATATACATGATGCAGACAAAGGAAGAGAATAACTAGGGTCAAAGGCACACCCAACTATCCAAACCACCCACTGACACAGGAAAAGGGAGAGAATAACTAGGGCCAAAGGTGCACCCAGCTATCCAAACCACCTTGCAAGAGTTAACACAACAAAAGAAACACAAGAAAAAATGTTAAGGAGAGAGAGAATAAGAATATATTTATTGATTCCTCTAGTATTCACCGTACATGCTCAACTATAAGGCCTTCTCGGTTACAACCAATTATAAATGGATTCAAATCGAGACAACCAACTTCAAGTTTGCATCCCTTACTTTATCCTCTAAGTTCTAACTCCCTCTAAACTCAAACCTAGACCTCTTTAAATACTTGCCAAAATGGCGTATAGAAGATTCTAGAACATAGAAAGCCATAAGTCGAGCCAAAATAGATATTAACTACCTATACCAAAATTAAATGCGAGCAAAGTTAGCCCAAACTGGAACCAAACATAGATAACTCGACAAATGAAGACTCCTAGAAAATTGGCATTTAGCACCCACACGAGATCGGCATCCAAAGAAATCACTCGGTAGTAACTACAAACTTGGCATCCTTCAATGCTTGACAACCAAAGAAAATCACTCAGTAACCAAAGGCACTCAAAAACCAAAGGATTCACTTAGCATCCAAAGGAATTCACTCAGAAACCAAAGGAACTCAACAACAATTGAGAATGACTCGGCATCCAAAGAGTTCACTCGACAACCATAGGAACTCGACAATCAAAGGAATGGCTCGGCATCAATTGAACGCTTGACATCCACTAAGAACTCAACAACCACTAGCAAAAAGACCAAAAGTGCAGGATTACAAGGAAACCCAAGATGCTCCTACATCAATACGTTAAAGTCTATAGCTACCCATAATATACACCAAGTTAAAGATAATTGCTATAAGAAATCATAGAAAAAAATAAGCATCCACCCTTATTCCATTTTATAATCCGTCCTTTCAGGGCAATCATTTGATCTCTTCACAAATCAAGTGATATACTTCCATAGCCCAATAATTAGAAGCAAACAACATTTTTGGAATTCATGACATAGAAATTTTTTGAGTCGACATTTAGGCACCTGATTGAAAATATTTTTCAACTAATAGTTAAGATCACTAGTGTAGAAAAAATTGGGTTAAAAATATCAAATCACAACAGATCAACAAATTGTTACACAACTTCAATAATAAATTGACTTCATATTAATAATGGCAATTAAGTTAGATGGAAGGAGTTGAAATGACCAAATTAAACAAACTTTACAAGCAAAGGCCAAGCCTCAAACCACCAAAAAAAAATATCAAAATTAACAAAAATATAAATGACCAACATACCAGGCACAAGGGATTAATTTATGTAGTAAAAAAAACATGAAATTTGCAATATCAATAAAAACTAATAATATCCAAATACTGAAAGATCGAATTACCTTTAATTTGAAAAATAAAATTGACATACACAAAATGTTTGACAAGGCCTCTCTTACCTAACAACTGGGTCTTTCTAGATTTATAGAAGCAAAAAATCACACTTGCTACTGGTGAAATCTAGAGAGTTTATGATCTACCAATAGGGTATTTATAAATTGAAAAAGTTCAGATGAACAGCAGTTGTAGAAGCATGACTAGTGATAAAATTCAAATATTAAGTTATCCCTAATTACTATGCACTCTCATAGATTCACAATTAATAACAAAAAATACCAGACTTGAGCATTTAATGGTAATGGGATACTTTTGAAAGAGAGAAACTGAGGTTCAAATCCCACTTTGTATTGAAACTTGAGACAATCTACAACCTAATGGACTCCCCACTGATAATATACTTAAATATATGGGCAACTCTCACAAGACCCTAAGCCGAAACTAGGAGTCCATGATTTCTATAGGTAACCATGACCAAAACAAGGATGATCATAAGCCCATCTGAGAAGAGACTAGGGCCAAGCCAGGGCTCCATGATTTCGGTATGTAACCTCAACCAAGAAAAGGTGATGATCAAGAGTCCCATAATCACAAAAGTATAGAATCCAATCTAAGGTCTCCACCTAGTTACGCTTAGCAGATTTTCTTTTTAATCATAAGATACCTCAAAATTAGGAGATCAAGCAATCAAAATGAAGGGCACTCTCAATTGCAAAGAAATGCATACTAAATTCCAAAGCAAAGACCCAAGTTGAACCAAAAAACATAAAACATGGACCAATTGTGTAAAATTTAGTATCAACCACTCAAGCAACTATCAACATTGGTTGAATTTTAGCAATGAAAACCCCTCAGCATGTAGGGTCATCGTCCACTACCAGTACTCGCATACCCACCTAGAATTTCTTATCTGCTTTGCCCCTTGTGCCCATTCTCATTACTCCTCATTCACTTCACCAAAGCTCCTAGATCTTTTGAATGACACTAATGTAGGTAGTGCAAGATGGGGGAAGTTAGGACAGAGGAAATGCGATGTAGTCGAGGAGGAGGAAGATGATTAGAAACAAGGGATGATAAACAATTGACACTAATCTATCATCTAAGAATGAATAATAGTCAATAACAATCAATCATCAGAACTTGGTTGACAAACTATTCAACTGACACATTCTTAGAAATCTATTGTTAAAAAGATGAGAACAACAAACAATTGACACTAATCCATCATGAGAAAGAAGGGAGCTATAAACAATCAACACATTTTTGAAAAGCCAAGCAACAACAAGAGTAGGATTTGGACATTTTCTCAGTCCATGCTCATAAAAAAAAGCAATAAGAACATTTATTTTAAAAGAAAAATGAGTTATGAACTTACAAGAAAATGTTGGAGAGGCAGAAGAAGAAGGGGGAACTTGTTGGGAAGGAGTGAATAAGAAACCTATATAGTTTTCAATTGCGTAAACCTCTCTTTTAAAAGTGAACCTCATTGTGGGTCAACCTTAAGGCACAATACTCTTCTATTCATTATGTAAATTAACAACCATTGATTTTGATCCTATTTTTTGTACTAAGTAGTGGAATGTGGAATCCAACTATTCACAAGTCAACATAGTATTATTATTTCCTATTGTCATAGCTTGGTTCTTGACCAATTGTATTCAATTGATTTAACTACACTAATTGTGATGGGTCATCCTTATTCCTATGTATCATTTAATGGAACAAATATTATTCCCTATCCAACAATGTATATGCATAAGTAGTGCAATGTAGAATCCAACTATTCACAAGTCAACATATTATTATTATTTCCTATTGTCATAGCTTGGTTCTTGACCAATCGTAAATAATTGATTTAACTATACTAATTGTGATGGGTCATCCTTATTCCTATAAATCATTTAATGAAACAAATATTATGTCCTATCCAACAATGTATATGTATAAGTAGTGAAATGTAGAATCCAACTATTCGCAAGTCAGCATATTATTATTATTTCCTATTGTCATAGCTTGGTTCTTGACCAATCGTATTCAATTGATTTAACTACACTAATTGTGATTTTTCATCCTTATTCCTATGAATAATTTAATGGAACAAATATTATGCCCTCTCCAACAATGTATGTGCATATGCTACACACATATAAGTATGTAATATTAGAAACAAGCTTCATGAAAACATGTGAATTCAAAGCCATTGATGCTTTTAGTATTCACTAGGTGGATGAATTATGCAATAGTAAAGCCAACACACAACCATTAGATGCTTGGATCCTAAGTCGCCAAGTTGAACTTCAAGTTCAAATTTGGAAATTTGGATGAACTTGACATTATATTCACCTTGTATAATTTAAAATTATATTATATTATAAGATATAATAGTCTATAATAGTATCATACTATATGAAATTTGAATTTGATAAATCGTTTTACTAACATTATTATTAAAATATAATAGATAATCATAAATTTTAAAAAATTAAAATAGATATATTCAAAAATAACAATTTGTCAATATATAAGGAGGTATTAATATGTGTCCAAGTGAATGACTATGAAGTGATCAATTTTCGCTCATTATACTTGAGATCAATAAACAAGAATCAGAATGGGTGCAGCATGTGTTCGATACAAGAAATTTTTTACTGGCTACTATAAGTATAGAAAATAAATCTTATGATGCTTTAAAAAATCCAGGGATGGGGCTTTTAGAGTTAAAACCAATACAAGTGTCCAACAATCACTTAAGAAGATCTGGAAGTCAAACATTGACATCAAATGAAGTGGATATGGACGAAGTGTAAAAATGGATTAGAGGATTTGAAAGTAAAGCTTGTAATAAACATTCTCTAATTTGTATTTGTAATGAATGATTACATCAGTAAACTAACCTCATTACCCCATTTGGGCTTGGTTAGTTTGTATACTAGGGGAATATCTCTTTTATTTTTATTAACAAGACCCTAGATTTTCTTTGTCAGGTTCTTTCCTACTTCATTTCCATCGTAGGGTGCAATGGACTTCAAGACATAATGAACATCATTCTACTCCATGATGGAATTCAGGGCTTCCCCTTCTGCTCCTTGATCGAATACATTTTAAAGATGGCTCTCTTGATAATTGTCAAGGTGAAATGCATTGAACTCTCTTAAACATTAAAAATTAAAAGGTGGAGGTTCAACAGAGGAACCCCATCACCTAGCTTCTTAAAATTCTAGAAGAAGGTGATTTTGATTGATATCTAAGCATTCTATTTTCCATTAATTTAGTTTTGCAAACCATCTTACAAATATCAAGAAAAATTACAAATTCCAGAAGAATGGAAAGATGGGTGAAAGACAAGGAGATCCTATTTAGGTCCTTCAACACTAAACATCAAAAAACCTAATCACAAACCATACTCAAATTGCCATATAGTTTTCTACAATAATCAGAAGCCATACATCAAGCACATTATATTGTTCTACATTTTATCCTTGCACAAAATTATTGTGATCTAAAATATATGCACAGGTCTTCGCAAAAAGAAAAACTCAATTCTTTTACAACAAACTTGATTCTACACAATAGATCATAGATCTCAAATTTTGAAAAATGGATCTCAAATTTTGAAAAAAAAAACTCAATTCTTTTATACAACTCGAATGCAATATAATCTCAAATAAAAAGAATAGAAAAATCTCAGACATACCTTGTACTCTAGTAGGAAGAGACGAAAGCCTTTAAAAATGTGAATTAAAAACAATCAAGCAATGCTATAAATAAGGAAACAACAATTTTAGAGGATTCCATAATCAATGCTCACATAGGACAAATATTGACCTCAAAATAATTTATAAGCCACAACTATAAAGAAAAATATGCCTTGGAATCCTTTCCAGACAAACTTATGCAACAAAACAATGATAAACAATAAGAAATGTTCTCTCTCTAATTGCTTATCATGTTGTCTTATTTTTTTTGTTTGTGTTAATTTTTTAGAAATGGAATACAACTGTAACTACAACAATAATAAACAACAAGAAATGTCATCTTTCTAATTGCTTATCATGTTGTCTTGTTTTGATTGTTTGTGTTGATTTTTTAGAAATGGAATACAACTATAACCACAATCTATAAATGTTTGACAATATGTTTTATTATTATTATTCTTAGTATTGATATCTAAAGTTTGGAAAAAGAGAAAAAACAAATGATTTTGTGTGCAAAAAGAAAATGAAAAACTTTTAAACTCATGACTGTAGCAGACATAGGCCAATCAAATTGCATAAAAATAAGTCTCACTAAATTTGCAAAAATGTCAAAAAAAGATGTCTATAGTGGAAAAAAGATAAAAAAGATAAAAGCCCTTGATTGGAAAAACTAATAAGATCATTTGCTTTTAATGAATGCATAAGTTTCCTAACATGGCAGGAACTAATAATTATGGCAACACCATATGCTAAACATATGTTCATCATTATATAATTCTACAAAGGTAACATATAGTAAAATATCCTCCAAATATATAATCAAGCTTCACTTTGTAAGTGACCTTTGATTATAATCCACAAATAACAAAAACTAAAGGCTATGTATCTATATGATAGATTTATGATCCACAAATACTTTCAAATTAAAACATTTAATTTCTTTCTAGAAGGATATTACCTACAGTATGTTATTACATGAAGACAATTTTTATTTAAATTTTATGTAACAATCTTAACAAATTGTATTTCATTATTACACCTTGTATTCTAAGATAATTCAATACAAGTCATTTATATCAAATTAAATACCAGAAATTTAATTCAGAATCTTATTCATTTATATGTGGAAAAGGATAAAATCACAGTTTGAAAGTTCATATATATATAGATTTAATTCAGAATCTAATTCATTTATATGTGGAAAAGAATAAAATCACAGTTTGAAAGTTCATATATATATAAACATAAAACATAATAACATAAAGAAAAACACTATACTAGAAATATAATTTATATTGATATTGGAAACTATTAGAATATTTTATATCAACTGAAACAATGTTTAAAGCTTTATTCTTGAAATTCCTCAACTTTTACGGGAATTCTTAGTGAAAAAAACAAAAAACAAAACTAAGTAATGTCATCAAATGGTCCTTGTGCAAAGACTATAATCATTGAAAAAAACTTTTCTCTAGAAATCTTCAAGAAATGCTGCAAAATAACCACAAACCAACAATAAAATAGTAAAGATAATTAGAATTTTATAAAAGATTATTATTATTTAATAAATTTATCTATATCTATATGAAAAAAAAGTCATCTAACAAGTTTGGAAAAATAGAAATGAAAACATTAAAAACAATAATTTTAAAATATCGTGAACAATTTGTGTTGGGAGAAACATGAACATGAAGATTGACTTTGCAAAACTTGGGAAGAAGTCTGGCATTGTTCCAATTGATACCTTAAAATTTGCCTTGCTATAAAATACAAGTGCATGCACTTTCTCTTGCTACTCTCCCCCTGATTGCTGAATTCAAATTCGTAACTTCATCACAACATAAAGAAGATGGATGACCTCCTCTACCTCTCAAATAAGATAAACATGGCAATAGGTCCACAGTCAAAATTCCACAAGGTATGGCTGCACATGAACTTGTATAAAATGCTATCAACACCATTAAAACAAGAAACACTGATTTAACCATTTTGGAAGAAAAAGAGAAATCAAAATACAAAAGAAATGAGTATCTGTGAAGCTAAGTTGGCAAGAGAAATGAAAATGAAAATGTGTGAATTTCATAGAATTGTAATGAGTTTATATACATTTTTATGTACTTTGATTGATATAGAAAATTAATATAATCTTGTAGCTCATATATTTTCTTAACTTAATCTTATGTTATAAAGTTCAAAAATATATACTTTTTATTTAATGCTTACATAAACTAATTATTATAATTGATAAAACTATTGTAAACATCACCATTGTACAACAATTCACCAAAAACAATGTATTCAACAAGACATATATTCCATGCAATGACAATATGAAAATTAACTTAAAAATGAGCATTCAACAAAAATAATGTATTCTACAAGACATACATTCCATGCAATAACAATATGAAAATTAACTTAAAAAAAGCACTGATAATGACCAAATCTTAGTTTTATATATTATTTTTTAATTTATAAATTCATATCATTTATTTTAAGTTTGAGTGAACCATAAACACAATATTTCATGAATACAAAAATAATCTATTCAATTTCACATAAAAGACATGTAAAAATAATATGAAAATCAATCAAATATTAAAATTGAATATTAATAAAGTATTGATTTTATTTTAGAGATTTAAAACAAAAATTATTTCACTTAACATCATCACACAACATTTTACCTAAAAACCATTTAATACTAGTAATTGCACGCTTTTATGCTTGCAACTGTTGGAAATATAGATGGAGTAACTGAGAGGGGGGGTGAATCAGTTACCACAAAAACAAATCCACAGATCCCTTAGATGTCTTAAATAACTAGTTATTGCAGTCACTCGGTAGCCACATAGAAAAATGCTATAACTTGGTAGATGAACTGTGTATTAACTTATTACTGATTTTTAAGCATTCACAATTATTAACATGTATGCAAAAGGAAATAACATGAACACAAGAGACACCAGATTTAACGTGCAAATCGAATATGGGAAAAACCACCAAGTAACTAGCTACCAATTTTCACTCTTCTAGAAGTGAGCCCCATTAGGAGCCAACCCTGTTAAAGGTTACAAAACACACTATTAGGTGTGACCTTGTTAGAGAATTTAATCACCCTGCTAGGAGTGGCCTTGCTAGAGGGCTTTAGAACAATTCAGTAGAACTGTCCACCTTGTTAGAGGATTTACAAAATGGCTGCTAAACCAACTCTATTAAGAGATTTACAAATCACTGCTACAGTGATGAAAAAGTAACAATGAAGTGACCTGAATGATATGCAACTAAACTTTGCTGATATAGATCTCTATTCAGCTTCAATAGATCCTCACTGATTGAATACACCTTTTCTGCTCCTTAAGGATATATGATCCTTCATCAAAATTCACTCACTCTACCTCTTAACACAATCAACTCACTTGCATGCTTGCTCATTCATACATTCATCCATACTTTAGAATTCACAACTTGACCTTTTATTTATACCTTACAAATTGTTAAGTCGGCTCAATTTACAAGTTACATTTACCAATAAACAATACATCAGTCGGCTACAGTCATTACATGAAATAATTAAACTTTATTTCCCAAAATAATAAAATCTTTCATTGGCTGACCCTACTCAGTAAACATTGCTCTAGAAATGATTTCCAGTGTTAACCAAGTGAAGCTCGGTAAACACTACAGACTCTGCAAAATCCTTTGGAGACCGAGTGAACTCAGTAAGAATTGATTTTCCTTCGCTAACCTTGTGAGCTCGATAGAAACTGACTTTCCTTTGTTAACCTTGAGAGCTCGATTAACACTAACTTCTGTCACAGAATCCTTTGACGCCCGAGTGAGCTTAGTAGAAACTGTCTTCACAGTGTAGTATTCAGGAATGCTTGGTAGACTCTGTAACTCACTTTGCTGACTATTTGAGCTTGGTAGACTCTATCTTTTGCTTTGCTCACCAACCAAGCTTGGTAGACTCTGGCTGATAAGTGATATGACATTTGTGTAACATCAAAGGCAACACACAATTGATTAATTGTATCCAACAACAACGATAAGTTGATAGGTGCTTGATATTATACTTATTTTTTACAATATAATCTCAAGTGAATTATATTATTAATAATTTTCAATTTAAATAAAATAATATTTACTAAAATATTTTAAATAGATTAATAAATATTATTTATTTAAATTCAATTTATCAAATATGAAAAAAAAAATTATTTAAAAAAATGACATAAAAAATTATATTATGAAAAATTAATGAGAGAAATTAAAAATAGTAATATGGAAAAAAAACGTCTCTAACAAATATTATATTTCACCAAATAAATTATAGAAATTTAAAAAAAATTAAAAAATATAAACTAATAATAAAAATAAATAAATAAATTTAAAATTTAAAACCTAAATCAATTTAAAAAATTAAAAGTTAAATAAATACATATCACAACATGAGCTAATGTGAAGATCACAAGTAATTAATTTTTAAATAAATAGGAAAAGAAAAATAATATTTAAAAGTGAAGATGTAAAATATAATCTTATGTGAACAAATTAGATTATTAATAATTTTCAATTTAAATAACATAATATTTACTAAAATCTTTTAAATAAATTAATAAATATTATTTATTTAAATTTAATTTATCAAAAATGAAAAAAAAATCATTTAAAAAACTCCATCAAAAAATCTATTATGAAATATTAATAAGAGAAGTATGAAAAAATAGCAACATCTCTAACAAATTCTAGTGACTAAATAAATTATAGAAACTAAAAAATAACATTTAAAGAACTAAACTAATATAAATAATAAATTAAAATAATTTAAAAACTAAAATCTAAATCAATCAATTTAAAAAATTAAAAGTTAAATAAATAGAAATCACAAAGCTAATTGGAGATAAGTAATTAATTTTTTAAATAAATAGAAAAAGAAAAAAAAAGTTAAAAGTGGAGATAACAACTAATAAATATAAAAACAAGAGTTAAAAGTGGAGTGAGATAAAAACTGTTCGGTAAATAATTAATAGGAAGGATTTACAATTTTCTAGTCAAATTGACAAATTTTCTGGCCAACTAACAATTTTTTTGGTAAGTTGACAACTTTTCTGTCAAAATTTCAATTTCTGAGAACAAAGTTCCCACAAATAGATTATCGGCTAAATTAAGGAAAAAAGACATATAAACAATTATAAGATAGTTAAATAGTGGCCTTAGTCTAAGGACTGGAACAAGATTGTGAGTCATTATTAAAAGTGATATATAATTATGCATCATATACCACATAACAATGTAGACCTCCCAAAAATATGAGTTTATTTAAGAATTGAATAAATTCAAAGAGAGAGAGAGAAAAAAATGATTAATTATTTATTGAAATAATAGTATTAATTGTATGATTTTTGACAAAGAGTAAGTATTTTTATTATGGTTATTTTACTCTATCTCCAATTTAGAAAAGACGAGGTAATACATTAGGGAACACAATAAGAGTTTTACTCTCCAGTTCAAAAAAGGTGAAGGTAATACACTGGGGAACACAATAAGAGCTTTAATCAAGAAGTAAAATGAACATATATCACATTTCACAATATATCATATTAATATTTCTTGGTAATAGATATTGAGGAATAATACATGGAATTTTTATGAATCTAAAAGATATTGTACTTTGAGGTGATGCATATTGAATCCAAGGAGGATCTATTAATGTTGTTGGACCAAAAAGAGTAACCCCTCAAGATATCATGCTACCACCTTTTGCAAGAATAATTGATGCTACACAATGTATGAAAAACATGAACAAATCAATTACTTTAGCTACAAACTCATATTTTCTTGTAGCATGTTATTTATAATTCCTGCTTTGTCAAAATTTTGTTTAATTAAAATTATACTAAAAATATGCAAATCACGATGTTTAATTAAACTTATAGTAAAAATAAGTAAAGCATGGATTAACAAAAGTTAGAATCCTCCTTTGCCAAAATGTTGTTTAATTAAACTTATACTAAAAATAAACAAAACATGGTGTTTAATTAAACTTATATTAAAAATAAACAAAGCATGGATTAACATGACATCATCCTATTTTTTGGTTGCTTTTATAATTGACTACTCATAATTGGATAACATTTTAAAGATAAAACATAAAAGTTCTAAAGAAAAATTAACTTTAAACTATTAAAAAAATATATAAAGCATTTTTATTAAATATAAATGATTTAAGTAAACTTATTGTTGCAAACATGTATAAAAAAAAATCCACACATTTTGAAGACTTCATAAATTCATAATTGTATATTAATAAAAACTATTAACTAACTAATTGCCTTTCTCCTTTGTAATGGGGTAATGAAAATGCAACCTTAACGAAAATTAAAATAACAACTAAAATAAAAAGATAATACACACAATTAAAAAAAATTCATGTAGGTTAGTTTACTTTGGGAAACAACAAATTATTTCTAGCCTTGCATTTGATTGGGTGAAAGGAAAAATTTTAATTGAAAAAACTAAAACCCAAGCAAATAATACATCCACCAATCAGGAAAAGATAAAATTCAGCAAATATTCAATTTAATAAATATGATGATTATAAACCATAGGTTATAAATTTAAGCACGATTTCCAAAGAAAGATTAATTTATATAGCCTTATCGAAAACATTAATCTCTGCCTTAAGGGCCCATTTGGGTGGAGGAACTCGATGTGAATAGGAAATTTGTCCTCAATGTTTGAGAATATGAAATTTATCCTGCTAGAATTCAACAATACAATGTTTGGTTGCAAAAGTGAAAAATGGAATTAGAATATATTTATTCTAACTTTATAGCCCAAAATGGGCATGATGGACTTCCCACTAAATAGGTGGAACTCTTTTGTAAACTAGATTTAATACTTGGTTAGGTCCGCCACATATGACCGATGTGCATACGGCCAGTAGTTTTAACAGGTTCCATTTTTTCCATCAATCTAACAATTTAAGATTGACCATACGAGGATTTTAATAATGTCAGGTTTTCCTATAGTGAACTATAGCATGGTAATACTTCATAATATCATATCATGGGGGATTATTCTTTAGCAAATCGTGTGTCCTAGTATACTTGGTGTAGATAATATTGTAGACTATTCTTATCTACTTTTGCAAAACACAGAGTTCAGGGCATTCTTTTTTTTTGTCCATGGGTCAAAAATGTTAGTATAGAATTTAAAATTTAAAATTTATTAGTCTTAGATGGCTGCTAAATTGTCTTACATCCTTCAGTTATTACTGTCAAATCTACTACCTGAAATGACATGTATTTCCAAGCTGCTTGAAGATGTGTCTTGGTAAATGTCTTGAACCTCTCCTCTAGAAATTGCATTGTGGAAGACCTTTGACACTTTTGAAACTTTTGATTAGGGTTTCTGCATTATCCTTTTTTATAGAGTTTTGGCTTTAAAAAAAAAACTATGTGGAGACTTTAATAGGTGTGGAAAACATTGCGAAACTACTTTGATGATTAATATTTGTATTTAAGGGACCAAATTATAACTATACATTTTAAAATAATAAGTTTAATATTTTTTAAAATAATAAAAAAAATATTGAAAAATCAATTATAAGTAGTTATATAATACATTGAATATAATTTTAAAATATTTTTATCTAATTTTAAATACTTTCAAAGGTTGTGTTATACATTGACTATAAAGTCAAATTTAATTACTTTTAAAATAATTAACAAAAACGTTCAGATTTTAAAAACAAATTTTGTTATATTTAAAATATAACCCTTAAAAAAATTATTAAATTAAAAAAAAACTTATTCCAATTCCTATTTTAATTGTTACAACCAAACATAGAATAAACATCTTCTGACTTCTCTTCTAGGACAACTAGGGTCCATTTGGATCATGGATTTGAGCAGGAATTGGAATTCAGAATCCTCAAAATTTTCTAATCCACTATGGGTCTGCAAAATAGGAATTGGAATTCCAGGAAATGTGGATTCGGTATCCCCATTTGACCCCAAAATAAGAATTTTGTCTCCCCTCAAAATACTTATTATTTGAAATTTCCATTCAAATTCCCAATTTAAATCCCATTTTTTGAAAATGAGGATTTCAACTAAAGTGAAATTAAATTGGATTTGACATTCGAATGCCCATTTCAGAGCACCTATTTTTGAAATTTAATTGAGTTGTAACCGAGAGAGAGACATTTTAAGAAATGATGCCCTTTGCTTCTACTTCGAGCACCTTTGAACATCATTTTGTAAAACTTAACAAGTGCTACTTGAAGAAATTAGAAAGATTATTGCAAAATTTCATACAAATACAATTTTTTAAAATTGGGGGAAAATTTTTGGCTATTGTTGCACCTGCTCATATGTTTGGATTAAATAAAATAACTAGTACTTCACATATCTGATTTCTTTTGTCTTTCTTTTATTTTTTTATTGAATTTTTATTTTGCAATGAACATGGACATTTACAACATGTGTGGAGTTGGAAGCACCTTAAACAGGATCTTGAACAAATTGGAAATATGAATCACCTTTCTCACTGTAACTTTTATATTCGTATTTTGAACCAAATAGGCTTGGAATAACAAATTCTAAATATCAAATATTTTTTGGTTTGAACCAAACAACCCTTAATAAATTCTAGAAATTATAATATGGATTTCAAATTCCAGAATCCCAAATCAAGGATTTTAGATTCCAATTCCTAAATCATATTCCAGCAACCAAACAAACCACCAAACTTGTTCAAATGATATTCCAGAAGTTATTTTAACAATGCGTGAATTCCAAAAGAGTTTGAGACTAATAATAACATTATGTTTGGATAAGAGATTTGTGCTTTGTTGAGTTGCTATGCGATGTGTAATGCTTACCCCTACTTGACTTTTCTATTGTATTGTTGGATTCGTTTAGGCTAGTTTTCTTATTGTGTTTTATGATTATCGGTAATTGGTTACCAGATTAGGTTAAATGTATTTCATATTTAGTTGATATATGTGCTGAGTTACTTAGTTATTTTAGGTGTTTATGATTGTAATTTTGATGATGATACTTGTATACAGTGATTTCAGTTACTTTAGGATGATAGTTAGATAGGAATGATTTTATGTGTTTTCTATGGTTACTTACCCCATACTTGCATGTGTATGATGTACGTGTATGTTTTCTTTATGTTTGACGTTCTTGATGTGGTTGAGGAAGTGACTCATAGTCACCTACTAGTTGGGATCTACATGATGCACCACTTCTCGCCATTGCTTGTTTAGTTTAGAATATATGTGTTTGTACATGTGTGGATTTTATGCAAATTGTAGGTACCAGGTATCGACTTGGATGAGTGTACCCTATCACAATATTTCAATGGTATCAGTGGGGAGATAGCTCTTGAGTCCAATTCCTAAACTAAGTCTATTGTCATATAAAATAGGACAAACTAACTCTATTGTCTTAAAAAATAGGACACGTATCTAAGTTAGTTTTACCTGTCCAAATTTGTCTAGTGATGTGAATTCATGATTTTGACCCTGGAGTTTGATGTTCTTTGTCTTTAGTTGAGTTGTCGTATTTGGTTTTGTGGGTCTTTTGTGATTTTTGTTATAATTAAATCAAATTTAAAGATAATTTAATGATTTAATTTGATGGAAATTTTATAAAGAGAATTCAATGTTTAATTATATTTAATTAATTAGAAAATTAATTAAACAAAGGAATTAAATTTAAAGATTTTTATTAAAGTTCTATTTGATATATTTATATTTATTTAATTTAATGATAATTATTTAAGAGTTTTATTTTAATAATAAAATCTAAATAGTGTTATTAATTAAGTTAATAAATATATTATTAAAAATGTCTCATGAATTAATTAAATAAAAGAATTAAAATTAAAATATTATATTAAATTTTTATTTTTGATGTATTTATATTTATTTAATTTAATAATAATTATTTAGGAGTTTTATTTTAATAATAAACTCTAAATAATATCATCAGTTAAATTAATAAATATATTATTAAAATATCTCGTTCATTTATTTAAATAAAAGAATGAAACTTAAAGATAAAGTTATGATTCTAATTTAGACATAATTATATTTATTTAATTTAATAATAATTATTTAGAAGTTTTATTTTAAATAATAAACTCTATATAATATTATTAGTTGAATTAATAAATATATTATTAAAACATCTCGTGAATTTATTAAATAAAAGAATTCATTTGAAGATAAAATTATAGTCTAATTTTGGATGTGATAATATTTATTTAATTTAATAATAATATATTTAGGAGTTCATTTTTTAATAAATGCTAAATATTATTATTACTTAATAAATATTATATTAAAAATGATTAAAAAATTAATAAGAGAGAGTAAACAATTATTTAATAAACTTTATATTAATTAAATTGCATAAAACTTATGCATGAAATTAAAATATAATAAATTAATCAAACGGAGAAAGAAAATTAATTTAATAAAGATATTTTAAAATTGCTAAGGGTTGTGCATGAAAAGGTCAAAAATAACAAGTAATAAACAATAATTGATCAATTAGAGCCCCAAATTAAGGGAGAACTCTTTATCAGAGATCGCGTGATTGCACAATCAAAGCCCAAAATTAAGGGAAAACTCTTTATTAAAGATCTAGAGCTCATTATGCAATTACACAAGTTTGAAGGTGCAAATTAGAAAAAAGAGTTTTTCAGAAAGAAAGGAAAATTCTTGTGTGCTTCGTGTGTTGTCGAATTAACATAAGATTTAGGTAGAATCTTGTGGTTGATTTGCACAATAGATTTACATTGTTCAATTTTCTTATCTTCTTCGTGTCTAGTTAAATATGTTTTCAAAACTTTTAGAATTGTTTGAAACCCTTGCGATTGAAATTTATTATTTTATATTCTTGATTACGCACGTGAACAAATTAATGAAATTCAAACCTTGTCGTATATTTTAAATTGTTCTTTGTTCGATTATCTATATATGGGAAATAGAGATTTGAAATCCTCGTGTTAAAATTTACTATTCTCTACTCTTGAATACATCTGAGAAAGAGTTAAATTGAAAAATCTTGTTTAATTATTTCGGTATTTTGTAATTAGATGTTGAAATTGGGATTTGGGTTTTGAAAAGAAAATAATTTTATTCTATAGATTTTAACTATTTGATCTAGGTTTCTCTACCAGATTACTATTGGAAAGTTTTTGTTGTTAGTAAGTTTTCATTTTTAGAAAGTTCCCATTTTTGGAAAGTTTCTGTTGTTAGTAAGTTTCTATTTTTGGAAAGTTTTTATTTTTAGTAGGTTTCTATTTTTGAAAAGTTTATGTTTTTATTAGGTTTCTATTTTAGGAAAGTTTTTGTTTTTAGTAGGTTTATATTTTTGGAAAGTTTCTATTTTTAACAAGTTTAGATTTTTGAAAAGTTTTTATTTCTAGTAGGTTTCTATTTTTGAAAAGTTTTTATTTCTAGCAGGTTTCTATTTCCAAAAAAAAATGTTTTTACCAAGTTTCTATTTCAGGAAAGTTTATGTTTTTAGTGGGTTTCTATTTTTAGCAAGTTGCTATTTTTAGAAAGTTTATGTTTTTTGTAGGTTTCTATTTGAGAAAAGTTTTTGTTGTTAGTAGGTTTCTATTTTAGGAAAGTTCTATTTTTAGCATGTTTCTTTTTTGGGAAAGTTTTTCCAAAGTTTCATTAATTTAAAATTATTATGGTAATAATTGATAATAATAATTATTGTTAAAATTTTTAAATTTAATTATTTAAAAATTTGATTTATTACTTTATTATTCAAATATAATTCTAAAGTAAATTGAAAATCAAAGAAATCATTTGGGAGAATTAATGGTTATCTTTAGTAAACTTGGGTTGTGCTTGATGATTCGATTGTATATGAAAATGATTTATATTGCTAGGGAAATTTTCTTATTCAAAAACTTTAGTAATTAACATACTTTAAAAAAGATGAAAACTATGATGTGTATGTTCACTGAACTCTTATGTTTGATAATGAATTGAACTATGAAACAATGTCTAAACAACTTTATATGATTTGTTGAATCGTTTGGGGTTCTAGTGAACTCGGAAACCATAGTCTATCTGGAAACTAGAGAAATGGAAATTGAAAACCTATTTGAGATCGCAAACTTTATGAACTGTAATATATGAAAAATGAAAATGAAAACTTGAAAACTTTTGATGAATATTAAACCGTTGTGTTTTCTAAACCTAATATTTTGTGAAAGTTACTTTCGTATATACTCATTTTATAACATGTGATTTTACTATTGGGTGTTGGGTTGACTTAGTTCTTTGACCAAATCATGATGTTTACTAGAGGCTCAAGAGTTCTATTTTGTGATGTCACGATGATGTTTTGATCACAATCTTTTATACTCAACCATGATAATGTGTCTTGTATGATCTATGAGGTGTTTTGATCTATTGATCATTATTGCTTTGTAGTGTTCTTGTGTGAAATTGAGGTGAATGGTGTGACCTATCTGATATAACCTTTGAGTCTTTGATCAGTTTTTTTTCAATTGCTTTCCAGTCACTTGTATAGGATTGAGGTGTTTGTATGTTTTGTTCTTGGTGATGTCATGTTATGATGTGGATTGGTTTATGTATACTTGATTTTGGGATTAGTTCGTTAGGATGATTGTATTGGTGGAATATGTGATTATGATCAGTGATTTTCAGTACTTGTTAGTTGCTTATTTAAGAACTGATGTATGGTATGTGGTCTTTTGTGATCTTTTTACTTTATTGAGCTTAGGATAGGTTATCTATATGTCATGTTGGGAACTGGCTTGCAATTGAGGTCGAGGCCCTAAAGAGGCTGACAGGTAACCCATTTTTGGTTATTTAATAAGCGATAACATTTCATTAAATGAGTTTAAAATAAATTAATAAGAGTCACTGTTTTCATTGCCCATGCTTCAAGTGCTAGTACAGGCTAGGATGGGAGTAGAGAGGATGCTTGGTTGCGACCATGCTTCGTTACTATGCCTTGCCACTATGAAAGGATACTAGTGCTGCATAGAGTCATTAGTGGGCCAGAGGATTAAAAGACTAGCTAGGCATCCTTAGAGTTGGTTCGTGTGATGACACTTTCTCACATGCATAATAGATTTCCTATGTGTCTATGATACCTCTAGGATTAGTTGATATTTGTGTCTCAGTACCCTTTGAGATAGTTTGCTTTTGGGTGATTCCTTGAACCTAGATGTTGGTTTTTGACTTGTGAGTTTGTCCTATTTGGGACTTGAGACTATCTCCTTAGTATAGTGGGAGTGGACCTTTTTGGGTTCCAGGAGGTCAGGTGGTAGTGCTTTTTCTTATACCATTGAGATCTGACTATCAGATCCTGCTGCTGGATGTGTTTGTATAGATGTTCTTTTCTATTTGTTCCTATATTTCTACAATGGATGGTTGTAACTATTGTATTGTATTTTATTTCATGGATCTTACGAGATGATGTAATCTATTTCATGATGTCTTTTATTTCAGCCTTTCATACCTTGTGACCTGCACAATGGATGATTGTGCATTTTGTTTATTGCCAAGTGGCATTCAAGATGACTGTGTATTATTTAAATGGATTCATACTTGTATATTATTATTTGATGTGGGTTTATTATATATTGGTCTTAGTTTGAATTAAACTTAAATGTGATTCATCGTCATGGGACCCTTAAGAGTTGTAACCTGTTTATGTGTTGTTGATGTATGAGTGAATGTTAATTGCTTCCGCTATTCTATAACTATTGTTGTATCTTTATCTTAAGAAAAATGTTTGTCAAACTTGGTAAAAATTTAGGTTAAGTTCTTTTGGGTCACATGGTGGGGCGTTACAATGTGATGAACTAGAAATGTTCTTTACTGGGCACCCTTAATTGGGGGTCCTCAAATTTAGAGACCATTTCTTATCTATATCATACTAGGACATAATTTATTCTTATTATGCAGTGATATTAAAAAATAAATATTTTTACTGTATATCACATAACATAATATATTAAAACTTATCCTCTAAACATAGGGGAAATCTACATTAGTGTGCTCAATAAGTGACAGTAAAATTTACATTTTACCCTTTTATAGAATAGTAAAAGAATATTAAAATTTATCCTCTAAACATAGGGGAAATCTACATTAGTGTTCTCAATAAGTGATAGTAAATTTAATATTCAAAACCTTCTTACACAATTAAAATTAATTCAAAACCTTTTTACACAATACTAAAGGATATTTATTATGAGATTTATGCCATCTATAATTTAAAGTAAGAGGATGTAAAACAAAATTTACTGTATAGTTGGGATATTCTTGTCATTTTGTACATTTTCTATTAGTGCATTTGATTTCTCTAAGTTTTCTATCATTCTAGAAAAATGGTAAGGAAAATTGAAAAATGGTTTATTTAAAGATGATTAATAGTTTTACTTTTAGCTATCTTTGTATCCCTAGTTCAAATTAAAGAGCATTAATGATTATAAAATACATATTACCTCAAGAAATTATTAATTTTTTTTGATAGGTAATCGACCGAAGCTTTGATTATTTATAATTATTTGTGAATATTAATTATTATCATTCATTAAGCTTGAGTAGTTTCGAACCCAAGACCTTGATGAGAGGCTCACAAGTTACCATTGCATTGTAGGCTCTTGCCTTACCTCAAGAAATTATTAATAAGTTAAATTTTTATAGATAAATTTAAAATAATTTTTTTTATTATAAACAATATGAATAGAACACACTAGAATTTTTTTTCCATTAAATCCTTTTGCTTTTACAGACATTCCCACATATATTATTAAGTGTAACTTATTTTTCATTTTCTTCTTTCTAGATTGTATTTCTTGTTTTTAGATATAAAGTTGGCCTCTCTTGTAAATACACTATAAATATTTCTCTTTGAATGTTATCATTTATCCACTTTTTTAGCTTTATCTTAGTAATTTTCATTTAGTAGTGCTTCAAGGAGGTACAATAAATGTGTCATGAGGTTAGTAATACAACATGCTATCATTTGTAACCTCTATGTCAAAATTTTGCCTTATTAGAGTTTTATCCTTTCATCTAATCTTTCCATGGACTTTAATCAAATCCATCAAATATAGGGATATTCAAATTGTATGTACTTCAAATGTAGGAACCAAGATATGGTAACAATTGTTGAACAAACCAAATGGTGAATCAATTTTTTCACACTCTCAAAATCTTTCCAACTATTAGCTATAACAAAACATACATCCATTGCTACTAAAGATATTTTGGTTAATGCACAATAATACACCATTAAATGATAATCATTATGAACACAAGTACATCGACAATATGAACACTAGATATGGCATGGAAAATCCAAATTTTAAAAAATCATTGTAATGACCCTTTTTAAGGTCATTTATTTTTTGCCATCTTTTCTCTGATTCTCTCTTTCGTTTCTTGTTAGGGATCCCTTCGACTTAACACTGCCATGTAGGTGTTGTGGTGTTTGTTGCTATTAGAGTATAGTCTTACTACTGAACCATTATTGGATGCATGTAACTTTTGATTGACCTCACTGCTGATCCTTCCTCTATCATCGGCGATCAAATGTTGACCATAACCTTTTATGCCTGGATGTTGAATCCAAGGGATTATCTTGTGTCGTCACTCGCTAAATTGTTGTGCATATGTCATTAACTTAATCATTCTAATTGTATATCTTTTATCAAGCCATTCTGTAGGGTATGACAACTCTGTGCACATCTAATCTCCTTTAATATTATGAGAAACATGAAGAGATACGTCTCTTCTGAAAAGGGTAGATTTAGTTATTAAAAATATTATTAGAAAGTATACTAATATAGTTTTATAAATTATAATATTTCATTTATATTTGTATTCTTATTATTATCATATTAAGTTAATTTAAATATTAATAAGAATATTTAGAATTATTATTTCATCATTATAATACTATTTTATTTATTTATTCTAAATAGTAACAAATCATATATTGATTTAGTGTACCATATATTACACATTATCATTAATCATTTATTTATATATTTTTATACTATCATAATAATAATTATATATCAATATCATATAATAATGCTTGATGCACTACTATTAATATTTATATATTCAATATTTATTTAATAATAGTGTACATAATTTATTAATAACATTATTGTTATTATTATGTGTACAATTGATATCCATGAATCCTGATTACCTTACTAATGTTATCAATCTTTATTTATTATATCTTAATACTATTATCATATTATAATCATAATGTAATATCATATTGTACGATAATAACATTATTATTATTTTATTTATTAATAATGATTTGACCTTTAATATTACCTTATTACCTTAGTAATGTATTATTATATCAATAATATATTATTATTTATTCTTTAATAATATATTATAACATTAATAAATAATATATTTATTTATTCATAATAATTTACTTATATTACTCAAATTAGGGGACATGACAATCATAGAGAAACTAATTCTCATGAAATGAATAACACTGATTAAGGTGAGAATGATTTGTTGATTTGCTATAAGAAGACTTACTACCAGAATGAAGAAGGGGAACTCCTAGTAGGTGGAACTACTAGTAGGTTAACTGGGCTCGCTATGAATGGAAAAATATAGCCAAAATAGAATATAGTGTTAGGCCTCTATAACTCTTGGATTAAGGGTAAAAACATAGACATGTGTCACCTTTTATGACCTCTAAATGATGTAATTTTTTTTTCAAAAAGGTATAGATTTGATAGGGAAGTTTTAACGAGAAGGAAATATTATTGGTTTTTGATAAGGTCGACCTTGAGTACAATGATCACTATATTGCGAATGAAAAAATGTAACCAAAATAGAATATAGTGGTAGGTCTCTACAACTTTCAGCCAAAGAACTAGAGATCAAATGAGATAAATAAAGCAAACATTGATCCCTTTAGAAATTGAATTTTACCATCATTACTTGTAGTTTTCACTTTCATGTAGCCAAATTGTGTTGTGTTCTCTCAAGAATCAAGTTCCAAAATAAGTTGGAGACCTAGTCGATTGTGAATGACAACCCAAGATAAGTATTAGGTAGATTTGCACATTGACATATAAGAATATTTCCAATTTTCTCCTAGAGACTCTCATGGGTGTTGAGGAAATGATTTTTTGATATAATTTATTGTTTGTGTTATACAACAACATATTAACTAAAGAAGCATTGAAAGGCTTTATCTTCAAGCATTGAAGCAATACAAAAAAAGATTGTGTCATCAACAAATTGCAATGGGACAATAGGGGGCAGGTTTGAAGTAAGACACACCCCAAGGAGTTTATTCTCATTAATCATTTGCAATTTTTTTTCCCTATAACTTCTAGCAACATAATAAATAGGTTCATATATTTTGGATATGTCTAGTTTGAATAATTGAACGTCTCTTTTGCACTTTGAACATATAGTTCTATGTTGATCAATTCTTATAATATTGAATAAAATTTATTATGCAACTAGCACCCTAGAGAACACATAAGCTCCTTTTTGTATCTCTCTCAATATTAACTTTGATTAGTACTTAATGGGAGTTTCCCTTCTTAATCATTTTATCTTTGTTATGTATTTTTGTCTTAGGTTCCTCACTTGCTTGTTTAACATCCTTTTCAACTTATAGAAAATATGTAACATCTTAGTCATGCCCAAGCAATGCTAGATTATATAGATTCTAAATTACTCTTTGAAAAAAGGGCAAGGGTCCTTCTCCTAAACTTTAATTACCAAAAGAAAGAGTGTAAAATTTCAAAACTCAACTAATAATATTAGGTGGATCATCATCTAATAGATTGTTCTCATCTCATTAATTTGCAACCACTTTTATTATTTTTGATTTTATCAAAGATATATTGAGTATTTTCAATATATTTAGAATAACAAATAGACCTTTTGTAATCTTTCCATTTACTTGTGGAGTTGGCTCCATTTGTTCCTTTTGAAAATTTTGATTTTTCTTTGGAATCCATGTAAAAGTAGCATCTTCAAATAAGATGATATATTCCTTAGTATTCTTTGGACAATAATGTGAAATCCTACTTTTTTTAATATATATATATATATATATATATATATATATATATATATATATATATATATATATATATATATATATATATATATATATATATATATAGAAATAAAATCATCTTTCTCTTGTTTTATTTAGGTCGATAAGGTGGTTTTTGTTCTTAATACCTCTTGGAGTAATGCAAAGGGCTTTATCGATTCCTTATTTCTCCTTTTCACTAACTTTTTATTTGTTCTTTTAGATAGATACAATGGTATAATTATAAAGTTTTGTTCCTAAAAAATAACCATTAATGTTCCTTATATGTATAGTCATAGTATATGTCTTTAGTGTTCAACATATTTGTCAAGTGTAAAGTGACCTAATTATAAAATGTAATCATAAATATTTACATCTTATAAAATATTTTATAAATATTTCAAACATAATGAGAATGACATTGTTATTGGTATGATTTCTGGATTATATTGCATTCAATTTTTTACCATCAACATTTCGAATCACACTACATGATTCATCATCAGGATGAGAGAGAAATGTTGATCTCAGATTGGTTTTGACAATTGAGTGTCAACACACTTAAGAAATTTAACAAGTTCATGCTGAGCTAGTAACATATGCCGAGTATAATATGTATAGATATCAAGTTGCAATGAGTGCCAAGTCACTCATGTGTTGAGCAGTTTAAGTGTCGAGTGAACAATATGTGCCGATTAGTTCAAGTGTCGAGTGAATAGATGATGCTGAGTAGTTCAAGTATTGAGCCAGATAGAATTATAGTAAGCATCAGTATTAACAAGTGCCAAGTAACACAGAATTGACCTAGTTGTTTGTGATGGCACAAACAACTATGTAAACCATTTTTGAGCCGACATATAAATAAATCTCAAAGCTTCAAAGATACGATCGAATCTATTTGGATTCCTTATGTGATCAACATGCAACCAATCAAAAAAATGGGAGGAATTGAGTGGGAAAAATGAATGAATCTCAATCATAGATTCATACCTAACCCTAAGCCACCAAAGTCTTCTTAAAAGGGAGACGAAGCTCCATAATTCAGTATGTGAGAGAGAGAATTAGAGAATGCATGCGAGGAGGTAATGCTAGCAAAGATTTGAAGGAAGTGAAAAGGGGTGAATTGATCAGTATACATTCAAGGTGACTTAGAAGAAGGAAAAAATTGAAAAATTAGTTATTAGAATAGAGGATCAAGGGTACAAAAATTTCATATCAGATCAGAAAGGTTCAAGAAGGAATGAATTGAGATATGAAATCAGCAATATTAGATTGTAAGTGTATCAAATCAAACATTCTACTGTACTTTCTAACAACTGTATCAACAGAATTAAATCCTTTGTATCAAGGTTGATTTAATAGTCATTGTAAAATCCTTTAATAGGGTGACATTCTAAGTGAGTGTTCTAAAGTCCTTTAGCTAGGCACACTTTTAACAGGGTGTTAAAATCCTTTAACAGGGTGTTAAAATCCTTTAACAGGGTAGGGATCTAACAATCCTTTGTAAGCCTTTAATATTGCAAGCCTTTCACATGGTAGATCATGAGAATGGTCAAATTATGTAACCTTAACAAATGAAATTTATTGTTGTAGTAGTGAAGAATTGTGGGTGTCATCCCCACCCCAATTTTACCTTCTCATTGGAGGGTTTTTGGGTAATCATATCTGGTGTCAAGTGTTTATGTGGATACATTTACTTTACATTGTCATTTCAATATGTTTATGCATGTATTGTTTTAAAGTTAAAAGTTTTATTGGTTAGAGATTAGTACTTTTGATTCACCCCCACTTAGAAATATACATTTCCCTTTGTATTTCCAACAATTGGTATTAGAGCTAAGTTCTCACCAAGAGAAGCCTTACAACTTAGAGAAAAGATCTTGAGATTGAGTCTAAAAGTTAGGAAAGACCATTGAGAATTAGGAGATTGAGATACATATCTTATTACAACAATTTAATGAAGCCATATATGTCTTGAGAAGTTCGCTAAAGAGAAGGAAAGAGATTGCTATAGCTGAAAATGACACACTATACAAAGAGATTGACACCATAGAGTTATATGCAGATGGTAACTCCTATGAATTTGATGCAAAAATTGTAGATCTCATTGACAAGAATAGATCACAAGCTAAGGAAATCATAAATCTCAAGTTAGAAGAATAATCACAAGCAATACTGCTATGTGAGGTGACTGAGCAAAAGAAGAAAGCCATAGAAGACAAGCCATGATTGAAGAAGAAAAAATAATTTTGGGAAATAGATTGGAAGAAAAATCAACAGAGCTATCTAGGATCACAAACATGCAATTGGACTCCCTAAGCCAAATGGTGAATTCTCATCATGAGTTGAATGTCAAGGACATTGAGATAACTACATTAAAGTTACAGAATGAACAATCGCAAAATGACTTGAAAAGAGAAAAGGAGTTTGCTGAAAGTTTCAACAAGCCTAATGAAGCCATCAAATACTTTGAACAACTACTAAAATCCCTTATATCCAACAAAGATACATTAGGATTGGGTTATACAAACATCTAAGAAGGAGAATTATCCAAAGCTACTGAGAAAAGAAACAATAAAGGTAAGAATTCTAAACCTACTTGTCATCATTGTGGAAAGAAAGGACACACAACTAATATTTGCAGGAGCAAGAATGTTAGTCAAAATGCTAAGCCAAAGAACATGACATATTGTTACAAGTGCAACAAACAAGGTCATCAGGCACATGAATACATAACAAGAACCATGCATGCACCAAAATTTGAAGGACACTGCTACACTTTGTAGAAGTTTTGACACAAAGCCTTTGAATGCAGATCCAAGATCACATGGTCATCAAACAAGGGAAGAAGCCATGAAAACTCCTATAATTGGGATTAAAATACAAGACATAGCTATCATTATCTTCAAGAGTATGGATGCATCCCTGAGAATTTCATAAAAACACACTTTAGCGGTAGTTACAATAGATGGTTGAGTCAAACTACATGCTTTAGTTGTTTAAAGACTAGTCATATCAGCAAGCACCCACCAACAAGGAAAAATGCACCTAACTCAGAGTTCAACAAGGGAAAAGGCAAGGTAGATGTTGAGCACATCAGAGGAGAGATGAACAAAACATGGAAGAAGAAAGATGGATGCAACACATCAAATGAAGGGATCACTTCACCATAAAGGTCAAGTGATCACATTTCATCAAACTAAGCAAAAAGAGATATGTGGGACTAATATTTAAATGCTTCATCATACATAAATTCCAAGATAAGTTAGTGCTGAAAAAGGCTAAATTAGCATGAATAAAGATGCAAGTCAACAAGGAAAAACCAAGGTCAAAATTTGAGTTTTCATCTTACTACCGAGTGTGAAAAGTTCTCTTCAATTACTGAGTAAATTCTAGTGTGTGCTGAGTTGACAACCAAGCTAGTTGAAGCCAAGTTAGTAGTAGTTTTTGAGTGAATGAAATTCCTATTGGAGCCAAGTAAAGGTAATTCTAATAGCTTCCAAGTGATGAAAAACCAATGGATGCCGAGTGAAACAAAAATTGCATAGAAACTGAGTTTATAGCTGTACATGCACCATGCATTAAATGTGATGTTTTGAAAGGGTATAAGGTAGATTTTCACTCATTTTTTATCATTAAAAAAATATAGAAGAAGTGATTGATGAGAAGAGATTGAAGCATTTGCACGGATTCAAGCTAAGACCAAGCATCATTCAATCGATCCAAAGGTATTCTTCAAGTGCCAAGTTACATAGTTTTATATTTGTTGAAACCCTAGTTTGCAAAATGGCCTCTAGCTCTAGGAACCCTAAGGATAAGGAACCATTTGAAGTTTAGTTGGTCAGTAATTAGGTAAAACCATACTTTAGGGCTATTCTTGAGGTTTCATACAAAAACAACCCGACAAGCACATTATTAATCATTCCACTCAAGGTCATAATGGTCCAAGATGTAAGAAAGTGTTATAATTGCAAGGTTGGAGGAATAGGAGACATGGAAATTCGTCAAGCATATGATAAATTATTTGAGAATGGAGTGTTGAAAGAATAATTCCAAATCATAGAAAGGAAGGGCTTTACTCGTGCCCTAGATTTCCCCACTGTCTTCAAAACAGAATGGATAATAATTGTCTTGAGCATAATCCATGATGGATGCCTATGGCTAGAAGGAGGACCTATTAAACTATCAAAGAGGATTGCACATAAGGTTATAGGATATCCAACCATAAAACAACCCAAAACCCTAAGGAGTGACTCTAAAGAAGCAATTGAGTGAAATACAGGGGCTAAGTGGAACAAGAGAGGAATGATCATTGATACCATCAAGGATCCACTTCTTGAATTTGTAATGAGGGTCATATCTCACAAATTCTATTAATCAATCTGACTAAATAGTTTTCCATGTATTGCAATTGATGTAGTATACAAGATTGTGAAAGAAGATCACACTTATGATCTAGCAGAGCTACAGTTGCAACAAATCATTGAAAACCTAGGAGCAATAAGGAGATCCAAAAGTGCTCAATGCAAATTCGGTTCAATTTTGATATGCATATTTTTCAATGTTCAAAATGAGTTTCCTTCTTTTGGTAAGGTAGGATGGAAGACCAACAGATCTATAGCTATACAAATAAATGAGTACATTGAACAAATGTGAGACAATTTTGAATTTGTGATGACTAGTTATTTTGAGGATTTCAAGCAATCAATGAAACAAAGACTGATAATTCTAGTTTCCCTAGTGGAGAAGTACTATAATGACATATGTTTCTTGGTAGACATTGATTACACCTTTATCCAGGCTATAGTACCTAGAGTGAGATGGCTAAGGCCTTTGGGTTATGAGATCAACATAGATGAGGCATCTGTTGCCAAGAGGTAATTGACAAGACATCAAAAATCTTTGGTAATTATGATGTTGTCAAATCCAAACTTGAAATGGAGTTGAAAACTGCCTCAACTCTAAAGAAGAAAGATAAATTGGTAAAGAAGTTGAAAGCTAAATTTGGTGAGGGAGCTAAAGGCAATGACGATGATGATGAAGAAGAAGAAGAGGAAGAATAAGAACATGGACAAGAACCTCTTGCCCTAACACAATGTATGGGTGAAGATGAAGAAGAAGGTGCTAAGGAGGAATAAGCTAAGGAAGCACCAACAAAACAAGAGTCAAAGAAGAGAAAGGATAAGACGCAACCTACAACTTAGCCAAAAAAAAAGAAAATTGCTAAACCAAGTCTTGCAAAGCGTACTACTCCAGCCACAAGAGAAACTACAAGGGCCACCACACAAAAGGCTAAGGAGAAAATAAAAGAGAAGAAGAAGGCTACTGAACAACAAGGTCCCATGCAAAAGAAATTAAGGAGAAAATATGTTGCACAACCTGAATCTAATGATGAAAGGACCAAGTTAGAGGAAAATAGCTAGTTCAGAGTGGTAAGTCATGCTCCCAAGTTTAATATTGAAAATATTTGTGACAATATTAGGGATAATGAAGACTTAACTAGTTTGAAAAATATTGATTTTAATAAATTAAGTAGAGAAGATCAAAATAAGGTTGAAGAATTAGTGTATGCCATGAAGGCAAAATTCAAGAATACTCCACTTGGATTTGACACTACAATGCCCAGAGATTTATATTCAATTATTGAGAATAAATGACATTATTTCATAAATATGGAAAAGGAAATAAGAGAATCTACATTGGCACAAGTAATGTTAGAATTATCAAAGGGGCAAATAAAAAATACAAACAAGAAACATGGTAGCAAGTTTGCACTCAAGTACAAGGCATTCAACATTCTTCAAAACAAGATTGAAGATGTTGTAAAGAAGTCCACTCAAATCTAGAAGCTGATATATGGGCTGAAATACTATTAAGGAAGGAGAAGAGGATCCCTTTTGTTGGTGTTTTGAAATACTACAAGTTTCATATTACCCTGATGAAAACAAGACACATCTAGGGGAAGCTAATTCCCATCTTCAACATACTATTTCAGACACCAGGCCAACTATAAGGCTAGACCCTTCTTCTACTTCAGGCTCTGCAAAACCTAGGCCGATGGACCTCAGATTCAATTTATATGGTACAAGTGCTAAAAATATTCCTGAATCTAACAAAGCAGATATAACCCTTATATCTCCTAATACTTATGCAATCACAAAGATGTGCAGTAGCAAATTGCAACTCTATGAAATTCACAAGTTGAGTGAGGGAAATACTTTTAGCTCTTCAAACATAAAATATAAAAATGATTTGAATTTGATTTGATTTTATGTGGGTGGGGAAAGTGGATGAAAACCATGTATGGACAACAAACTAATGATCCTATAGCTGATCAATGCCTCATCCATTGGGCAATTTATGAATCTCCCTCATGCATTTTGGATATCTAAGACACATATCTTATGCCAAGACTTTGAATCTATCCATTTACCTTGTAAATTGGATATCAATATTCAATATAAATCTCATTCTTATCTAATATCCTCCTCAATATACTTGCAACCCTATTGATTTCCTTAAAGCATTTACATAACTCCTTGAATTATAAGCAAAAATGAAACAACATATAGCCTTAAGGGACTACAAATATGATCTAGGCTCTTTGTTCAAAGATCATAAAACATTACAACTCACTAAGAAAGGAGACAAGATTTAAATAAAACTCAACACCTACTATGATTTCCTTGAAATAATACATGAAAATGCATGAAATTAACTCACAAAGTACCTAATAAACAAGACTATACAATGAACATATGCTATCATATGAGAGAGAAAATGGTGAGAATGAGAAACTGATAGGATGGGAAGGAGGTATCATAGCCAAAGCAAAGCTTCATGGTCTGGAACGAACACATCCCATATCTCTCCATTTAGATTTCATCAATTCTAGAGAAACCATTTTTGCTTTAGTTTTCAATTCCAAGGAACCTTTCCAATATCTCCCAACCTCCAAGATGAAAAAGAGAGATTACATATATAGGATGAAAGAATTCAATCCTAACCCAGAGATATTTTCATTTTCTCTTTCATTTCACAAAAGATCTGATTCTTGAATCATGACTCTAACTTCAATCCCAAAATTTAGCCAAGCTAGAAAAACAAATATCCATCATAATTGAAAATTGGAGCCAAATTATACCAGAATGGCATAATATTCTCAAAATCAACCCACAGGCCTTTTACCATGTGTTTTTACCATGCCTATAACTGCATTTTAAAATTTCACCCATTTCATTGAGAAGGCCCAAATTTTACATTTATTCTTATAACTTGAACCAATTAATTTCTGTGCAAAAACAAATTCCATAATCAAAAATTTTGTCTTCTCCTGGTTTTGGCGATATATAATATGTCTATATTTTCCTGTTGAAAACCCCCTGAATATTAGTTTGAAAATAATACACCTAGCATGGCTCAGGTTTGCACTTCCAAATTTTTCAAAAATTTAAAATTTTCTAAAGTTTACAGTTTAGAATAAACTATTTTCAATTTAAAAGTCCGAACTTCCATCCTTTTGAGAAAAATAATTAAAAATAATTTTTTATTACTTTCAAATTTTAGCCATACCCATGCATCTTGTGTCAACTAAGGTTTGACCAGGCTGCCACGTGGTAGCACTTGATTGGTCAACCACTACACAATCATCATCTATTAGGTGCCACATGGCAGTCTCTGATTGGTTTTCCAACTACCATTGGACTACCACATCATTACCCTGGATGCACTTGGCATGTCACTGTGGATAGGGCCCATTGCCACATGGTGCTTAGGCACTTCCCTGCATTATTTAACTGTTGAGCATCTTCCTGAAGTGGGGAAGCACCTATCATAGGATGTGCCATGTGGCACAATCCTACATGTTTGGATCTGAGCTCACTATTTTGGTGCCACATCATCTATGACTGGGCCTACTGCCATGTGGCAGCTTGGCACTTGCCTTCTTTACTTAACCTCTGCACATCTTCATAATGCGGGAATGCATCGATTGTAGAATGCACCACATGGTGCAATCTTGTGTCTCTACCTTCACATCAACATCCGTCATCGTTTGCTCAAAAATTTTCTATGTTGACCTCTAGCTGGCTGACCATGGGGTCCATGCATGCACTTGTTGCTTCCAAAACCAGCACGGTCTTTGAGACACTATTCTTGTTGTGTGTTGGGGTATTTAAAGTCTACAAAGAATGCCTCCACAATGAATGTGGGACAAAAGTTATCTAATCTCTCCTTCTATATTGTGCCCGAAATCACAAATATGGAGAGGCTGATCTCAAGACTTGCAGTAAGCCATGTACAACATTGTGTGAAAATGCCTATCACTGCCCATTGACCCTTGCTAACAAACATCGATGCTACATAGCGTGACTAGGATACTAAATCAATTGAATCTACATTCGTGAAGAAAATGTAGAGTTTATAAGAAAATAGAGCACTACGACATTGCTGTTCTTGGAGGAGCCATTGACCAGTGATCTCATCTTTTCATAAAAGGGGAGATTTAGGAGAGTTTATGTGTGTTTTTCTTGATTGTGAAGCTCATCCTCTTACGTATGCCGTGGGTCTTCTTCTTTGGCATGAACTGCCCTGTTGGCACTTTGGATTTGTGTTGCTTCCCCTAGTGGCTTCTTTAATTTGTGGATCTCTTGCATAAGACAAGGTATGTGTATTTCTCTCTACCACTTCAGCAATCAATATAGGTTCTTGTTATTTAACATGAATGCCATGTTCCTTGCAGTTTATGCCTCCCCTGCTGCTCACCTCATGTTGTGAGAGCTTGAGTTTTATTATTGTCTTATGCTGGGGAATCCTCCTTTGACTGCGGCTCCTTCCATCTTATATATGTTGTCAGTCTATCTTCTACATAGTTAGAATGGGCTAACTTTGTGAGCTAGCTTAAACAGGATCTCTAGTACAAGGCATCTTCTTGGAGGTGTAGTTGCATCATTTGCTAGAGCCACTAGATCTCTTACATGAATGAAAGAAAGAATATCCTCCAAAATTTCATCCTTCCCACCTCGCATGGGGTCTAGTATTTTAGGAGAAAAGTGAGCCAAAGAGTCTTCCTCTTCCATTACACTCAAAAATATAGAACAATATAGGCCTCAATTATGGAAATGATCCATTAGCTGAAGTAGTTTGTAGCTACTAGAAATACCAAAGTAAGCTTTAATTTGAGAGGTGCTCCATGAAAGGTTTTCTCTTCCTATTTTAGCTTCTTCTATTGCATGATGAACCAATGCACAAGAAGAAATATGTGCACCCACTGACTACCCCACCAAATATATCTTGCTTGGATCACCACCATATTGAGCAATATTTTGGCATACAAATGAAATACCCTGTAATCAATGCATGCAACAATAACATCTCTTTCCACCAATTCTTGACCAAGAAGAGAACCCCAAGCTTTATACCCAATAATCTAGGCACCAGTAGTTACAAAGGCTACTACTGGATTTAGTTCATGGTTATTCTCTGGTATATACAAATCCAACCTATTCCTTCAAAATTTATTAGTCCTGGTGGAATCAATCCGGCCGCAAAGTGGGTCTGGCTAAATTTTTTTTGTTTCCAAACACTTGAAGTGGCAAAGTAATTCATTCACCCTCTCATACTGATTAGAATCAAGTTTGATCACTAAACCATCAATTAAAGCTCATTTTACCATTAATCTATAAACTGTCAATTTAATGCTAGAGGGTCTTTTGACCATCTTTAAAAACTAACCCAAACTTGTGACCAGGCTCTAAAATCAAACATACTAATTCTCTATTTTTCATACTTGCACCCTGTTGAATCTCATCTCATGAAGAATTCTCAATTAAAAGATATTGACCACCGAATTTTCACTCTCAGAACTACCTGGAAGAAAACATGTCAGAAAACAATAAATTGCGTATGGATTTGGCTTTGAAAATTGGGTGAACTAACAATTGGGGAAATGAAAATTGGGGCATTAGATCACTGTCATGAGGACAACATGGTTCTAATATTTGGGCTCATGATGAATAACATGACAAATTTGGTGAATGGTCAAAGTAGGCTACTCGAAATTTTTAGACAGGAAACAATAGCAGAAAGGCATACTTGAAGTATTTTTAGAGTATAATGCAGTGGTACAATCCATTTGATTTCACCTATCATAGATTCAAAGTTATGACATCACAAATAGGGTTTCCAAAAAATCTGCACTTCTTGACACTAGTACAAAGTCAGAAATTGCATTTGGAATCACATTTGAAAACTGATCAAACAGATTCATCATAAGCTCAAATTTGAAATGTAGTAAGTTTCTAACCTCTAAAATGCAACAAAAAAGGAATTTTATCAATTTAGTCAACTTGGTCAAAATTATAACAAGTCAAATAGGGCCTCCTAGAATTATGAATAATTTACATCAGCACGACATCAGTTAATGACCGACCTTGAGGGATTCAAAAGCTAGTCAAAAATATTCAAAAAAAATCAAAATATGAAACATAGGATCTCTAGTATGGACACTAAATACTCCCAAAGCAAAAAATCATGAAACAATTACTGGGTGCGAGATATTCAATTGCAAACACAACCTCTTATCACTATTCAACACTTAGGTAAAAATGCAAATTTGGATATTGCTCAAAACAGGACTTCACGTAATGTCTCAAAATGATAAGTTACCATCATGGAATGCATAGACATACCGAATGCAAGGTGTTAGAAACATTAAACACCTCTTAGGCCTCAAATGGATAGTCGGGTACATATGCATCAAAAAGCACTTATAGGGCTTGATTTTTCAATGGTACTCAAAATCGAGGCTTCAATTTTGAGTCCCAACAGTGGCTTTATCTAGGGATGCATGTCCCTTGTGGGTATGGAAAGGATCTAGATATTTGGGAGAAGTAGACCACACACTTGAAAACAAAAACTTCTCTTGCACAACTTTATTGAAGGCAAGAAATCTACTTCTACTATGTACAAACGATGACCCCTGGCCACCAAACTTCAACAAAACTTATTACCTTTATCATAAATCTGATTTTCATCTATACATTTTCATGAGGTTAGCTGCAAATATTATTCATATAAGTCTTGCCAATCATATTAACATCTTGAAACACACCACTTAGCAAAACTGAATCTACACCTTCACTTTCATAATGTGTATAAAAACTAGCTTCACTTTCAACCACTTGCTCATTATGAAAGTTCTGATCAACATGCTAAAAACTATTAGACTCAAATTGAAAATCTTCTCCAATGAATGAATCATGCATGCTATCGGTTTTGAATATGAAAGCTTCATATTTAACATGGGAAAAAAGGTCACACATACCTTCAAATTATATATCCTTATGTATAACCGGATGATATTCAGATGAGAAATTAGATTTGTACTCACACATGTCATCAATGTCAGCATCTATAACTAATCTGAAATCTTCAAATGGCTCTTTGAAATCAAGAAATGGATTAGTCATTACGTTAGAGTATCCATCATAAAACTCATTACAAGGTGCATGCTGATTTTCAATAACAACTTTGTCAAACACCTTATTATCCACATCATGAGATGCAACATAATCATCATTTTTACTATCACATCTAAAAGAAGAATAATCTGATTTCTTATAGCAGTAAGACAATGCATCATCATCAAACTCATTCTCAACTAAATCTGAAAGTTCCATGTGCTCTTCAAAAAATGGATTGATAACTCCATGCAAAGATCCCTTTTGAAAACTTTGAAAAATAATGGGCTGATCATCATCACAATCCTCATCATACAAAGTGTTAGTATACACTTTAAACTGACTACCCATTTCATCTTCATGGAGACTTTCAAATTGTGAAGAAAAATCAAAACTATATGAAGACTCACTTTCTACTCCTCAATGAAGCATATAGAATATAAATCAAAGTTACTTTCATTATCTTCATAAGGGTGATTCAAATGTCTTGCAAACCAATCATCTTCCATCTTACCAATAAGTGCTGATGCATTAACCTCAAAATCATTTGTATGTTGATTATCATTGCATGCATCCTCAAGACATTATTCTACATAATTAGGTAATCCATCCTTATAGATAATCTCTTTGTATTCATATTGTGTAGACAAATATTCTTCACAACTTTCAACCTCTAGCTGATTTGCACAATTTTGAAATGGAATTTCACTTTCGGATTTAGAAAAAGAACTCATACCTTTACTTGCATATGAGCATTCACTTTCGTCATTTCTTTCTTCTTCCCAATTTGCATCTGATTTATATGAAGATGAGTATGTACTATCATTATCCTCTTCTTGACTTGAGAAACCCCTCTCATCATTGTCTTCACATGATGCTTCTTCATAATACATTGGATTAGCAACTTCACCTTCAACATGTGACACATTACTTCCAACTTTTTCATCCTCACATTGTAGTGAACACCTTTCCTCTTCTTGATTCGATATGTTTTCATCATAAAGAAAATCACCAATAGGAGAAGGAATGACCAAACTTACATCTTGTATGTACCACTCATCAAGTGAACTAACTCCATCTTCTACTGCTGTAATATTACCAACATATGCGTTCAATTCAGCAATAATGGAATCATTTTTTCTTTGCAACAAAGAGACTTTATCTTCACATGTCTTTAATTCTAAATCTTCAACCAAATCATTTACAACAATAGTAGTATCTATTTGTTGATCTGAAATCAAATACTCTTTATGGCATTGATTTGTGCTTTGCACCTCATCTTGCCGAAAAACACTTTTAAAGAAGTGACTCTGGGTTAAGCCATATTTTATATTGTTTTCAATCTCTATTGCCGTTATGAATGCCTGATGAAAAGTCTCAGGCTCTTTATCTCTCAATAGGTAACTCATCTTCTTATCAAATGCACCAAGATAAACAACTAAACACACTTGATCATTTGGCTTATAAATTTTAGGAATCTTATTCAAAACTTTTGCAAATCTGATATTAAATTTAGGAACTAACTCACCATTCCTGATTTGGATTTTCAAGAACTTATCAAAATAATCAGAGATGCTTACTCTTTCCCTGAACTGCTTCATGAAGGCTGAAAGTAATTCATCCCAAGATGAAATTGAACATGCTAGTAGAAAGGAAAACCAATCCCTAGCATCATCTTCTAAAGTTTGAACAAACAACTTCATATGAACATCTTCATGAGCAATTTCAAAATCACCAACCAAGTCACTAAACATTTGAACATGATGACTAGCTGAATTTTCATGTTTCCCACTAAACTTAGGCAAATATTTTCTAAAATTATATAGCATAGGGTTTGAAAAACCATGAATGCCATCAAAACATAATGGCATATACCATTAGGTAGAAATAGATCTAGAGATTTCACTAATAGGCTGCATAGTAGGTGAGAAGAAATTTTCCATTTCTTCAAAGATTTGAAACTCATTCATCATAATTACTTTTTGAATTCATTTCTTGCAACAAATCCATAATTTTTTCTACCAATTCAAATATTTAAACATACTTCAAAATGTAAAAACACCTTTGCGGAACCTATTCTTCACAAAGTATTCTGAGATACATCAAACCATTCTCCTACTTAGTGTTGGAAAAACCACTTGATGGAGAAACTTTTGTGAAGCTTACTTTCATGGAAATGAAATCACATGAAAGTGTAAAATACCTTTAGTGTTGTTCATGAAAACATTGATATGCTGATTGGCATAGGTGCTATTTTCAAATCTTCACACCATTGATCAAATCCTTGTAGAGCCACCATCACCTCGAGGAGAATTGAATGAAATCACTATTGTGATTCATTTTAACATTTAAATTTCTTATGATAGAAAATCAATCAACACTTTAAACATCATTATTTAGGAACTCATAGACTCTCTCTTCTTGTCTAAAACTTAACATAACTTTTAGATCTGCATTACCAAGCTGAAAACTCTTTGAAAGCATTTATATATAACCAATCTACACTGGTATAGAGATCCTTTAGAGAGTCGCCACTCACAATTGTGAGAAAGATTTAAAACATGATTCATAACATGACAAATCTAAACTAGATTTTCAACTTGTAGAATTTGCAAAACTTTAAACACTTAGAAGAGAGAAACCATCTTTAAACAATTTTGACTCTGAATTTACAACAATACTTTTAAAACCACAATCAACCAAATTGACTAGAAATAAACTTAGTAACAACACAATTTGCATTCAATCCTTCAAAGCTACTACTATCTTGAACAAAGCATCACTGGGATGCATGAAATTTTGAATAAAAAAATTGGAAAAACATATCAGAGGACTCACTCCTGCAAATTTTTCATGCACTTCTCCTGTTGTACTGAATCTCCTTTTTAAATTCTCAAGGCTTATCTATCATTCAAATTCAATACAATCCCCAGTAAAGTCACCATTTTTTCAATGTTTTGAAATGTTACAGGTTTCAAATTACCCCAATGAGAACAAGACACATCTAGGGGCAGCTAATTCCCATATTCAACATACTATTTTAGACACTAGGCCAACTATAAGGCTAGACCCTTCTTCTACTTCAAGATTTGCAAAACCTAAGCGGGTGGACCTCAGATTCAATTTATATGGTACCAGTGCTAAACATATTCTTGAATCTAACAAAGCAGATAGAACCCTTATATCTCCTAATACTTATGCAATCACAAAGATGTGTAGTAGCAAATTGCAACTCAATGAAATTCACAAGTTGAGTGAGGGAAATACTTTTAGCTCTTCAAACATAAAATATAAAGATGATTTGAATTTGATTTGATTTTATATGGGTGGGGAAAGTGGATGAAAACCATGTATGGACAACAAACTAATGATCCTATAGCTGATCAATGCCTCATCCATTGGGCAGTTTATGAATCTCCCTCATGTATTTTTGATATCTAAGACACATATCTTATGTCAAGACTCTGAATCTATCCATTTACCTTGTAAATTGGATATCAATATTCAATCTAAATCTCATTCTTATCTAATATCCTCCTCAATAAACTTGTAACCCTATTGGTTTCCCTAAAGCATTTACATAACTCCTTGAGTTATAAGCAACAATGAAACAACATACAACCTTAAGGGACTGCAACTATGATCTAGGCTCTTTTTTCAAAGATCATAAAACACTACAACTCACTAAGAAAGGAGACAAGATTTAAAATTAAACTCAACACCTACTATTCTTTGTATTGATTTTCTTGAAATAATACATGAAAATGCATGAAATTAACTCACTAAGTATGTAATAAACTAGACTATACAATGAACATATGCTGTCATACAAGAGAGAAAATGGTGGGAATGAGAAACTGATGGGATGGGAAGGGGGTATCATAGCCAAAGAAAAACTTCATGGTTTGGAACCAGAACATCCCAGATCTCTCCATTCAGATTTCATCAATTCCAGAGAAACCATTTTTGCTTTAGTTTTCAATTTCAAGGAACCTTTCCAATATCTTCCAACCTCCAAAATAAAAGAGAGAGAGATTACATATATAGGATGAAAGAATTCAATCCTAACCTAGAGATATTTTCATTTTCCCTTTCATTTCACAAAAGATTTAATTCTTGAATCATGACTCCAACTTCAATCCCGAAATTTAGCCAAACTAGAAAAACAAATATCCATCATAACTAAAAATTGGAGCCAAATAATACCAAAATGACATGATATTCTCAAAATCAACCCAAAAAAACTTTTACCATGTGTTTTTACCATGCATGTAACTACATTTCCAAATTTCACCCATTTCATTGAGAAGACCCAAATTTTACATTTCTGCCTATAACTCAAACTAGTGAATTTCTATGCGAAAATAAATTCCATAATTAGAAAGTTCGTCTTCTCCCAGTTTAGGTGATATATAATATGCCTATATTTGCCTATCAAAAACCTCCTAAATATCAGTTTGAAAATCATAACCCCTTAGCATGGCTCAGGTTTGCACTTCTAAATTTTTCAAAAATTTAAATTTTTTTAAAGTTCACACTTTAAAATAAACCATTTTCAATTTTAAAGTCTACACTTCCATCCTTTTGAAAAAAATAATTAAAAATTATTTTTTATTACTTCCAAATTTTAGCCATACCCATGCATCTCAGGTCAATTGAGGTTTGACCAGGCTACCATGTGGAAGCACTCGATTGGTTGACTATTGCACAGTCATCATCCACTGGGCACCATGTGGTAGCCTTTGATTAGTTTCCCAACTACCACTGGACTGCCACATCATCACCTTGGATGCACCCACCATGTCACTATGGATGGGGCTTGCAGCCACGTGGTGCTTAGGCACTTCCCCACATTATTTAACTATTGAGCATCTTCCTGAAGTGGGGAAGCACCCACCATAGGATGTGCCACATGGTACAATCTTGCACATTTGGATCTGATCTCGTTATTCTCGTACCACATCATCTGCGACTTGGTCCACTGCCATGTGGCAGCTTGGTGCTTGCCTGCTTTACTTAACCTTTGTGCATCTTCATAATGTGGGAATGCGCCAGCCGTAGGATGTGCCACATGGCATAGTCTTGTGTCTCTACCTCCACATCAGCATCTGCCATTGCTTGGTAAAATTTTTACTATGGTGACCTCTAGCTAGCTAGCCACGAGCACCATGTGCACACTTGCTGCATCCAAAAGTAGTGCTATCTTTGAGACACTATTCTTGTTGTGTGTTGGGGTATTTAAAGTCTACAAAGAATGCCTCCACAATGAATGTGGGACAAAAGTCATCTAATCTCTCCTTCTATATTGCACTTGAAATTACATATATAGAGAGGCTAATCTCAAGACTTGCAGTAAGCCATGTACAATGTCATGTGAAAATGCCTATCACTTCCCATCAATCCTTGCTAACAAACATTGATGCTACATAGTGTGACTAGGATACTAAATCAATTGAATCTACATTCATGAAGAAAAGGTAGAGTTTATAAAAATATAGAGCATTATGACATTGCCGTTCATGGAGGAGTCATTGACTAGTGATCTCATCTTTTTAGAAAAGGGGAGATTCAGGCGAGTTTATGCGTGTTCTACCTGATTGTGAAGCTCATCCTCTTACATATGCCATGGGTCTTCTTCTTTGACATGAAATGCCATGTTGGCACTTTGGATATGTATTGGTTCCCCCAGCGGCTTCTTTAATTTGTGGATCTCTTGCATAAGACAAGGTATGCGTATTTCCCTCTACCGCTTTAGCAATCAATATAGGTGCTTGTTATTTAACATGCATGCTATGTTCCTTACTGTTTATGCCTCCCCTGCTGCTCAAGTCATGCCGTGAGAGCTCTTGTTCTATTATTGTCTTATGCTGGTGAGTCCTCCTTTGACTGCAACTACTTCAATCTTATATATGCTATCAACCTATCTTCTACATAGTTAGAATGGGCTAACTTTGTGAGCTAGGTTCAATAGGATCTCTGGTACAAGGCATCTTCTAGGATGTGCAATTGCATTGTTTGCTAGAGCCATTGGATCTCTTGCATGAATGACAGAAAGAATATCCTCCAAAAGTTCATCCTTCCCACCTTACATGGGGTCCAATATTTTTGGAGAAAAGTGAGCTAAAGAGTCTTCCCCTTCTATTACACTTAGAAAAATAGAACTATAGAAGACTCAATTATGGAAATGATCCACTAGCTAAAGTAGATTGTATCCACCAGAAATACCAAAGTAAGCTTTAATTTGAGAGGTGCTCCATGAAAGGTTTTCTCTTCCTATTTTAGCTTCTTCTATTGCATGATGAACCAATGAACAAGAAGAAATATGTGCATCTTCTGATTGCCCCACCAAATATATCCTTCTTGGATAACCACCATATTGAGCAAAATTATGGCATACAAATGAAATAACCTATAATCAATGCATTCAACAATAACATCTCTTTCCAACAATTCTTGACCAAGAAGAGAACCCCAAGATTTATACTCAATAATCTAGGCACCACTAGTTACAAAGGCTACTACTAGTTTTGGTTCATGGTTAGTCTCTAATATATACAAATCCAACCTATTCCTTCAAAATTTATCAGTCTTGGTGGAATCAGTTGGGCCCCAAAGTGGGTCCGGCTAAAAAAATTTCATGTCCAAACACCTGAAGTGCCAAAGTAGTCCATTTACCCTCTTGTATTGATTAGAATCAAGTTCGATCACTGAACCATCAATTAAAGCTCATTTTACCATTAATCTGCAAACTATCAATTTAATGCCAGAAGGTCCTTTGATCGGCTTTAAAAATTGACCCAAACCTCTGACCGAGCTTTGAAATCATACATATTAATTCTCTGTTCTACATACTTGCTCCCTATTGAATCTTGTCTCATGAAGAATTTTCAATCATAAGATATTGACTGCCAAAGTTGCCCTCTCAGAACTGCCTACAAGAAAACATGTTAGAAAACAATAAATTGCATACGGATTTGGCTTTGAAAATTTGTTAAACTGACACTTGGGGAAACAAAAATTGGGGTGCTAGATCACTGTCATGTGGATAACATGGATCTAAGATTTGGGCTCATGATGAATAAAAAGACACATTTGGTGAATGGTCAAAGTAGGCTACTCAGAATTTTCAGACTGGAAACAATGGTAGAAAGGCATTTTTTTCAAATGGAAAGGACCTGGGAAAGTGTGTAGACAGATTTGTCAAGACTTGAAAATTGGCACACTTGAAGTATTTTCAGAGTGCAATGTAGTGAGACAATCCATTTGATCTCACCTATCATGGATTCAGAGTTATGACATCACAAATAGGGGTTCCAACAAATTTGCACTTCTTGACACCAGTAAAAAGTCAGAAATTGCATTTGTAATCGCATTTGAAAATTGATCAAATAGATACATCATAAGCTCAAATTTTAAATGTAGCAAGTTTATCACCTCTAAAATGTAATGCAAAAGGAATTTTATCAATACAGTCAATTGGGTCAAAATTATAACAAGTCAAATAGGGCCTCCTAGAATTATGAATAATTTACATCAGCATAACTCAATTAATGACTAACTTTGAGGGATTCAAAACCTAGTCAAACGCATTTGAAACAACTCAAAATTTAAAACATAGGCTCTCTAGTATGGACACTAAACACTCAAAAAGCATAAAATCATGAAACATTATTGAGTGTGAGATATTCAATTGCAAACACAACACCCTGTCACTATTTGACACTTGGGCAAAAATGCAGATTTGGATATTGCTCAAAACGAGACTTTACAGAATGTCAAAATGAAAATTTACCATCATGGAATGCATAGACATACTGAATGCAAGGTGTTAGAAACATTAAACACCTCCTAGGCCTCAAATGGATAGTCATGTACATATGCATCAAAAGATGCTTATAGGGCTTGATTTTTCAATGGTACTCAAAATTGGGGCTTCAATTTTGAGTCCCAACACCTTTGAGGGAAGGAACAATGGAGAAGAGGAAGATAATGACAAGGAAGGAGAAATTGAGAAAGAAAAGGAAGATGACACAGTGGAGGCGACACAAAAAAAGGGAGATGAAATGGCAATAGCTGAGGAGCAACAAATAGATCAAGGTGTGCAAGACACACAGCTGCCACCATTAAGCCCTCCACATGACACAAACCACCTACAGAGATAGTAAAAGTAAAAGATGTTCCTGATAGCTTAGTTGAAAACATCAATCCACTAACTTTAGAAGATCTAAAGAAGATCCTTGACCAATCCACACTACAGGAAAAATTGTGTGATAATCCAGCGTTGGTCAGTGTGGATGAGTTGCAGAAAGTAGTACCTGACATATATAGGGATAAGGTGAATACACAAGAACCACCTTCTACCTTCTCTACAACTACTAGTGGTCAACCTCTAGTGCAAACATCAGAAGATACATAAGCAAATGTTGATACTATAGTCAAAGTTTTAATGACTGAACAATAGACTTAGATTGTAGAAGAGTCCACAAAGGAACAAATAGGACAGATAGAGGTATCTATACCTACTACACAAACACAAGGTGCACCACAAATAATTGTGATTGATCAAGGAGGATCAGAAGAAGAAAAGGAAATTCCAAAGGAAAAGGAATAGGGAGCCATTCAGACATTGGTTAATTTACCAACAATTGGGACTCCTACAAAAGTCCTTCAAAAGCCGAGCATTGACACAATGCCACTTCAAATTTTAGGACTAGGCTTGAGCTCCATAAAGGCTTCAAGGGTACTTCACTATGGAGACCCAACATTAAATTAAGAAATTGTTATACCAAAATATGACTATGTAACCATAAACCTTGAACAGATCACTAAGATGCAAGAGGCATTGGAAAGGAAGAAGAACCAAGAAATACTCAAAAAGGAGTATAAGTAAAGGCAAGAACTACATGAAATAAAAGACATCTTTTTAGATGCATTCAACTTGCAAACACCTGATGAAACTAAGCCAATATTGGGACAATTGTCAGAAATTGTTGAATAGGTGACAAATGAAGACCAGGAAACCAATGCAAAACTCATGGAATGATATGAAAAGAAGTTTCCAAGAGGTAAATGAGAAGATATCTAGTGGAGTAGCATTGTCACAAGTGGAATTGGCTACAAATATTGAAAAAGTGAAGAAGGTACTTGAGAATATATTCTCACTATACACCAAATTGTGTGACCCCACACTCTTCACACAAGAAATGAGCCAAAGGATTATGAGTTTGGAAAGAAACCTAAAAATATCTGGTATGCAATTACCATAAAATTTAGCTCAAGGTGAGAATCACTTTCGTTCCACGCTTTACACATAGAAGGAATCGACTTTATTAACAGCAAAAGAGGCTAATGCAAGAGCCAAACTCATCTAGACTCAAGCCTCCCTAACCCCTCACATGAAAATACTACCAAAAGAACTAGCCTATTATGAAATAGTACTCAAGAAAGATCCTAATATTTCAACATTAGATGGCTTAGTTCACCTTGTAGTAGAGATAAACATCCAAATCAAACCATTAGATATTACAATAGACAATTGAGATGCTGCTCTCAAAATTGTAATGGAAGTTAATAAGAACTTCTTGGATAAATACACACTTAGTGTATAGACCCTTTAACATCAGTCTCAAAAAAAGGGAGAAATATTAAAGGGGAAGATATATGCATGGGGGAGACATGTGAAAGGGGGAGTTACAAAATAAATAGAGAGAAGAAAGGAGGAGTAAACAACAAGAAAGTAGAAACAAGGTGTATCAGAACAAATCAGATAAAGAGTATTAGAATAATTGAAGCCAAGGAGAAATAGTAGAGGCAAATCTACTCATAGAGATTTTGGATACAGAAAAGACACATAAACTCAAGGGTAGTCACAAAATTTTGAGGTATATAGTTTATTACAAAATTTTGAACAATTTTGAAGTTTTGTATATATGTTGAACTGGATGTATATTATACTCAAGGAGATTAGATTCATCATGTATAGTTAAGTGTTTTTGCCACTCATATCAAAGGGGGAGATTGTTGATCTGAGATTGGTTTTGACAATTGAGTGTCAGTACAGTTAAGAAATTTACTAAGTTCATGCTGAGCTAGTAACATATGCCAAGTATAATATGGATAGATGTCAAGTTACAATGAGTGTTGAGTCACTCATGTGCCAAGTAGTTCAAGTTTTGAGTGAACAATATGTGCCAAGTAGTTCAAGTGCTGAGTAAATAGACGATGTCGAGTAGTTCAAGTGCTGAGCTAGATAGAATTATAGTATGTGCCAAGCATCACTATTAACAAGTGTCGAGTAACATAGAATTGACCTAGTTGTTTGTGATGGCACAAAAAACTATGCAAACCATTTTTGAGCTGATATATGGATAGATCTTGAAGCTTTGAAGATAAGATTAAATATATTTGGATTCCCTATGCAATCAACATGCAACCAATTAGAAAAATGGAAGGAATTGAGCGGGAAAAATGAATGAATCTTAATCGTAGATTCATACCTAACCCTAAGCCACCAAAGTCTTTTTAAAAGGGAGATGAAGCCCCATAATTCAGTATGTGAGAAAGAGCATTAGTGAATGCATGTGAGGAGATAATGCCAGCAAATATTTGAAGGAAGTTAAAAGGGGTGAATTGATCAGTATATATTCAAGGTGAGTTAGAAGAAGGACATGACTGTAGAATCAGTTATCAAAACAGAGGATCGAGGGTACACAAATTTCATATTAGATTAGAAAGGATCAAGAAGGACTGAATTGAGATTTGAAATCATCAATACCAGATTGTAAGTGTATCAGATCAAACATTCTACTGTACTTTCTAACAACTATATCAACATAATGAAATCCTTTGTATTAAGGTTAATTTAATAGTCATTGTGAAATCCTTTAACAAGGTGACATTCCAAGTGAGTGTTCTAAAGTCCTTTAGCCAGGCACACTTTTACCAAGGTGTTAAAATCCTTTAATAGGGTAGGGATCTAACAATCCTTTGTAAGTCTTTAACAGGGCAGGCCTTTCATAGGGCAGATCATGAGAATGATCAAATTATGTAACCTTAATAGGTGAACTTTATTACTACAGTAGTGAAGAATTGTGGGTGTCATCCCCACCCCAGTTTTACCTTCTCATTAGAGGGTTTTTGGGTAATCATATCTGGTGTGAAATATTTATGTGGGTGCATTTACTTTACATTGTCATTTCAATGTGTTTATGCATGCATTTTTTTAAAGTTAAAAGTTTTATTGGTTAGAGATTAGTACTTCTAATTCACCCCCCCTCATAAGTATACATTTCCCATTTGTATTTCCAACAAGATGATGAATCATGTAGTGTGATTCGAAATATTGATGGTAAAAAATTGAACATAATCTAATCCAAAAATCATACCAATAATTTCAATGGATTGTGGAAATCTGATATCTCCAAATGATAATGTTACTAACATGTGATAAAAATACTATAGTTGGAATAATTTGGCCCAAAGATTACCAAGAGGGGGTGAATTAGTACTCTACCAAAATTTTTTTTATGGATTTGATAAAACTTTTTGTTAAGTAATCACCATATGTATGCAATAATAAATTCATACTTGTAATGAAAGATTCCAAAATAAATGATGATCCACTCAACCCCAAGATTTTTCTTGTGGAAACCCAAATCGGGTGAAAATCATGCAGGATAGATGCCCAAAGATGTAAGATGAACTCTTTTGAAGTATACCCTATAAGGAGCTTAGTCTAGTTAAGAGTTTACAATAAATCTGGTTAAGGATAAACCATGTTAAGGGATTTCCCTCTAGCCCTATTAGGAGCTTTACACTATTAGAGGAGTAGCCGTGTGTGAGAGGAATTCAAACACTAATTTAAGTGTCACCCTTTTATATAATTTACAAATGAGATCTATTAGGATCTACCCAATTAAGAGAGATTATTGTAACAACTATTAGGAGACAACTAGCAAGATGATATGATGGATAGTACTATTTCTTGCTAATACACACTCAACTGACCACATAAAATTTCCTCACATCCAGATACAAAACTTCTATGAACCACACAACTCAATTCACACCCTAGCCACATTGCACGTGATCTTTTCTACTCAAAATACAACTTATTAAACATAGGATGACATTAATACATTACATTACATCAATTAGGGTTTTCCCACCGCCTTCACTTTTAATCTAAAATTTAAATTTCCTCCCTAGAAGTCTGCCAAACATCAACATCCAATTGCACAATGATTTGATAAGAAAGTTAAAACATATTACATTTCCCTAGGTGCATGTGTCTGCTCATGAATCTTTGATCAAATCGACCAATTATTTAAGTCATATGCAACTATTCACATCAACATGGACACATCATCATATAAATTTTTACCATTGATTGATTATTCAATCAAATCTACCTATATTGATCAACAATCTAATTAATTTTTTTACATTATTTGAATACTATAGACCACAATAACATGCCATAGAAATTCAAAGGCATCACAGGTCACACACATTATGCATGTCCACAAACTATATATTTTTTGAGTTTCAACCTAAGCATATAATTCATTAAAACCTTCATCCACTTCCTTAAACTCAAATACATATGCTAAATTGTACCTACAATTATCTATAAATCAAAATTACTTTATGCTTTGATAGTTTGTTTCATATTTCCCATTTTGGACAAGTTGGAAAGAAGTCTAGAATCAAACCTGCCATTTGCATCAATTGCAAAAGCATCTAAAGCCATTTTTAACTTATCTGTTTTGTTTGCATCCTCTAGCTAAGGCATTCCTTCAAATTTATTTTGAGGCATTCTATCAAATAGTTCACATACCTTGTCAATGAGTCCACATCTTGTGTCACTAGTAAAATTGTCTCATGTTTTCAATGAAAATTGGTCGAATATTCTACCCAAATTAGTCAAATGATCCACAAATGGTCTTGTGAACATTTTTCCCATTGAAATTTTGACAACTCCTTATTGAGGTCAAAATTTCTACACAAGTCTTTGTTGAAATTGGCATTACAATTGGCCATTGTGGTCGTCAAAAATTTGACCACTGTTGGTCGAAAATCCTGGCCCATCCAACCAAGATGCCAAACTCATGACAGTATCTTGGTCGGTGATTTGATCAAATTTTTTATGAAGGTTGGTAAAAAATTTGACGAATATAGAATGTTTAAAAAAAATAATAGCTGAAGATAAATATCAAGACTAATCGCTGTTGGGTGATCATTTTCCACCAGGTCAAAGACAAGAATCCATTGTGCCATTCCTCACTTGAAAAGCTAATCTTTTCGAGATCAACTCCAAGGTTTAGTATTTGTCTTGCGACGTACCAAAATCCACTTAGTTGAAGATAAATGTGATTGTTCACAAGGATTCCTTTGCTAGTTCTACTATGCTCTCGGAATGAAGTAAATCTATTTTCTATCTCAAAATAACACACAAAAAAAATTTATTTTTGTATTTCCTAGTTTTTTCAATGAATGCGATTCTAACAGTGCAACTAAAATGAGTTCCTATTCTAACAAGGGATTAGCAAAGCAAATAACAAAACTAAAAGAAAATAACATGAAATTGAAATCCTAAATGGACCTAAGGTACACAAAACAACACATTATGAGTTAAACTTTCGAAGAAATCGGAAGGAAACTAATGAAAATAGGAGCAGTGCTTCCTAGAATCCATTGATGCAATTGTTGATGGGAAATTTCAGTAACCAAATGATGTTTCACTCTTCATCAAATCAAAAGGCTACGGAAAGTGAGCTCATGTGAGACAAAGTGTTATGTAGGGAGAATTTGTGATCTCTCCTCAAGCTAGATACATCAACAAAATTCATAAATTTGTAGCAAACACCGGAACTAAAAGATCACACAACCAGAAAAAACACAATAAACCTTTGGCTACATCACAATCTCATGAATAAAATTCACAAAACAATGACACATTTAGGAAAGAATCACTACACTCCAAATACGAGCACCAAAAGCATAAATTTATTGCATAATAATGGTAGCCCTTGTTACATTTTACAATGGGTTATTTATAAGAAATCGTCTCCTCAATTTGTGTTGAGAGTGAGAGATATCTTCATGTAATAAAATGATTTTAAAACATTAAAATAAACTAAATATATATAGACTAACAATTAATCTGGTGCTTAGAGGGACTCCATCCATATTTCATTCATTAATTGGATGCACAAGCCCTTTACATGTCAAAAACAAAGAAAGCATGAGGGAGAAAGTAGGAGGGAGCCATCAGTCAAAGTGGAAGTGAATGGAAGTGCCAAAAATAGAAGCTGGTCCTTCACTAGGCGTGTGTCAAAGTTAAATTGCTATTAGAATGCACTCCCGATGCATGGAAAGTGCTATTTTTGGAACTAGTAATTAACTATCAGTGCACCTCTGAATTGTGGAGCCACAGACTTGTAAACTTGTAGAGTTGCGAACCTATGGAGCTGCAAACCTGTGCACCTCGATTGGGTCAAAAAATTCAAAATTTTACTGAGTATCAAAATTAAAATTTTGGCATCTGGGTTTTGTTCTTCTTTATCCCAAAGCTATGTTTGGATGTTTGCCGTTGAATTTCTCTATCATCTCAATAATTTTAGTTGCATCTAGAAGATCTAAAGCCTCATATTTATCCTTTACCTTCTATCTGTAGTTGTCCACCTCTATTTGAGTCTCTGCAAAATCTCCAAGTTTGGTGTCCAACTCTAACGATGCTTCCTTTTTCTTGAAGCCTTGCTTGATATCTTCATCACTGGATGCTTCCTCTAATGTCTTCTTGAAATTCTCTACTACTACCTCAACTAGCAATAGCTTCTCTCATTCTTCATCTTCAAAAATGCCCAAGCATGCATCACTGTACAACTTTTTTGCTTCCAAAATTCACTCTCAGGCTTTTTCCTTGAGCCGATGGATCTCCTCGTGTAATGTTTCCATTACTTTATTGCCATCTGCTATCTTCTCTATCCAATCATCTATCATGTCTAGCTCTTCTCTAGTATATACATCAATCAAAGTGCGGTACCTTTTCCCTTTTATGTCTTGTAGAGTTTGTAAATCCTTACTCTAGACACGTACCTCATCTATGATATTGAATTCCTACTTCAAAATTGCTACAATCTTATTCACGTTCTCCTACACAACATGCAATAACTTCAAATTCCTAGTGATTATAGTGACACCTCTATCTTCAAGGATTTCTCACAACTCTTGACAAGCTTTCAAAAATGTATTGAGCCATAAACCTTCCCCTTCTCTAAGAATGGTATTTAGCATCTTCTTAGGGCACTCAAGATCAAGAGGACCAACAACTTTGGCTAGATATCCCTCTAGGATCTCAACTTTCCTTTGAAGTGTTTGAAGTTCAATCTCATCTTGTTCCATGTGCCTGAGATTCTCTTTGACTCCCATAGTCATCATCTATCAAGCTAAATCCCATGTAGGCCTTCCTAACATAACATCATTTACTTCATAATCCTTAAGATTAACGACTTTTGTATTTGTAGCTTCAAGAGTGAAAGCCACCCGTGCAAATAAATCTTGGTTTTGTATGGTTGTGGAAAACACAAATGGAATTGCATCATGTAATGGAGACTCAAGTTCGTTCAAGATCTTTGCAATATCACAAATGTCATGCTTTAAAGTAGGGAACTGAGGCTTAGCACTCCTCATTATCTCCTTTTGGAACCATCTCAGAATTTGCTTCTCTACAACCTTGGCCCTTGATGATGAAGGGTTATGTTGAACTACCTCCTTCCCTTTATCACTCTTGCTTGGAGTCATCTCCTATTGTGAGGACTCTCCTTCTGTAGCTTTAGTCTCTGTAGATCTTGTAGCTTGCTCCTTAGCATCTTGGGAAGGTTGTTGTGCATATTCTACCATTTGTCCCTCCTTTGACACTTCATTAGTAGCCCTCGCCTTTGGTTGCTCCTGTAATGATGGTTCCTTTTGAACATATTCCTCTTCTAAACTCAGAGGTGGGGGAGTTACTAAACCCTTATCTACCATCATAATCTGTGGTGGAGAGGGAGGAATGAGATGAGGACCCTATGTTTCTGGCAGCATCTGCATCTAGTCTTCCTATTGGAGCTCACTTGTAGTGGTATCCCTGATCTTATCCCCAACCAAATTTGTACCCACGGGCATGAAAACAAAATTTTTCATGGAGAAAATATCATCAGCTCCTTCTATTTTCTCATTCACCCACTGCTACACTTCATCTTTTGAAGAAGAGAGTTCTAATGGTTCTACTTGGGTGGATGGTGGGGCACTCGTGGCACTCTTTCTTCTTTCCAACTCTGTGGCTTTTGCTAGCTGAGTCCTCCCTTGTAGGGGTACCTGTTCCTCCTCCTCTTCTAATTCTATTTCTCCCTCATCTTCTTCTTCTTCCAGAATGGTTTCGGGAATAGATGGATTAGGCACTAATCTTCTATTGATCCTTTTCCTTTTCTTCATCTTCATTTTGATCCTCTTATGTTTCTTTGGGATAGAAAGAGAGGGGGCTCTTCTTGTACAGGAGGAATGGAGGCTTATGATATTTCTCCCTCTTTTGGTTGGCTTGACACAACAGGGGGCAACTAAGGTTCATCCTAGATTTGAGTAACTCCAATATCTTGGGACCTTTGTATACTTGGTTCCTACTGCTGGGGAGAGACCTATTTTGCAACCTATTCTATCTAAATCCTCTGAGAAGAGGTCCTCTTTCTCTTTCCCTTCCTTTCTAGAGGGTGATAATATCCAATTGGGCGATCAAGCTAGAAGACTATCTGTGCCTAATAGGAGACTTGAGCGCAAAGGTAGGAACTGTGACTTTCCTTCCTTTACCCCTTTTTGGGTGAGCATGTGCATGGAAGATTACATTATTAGGAATTGGATCAAGTGAAAAAGGTTTTTTGATCCAATCCTTTGTCATTCTGATGACATGTCTTGCTTGATGATTAATGTGATCTCTTTCTTCCATGTCAACCTATGCATTTCGAATACGTCTTTCACCAATTTTATCCACATTGAATAGGGGGTCCAGTAACTCCTTTGAATCTTATTGCTTTATCTCCTTAGGGATGTTCAACTGGAGAGCCTTCTCTGCAAGATACAAAGTCATCCTAAAATAGTCCCTAATACAAACATCATAGTCATTTGTGGCATTCATCCAGTGATCTTCAACACCATCTTCATGATGGAAGTCTTTTCTTGCCAGACTCTCCACTTTACCAACATTTACAAAGTATGGCCGAGGAGAGTTGTATTCTTCAAGAGGATAGTTCTCCCATTCCCACTCGAAGGTCAGAATATCCTATTTTTTCTTCACCTGATACGACCCAATGACCAATGGCCATTCCCAACAGGGTCTCCATCACCTCTTTATCTTCTCATAGGCTGACTCAATTTGCCTAGAGATTTCCAATAGTACTAACTTGTTAGTTGGGTATCTCAGAAGATTCTTAGTATTGATGGATGCACCAGCTATGCATAAATATGTGAATGTGTTGAATTGGATGAAATAGGCTTTGAGAGCCATGATCTGTGCTTTGGCTTCATTAGATAACCTTTTCCCATAGTCACCCTCAATGAATTGTATGATAGAAAAGATGAACACATCATTCACAATCCTATTTTCCTTGCTCGATGCTGAGAGATTCTTCTTCACCAATTGAGGATAAACTATGTAAGGCTAGGCATTAGGGTCCATCATACTGCCTCTCCTATACAAACTAGGATAGTTTGTGGCCCTCGCTACAAGAAAGTACATAGGTAAGAAGTTATTTAAAATTTCTTCTTGTTGTTTACTTCCCTCAGTTTCTCACACAAGTTTTCACTTAGTGTGGTGGCCCAGTCCAATGGTATCTTTGCCTATCTGGTGGTATCAATGAAGTTGACCTTGAATGTGCTAAGGTGACCTGCTAGAGGTAGGACCATGACTCTACTCAAGCAAATAATGGAGTATCCAATGTCTTCCTTCATGTATCCTTGATTCATATCCACTTTTCTAGTTATCCTTCCCTGAGGAGGCTTCTCAATTAGGTACAAGGATTGTACAATGTCAATGGATTCTTGCTGATGCTCCTTGTACCATCTCTCAGCCACTTCATAGGAAAGTTAGATGAACTAGTCTGCTCTTGGTAGGTGGAAAACCTTCTCAATGTTGTCAGGTTGCAAATACAATGCCACTTCCCCTGTGATGCTTTTGACCACCCTCTCATTAGGAATGAAATGCTGTGATAGGGCCATAATTTGTTTAGCTGATTGTACTAACATGAGATGTGATGCTGTACTCACTAATCCAGAACAGATCAATGTAGATACCAAGGCTGACCTCTTTGTTGGCTTGTTGCAAATTCTCAGGAAATCTGCCAAATCTGTGTGTCCGAGGTTGGTATCTTGAATTTTAGCATAGTCATCACGGAATCTTGACTTTGAAGGTACACCTTGGAACTTGAACATGACTGGTTTGGGTGCTACTTTGGATGTGGATGACATTTAATTATCTGTACATTGTGAGAGAAAAAAAAATTGTTATTAGTCCAACATTAAAAAAAAAAAAACTATGAATAAATAATAAAAAAAAATGCTCCTTGTTTGGGAATTTATTTATTTTAATCTAAATTTTTTTTTTCAAAAGTTTAGATTAAAAAAAAAAAGCATTTATAATTTTTTTTTTAACATTTAAGGAAAAGGAAAAAAAAATGCATGTATGGGGGACGCGGGCGCCCAAAGGGGTGCCGTGTGAGTCATGCCACGTAGGTATTGTTAAAGGGGCACTACATGAGCATCACCATGCGAGTGCACTCAAAAGGGCACCACGTAGGTCGCACCGTGCGAGCATCATGAAAGGGGTGCCATGTCACAAAAGGGTGCTGCCATGCAAGCGTCACAAAAGAGTGGCGTGTAGGTCGCACCGTGTAGATGCCATTGCATGGGCATTGAATAGGAGCATTGTGAAAGGGTCTTGCCATGCGACCGCTGTTTAAAGATGAACATCACAAAACAAAAGGGGGCACCATGTGTGGGCACTGCCTCACGGGTGCTACTTCGCGCGCGAGGGAAACTTACCCTAGTGTGAGTGATCTTCAGAAAGAAATGAAGTTATGAGAAAAATTGAGAATGTGTTGGGCTTTTATAGCTCCACAACGGTTTGGGTGCATGGCCCACCTCAGTGCGTAGGGAGCACTCTGTCTGTGCGTGCAGGGATGTGCTTGACAATAATTTAATAATCTTTTTTTTTTTGAAATTTGCATTTCAATTTTCTATAATTTTTTATTTTTTCCAATTTTCTAATGTTTTTGTGTTTTTTCGAATTTCTATTTTTTTGTGATTTTTTGATTTTCTAATTTTTTTTGTTATTTTTTCAAAATTTTAATTTTTTTGTTATTTTTTCAAAATCTTAAAGTTTTGTTATTTTTTCAAATTTTTTATTTTTTGACTCCAAAAAAATCTAACTCTAACAAAACTTTCTTCTCCCGACTCTCGAATTATGAGTCTACAAGTCGAAAAAAGTAGAGGGTTCCCATTCCTTACTAGAAATTGGGTGTGTGTTTTGGACACCATATCAAATAGCCTCGAAAAAAGGAAGAAATGACCAAGGCATTTCTTCATCAGAAAACATTCCTCTAACATGTGTCAAACACCAACTAAACTTTGAACATCTCAAGCGTCTTTCAGATGACTTTACAATCAAAATCTCAGAATTTGAAACCTTCAAACTCAGTATGTGCATTGTGTATTCATTCCTTTTGATGTGTCAGGATGCAGTCAATCAAATTTTTTTGATAACTCAAAAACAATCTTCCACTCCTCCCAATTCATTCATTCAGAATATCCAATAAGGCTTTTTATCAATCAATTGGTTGACCAAATGAAAGAATCAATTCGAGGGCTCTTGGCGGGATGCCACATTCTTTTAAATTTCTAGCTATTTGAATAATTACTCCATGTCATTCAAAATGTTACTTTTGATGAAACAATGTGTATCTTTTTCCATTTTAGATCTTTAGAATCCTTCAGACTTAACACCATATTTTCTCCTTTTTCTTTATTTTCTATATCCTGACTATGCTTAGACTGTGTAGTCAAGACATCAGTGTCGTTTCTCAGATTCGATCTCTTGTGAACATCCCTTGCGTTCCTCTTTTAGAACTTTTGGAAAACTCTCATGCCAAACAAAAATCTTAGCAACCTTTAAAGGAGACCCTTCCTATTCGAACCAGTTGAAGTTTGGATCATCTCTTGCCATCTTTGACTTCAATTTGAAACAACACCTAAACAATCAAATTTTAAAAATTTGCAAAGTGTTGAGAACTTGTTGGTCAAGGCTTCTAATTTCTAGACTGCAAATCCCTTGTTTCCACAAGAAATGTTGGTTGCTCGGTTGGTATAAGACACACAATTGTCCAAATGTTTTGACAAAGAAATACCTCTTCTTGAAATTAGAACCAAAGAGTGGGTAGTGAAATCTTAAGAGAAAATCTCGAGTACACCTTACCCCGCAGGACTGACACAACTTTGAAAAGAAATGCACGAATGAAAGAAAACATGCAACATGAAAGAAAACACACTTGCAAAAATAAAATTCTAAGCTAAACATACAAAGAAAACTTAATTACATTTTTTTGTGTCTTTTAGGCTTCAAAATAATGCTTTAGAAAATGCCCATTTATAGGCAAGGGAAGAAATTCCCCGTATAAGGAATTGAGCCTAAAAGTGTTTTCTCCCAAAATTTCCACGATCTAATAAGGGCCTGTCCACAAGCGTTGAAACTTGGTATGACTACTTGGCTTTTGTTTTGCCTTATCCTAGAGTAGAAGCAGGTCAAAAATCCTAAATGATTTGATCCTGGCTCTTTTGTCAAACCATCTTTTCACAATAGCCTGATGTTTAGCCATGCACTCCAATGTAGCTATTCATTTTTAATCCATCTCTAAAAGATTCGTCAATCTAATTTTTACTTTGTTAGCATCTTCAGCATACCCACTCATGAATTTTAAAATCAAAATTCTGACATTAAATGGGAACATTGGTTCTTGTCCGTAGACAAGAAAATATGGAGAAGTCCCCAAAGCATTTTTGACTCTCACTTGATCTATCCATAAAGCATATTTGAGTTGTGTATGCCAATTCCTAGGATTCTTCTTCAACAATCATCTTATCATTGTGATCAAGTTCTTATTTGTAGACTTTGCTACCCCATTTCCTTATGGGTAGTAATTTGAGGAAAACTTGATAATGACTTGATTTTCAAATGCCCACTGCATCAAGAATGTAGATGCAAAAGAAAATCCGTTATCGCACACAAGGGCAAATGGAATTCCAAATTTGGTAACAATGTGTTCTTCCAAAAAGTTTGTCACCACCTTTGTAGTGCAATTTCTAAATGTTTCTGCTTCTGTCCATTGTGTGTAGTAATCCATAGCTATAAGAATATATGCATATCTAGTTGATGATGGTGGGTTGACCGGACCAATGAAATCTAGCCCCCACTTTGTGAAGGGGCGTATCTTGTACATAGGTTGTAAGGGAATTACTGGATTCCTTTCTCTATTGGCACTGGTTTGATAGATATGCCAAGAGCGTACATGCTCAAAAGTGTCTTTGAATATTGAGGGCCAAAAATAACCTGATCTTAGAATCATGTGGGCTGTTGCTTTTGCCGAACCATGTCCTGTACCATACTTATCATTAAAGTGTTCTAAGACTTATTTTGCTTCCTCACGGCCTAAACACTTCAGATAAATCCCTTCATAGTTTCTTTTGTACAACTTGTTATCCAGTAACATTTAAGACTTGCATTTCATCTTATGTCCCTTACATTGTGAACTATTCATCAATTTGGGGCATTGATCTTGTAAAAGGTAATAAAAAATGTCTTGGTACCATACGTTTGTCACCACTCCTTGATTAACATCAACTTGTGACACAACCATTCTTTTCTGATCATCCTTATCTGTCTCATCATCAAACTTGAATTCCTTTTCATTTCCATCTTGGTTATCAACTATCATCTTTGACAACCCTTGACCTCTGACTAATCTCATGGATTGGATTTCGAGATCAAATTTTTGAAGTATGTCCATCCACTTTTCTCTCCTTTCACTGAGTTCATTCTGCATCAAAAGCATCTTTACTGCTGGATTAGGCACAATTGCATACACCTTACTTCTAAGTATGTAGTGATGGAACTTCTTTACTGCCTTGATCAATGCAAAGTATTTTTATCAAGTTTTGAATATTTCAACTTTGCATTCTTCAAAGGACAACTTATAAAAGCAATTGGTTTCTCATCTTCCTTTTCCCTTTTCTGTGTTAAGATCCTTGCACAAGAATGTTTGAAAGCAAAGGAATAGATCTTAAAAGGCAACTAGTAATTAGGACTCACCAAAACTAGGGCCGTTGAAATGGGAACCTTGATATCTTCAAATGATTTCTTTATCTTGGGAACCCATTTTGTCTTAGCCCCCTTTTTGAGTAAATTGTTAAGGGGACAAACTATCTCTACAAATTCACTTATGAATTTTTGCAAAAAGTTTGTCTTTCCAAAGAAGACTTCAATTCCTTTCGACTATGTGGAGGTGCTAACTTTAGAATGGATTCAACTCTATCTGGATCAATGGAGATTCCAACTTCAAAAATAACATGTCCCAGGAGCTTTCCTTTAGTAACACAAAATGAGTATTTCTTGGGATTAAGAGATATGCTGTATTTACGACACCTATTGAATACCTATCTCAGATTAGCAATGTGAGTACTTCGATCTTTTGAAAAGATAGTAAAGTCATCCATGTAGATAACTATGCATCTATTAATCAATCCTTTGAAAGCTTCATCCATCACTCATTGAAATATAGCTCACACGTTAATTAGTCCAAAGGGCATCCTTCTGTAGGCAAAAGTTCCCCACTTCATTGTGAAAGCCATCTTTAGCCTATCTTCTTCGTCAACCATCACCTGATCATATCTTGAGTAACCATCCAAGAATGACACCATTTTTGAACCATTAACAATTTTCAAAACCTCATCTAGTGAGGGAAGAGGATAATTGTCTTTCTGGGATGCTAGGTTCAAGTTGCAAAAGTCAACACAAAGATGGATCTCTGTAGTCTTCTTCCACATAGGAACCAAATTTGCCACCCATGTGGAATGGAAAATAGGAAATATGATCGTAGCATCTAGTAACTTCTTTAATTCTTTCATGATCAGTGGTTCAATGAGAGGATTTACCGATCTTTGTCTTTGTTAGAATGGTTTGGCATTGGGCTTTAGCAAGATGTCATGTGTGATAATCTTAGGATCATAAGTCTTCAACTCTTCACAGCTCCGAGCAATGACATCCTTATACTTGATGAGTAATTTGAGCATATCCTCCCTTTCTTGTGAGTTGCACCCTTTTCCTATCTATACCATCCTTGCTTCTTCATCAATACCCAAATTGTACAAGACACATTCTTCGATTCCCTTTTCTTGAGTTTCCCTTCTATTAAGTGCTAATTCATCATGATCAAAAATGCATTCTAATTCAACCATTCCTTTCAGAATAGTGTTAGTTTTTAAATTTAGAATCCCATCTTTGTCTTCAAGCCCATCATCTTTAGGTCTATCCTCTAGTGTATCATCAATCTCTTGTCCCTCAAAATGGTGACTACACATGATAAACTCAAGTATATGTTGATCATCTTGAAAAACCTAAAAGTTGGCGATATTATCAGGAATGGATGGAACAATGACCAATTCTATTGAAAATCTTTTCAACTTGGTTGCTTCAACTAGTTGTAAAGCACTTGCTAAGATGGTGAGAGCATCTGCTACCATATTCTTTCTTCTTGGGATGGATTTGATGTTTAAGGCTTCAAAGTCATCCATTATATCCCATACCCTTTTTCTGTAAGCAAGTAATCTTTTATCGTTGCAAGAGTATATGGATTTTACTTATCATATGGCTAGTTGAGAATCCCCTTTATTCTAAGAGCTATGACTCCCTTTTCCAGTGCAAAGAGAAGTCCTCAAATTAATGCCTCATATTATGCAACATTGTTAGTACATCTAAACCGTAACCGATATGTAGCATAAAAAGACCTACCTTTTGGGTTGACCAATTCGATACCTGCATCGGCTCCCATTTTGTACCTAGAACCATCAAAGCAAAGTGTCCAAATTGCATTTTCCTTGGGTTTCCCAACTTTATGTTTATTTACCCTTAATTTCTCTTTCACTTGAGCCTTGAATGACTATTTCTTAGGAACCCATTGTAACTTTCTTGGTGTACGACTTGACGAGTCCCCTCCATAATCTGTAGATAGAGGAAGTGCATGTTTTTCTTGTTTATCTTGAATTTCCCCTATCAACTCTTTGATTTCCTCAACTTTAGGTTCAGGATGAATGACTACTAAAGTCCATCCTTTATCTTTTACATATGATCTCCTTCTTTGGACTTTAATCATCCCTAGATGAGGAGAAGGCAATCCTCCACCATCTGAAGAGGTATCACTATATGAAATGTTCAAATCTTCACTTTCTTCTTCAATATTTTCAACAAGGTTGGATGAGTTGACCAGATTTTGGTTTTTTGTGAATTCATTTGTTGAGGTGTTTTTATCCTTGTTTTCCATTATGTGTGTCAGTACCTTTGCTACTACTTCTTGGCATGATGAGCATTCAAATTTAGAGTGACTAACTTTGTGTAACCAACAAAATCTTAGAAGGAGGAGGATGCTGGGATCATCTTCCTCTCCTAAACATTGTAAATTAGTCACCATACTATCTATGAACTGTGTCACGATTTCACTTTTAGGTACTAGCACCTTAGGTCCCTCTTTCTAATCTTGAGGTGTATTGGTTGGAACCACATCCAATACCATCACTTTGTATGAACCCAAGTCCAATTGTAAGAATGCTATCTCATTTGGGGCATTGCAATCTATAATCATTGTTTTCAATTTGGGCTCAACATCTATCTTGATTTGATTGTTCAATCCTTTCCATGGCAACCACAATTGAGTGAAGTCTTTAGAAAACCATCCTCTCAGACATTTCATCCTTTCTCTACTTAGGAGTAACCCATATGTTTTCAAGATATCAATGACATGTATGTTGATAACATCCTAAATCTGAGGGTTAATTGTCAACTGTAGCCGCACATCTTTTAGTACACCAATGACTTTCACCTCTGTTCTATCCAATTGTATCACCACTCAATTAGAAGGTTGAGGACTAACTCCTAGCCTTTGAGATATCGATAATGGAATTATGTTACATGAAGCTCCTGAATCAATAAGGTAATTGTGAAGATTCTTCACATATATCCTGATGCTAAGTAAAAATGGGGGTACCTCAACTTTGTCTTTGAACATTGTGGGCATCACTTTTGACCCATTTACTTGTTGTGATACTATCTTTTGAGGGACAACATTCGTATTGTGGGAAACCTTTGTATTATCCAATGTTTTCATGAGTGCTTCTCATTGTTATGGACAATTTTGTAACATGTCAAACATGGACATATTGGCAGTGGACCAAGTAGGATTCTTCACTATTGTTGGTACACTCACTTGATTCTGATACTATTATTTTCCCTACACTAGTCTTACCAGTGGTGGATTGTTATTTTCCCTTGGATCAGGTGGAGTTGGTTGTAAACCTAGAGGAATCCCATCCATCAAGAGTTCCTTTCTATTTTTGGGATTATATGTATTCTGATTGTCACTGCGAAAAGAAAACATCTCATCTTGTTGAATATCAGGTTCCTGACTAAATGAGAACAAGAATGAGAATTCCTCTCTTGTTGGTTGTTCCACTTGTGCATTCTATGCAGAATCATAGGATTCCAATAGGATAGCATTGAATTGTACAGGAGGAGGATTGTCATTTACTTGTGAATTTTGATTCATCTCCTGATTGCCATTATAGTAAGAACCATCATTGTTGAGCACATTTTGGCTATCATAATACTGATTGATATTAGCATATTGAACGTTGTTGTTGTTGTTATTAGTAGGAATGCTTCCATTATTTGGTTAAGTGTTCCATTATCAGTTCTACCTTTGGAAGCCATTGTTTCAATGGGGAGGATTGAAGTTGTTTCCTCCATTGTTGTTTCCTGCATTGTTGTTATTGTTCCTGTTAAAGTTCTTGTTGTAATTCTGACCAAAATTATTGTTGTAAGGGCCAACATTGTTTCTTTGGAAGTTGTTATTTTTTCCTTATGAAAATCTAAGATGTGTCAATTCATTGTTCATCTATGGCATAGTCTTCTTCATTTGACCAACTTTTGAAATGAGGTTATTGTCTATTTCCATGAGAACTATAACCTTCTATTCAAAGAAAGCTATTTTTGGAGGCTCATACCCTAGATATGTTATCACTTGAGTTTGTGGAGCAGGTGCCTACTATAATGGAATTGGGTGCATAGGTATGAACTGGCTAGGCACCATGGGTGCTCCCACAGGGTATGTTGGTATTGTAGGGACTACTTGTGTTGGAAGAATCATTCCTCCTCCATCAGGATTGGCTTGCTTCATGAATGTGATCACTTCTGCAATGAATTTGTCTAATGTGTAAATATTTTCTGCAAAAAGTCTTCTTAGAAAGATTGTAGTAAGATGGTCCATAGTATTTAGATAAATTTGAATAGCAGCTTCAACCGATATGGTGTATGGAATTTCCAACTTGTAGTAGGCTATATGAAAGTGATGATTGAAGTGAGAAACTATCTCAGCTGGATCCCTTTTAATTGATATGAATTGTTGATGTATCACAGCTGGATTGATGAATGTTTTGAATTGTTCCAAGAACAATTTTTTGAATGTATCCCAATCTCCAATGCATCCCAATGGAAAATTGACATACCAATTGAAGGAAATTTCTCCCAAAGAGTAGGGAAATAAATGCCACATCCTCATTAGCAACTTGGTTGTGATTGCAAATTTCCTTGAATACTTTGACATGATCTTCTATAGTTCAAGTCTCACCATAGATGAATTTGGGGAAAAACTTCTCAGGATTCTTAAGGGGGTCATGAAGTGCACCTCTCAAGTTTATTGGTGAGTCCATGACATTCTTGAAAAAGGCCATTGGAGGGTTTGGTGGACCTAATAGTGGTTGTTGAGGAGTAGCTATTGAATATGCAGTGGTCCACCAGGTGGTTGGAGTGGAGGTGGAGTTGAAGAAGATGATGAAAGTTTGAATGGAAGTGGTTAAACTAGAGATGTTCCCTTTTCACTACGTGATTAAGCTCAAGAAACTCATGTGCACTTGGTGTAGACCTTAATGCTTGCTAAAATGGGGATTTTGGATCAATATCCTCTAGCTTGCATCAATTCTGGAAAAAGTGCACCTCTCTGCAAAAGTACACTTTCTCACCTCTCTAAATTTTGTGTACCACAAAGTTTTGCACACCTGTGCACCTATGAAGTTGTAGATCTTTGGACCTATGTAGCTGCAGACTTCTAGACCTATGTACCTATGGAGCTATGGAGTTGTGGACCTAAATTTGTCAAAAACTCAAGAATTTTTTTTGAACTTTTGGTGAAGCACAGATTATTGTAGGAGTGCAAAATTTTGCAACTTAGACAAGTTTTCTTCCTTTCTAGTAGTCAAAAGGGGGCCATCCTAGTGCCACTTCTATTGGGTGGTCATTTTACATGAAGTCAATAGCAAGAATCCATTGCACAATTCCTCTCTTGAAAAACTAATCTTTTTGAGATCAACTCCAAGGTTCAACATTTGTCTTGAAACATACCAAAATCTGTTCAGTTGAAGATAAATGTGATTGTTCATGAGGAGGCCTTTGCTGGTTCTACTATGCTCTCAGAATGAAGTAAATCTATTTTCTATCTTAAAATAACACCAAAAAGAACAATATTTTTGTATTTCTTTCTTTTTTCAATGAATGCGATTCTAACAGTGCAACTAAAATGAGTTCCTATTCTAACAAGGGTTTAGCAAAGAAAATAACAAAACTGAAAGCAAATAACATGAAATTGGAATCGTAAATGGACATAAGCTATAGAAAACAACACGCTGTGAGTTAAACTCTCAAATAAATCAATAGGAAACCAATGAAAAGAAGAGCAACGTTTCCTAGAATCCACTAATGCAATCATCGATGGGAAATTTCACTAATCGAATGATGTTTCACTCTTCATCAAATCACAAGGCCATGGAAAGTGCACTCATGTGAGATAAAGAGTTATGTAGGCACAATTTTTGATCTCTCCTCAAGCTAGATACGTCAACAAAATTTGTAAATTTGTAGCAAACACCAGCACTAAAAGATTGCACAATTAGAAACAACGCAATAAACCTTTAGCTCAATCACAATCTCATGAATAAAATTCACAAAACAATGACACATTTAGGCAAGAATCACTACACTCCAAATGTGAGCACCAAAAGCATAATTTTATTGCATAATAATGGAAACCCTTGTTACATTTTACAATGGGGTATTTATAAGAAATTGTCTCCTTAATTTGTGTTGAGAGTGAGAGATATCTTCATGTAAAAAGATGCTTTTAAAACATTAAAAAAACTAAATATATACAGACTAAAAATTAATCTGGTGCTTATAGGAACTCCATCCATATTTTATCCATTAATTGGATGCATGAGCCCTTTACATGTCAAAAATAAAGAAAGCACAAGAGAGATAGTAGGAGGAAGCTATTAGTCAAATTGGAAGTGTTAGAATTGCTTTAGAATAACTGGGGGGGGGGAGGGTGTGAATCAATTATTCACGGTCCAAATGTCCTATTCAAACTTTTCACTAAGTATAGTGAAATCATTCAACCATTCATTCATCCAAGCTTTAACTTATCTAATCAGCAAGTTATTGTAAATCAACATGCAAGCATAACACATAAGAAATCAACACATGACATAGTGATTTACATGGAAACCCAATTTGGAAAAAATCACCAGTAACATGCTACTCAATTCTCACTCTTTTGAAGTGATGCCCTATGAAAGGCCTGCCCTATTGAAGGCTTACAACACACTATTAAATGTGACCTTGTTAGAGGATTTAACCACCCTGTTAGAAGTGGGCCTAGTTAGAGGACTTTAGAACAGTCACTTAGAATGTTACCCTATTAAAGGATTTACAAATGGCTGTCAGGCCAACCTAAGTCCATAGGATTTTTAGATCTAATAAAATTGCTAGAAAGTATTAGAAAGTCTTAACTTGAATACAACATGCAACTTATCTTATAGATCTCAGATCACTTCTCAACTCATACCCTTGCCTGGCCTTCAATCTCTGCAACTCTTTGAAAGCGTACCCTCCTTTCAAGCTTTGTCTCCTTGAGTCTCCACACTCAATGTACCAGTGCAATCAACTCTTCATGACCACTCATAGAAGCAAAGCCTCTATGCTCTTCCTTCTCCTAGATGTCTCCTCCTTGACACCCTTCTAACCACTTTGTAGATTTGTCCCTTTAGCAGCAACAATATTAGCAACTTTTTGCTTCTTGGTCTATGAATTCTTAAATAGAAGTCTTAGAGTACCTTTTTCCATTTGATTCTTCCATTTTTTTTTTTTAAATTTCAATTTGCATGGATTAGGTAGGATTCATTGCATCCAACCCATATTCTGTTTCCTTTAGAAACTTCTTGAATAATCTTTTAGAATTCACACAAAAAAATGATTTACATAGGATTCTGTGCCACCAACTCATCATCCTTATCTTCCAACTCATTCACAAAATTCAATGTAACCACTATGTCAGCTTAGATTTGGAAAATCTTTATCTTTTGAAATAATGTAATAGCTCGACACTATTGAAATAATGGTACTCAACACATATTGTGTTACTTGGCATCAACTGTGTTTTTCTTGATGCTCGACACCTAAAGATCACTTGGCACCAACTGAAATTTTTTGATGCTTGGCACCTGATCTTCACTTGGCACATGAAGATCACTTGGAATACACTAAAGTTTTTTGTTACTCAGATTGTACTAAGAATTTTTTCGGCTTCAACTAACTTGCTCGGCAACCATTAATGATCTTAGTTCAAGCTTTGCAATCAACCTTGTTATAACTTCTTCCTCCAATGTTTCTAAGTGTGACCGCCCTTTGTATCTTTGAGTATGTCATTAATACATTACTTAACCATTATCTTAACTGATCCTTGCACTTCATTACAACATCATAACTCAACCTTTCCCTTAGGTGCTCTTGTTGCATCTTGTTGATCAAATCCTCTTCATTAATCAACTAAGTGATAGTACTTGGATCTTATAAGAAAATATCATCCCTAAAAATAGTAGGTTTGACATCAATGACAAAACAATGATTGAAACCATTCTTTTACAACAATCTTCCTTCTTTGCAACAATCTCCCTCTTTGATCTTCAAAAACAATGAGCTTTTCAATTAGATTTCCAATAGGAAGTGCATGGAGGTGCCAAAAATAGAAGTTGGTCCTTCACTAGGTGTGTGTCGAAGTTAAACTATTGTCAAAATGTGCTCTTGATGTATGGAAAGTGCTATTTTTTGAATTGGCAGTTAACTGTCAGTGCACCTCTAAATTGTAGAGCTATGGACCTATGGAGTTATATGAAAATGCAAAGCTATGGACTTGCGGAGCTACAGATTTGCACCCCTTGACTAGGTCAAAAAATTCAAAATTTTACTGAATATCAAAATTGAAATTTTGGCATCTAGGTTTCATTCTTCTTTATCCCAAAGCTATGTTTGGATGTTTGCCCTTGAATTTCTCTATCATCTCATTAATTTTAGCCACATCTAGAAGGTCTAAAGCCTCATATTTATCCTTTACCTTCTATCTATAGTTGTCCACCTCAATTCGAGTCTTTGCTAAATCTTTGAGTTTGGTGTACAACTCTAACAGTGATTCCTTTGTCCTGAAGGCTTGCTTGATATCTTCATCACTGGATGCTTCCTCTAATATCTTCTTGAAATTCTCTACTACTGCCTCAACTGGCAATAGCTTCTCTCATTCTTCATCTTCAAAAATGTCCAAGCATGCATCAGTGTACACCTTTTTTGCTTCCAAAATTCACTCTCAGGCTTGGTCCTTGAGCCAATGGATCTCCTCATGTAATGTTTCCATTAGTTTATTGCCATCTGCTATCTTCTCTATCCAGTCATCTATCATGTCTAGCTCTTCTCTATGATATACATCAATCAAAGTGCAGTACCTTTGCCCTTTTATGGCTTGTAGAGTCTGCGAATCCTTACTCCAGACATGTACCTCATCCATGATACTGAAGTCCTGCTTCAAAATTGCTATGATCTTATTCACGTTCTCCTATGTAGCATGCAATAAATTCAAATTCCCTATGATTATAGTGACACCTCTATCTTCAAGGCTTTCTTTCCACTCCTGACAAGGTTTCAAAAATGGATTGAGCCATACACCTTCCCCTTCTCTAAGAATGGTATTTAGAGTCTGCTTGGGGCACTAAGGATCAAGAGGACCAACAACTTCGGCTAGATATCCCTTTAGGATCTCAACTTTCCTTCAAAGTTTTTGGAGTTCAATCTCATCTTGTTCCATGTGCCTAAGAACCTCTTTGACTCCCATAGTCATCATCTGTTGGGCTGAATCCCATGTAGGCCTTTCTAACATAACATGCTTTACTTCATAATCCTTAAGACTAATGGCTTCTAAATCTATACCTTTAGGAGGGAGAGCCACTTATGCAAATAAATCTTGGTTTGATATGGTAGTGACAAACATGAATGGCATTGCATCATGTAATGGAAACTTAGGTTTGTTAAAGATCTTTGCAATATCACAAAGGTCATCCTTTGAAGCATGGAACTGAGGCTTAGCACTCCTCATTATCTCCTTTTGGAGCCATCTCATAATGTGTTTCTCTATGACCTTGGCCCTTGATGACGAAGGGGTATGTTCAACTACCTCCTTCCCTTTATCACTCTTTCTTGGAGTCATCTCCTATTGTGAGGACTCTCCTTCTGTAGCTTCAGTCTCCATAGATCCTGTAGCTTGCTCCTCAACATCTTGGGAAGGTTGTTGTGCATATTCTACCATTTGTCCCTCCTTTGATAGTTCATCAATAGCCCTCACCTCTAGTTGCTCCTATAATGATGGTTCCTTTTGAACCTATTCCTCTTCTAAACTTGGAGGTGGAGGAGTTACTGAACCCTTATCTACCATCATAATCTATGATTGAGAGGGAGGAGTGAGATTAGGACCCTGTGTTTCTAGTGGCATCTACATCCAATCTTCCTGTTGGATCTCACCTATAGGGGTATCCCTAATCTTATCCCCAACCAACTTTTTACCCACAAGCATGAAGTCAAAATCCATCATGGAGAAAACATCATCACCTCCTTCCCTTTGCTCATTCACCCATTGCTACACTTCATCTTCTGAAGAAGAGAGTTCTAATGGTTCTACTTGGGTGGATGGAAGGGTACTCGTGGCACTCTTTCTTCTTTACAACTTTGTGGCTTTTGCTAGTTGAGTCCTCCCTGATAGGGGTACCTATTCCTCCTCCTCTTCTAATTCTATTTCTCCCTCCCTCATCTTCTTCTTCTTCTAAAATGGTTTTGGGAATAGATGGATTAGGCACTAATCTTCTATTGATCCTTTGAATTTTCTTCATCTTCATTTTGATCCTCTTATTTTTCTTTGGGATAGAAGGAGAAGGGGCCTCTTCTTGTACAAGAGGAATGGAAGCTTTTGGGATTTCTCCCTCTTTTGGTTGGCTTGAAACAACAGGGGGCAACTGAGGTTCATCCTAGATTTGAGTAACTCCAATATCTTGGGACCTTTGTAGACTTGGTTCCTATTGCTAGGGAGAGACCTGTTCTATCTGAATCCTTTGAGGAGATGTCCTCTTTCTCTTTCCCTTCTTTTTTGGAAGGTGATAATATCTAGCTGGGTGATCAAGCTGGTAGACTATCTCTAGCCTAATAGGAGACTAGAGTGCAATGGTAGGAGCTATAACTTTCCTTCTTTTACGCCTTTTTGGGCAAGTATGTGCATGGAAGATTACAGTATCAAGAATTGGATCAAGTGGAAAAGGTTTCTTGATCTAATCCTTTGTCATTCTGATGACATGTCTCGCTCGATGATTAATGTCATCTCCTTCTTCCCTATCAACCTCTGCATTCAGAATAGGTCTTTCACCAATTTTATCCATGTCAAACAGGGGGTCTTGTAACTCCTTTGAATCCTATTGCTTTATCTCCTCAAGGATGTTCAACTGGAGAGCCTTCTTTTCAAGATACAAAGTCATCCTACAATAGTCCCTAATATAGACATTGTAGTCATTTGTGGCATTCATCCAGTGATCTTCAATAGTATCTTCATGATGAAAGTCTTTTCTTGCCAAACTCTCCACTTTACCAACATTGTCAAAGTATGGCCAAGGAGAGTTGTATTCTTCAAGAGGATAGTTCTCCCATTCCCACTTGAAGGTCAGAATATCCTATTTTTTCTTCACTTGATACATCCCAATGACGAATGGCCATTCCTAGCAAGATCTCCATTGCCTCTTTATCTTCTCAAATGCTAACTCAATTTTCCTAGAGCTATCCAATAGTACCAACTTGTCACTTGGGTATCTTAGAAGCTTCTTGGGATTGATGGATTCACCAACTACCCATAAATACATGAATGTCTTGAAGTGGATGTAGTAGGCTTTGAGAGCCATGATCTATGCTTTGGATTCATCAGATAACCTTTTCCCATATTCACCCTCAATGAATTGTACGATAGAAAAGATGAATCCATCATTCACAATCCTATATTCCTTGCTCGGTGTTGAGAGCTTCTTCTTCATAAGGCCAAGCATTAGGGTTCTGCATATTGCCTCTCTTGTAAAAACTAGGATAGTTTTTTGCCCTCGCTGCAAGTAGGTACACTAGGTAAGAAGTCATGTAAAACTTCTTCTTGTTATTTACTGCCCTCAGTTGCTCACATAAGTTTTCACTTAGTGTGGTGGCCCAGTCCAATGGTATCTTTGCCTGTCTGATGGTCTCAATGAAGTTGACCATGAATGTGCTGAGGTGACCTAGGGTGGGTAAGCCCATGACTCTACTCAGGAGAATAATGGAGTACCTAATGTCTTCCTTCATGTATCCCCAAGTCATATCCACTTTTTTGGTTATCCTTTTGCAAGGAGGCTTCTTAATCAGGTACAAGGATTGTATAATGTCAATGGCTTCTTGCTGATGCTCCTTGTACCATCTCTCAGCTGCTTCATAGAAAAGTCAGATAAATTGGTCTACTCTTGGTAGGTGGAAAACCTTCTCAATGTTGTTAGGTTGCAAATCCAATACCACTTCCCCTATGATGTTTTTGACCACCCTCTCATTAGGAATGAAATGTTGTGATAGGGCCATAATTAGTTCAACCAACTGTACTCACACAGGATGTGACATTGCACTCACTAATCTAGAATGGATCAATACAGATACAAAGGCTGACCTCTCTATTGGCTTGTTGCAAATTCTCAGAGAAATCTCCTAAATCCATGTGTCCGAGGTCAGTATCTTGAATTGCATCGTAATTATCGTGGAATCTTGACTTTGAAGGTACACCTTGGAACTTGAACATGACCGATTTCGGTGCTACTCTGGATGTGGATGCCATTTAATTATATGCACATTGTGAGAAAAAAATAATAATAAAATTGAATAAATAATATAAAAAATGCCCCTTGTTTGGCCATTTATTTATTTTCATCTAAAAAAAAGTTTTCAAAATTTTAGAATTTTTTAAAAAACATTTAAGGAAAAGGAAAAAAACAAAAGAGCGTATGGGGGCCACACTGGTGACATGATGCAGGCGCCCAAAGGGGCATTGTGTGAGTCATGCCACATAGGCATCACATGAGTGCCACTGCGTGGGCATGCTCAAATGAGCACCGCATAGGTAGTGTTGCACGGGCATCACAAAAGGGGTGTCGCGCAGGTGTCACAAAAGGGTACCACACAGGGTGCCACCGTGAGGGCATCACAAAAGAGCATTGCGTAGGTCACTATGACACGGGGGTGCTCAATAGGAGTGCCATGAAAGGGTGTTGCCGCACAGGTACTATTTGAAGAGGGGCATCACAAAACAAAAGGCATTGTCGTGTGCATGCACTGCTCCTCATGCGTGCGAGGGAAACTTACCCTAGCGTGAGTGATCTCTGGAAAGAAATAAAGTTATGAGAAAAAATGAGAACGTGTGCCAATGCATGGTGCACACTCCACCCATGCGCATGTGGATGCATGTGGTAATAATTTAATAATCTTTTTTTTTTAAATTTGCATTTCAATTTTCTATAATTTTTTGTTTTTTCCAATTTTCTAATGTTTTTGTGTTTTTTTGAATTTTTATTTTTTTTTGTGATTTTTCAATTTTCTAATTTTTTTGTTATTTTTTTGAATTTTTAAATTTTTAATTTTTTTTTCAAATTTTTAATTTTTTGACTCAAAATAAATCTAACTCTAACAAAACTTTCTTCTTCGAACTCTCAAACTGTGAGTCCAGGAGTCAAAAAAAGTAGGGGGTCCCTATTCCTCACTAGGAAAGAGGTGTGTGTTGTGGATACCACAACAATCACCAACAACATCTTGGTTGGTGATTAGTCTGGATATATATCTTTAGGTGTTACATCTGGATATTTATCTTCAAGTGTTACTTTGCATTCAAAATACCCAATTTATTGTTGGAACAAAAGTATTTTGTCCATGATATCCCATGATTCATTTATTCTTCTATAGCAGATCTTGCTTACATTTTGCACCATGTTTTCAAAGTCATATTTCATGATAATAAGAATGATATTAAGTGAGAGATGAATAAACATACTTTGAAATATTTGGTGATCTCGTTGCCATAAGCATAGGTGGGGATAACTTTGTCAAACTAAAGAATAGGCATAGATGATGCAACCGCACCAATTGTTAGATGTGGGTACTTTAGGCATCTATATAATAAGCTAAATAAAACTTATAATTGCTAAAATATCTATTTCTCTTGAATGATTAAGTGAGTAGTCTATTTGAATTTTGAATAATCTTAAACATTTACAGTTGTAAACATAGAAGTGAAAGAGGAATCATGAATTTATGAGATATGTTATTGGAGAAGTGTTGGAATTAGACAAGCCACTATTATAAAGATCTTTTACATTAACCAAATTTATTTTTTAAATTTAACATGTAATATAGTTGTGCAAAAAGAACAAATGCTTTGACTTATCAAGACATACAATTGGGCATACCTATTAGCCTTGGAGATCCACCTTCTCCAATAAATTTTGAACTACAATCTTCTTATCATAGCTACAATGTGTGATCAATATAACTATTAGAAATTGATATTTTAGCAATAATTATCTAAATTAACCACTGTATCAAATTTCACTAATGACCACTACAAAGGTTTTTAAGAAAGAAATGTTGCAAAATATGAACGTACCTCATATCCAAGGCTTTGGGGACACAAGTATGAAAGCTGTGAAGAAACTCATCAAATGTTATCCTTAGAGGGTAGCTCTGTCATGGCCCTGACAGTTTTATTATTAACTTTTCTGGATGGTTTGATACTTGTTAAGTTACTTTAATTCTGGTATTATTATGTTAAACTTTTTGAGAAGTCAGAGATTACTCAAAATCTGATTCTCAGAACAGATATTTTAATATTTTTAGTATTGTGTTATATTCAGAATCTTATTATCTGAATTAATCTAGAATCAAGAATTAAATTTTATAAATAAATGTTAGTATGGTTTCAGTTTTACTTATGTGTAAATCGTACTTTCTATTTGATGTATAAGGTGGTTTTAAAATTCAGTAGCACCTTGAATCTGTTGTTTGCCAATTTTTAAGCATAAGTATATATGTATATATATTTATAAGTTGTATAATATATATATATATATATATATATATATATATATATATATATATATATATATATATATATATATATATATATATATATATATATATATATATATATATACATGTAATTGTTATGTATTCGTGTGCTTGCATTTATATTTATACAGGTTATAAATGTTATGTATACATATACGTATACTTATTAATTAGTAAGCAACATTAATATGTAATTAGGATATTAATATTAATATTAATATTAACATTGATATGAATATTAATATTAATATTAACATTGATATGAATATTAATATTGATGTTAGTACTTAATACTATGTTAGTATGGGTTAGTGCCTAAACTAACCTATCGATGGGATTTAACTAAGTCATAAAACCTAAAACTAAAACTTAGCCTAAATTAATCGATGCCTAAACTAAAACTAGCATGAGGGTTTTGGGTTTTGGCTTATGGCGGAAAGTAAGTGGATTTTTTTTATGAAGGGCAGGCTCTTCGAATGTCGAGCTGGTACTTTGGCTGCCAAGTGTTGGTATTTGCTTTTTTTTTGGTGTTTGAGTTAAGTACACAGTAATGGGCATTGAATTGTTGTTTTGGCTGTCGAGTTTGTTGAAGTCTGAGTTTAGACCGCCATTGTTGGTTTTCCGTTGAGGCAATATGGATGCTTTGTTGAGCAGGTTTCTCTGCACTTTCATTGGGAAATTGATGACCATTATGAAGATCATCGTGCCTTACCAACATTTTAGAGGTTTTCAATTTTGTTTATTAATGGGCATTTTCTCAATTTTTATTTTGAATGGATTTCATTATTTTTTTGTGGCAAGGATTAGAGGGTTTTGGAGGTGTTGGGTGTGAGTTTGAACAGAGGGTTCTCCTGGTAGTTTTGTTTACGTTTCATCCCGCATTAATACAGGTAGGGGGCTTTTTTCTCTAACTCTATTCTCTTATCCTTAATATATTCAATGAGTATGAGGAATATTGTTTATTAAATAGTTGCTGTGTTTGAAATTCGATACCCAACTCTGGGTGTGTGCAGTATTTAATGCTTTCATGGTTAAGTTCTGTGTAAACCCAAAATCGGGTGTAGGCTTGAAAAATTGTTAAAAGTTTTTAATGGTATGTAATTTCCACTCTAGCATGGATATTTGTAGAGTATGGTTTTGTGTGTGATGCTTAGCTCTATACATATCCATAGTCAAGCGAGGGTATGGAGATTTAATTTTGGGTAATAATGTTGTATGTTTGTAGTTGTAATTTTATGTGTGGAATTGTGAGATAGCTTATGATACCGGCTATTATAAGTACTAAGCTCTGTGGGTATTCTGTGTAGTGTTTAATATTGTGTATACTATTTGTGACTCGGTCATGAGCTCGCAGTGATAATCGAACATGGTCACGAGTTTGCAACTTACAGATTCTTGGTTGTGAATCGAGGGTGTAGTCTTGTTACAAAGGTTGGATATTTCATCAAACAATTGTCGTTAATATTCTACAGTGCTATAAACTCTATTTTGGTATTGGGTTTAGATATCATTTAGAAAATAATACTATTACTTGAGTCGTAACTCGGCTGCTGTTTATCATCAATGTTAATGTGTTAGGGTCTGAAGTTATAGGCTCATAATTATGTCATTGTTTGTTCTTTGTATTGCAATGAGTTATAATAAACACTGTGATGAATAGATTAAGGGAAAAGGGTTTGACGTTTTTTCACAAAACATAAGTGTGGGTTTCGGTCTATCAAACAGTCATTTTCTTTGTAGTATAGATTTCTTTAAGATTGCTATTTAGGAGTCATGTAGAACAGAGGAAGTTCATTGAGTTAAACAGTGGACATTAAATGAGTTACATTGTTATGATTTTGTTTAGTATTGGAATTAAATAGTTTTAGAAGACAAAACTGGTATGCATGATGGTTATCGATTGTCCATACCATAACTTAGTAAGATTCGTGGCGGCTGTTAACTTACTATTAGTCTTTGAATATCAATTTCTAACTTGAATACCTTGTAGGATGTAGGAGATTTGGGAACTTATAGGTTCTAGTATTTTGTTGTCTACAGTAAATATTTTGATAAGAGATCTGTATTCCATTAATTTTGGTACAAGATTAATTGAGAATAATTATAGTCAGCATTAATTTTCTTTGACATCGGTACATTGTCAAATAGTTACCATTTAAAGTAGTGAATTGTAGTGTATGGTAATGGCTAGTTATTGGATTTACAGTGGAAAAGATTATTATCTATTTTAAATCTGACTTTTAATTAATATGGTTATATATATAGGTATATGTAAGTGAGTACGTGTATGTATATGTATAAATGCTGTGTATATATATACATGTATAAGTATTTATTTATATGTATCAACATGTATGTATATCTTAATGAATTGCATTGTCAGATTTATCATAGATACATAATTTGGAAATTCTTGTGATTATTGATTTTGGAAGTGGAAATTGATTAATTTTATGACTTGATGTCAGTTAGTGATAGTTTATGTGGATAATTTTATTAATGATATTTAAAAAAAAAAATGATAAGTAAATACAGTGAATTTAGGAAAAGTCAATTTCCTTATTATTTAATTAGAATATAGTTGTTATATGATTTAACAAAAAAGTGGTTACAAATATGGTTTCATTTGGTACTTTGAAAGATTGGAAATGGTTTCAAATGATATTTCTATTTGCTGGTGCAATTGTTATATTGAAGCAAATGAAATAAGTGTATTAGTTGGAATTGGAAAATTAATCTAAGTTTTCTTCCAATTAGTATAACTGGAATTATGTGTATGTTAGATTATGCAAGTGTGATCCTTTAGATTGGGTGGCTGTCATAAAGCGAGTAACTTGTGGTGATAGAATTATGTTGCTGGATGCCCTCCGACACTAATCTAGATCCTTATGGGAAAACTTATGACAGTTATTTAATCAAGTGGTAATATTTAAAATTTCATGGGTTGGGAATCATATAATAAGATAAGAACATTATGGTTTCACCTGGCATATTGAGTTTTACGAGTGGCTAAATGTAGAATCTTATGTTGACACCCATGGACTACTGGATCATTACTTTGTCATATTCTATGTGAGTTTATTTCTGCATATCTGTGTGTAAGAAATTATTGCACTTGCTTTACAATTTTAATGTGAAAAGAAAATTGTATTTTTAGTACATCTGTTATTTGGATTTAATGGTAATAATTTTGTTATAAAATCTAACGTGCAGGTTTATTGGAGGTTTTATCATTTTAATTTGTGTTCTAAGCCCTGTTTGGTGTGTTGTGGTTGTGTTGTTTTGGATTTCAGGTTCAAGATAGAGTTGGTTATGGACTTGAGGAAAAGGCTTTTTAACTTTTAGAACCAGTGAATAATTTGAATGTATTTTAATAAGAGTATCGATATGTTGTATACTCTGATGTAATAATTTGGAAATGTTACATTGCTATTTATGAGTAGTTTACTGAACTTGTTGTATTAAGGTTGTCTTGTAATGGGAATTGTTAAAAAAAAATTGTTCAGGTTCTAATCTTATATGTATGTTTGGATTATTGTGTTTGGTTATTCTTTAGTTTTGAGATAGTGAGGGTATTACAAGCTCACACAGTTGATTCTGATGACCTCCATGACACCCTATAATACAGCTAAAGCATAACATCTAAGGAAAATTCTATGTTTAAGCATTCTATCTTAATGATTGATCTTGGAAATCTCATTAGTCATTAAAAAAGAAAATATGCCTACTTTCTAGTTACTATCAAACTCAGAGAATCAAGGGTAGAAATATATTATTTGAAGATGCTCACTTTAAAACATGGTTTTTGTAGAATGTTATTATTCTCAAAATTGCATGGCTCTTTATCATTTTTTCATTTCACACATCATATGTAGTGAGGGTCTATTGATCAGTGTCTCTAGGAGCAATTTTAGTTGTTCCTAAATAAAAACAAAGAATAAATCAACATTTCAATAATTTGAAGATTAGTAATGTCAAAAAAATTATAGAAGCATATGAGTACCCATAAAAAAATCTAAGAAGAAGAAATTATAAAAGGTAAGAAGAAAAACAAAATAAATTAAAATCATGAAAGTCTAAAAGTTAGAAACTGCATTGTCACCTGTGTATAAGAAAGAATCTACCCTACCTCTAAATATGCACCAATTGAGTTGAGTTTGGATGACTTGGAAGGTCCTTAGGTTCCTTATATTGAGCAGGAAATTATTTTTAAAGAAAGGTACATTTTAAAGAACTTAATAGATCTTGATGCTTTTCAATGTCATAATCTTTGTTCTTTTCAAGGAATAAATTAGTCTAATATGTAACTTGGCATACCCATAAGACATAGGAGATGAGCATTCTTATTATACAAATGCAAAACTTTTACATATAAGGTATCATAAATATGAGTTAAAGATGAAGTTTCTCACTATTCCCCCATAGTGATGAATTGTGAAGTCAGTTAAGTGAGGTTTTAGTTTGCTAAACCACACATTTCTCTTGATTGATCAAAAGTTTATGTTCTCATAAATGCATTGTAAGTTTAGTTGAGAAAAGGATCATTCACTTTATATATTTACACCATAAGATTTTGAATTGTATAGAAATACATTTAGTATATGAAGCTTTAGACATGGGTTGACAAAACCATTTATCTAGAGCCTTGACAATGACATCGAATGTGCATTTAATAACACATCCTTTTTTTGCATATAAATGAAAAAAATCAGCAAAAGAAATAGAAATAGAAAAGACCTTTTCAATTAGATCCAAAACATCTTGATTGCTATGACATTTAATGTCACTCCAATTAATTTCTTCTTCTTTGTGTTCATCTTCTTCCATCTTAAATACATGCTACATGACATATACAAAAATCCATGGAAAATGTAACAAAAATGAAGACTTTTAATATGAACAAGAAAAATCATAAATAATATAAGTTATAAAAATGACATATTGCCAATGATAAACTTCTAACTTGAACATTGATATGCTTTACTGTTAATTAGTATCGTATCAAAGTTTCTTTGAGTAATTATGAATGCATCCTTGAGTAACTCTATCATAGACCAAATCACTAGTTGATTTGGCAGTCAAATTTAATTAACTTCAATCTATTATAGTGTTTATGATAAATGTTCAGATGCTTAACAAAAAAGGAAGAAATTTAATAGGAATAAGATTATAAAAATGACTTTGCCAATGATAAAATTCTGACTTGAATAGTGATATACTTTATTGTTAATCAATATTGTATCAAAGTTTGTGTGAGTAATTATGAATGCATCCTTGAGTAACTCTATCATAGACCAAATCACTAGCTAATTTGGAAGTCAAATGAAATTAACTTCAATCTATACTTGATCTTTGGTTTGCATCCAAAGATGAGATTAAGGAGATGTTATTGATTTGAAAATTATTTGAATTGAATGTTTGCACTAGGTAAGTGGTGTAGATAACAAGACTACATATAGTATAGTCCAAGTGTATCCACTCCTTGCATCCTTATGTAGAAGTAATAGTTTAAATTCACAAGTTCAAGTTGCATTTTGTAAGTTGGAAGCTAAAGTATATTTTCAATGCACATTGTGAAGCCATATTAATCGAAGTTAAGTAAAAATTTACTAATAAATCTTACCTGTTTCCTTTTCAATGCTCTTGATATGTCCCATCAATTATGGAAGGTGGTCTCGATTTAATCTAACAATAACTGCACAAATGATTATAAGACCAATAAAGAGAACCATAGTAGAATTAAAGAAAACATATTTGGTATTTTTCAATGTCATAATTTTCATTTACAAAGGATTTAATCTCAATGTCAGACTGTAAACTTGATCTCTACAAGAGGAACTGTGCAGATTTCATGCATTCAAGAAGAGAATACTTAGACAAAATGAAGCCGAATCATGCTAGACAAGTTAAGTATTGGCCTTTCTAGTTTATTATTTGATGGTTTCCTAAAAATGACACATTCAAGATGCACTTATGAGAAAAGACCTAGAACGAATGAAATTGATTAATTAATAAAGGTATGTTAGTTTGAGCTTCACTTGATTTCAAGAATACTTTAATATTCTATACTTAACAAGGCCAACCACGTGAAGGTGGAAGCTCATTTGGCCTCACCTCCTCCCAACATCAATTTAAATTCCCCATTAACATCTAATTACATACTTCATTCATTCATTCATCCATTTATGAACTATAACATTTAATCAATACAATCACATAACATTAATTAATATGATATAAAATTCATTAGTACTAAACACTAATAAAAAATTCATTAACACATAAAAATATTCATTAAAATGACACTATAATTCAATATTAATATGCAACATTCATAGATAATTACTTAAAAAAATGTTCTTTCATTATCCAACAAAGTTTATTAAACAAGGTTTATCAAAGAGCATTTTAAAAAAATCATTTTATTTTTTATTTTTCGTAGATTTCTTAAGGAAAAGGATAATAGTGTCGGTGTTAACTAATTCTAACTCCAAGTTCATTGCTATTTTGGTGCAATAATTTACAGGTGATGAGAAGTTGTTCAACTTTTGCTTAAACAGTGGATGTTCATGCATGCATAAATCATTCTATTATTTCACAATTCTTCACTGTGATTTCTTAATTGTTACGATGGTTGTTATTGTATAAATCATGCATATGAATACAAATTATAATCAATCAATGAGAAAGAGATTTTTTGTTTTAACAACTTTGTTTACTCTACTTTCTTGATCTGCAATTTGGCTTCATTCTTTTAGCAAATTTTTAATTTATTTTGTAGCTTTAGGTTGCAAAATCTTACATGGTATTAGAGCATAGGGAGTTGGAAGAAGAAGTATCCATGTTATATTGGAATTACAATAGGAAAGGTAAACTTTTGAGGGTGGGGGGGGCGCTATGGGTGAATCAGTAGTTTAAACTTTGACCCTTAAAACATTCACCACACATCCATCTCATACATTCACTAAGTAAACTGAAATACCATGTAGAGCATGTACATCTAAATCATGTAAACAAGTAAACACATATGACACCAAATATGATCACCCAAAAAACCTCCAATGAGAAGGTAAAATTGGGGTGGGGATGACACCCACAAATCCTCACTATTGTAGTAATAAAGTGTATCCAACGAAGGTTACAATGTTTTGATCATGAGTTATGATCTACCGTGTAAAAGGTCTACCCTGTTAAAGGCTTACAAAGACTGTTAGGTCTCACCTTGTTAAAGAATTTCAACATCTTGTTAGAAGTGTGCCTTGTTAAAGGACTTCAACTCACAATTAAGTACCCTGTTAAAGGATTTCAATCTAGCCTATTAGAAATACTCTGTAAAGAGATTACATTGATAGGAATGAATATTATGTTTGTGATTCACAACCTTCATTCAGTATGGGCAAGCCTTTCTTTCTATTGCCCCATAGAATAGTAGGGGCCTTGATTAACACTTTCTAAGTGAGTGAAGGTGTCACCTATCCCTCGCTCCTTACCAAATATTGACTGTGAGATTGTCGATCTTCACCTATTAGAATGATTTAGCAATGATCCTATAGTTAGCACTTGATCTCCTGATGATAGATCACCTCTATGCTAATGTATTCTTAATCCTTTTGATCAGATGTCTCACTACTGTATACTATTTCTTTCCTCTATTCTCCTTTAACTGATTCTACAATGTAATCTTAGTTCATAACTCCTTAACCACCATGAATGCTCTATTATTGCATGAAAACTTCTCTCTTTTGCTCCCTTTATTCCTTTGCAACATAGATAGTTTAGGGTTTATCCTCCTTAAGAAGACTTTGGTGACTTAGGGTTAGGTATGAATCAATGGTTGTGATTCATCCATTTTGCCACCTAATCCTTCCATTTTTCTGATCAACTGCATGCAATGCATTAGGAATCCAAATTAGGATTAGTCCTTATCTCCAAATATCATAATTTAATCTTTAAGTTGGCTCAAAAATAGTTTATAGAGTTGTTTGTGCCATTAAAAAAAACTATAATAAAATTTTCTTACTTGACATCTAAAGTCTCTGATGCTTGACATATACTATTCTCTATACTCTAACTTAGCATCTATATTACTTGGCATGCACTTCTTACTCAATCCTGAAATACTCAGCATATACTATCTGATCAACACTTGAGTAACTCAACACATGAATGGCTTAGCACTCACTGTGGACTCGACATTCTCTATTATATACATGTGCTCAGAATGTACTATTTATTTGACATAAACTAAGTAAATGACTAAAGTGTGTAGACACTCACTTGTAAAAACTAATCTAAGACCAACAATCTCCCCCTTTGACATGAGTGTCAAAAACACTTGGTCATGCATTAATATCCTTATTAATACAAGCATAACATATCTCTTATTTGGATTATATACAAAACTTCAAAATTTCCAAATTTTGTAACTTGTACATCAAAATCTGATAACTCCCCCTGAGTTTATATGTCTATTCTATATTCAAAATGATAAATCCCCCTGAGTAAATGTGCTTCAACTGATGCTCTTTGAAACTGATGTTATTTGTGCTTTCTCCCCCTTAGTTTATTCTATCTTTTCTTTGTCCCTTCTCTTACTCTTTGCTCTCATTCTTATTCTTATTTTTCTCTATCTCCTTTTATCTCCCCAAAATTTTATATCTTCCCAAAATCTATTCTAAAATTCTATATCTCCCCAAAAATCTATATCTCTCCCCCTTTTTGACACTTATGTCAACAAGCTTATACACTGATTGTGTTTTTGTCCAAAAAAGATTTATGGGCATCTAGGATAATTTTGAGAGATGCATCCCAATTTTCACATGCCACATCCAAAGATTTGATTTGGATAGCTAGCTTGACAACAAGGTAGACTAGACCATCTAATGTTGAAAGATTGGGGTCTTTCTTCATAAGTGTTTTAGCGTAGCCTAATTCATTGTGTAAAATATCCATGTGTGGGGTCAATGTTGTTTAGATGCTAATCAATTTAGACCTTACATTGGATTCATTAACTTATAATGAAACTAACTGAATCTAGGTTTGTAGCAAATTTTTGAAGTGCTTCTCACTGTGAGTTGGTGTCATAGGCAATTTTGCACCTGATGCATTAATTTGACTTTCCAAACTCAAAATGCAACTTCTTGTCTCTTGTGTAAATAGTGTTGGATTGCACAATTTAGTGTATAGTGAGAAGATATTCTCAAGTGCCTTCTTCACACTTTCTACCTTTGTTGCCAATGCAACTTGTGTGAGTGCTATGTCACCTAATATTTTCTCATTTACTTTGATTTGGAATCTATTTTCTGACCATTCTAATAATTTTTTATTTGTGTCTAGGTCTGCATCATTAACCATCTCCACTATATTCATTTATTTTTCAATAAGTGGCTTGTTTTCATCTGGAGTCAGTAGGTTAAATGCATCTAAAAAGATGTCTTTGATATCCTACAATGCTTTCTTTTGCCTATGCTCCATTCTGAGCATTTCTTGATGTTTCTTTCTAGCTAGGGCTTCTTGGAGTATGCCCATCTGCTCAATTGCCATTGTATCAAAGTCATACTTAGATAAAAAAATCTCTTCATCAAGGTTCACATCTCCATATTGTATCACTTCTTTAGCCTTGATAAGCTTGGACTTTACATTGAGATTTGCAGTGGTGTTGTATCTGTGCTTGGCTTCTGAAGAGTGTGACTAGGAGTGCCAATTTTTGGTAAAGTTACTAGTGTTTGAATGGCTGCTAGCTCCTTCATCTTTGGAGTCAACTCAATCTCTTTATGCTTTTTCTTCACTTCCACAATGCCTTGTGATGCATCCTATACTTGTATTGGAGGTGCAGATAAGATTATCTAACCTATTTTTGTCTTTATTTTTCTAGTGGCTTGGGTTTCCACTATGTCCTTTCTAACTATATCAACATTTTCTGATGTGACTTTAGGTATTTGATCTAAAGGTTGTACATTAGTGACTTGAGGGGTAATATTATGTGGTTCTTGTGTATTCACCTCTTCCCTTGTAGTTTCAGTCACTATTTTTTGTATCTCATCTACACTCACCAATATCAGATTATCACATAATTTGGCATGTATTGTAGACTGATCATTTATCTTTTTTAGATCTTCCTCTATAAGGGGATGGATGTTTTGAGCTATGATATTAGAAACATCCTTTATTGTTATAATTTCAGTTGCTATAATTTTAGTATTTACACTTGTTACATGTTAAGGGCTGACATTAAGAAATAGTGTATCTTGTACACTTTATTCTTGTTGTTGTTTTGCCTCAGCTGTTGCCTTTTCATCTACTTTCATTTCTACATCTCCTTCAAAAATTTCTTCATTTTTGTCATATTCTTCATTTTTCCTTCACCTCAATAAGCTCTTGTTCACCCACCTTTATTGTAGCAAGTCCATAAGTTATCTTCAACATCTAAGTAGACTTTTTAACTACATCTTCAATATTATTTTGTAGAATGCTAAAGGCTTTATATTTAGGTACAAACCTAACTACATATTTATTCATAGCCTTAGCAATTTGTGCCTTACTGAGTTCAGGCATCACTTGTGCAAGTGAAGTCTCCCTTATTTGTCTTTCCAAGTTCAAGCAATAGTGCCATTTCTGTTCAACTCTCTCATATAAAATTTTAGGCATTAAGTTGGCAATTTCTAATGGAGCTTTCTTAAAATTTTCCATCATAGCATATATAGCTTCCTCCACTTGATTTTTCTAAACTTTACCAAGATTATCAAAATCAGCATGAGTAAATCCTATCGAATATGCATTATTCTTGACATTTTCACATGGATTTTCTAAGTCTAATAGTGGATTGTGACTTACCACTTTGAATTGGCTATTGTTATCTGATTCTATTTTCTCCTCATTAGATTCAACTTGTGCAATGTACTTTCTCCTGGGTCTTTTTTGCACTTCACCTCCCTATTTTGTAGGCTTTGTCTTTTATTTTTCTTTTGGTGCAATGAAATGTGTAGTAGCCCTTGTAGTAGGTGCTATAGATTTGGGCTGACTCAACTTGGTGACCTTCTTAGATTTTGTCACTAGTTTGGTCTTGGCCTTCCTCTTCATTTGATCAGTAGGTGTACGTGCTTCCTTGACTTCTTCTCCCTCAACACCTTTAGTAACTTATGTCTCTTCTTCTAGCTGATCTTCACCCATTACTTGAGTTAATGCAAGTGGTGCTTGTGTCTGAATGTATTCTTCCTCTTTATCCTCTTCTTCTTTTTCCTCTTCCTGCTTAGAACCTTCACCAAATCTAGCTTTTAATTTCTTCACCAACTTCTCCTTTTTCTTAATAATAGAGGTAGTCTTTAGTTCCATAGTGATTTTGGATTTAGCCATTTCATAATTTTTGATTTCTTTTCATTTTTATCAATATCTTCTGCATGTAAAGCTATAATAGCTACAAGGGCCTCATCTACATTGACTTCATATCCTAATGGCCTTAGCCATCTTACCGTTGGAGTTGCTACTTGAACAAAATTATAATTAGCATCCACTAGAAAGAAAACATCATCAGAATGTTTCTTGACTAAGGAAACTGGTATTCTCAATCTTTTCTTCATTGATTGCTTAACGTCCTCAAAATAGCTAGTCATAACTAACTGAAAGTTCTCTTTCAATTGTTCAATGAACTCACCAATCTATACTTCCACTGATCTATTGGTTTTCAATACAACTGTGCCAAATGTAGAAATTTTTTTTTGGACATAAAAGAAAATGCATATCAAAATAGAAACAAATTTACATTGTGCACTCTCTATCTTCCTTACTGCTCCTAGATTCTCAATTAGTTGTTGTAGTTGTAATTCCACAAGATCATATGTGTGATCTTTCTTGACAATTTTATAACCAACATCTCCTGCAATACAAGGCACACTAGTCAATTTGCTAGATTGGTAAAACTTATGTGGAATAATCCTTACTGCAAAGTCTATCAAAGGATCTATAATGGTATCAATTGTCATTCCTCTCTTATTTAATATAGCTCTAGTATTTTTCTTAATAAGCTCTTTTGAGTCACTTCTTAGATTCTTCAACCAATCTAGGGTTGGATAACTGTTATCATATGGATTATCCTTTTGGTTATCTTGATGGGTCCATTATCTAACCAAAGTGAGTTGTCATGGATTTTTCTTAACATAATCCTAATCCATTCAGTTTTGAACACATTTAGGAAATCTAGGGCACGAGTTAACCCTTTCTTTTCTAGAATTTTGTATTCTTCCCTTAACACACTATTCTCACAAAGTTTTTCATATGCTTTCCTGATCTCCATATCACCTATACTTCCAATTTTATAGTTGTAGCATTTCCTAACATCTTGCACCATTCAAAAATTTGGTGGTATCATGGATAACACACCAAAGAGGTCTTGTTTATAAGAAATGTCTAGTATGGCTTTGAATATTGGTTTCTTAACCTCATTATTAATTAGTTAAACATTCAAAACTTCCTTTCCCTCTAAATTTTTTGAACTAGATGCTATTGTGCAAAACTAGGGTTTTCTAAAAATATAAATAACATAACTCAACACTTGATAAATACCTTGCAAGATCTAACAAAATGATATAGAATGGCTACTAAAATCTTCTACAATCACTTTGGAAAATTTTTCTAATCACCTTCTACTCTCCTTTCTCTTCCTTGGTTTTGAAATGATGTGAAATGAGTTAAAAATCAATCAAATACCCTTTGAAGTTCTGCAATAAATGCTAAGTGCTTACATAGCTGTAAGCTCAGCATAAACCAATTTTAGGCTCACTCGACATCCATAATCATTCCATTTTTTTGGCAACCATTACGAACTTGACGTCAACTAGCCAATCTGTTAGCTCAACATCTTCTAGCATTCCACTTGGTAGTCATAGGAAACATTTCTTGCTCGATAGTAACATGAAAACCTAAAGATTTTCTTGGATTCCTAATAAAATCTTGCATCTTTATTGATGCTTATATAATCTTTTCAGTACTAAGTCCTTTTGGAACTAATGTATGATATAACCTTTAAATATCAGTCCCATATACCTCTTGATTACTTTGTTTGATGAGGTGTAATCATCTGACCCATTGGGTGAAGTGATCCCTTCTCCATTTGATGTGCAACAAGCATCCTTTTTCTTCCATGTCTTGTTCATCTCATCTTTGATATTTTCAACATCTTCATTGCCTTTACCTTTATCAAATTTACAACTTAGTGCCTTTGACCTTGTTGGAAAATAGCGACTGATGTGACCAATCTTCAAACAACTAAAACATGTGGTTTGACTCAACCACCTTTTGTAGTCACCTTTGAAGTGTGTCCTAACACAATTTTAAGGAACATGTCCATATTCTTGACAATAATGATAGCTATATCTTGTATTATAATCCTAGTTGTAAGAGTTACCATTGTTCCTTACCTTTGTTTGATGACCACATGGGTTTGGATCTTCACTCAAAAGCTCTATGTCCATAATTCTAATAGATATAACAATATCCTTAAAATATTTGTGTGTGCATGGTCTTGGTCCTACATTCATTTGCTTGATGTCCTTGTTTGTTGCACTTATGGTGGTGAACCATGCTCTTATTCTTGACATTATAATTTACAGTCTTGCTCTTCCACACATTAGTAGTATGTCCTTTCTTACCACAATTATGACAAGTAGGTTTAGAGTTCTTACCTTTGTTGTTCCTTTCTTTAGCACTTTTGGATGATTCTCGTTCTTCAATACTTGTGTATCCCACTCCAGTTGTATCATTATTAGATCTAGGGGATCTCAATAATTGCTCAAAGTATTTGATGGCTTCATTTAGTTTGCTGAAAATTTCAAAAAATTCCTTTTCTATTTTTAGGTTGCTCTTCAATTTCTCATTCTGTAGTTTCAATTTTTTTATCTCAATTTCCTTGATATTCAATTCATAGTTGGCATTCATCATTTGAACTAGAGTATCCAATTGCATGTTGGAAATTTTGGTTGGCTCTAATGACTTCTCTTCCAATTTGTTTGTCAAAACTCTTTTCTCATCTTCAATCATGGCTTTGTCTTCCATAACTTTCTTTTTCTATTCAGTCACCTCACATAGTAGTATGGCTTGTGATTCTTTCTTTAACTTGAGATTTCTTATTCCCTTAGCTTGGGCTCTATTCTTTTCCATTAGATTTGTAACTATTGCATCAAATTCATTGGAGTCTTCATTAGCAAATAACTTAGTAATGTCTATCTCTCTGTATTGTGTGTCATTCTCCTCAATGGAAATTTCCTTCTCTTCAAAGATTTATTTAGTTTTTCTCTTGCTTCACCTAGTTGATGTAGAATGCGTTGTATTTCAATTCCTTGATTCTTAATGATCTTTCCCAAATTGTAGACTTCCATTTTCAAGATCTTTCCTCAAAGCTGCAAAACTTTTGTTTTAGAGAATTAGGCTCTGATACCAATTTTTGGAATTATAATAGGAAAATAAACTTCTTGGGGGGGGAGGGAGGGAGGGTGAATTAGTAGTTTAAACTTTGACCCTTAATACATTCACCATACATCCATCTCATACAATCATTAAGAAACTAAAATACCATGTAGAGCATGTACATCTAAATCATGTAAACAAGTAAAGATATATGACACTGGAGATGATTACCCAAAAACCCTCCAATGAGAAGGTAATACTAGGGTGGGGATGACACTCATAAATCTTCACTAATGTAGAAATAAAGTGTATCCAATGAAGGTTACAATTTTTTGATCATGAGACATGATCTACCCTATGAAAGGTCTCCCTTGTTAAAGGCTTAAAAAGATTGTTAGATCTCACCCTGTTAAAGGATTTCAACACCCTATTAGAAGTGTGCCTTATTAAAGGACTTTAACTCACAATTAAGTAAGTACCTTGTTAAAGGATTTCAATACAACCTATTAGGACTACTCTATTAAGAGATTTAACTAATTCACTTGTTAAAATGATTCAACAATGATCCTGTGGTTAGCACTTGATTTCCTAATGATAGATCACCTCTATATTGATGTATTCTTGATCCTTTTGATCAAATGTCTCACTGCTATATACTATTTCTTTCCTCTATTCTCCTCTAACTGATTTTGAAATGTAGTCTTAGTTCATAACTTCTTAGCCACCATGAATGCTCCTTTTTTGCATGCAAACTTCTCTCTTTTTCTCCTTTCACTCCTTTACAACATATATAGTTTAGGGTTTATCCTCCTTAAGAATTGACTATGGTGACTTAGGGTTAGGTATGAATCAATGGTTGTAATCAATCCATTTTGCTACTTAATCCTTCTCTTTTTCTAATTGGCTACATGGAATGCAATGGGAATCCAAATTAGGATTTGTCGTTATCTCCAAATATCATAATTCAATTGTTAAGTCAGCTCAAAAATGGTTTACATAATTGTTTGTGCCATTACAAAAAACTATAACAAAATTATCCTACTCAACATCTAAAGTCTCTAATGGTCGACATATGCTATTCTCTATACTCTAACTCAACATCTATATTACTTTGCATGCACTACTTACTAAGATCCTAAATTACTTGGCATATACTTTCTGCTCAACACTTGAGTGACTCGACACATGAGTGGTTTGGCACTCATTGTGGACTCAACATGCTCTACTATATACATGTTGTGCTCCATATGTGCTACTTATTTAGCATGAACTAAGTAAATGACTAAAGTGTGTAGACACTCACTTGTCAAAACTAATTTGAGATCAACATGTTATTTGCAGGTATTTCAGACCAGAGCTTGTTTAGAATGAATTTTTCATTATATTGGGGGTTGTTAATATTTTTCTTTTTGTAATCATGAACTAAGATAAAGTTCCATTTTGGGGGAGATCAATGATGTCTAGTATGTATTTTCATCCATCTAATGTCAAGCTAACTTAGAAAATTATCTATCTTAGAAAAAGGTTAAAGGATCATTGTGTTGAGAAATATCTAATGTCATATCTCCTTGGACACATTTATGAGCCAAACGAGTATGAATTTTTTTTTGCATGGTTTAATAGTAATGATATTGTCTATAGACTAATATTTCTTACTAGTCTGAGGATATTTTATATCATATAGACCACATAGAGTGCCCTTTCATTGCTTGGACCATCATCTAAAAATTGTATGGAGACATTGGTTCTTCATCTAAAAGTGATGATTCCTTGGATAATCAAACTTCTATGGGTGATAATAAGATTTTAGTTTCCTCATCTTGTGTGGACACATCCTTATTGGATGATAAATTTATTTATAACCCTAGTGCTCCTATTGTTTCTTCAAATATTAGAGTTTCTTCATTGAAAGCTTCCAATGATTCTTTGCAGTAGGATCATTTGTGTCTTCCAAATTTAGTTCATTGGGATAGATTTCTATCATACATATCATTTTTGTTTGTAGAATCCCTCATTTTGGATCTAGAAGACAATATTGATTTCATACATCTACTCTTTGATGAAGGTGATTCTTCTTCATTCATTATGAGGGAACCTTCTTTTCCTCTTCTTCCTTCTCTACATGGTTCTTCACAGATTGATACGAGCTTGGATACATTTGCACAATATTTTGAGAATATTTATTTGCCTTCTGAGGAGATAAAAGTGTCTTTTGATTATGTTATCCATCAATTTCTAACATATTCTAGATATTTCAAGATTTACACAAAGATAATGGAGCAATTTTGTGAGGCATCATACATCTTAAAATTTCTTCCTACATATTCCTTTCAGGACTGGGGAGACTACATTCATACATGTTCATGTTTGTTTCTTCCTAAAGGGAAGAATGTTGCTCAAAGGTCATGGACCACCTTTTGTACACAGTTTCAAGCATCTACCATTCACTACACACCATGTAGGGATCCATCTTCTCTTCCATTTCACTTTCTCAGAGAACTTCTTGTGGTGAAAGAAATTGTAGCATAGTAGTTTTATTGCTTTATTAGCATGCATTTTGAGGGGGGGGGGGGTTATTCCCATTAATTTTTTCCTCTTTCCTCTTTCTTTTCTTTAGATTTTTCAGTTTTCCTTAGTTATAGTTAAGGGGGGGTGTTGATGCTAATTAATTATAACTCCAAGTTCACTGCTATTTTAATGCACTAATTTATAGGTAATGAAAATTTGTTCCACTTCTACTTAAATGGTGGATGTTCACACATGCATAAATCATGTTGTTATTTCACAGTTCTTCACCAAGATTTCTTAATTGGTACGGTGGGTTTTATTGTATAAATCATTCATATGAATGGAAATTATAATCAATTAATGAGAAATAGATTTTTTTTTTTAGTGACTCTATTTACTCTACTATTTTGATTTGCAATTTGGTTTCATTATTTTAGCATATTCTTAATTTATTTTGTAGCTTTAGGTTGCAAAATCTTAGAGATAGGAGCATCAATATCTTCTTCATTCTCCTCCTCTTGTGGCTATAATGTCAAATTATGATGCTTCCTCTTTCTTTGAGGAGCATGAGGCTACTGCACTAAAGGGTGGGGGGGTTGGTGCAATAAAAAATAAATGGGTTAAATTCACATACTTTATTTTTATAGTTACAAGTATTTCATTAACTAGTAGACCATAACATGCATTTTTCTTAATGTGACAATTCCACATCATGTACATTAACATTTTGATCGGCCACCACCTCAACATGTTGAACACTTCGAACATGCTCCACTCATTCACCATGATGTTCAACATGCTCTAAAATATTCAAAAAAAGGTTACATGACTAATTGTAATTGAAGATGTTTAATTCTATTAGTAATTACATACTTTATTTCCAATAGTAGATTCTTACCTCCACCATTGTGATGTGCATCATGGCCTTTGTCATGCGCATTATTATTGTTGTTTTATATATAAAACATAAATAGTCAATTTATGTTGGAAATTAATACCAAACATGAAATTTATCAACTATTCAATTTGATTGACTTTTTATTTGATTAATTTACCCATATCTCATCTAGTGCAATAGATTCTTCAGTATGGCTTTCAGATTCTTGGTGTAAGCGTGCAACCACAACTTTATAGCCTTCCTTGAAGAATTTTTTTTTGTCTTCATTCTCTTAATATCATCAATTTTGCATGTATGATTTGATTAAAAAAAAAATTTTGCAACCTTATATTAAAAATAATAATATTAAATTCCATTTCTTCTACTGACAAGTTGAGAGTGAAGTTTCATATAGCCACTAGAGCCAAGTTTGTGTTGGCCAACGCTTTTTTACTCTCGCTTCTATAGATTTTGTTGTGTCCTACAGTATATGAAAAGTTTTAAACACATTAGATTATATATTTATAAAGATCACTAATTAGTGCATGATTACATTCTAATTAATACTATCATGACATACCTTCTTTTTCCATCTTCTGGTTGAATTCCTCTACTCTTTAGCATTTTCTCTTTTGCATCTTCCATTATTTCATTCCACTCCATTGGTGGAATCATAGGAGGATGCTCATACTTTGGGTTATCCTTTAGAGCCCTTCTATATGAGTCCCTCATAGGCTTTATATGTTTGGATGCTCTTTTAAGAATTAAGGCACTGTCAAAAATGTTATTTTCAAAGAGGTCCTCTAAAGATTTAATGAGCTAATTTTTTAATTCAGGACCCTATTCATTCCACCTTTTTTGAAAAAAACAAAATTGCTAGATACATAACTTTAATGTAGTACAATAAATGGAAGAAAAGAAAAATATTGTACCAATGATATGAAGCTACATACCTTTTACATGTGGTGGGCCTAAATAGCGTCAATGTCATTTAAAAAAAGAGTATCATAAAAAACACAATTTCCTACAAAAACATCATAGGATTATTAGTCCAAAATAAGTTATGTATAAGTAGACTATACTTACACTATAAATAATAACAATTTTAAAGCACTTGGGAGCTTTGGTAGGTTTAACAGAAACATATTTTATTTGTTCAACAATAATGACCCCAGAAATGAACCAGTACTAGTAACACATGCTGATCTAGGAAATGATTGAGCTCAATAGTAATGGTCTCTATTCTTGTATCAACTACAGGAGTATATATTAGTGCACAAAATAGGTCCATGAGTATAAAATGCACCTTAGAAAAAAATCAATGCATGATTAGCACATAAAAAAATATCAAAACAAGGTTTTACCAATTGTGTTGGTATGGACAAAAAATTTTGCAAGTTCCTTTTTGCCAACAATACAACCAATAGTATCAGAGTGGTGATCAAAGGAGGTGTCCACACTTCATCATGAGCTAAAGAATACACTGTTAGTAAAGAAATTTGCAATGGATAATGATCAAATGGGGTACTAGAAGCATCCCAAACATGAGTTAATAATTCATGCAAAGGTTAAATGAATGGTTAAAGGTTTAAGGATTATTTACATGAAGGCTATGCACTACAACCCTCACCATGTTGACTACGTTTCAGAGGTGTCAAAAATCCTATAAGAAGAACAGATCATATTTTAGATCATGATCCATAAGATAGTATAAACTATAAACATCTATTGAAATTTTAATATTGCTTAATTAAGAAATTAAATACTGCTTACCCTCATACAATTGACTCTATGTATGAATTCATCTTCGAGTGCCTCTGTCTCCTCGATCTTGTTTTGTTCCAGGACAAAGGTTAAATTTATTTACTATATTTATTCATCACCTGAGTAGCCATGAAATTGGGGTCAGTGCTAGATGCGATGTCATCTAAATGCCACCTCAATTTTAGATTGTATTTGATCTACTATGACTTTTGCTTTTTCCTATCAATAAGTATCAAGTTCTGACATCGATATAAGTAAAATTCTGTCAAAATAACTCCAAATCCATAAACAAAAGAACATAATAATATGACATTTATTTTTATATAATTTGTACAATTACACTAATTGAGGTTTACCTTTGCTGAAGAAGGTGAACAAGGAACATCCCCACCTGTGCCTTGTGGTGGATCCATGTCATGCTGTGACAAAGATTAGTAATTTTTAGCAATCAATAGTGAAATAAAAGTAATAGAATTCCCAAAAAAAATATTAATAAAATAATACATTGTACATTATAGTCAATATTAATTGGAGGCAATTGGTTTAAATGTTATACTTACTAGTTGTAGTGTCTCTCCCATTTGATTTATATAAGTCATCCTGATGGATGCAACCTTTTTTATCTTTCTTTGTGAAGTGATTGTGATTGGGACCATGAGTGGTCTACACCCTTAAGGTGATTAGATTTATGTTTTAGATTAAGGTAAAAATAGGTTTTGAAGGGACCCGAAACCCTTTAACAAAAGCAAAAGATCAACATTAAGCATAACCAAATTTTACATGGACCTAAAACCTAAAGTTTATCAAAAAACACATGAAACCAAGTTTTACATGGACCTAAAATTGCAAGTTTAAACCAAATACACCCAGGTTTTACAAGGAACTAGAACCTAAAGTTTAAACAAAAGCTGAAAAAAATAAAAATAGAACCAAAAAACAACATGAACTAGCAACCAACACACCAACAACCATGACTAGCACCTACAATAGTTCTTTAATGATCTTCTCCACCTCCTTTCTTGATCCTATAGTATTTTGGATAATATCAACCTTGGCAGAACCAAGAACCTTAGGTGCTTTAGTAACCTTTTGCCTCATACTCTGCATTGAAAGAATTGATTAATATCAATTTTGCACAACCCAAGAAGAACCTGTTAGCCAATAACTTGTCACAAGAGAAGAATAATGTAGATAGAAAAGAAGTTGCTCTCAAATGTGAAAAATGCATAAGCGATTATGAGAAAATTACAAGGCTCAACCTTATAAAGGTGAGATAGAAACCCTAAATGAAAAAGCTAGGTTGAACATTATTAATTACTAATTAATTAATAATGTACCTAAATGAAGCTTAAGTAACTAGAGTAAAAGAAACTTAATTAATTAAATCAATATGATTTAATTAATAAGTATAAATGAAAAAATACTCTAATACCCCCCTTTAAGCTAAAAGCAAGGAGCAAGCTTACCTAGCAAAGAAAAGCTATGAAAGCAAAAACAAGTGGGTCCTGGCAACAAGGCTTGATCAGGTACCCAGTACGAGGAAATCTCTATAAACTAGAGCAAAGGAGAAAACCCAGTGGGAGAAAAAATCCTCTCCAAAAAGGGATGTAAAGAATTCAAGAGACTCTCTCAAAGCCATAAGTACAATAAATGACTTCAACCCCTCCTCATGAGAGAGGGTTGAGGCTCCAAAGCCCCCTCAAAATGAAAGAACCCCTGGATCAATGAACAAACCACTGTGACTCCAATGCAAAGGAGTGAAAGTCAGTGGATACTGTAGAGGGAACCTTAAAAGCTGAGGTGTCATTGGAAGGCCGAGCTAATGCTCAAAGGAGTAGACACAAGGATCTTGCAAGGGAATCCCCAATGTAAGTGGTATGACAGGTGTGCGAACACTATCATCAAAGAGGAGATGAATGTTCTCTATAGAATCCTAAACAACTGCACCTATTGGCTCGATGAATGGAGGTAGAGGATCAGGCAGTGCTGAAGAAGAACTCTATTGAATAGAAAAGAGCTCAAGAGAAGGTGTCAAGGTAGTCAAAGCAGTAGTCTTAGGAACCACACAGAGGTTCAAGAAACCTGACTGTACCACACGATGCTCTCTCAAAGGAGGACAATCCTGCTCTAGCAAAGGTGGACCATAGTGTGAAAAGGAGTAGAAATGGGTGGAAAGATCAACTGTCCCTATAGCAACAATACCTCCTGTCATACTATCCTAGATCAAAACTGAATCTAGAGTGAACTCAACTATCTTCCCAGAGCCACTGTGAGAAATTTGATAAACTGAGAGAAGTTTTGCAAATAGAGATGGAACATACAACACATCATTGAATGTGCCATCCTGAATGCATACAGTGCCTTTCCCACAGACTATCATAACAGTGTTATTCCCAATGATAATACGGGGAATAAGAGAAACCTCAAAAGAAGAGAAAATCTCTTGAGAAGATGCCATATGGTGAGAAGCACCTAAATTCAGTATCCAAGGGACCTATGAAGGAGATGTGAAAGAAGCTCATAATGCATGACCCTTTCCAAGATCCTATCCAGCTGTAGGATTGATAGAAGAAGAATGATAAGTAGACCCCTATGAGCTAGAAGAGGATGGAGAGGAAAGATTTCTCTTTTGAAGAAGAGCTTGCAAATCCGCTATCTGTTTTTGATAACCATCAAAATTTTTCTGATAGCAAAGTGACTCATCATGTGTTCCCTTCTGATAATAGGAACATGTAGGTATCTCATTCTTTTGTTATTCCTTCTTAGAAGAAGATGGTGGGCTAGTAGAGTGCTAAGAAGAGGAATTTGATATCTGCTTTGGCTTCTATGTACTCTGAGGTGGCTTGGCAAGCAATGCCTATGACTATGAACCTGTAAGAGAATCCATCTAAGTGAGCTTTGATTTCTCACGAGTCAACTGGGCACAAAAGGTCTCAAAAGAGGGCATAACATGTCATGCACCTAGAGCATCCATAGTGGAGTAGAAGGTGGAAGTGAAAATTTGATAAGGACCTCGAAGCTTGGACAATATCAGGAAGATACACTCATCATCTGACTTTGTCTTTCTAGCAACCTGTAACATAGATCGAAGAGACTTGAATTTCATCAAGAAATCCTCAATGCTAGCAAAGGATTTAGGAATCAAGGAGGTAAAATCTACATCTATATATAGAATCTTGAACTGATTCATTGTTCCAAATAAGGTTGAAAACTTTTCCCACGTAGCCCTGGGTGTATTCAAACTATCTAGGTGAAACAGTAACCCCTATGAAATATTCATTGCAATGAGGCCCATTGCCTCATCCATTTTATTGCATTGCATAAGAAGCTCATAAGGCCTCTGTAGAACTAGCTGAGCCACATCAAGACATGACCATAACCCCTTCACCATAAGCAATCTAGTCATCTATCCTTTCCAAGTATGGTAGTTGTGTGGTGTAAGGCAAGCGACATAAGAGTCTGCCATTGAGATAAGAAGATGAAAGTAGAAGGGTCTTATTTTGAATTAAAGTATAGAAAATAAAATGCACCCCCCCCCAAAATAGATAATGATATCCCTCAAATACCAAAAAAACAACTATAGAGAGCATAAAAATTGAGAAAAGAACTTGGATTTTGGATGCAGAGAAGAGGGAAACAAAAGGGTCTATTTCAATGCTAAAATTGGAAGCCCAAAAAAACTCAAAATCAAATCAAACTAGTACCAATGTCTCTGTCTCTGAACTATCTTTCTAGCACTTCTTTTAGATTGGAAAAAGACCTCAGTATGCCCAAGTTATGGCCAAAAAACCAATTGTAGGTCCAAAAAAGGAGGTCTTTAGAAAATTACAGACCTAGGAAAAAATTTGATGGTTGTACGACCATCATATGAAATTTTGATGACATCATCATTGATAGTGCACTGATGTGGCAGTTGACTAGGTGCTGATGTCATTGACTGACTGATCACTGATGTGGTTATTGATTGGGTGCTGACATCATTGGCTGACTGTGCGTTAATGTGGCACCTCGAAATGCATGCCCAAAATGCAAATTTTGCCAAATTTGGTGAATCTTGCCAAATAAGGTGGATCTTACCAAAAAAATTGCCAAAGATGGCGGATCTTACTAAAACTTTGGAGAGGAAAATAAAGCTTTTTAAATTTTTTTTAAAAAAAAGGTCAAAATACACATGGTACTATGCTTTGCGTACCCTGCAACAAACTGACACACTAATGTGGACTGACACACTGACACCGACGTACCCTCATGCAACATCAAATCAACTTTTCAAAGTTGATTAATTTAAAAAAAAAAAAAAAAAAACGTTTTTCCAAATGCATGAACAACTTTTTTAAAAGTTGTATAAAATTTGTATTTAAACTTTTTCAAAAATGATGAAATAAAATATTTTTATGTAATTTTTACAAAAAATTGATAAAAAAAATGTTTGCATGTTTTTCAAGAAATTTACCTCAGATTGCATGTCAATGGTCAAAATTTTTACAGATTGCTCTGGTAACTAAAATAGGTCAAATTTTATATCAAAATTCTCTAGATTGATCCTCTAAATCCATTGGTGAGGTCTATTTTGGCTCAAGAGGCCTCCAACAAAAGTGTATCCCCAGATCCAACCAAAAAAAAAAAAAACTTTTGAAAAGATCAAACTCTTGAAGCTCCAGAAAATTCTTCAAATCAAGAACAAGTAGCCATAGATCTGAGCTCTGATACCATGAAAGAATTGATTAATATCAATTCTACACAACCCAAGAAGAACCTATTATCCAATAACCTATCACAAGAGAAGAATAATGGAGACAAAAAAGAAGTTTCTCTCAAATGTGAAAAATGCATAAGAGATTTTGAGAAAAGTACAAGTCTCAACCTTATAAAGGTGAGATAGAAACCCTAAATGAAAAAGCTAGGTTGCACATTATTAATTACTAATTAATTAATAATGTACCTAAATGAAGCTTAACTAACTAGAGTAAAAGAAACTTAATTAATTAAATCAATATGATTTAATTAATAAGTATAAATGAAAAAATACTCTAATATGTTCTCTTGGCCCTCCTAGACTCCTTACCCCAATTGTATCTGGAGACATGATCTCCTCATTACTTTTCTTTCCCAGGTTGGCTGTCACAACACACAAGCTAGAGGTAACCTACTCCATTCTTTGCTGGCTATCCTTTATTAATTAACAGAGTTCCAACTCATACTCCTTAAGTTTTTGAGGGATGTTTCCAACTTATCTTTCTAGATGGTCTCTCATAGCACGCTCATGGTCCAATTATTTCTCAATAACCCCAACTATTTTCTTGAGCACCATGATCTCATTGTAGATCCATGATACACCTTGAAGGGATGCCTCCACTTTAAGCTTGATAGTATGAAGACAAGATAACTTTAGTTGATGAGACTCATCCTTGCACCCTTCATTATCCCTATTTTCCATATCAATACTAGTATCTTTATTTTCTATATTGACTTGGATCTTGGTGTTTGTGTCCTACTTCTCATTGAGCTCCTCTTTATTCTTCTTACTTAGTTTGTGCTCCTTCATGACAAGGGCTTCACCCTCTTTATTCTTTCTAGTGTCTAGTGTCCATGTCCATTTTCTCCTCACTAAAATTCCTTTTAGAAGGAGATAGGTGAGCACTTTGTTTTTGTAAGAATTTGGTATAGCTCTGATACCATGTAAGAATTTTCCTTAGGGAAAAATTCACCCAAGAACTAAGAACTTGAACACAAGCACAACTATAGACCAAAAATGGATATGATCAATTAATCAAAATATGTCCTAATACATTGCTCTGTTTAGTATATTCAAACACACTAGAAGTGCTTGTATATAAAGGGCTCTTAGGAAGCACCTAGAATGTCTCTAGAAAGAACCAAGAGATAAGATAAGCATCATGACAACTAAGCACATTCCTTATCCATCATTCTAGATGAGTGGATAAGAATGACAAGGTTGTAGACACCATGTGCATAAAAGAAGTGTAGACTCCTGTGTTGTCAACATGACAACTCACAAGAGTATGCATACTCCTAGGTGGCTAATAAATAAATAATAAAAAACATGCATTAACCTAAGTAAACTTAAGTAAGTGTAAATAGTAAATACTTATTTACACCAACACCCTCTCTTAAGTGCAAGTTCAGGGAATACCCTTAAGCTTACAAAAACTAGGATGAAATACAAAACGGGTCCTGACTACTAGGCCATGTTAGGTACCCATGTACATAATGATATGAAAATCTCTTATAAAGTAGAGAAAGAGGGAAAACCTCATGGGAAAAACCCTCCCCCAAAAAAAGAGATGAAAAGGGATGCATGGATGGATGGAGTAATCAAGACCCCCCATTACAACATACATCTAGTATATACAAAAGGACAAAACCCCCTAAGAGGAAAAAGTCCCCACCCTACCAAAAAAGAAGAGAAGGAGATGAGGTAGTCCCCCCCCAAGGTAGTGTGCCAATCAGTGAGAAATGCTCTAATGTAGAAGTTGATCCATGAGCTTTGAATGATGTTCCTCCCCTTTGGAAGAAAAATTGGCAAGGGTACAAAGGAGATGCATCCCCTGTATGGAGACAGAATCATGATGATATAAGGTACCTCAAAAACTTGTTCAAGTGTCCCTATGTGGATACTGATGGTGGCTCCCTCCAAGACTGCTGAGAAGAAGTGCAAATCAATAAGGAGTGATCTAGAACCTATTTCAAGGAACCAATGGTCTTCTCAAATGTCAAAGAGACCTCTAATAATTGCTATACATAAGTATCCACAGTCACGCCAACCTATAAAGATTGATCATGTAGAGAATGGACATGAGGCTCAAAGTGGGCCCTTGCAACAACTATAGAAGGATCATCCTTACCAAAGAGAAGAAGTAGATCATCAAAGAAGTCCTCCAAATCCACTGTGTGTGACTCTACAAAAAACCTTGAAATGTCGGTTAGGAAGTCATCACCTGAGGCTGGAAGACCATGTGTACCCTGCTGTGCTAAAGTACATGAATCTGTCACTGTGGCAATGAATGAATTATTCATCTCAAAGAGAATATGAATCCTACATCTTCAATGTGAGACTCCATGAATAGGCTTGTAAGGGAAAAAAGGAAGTCATCACATGAAGGTAGAGTAAGAAGACATAAAGGGTCCTATTGCACTGAATTCGAAACATCTGTGGCTAGAACATGATCAGTAGGAGGAACATGAGTATCTGGAGGTGTAATCTCATCTAAAGAGGAGTCAATAGCAATTGGAGGCATGAGATTTTTTGGGAATGGAGGAATGTTTGGATATCCACATGTCTCCCAAAGATACATCTAAAAATCATATGGATACCATATCTTGGCAACCACCTTATAATAACTAGAAGAAGAGAGACCAGTACAAATGATAACTAATAGTCTAGTAACAGGTGGTTGTTCTTCAGTGTTAGAGATCAATTCATTGGAACATAAATAAGGAAATACTTCCTTATGCTCTCTTCTTAGATGATCAAGGAGTGTATCACTCCATTTGTGATAGTTTCTTTTTGTCAACCTGGGTCTAACTCCATGCAGATATGTGAAACAAAACTCCTCCATGAGATCAATCAATGAACCCCCAAAGAATCAAAGAACCCCCCCAATGTATGATTTGGGCACTTGATAGCCACTTGCGAATTTAGGGCCTATTTCTAAAATTAGTATTTCTATCCAAAAAACTTATAATATGATTGTAGATCTGGAAAGTAGACAAAAAAAATGCACTTTCAAAAAAAATGGAACCTAATTTGGAGTGTAGATGAGCTCATATTAAGCATTTTAAGTAGCAAAAAATGGGATTTGTGAATTGAAAAAGAATTTAGGAATAGAGATCTCAAACCACCTATACCAATGTGTAGATCACAAAATCCTACCCCAAAACAAAAAAAAATAGCTTGCAAAAAGGAGTTCGTATGAGGGAGATATCACTATTTGAAAATCATTGGTGCTGTTTTTTTTTTTTTTTGTGAATTACCACCGCGCCTCCAAAAATAAAATGGCTCTAGATTTTTCCTCAGATGTCCAATTTGGATGAAACAAAATCTGATTTGGGGTTTTTGGACCTTCTGAATGTGATGCAAATATTTGATTTGCATTAGCAAGCTCCAATCTTCACCTACAAAAAATCTCTCCTATGGCCCGATGACCAAAAAAATTGTAGAAAATAATGTAGATCCAAAAAAAATAGTAGAGATGTAGGTGAAAAAAATGCAAATCTAAAAATTAAATGTACAGATCTAAAATGATCATACCAATTCTGCAAATCGGTCCTTTTGGTGCCGGTTTGTAAAAAAAAATTGCCTCAATTTTGACTATGCCTAGGGAGGTGAAATTATATTCAAAATTCACTGAATCAACATTCCAAATGCAATGGCAAGGTTAGATCTAGCTCTAGACACTCCCAATTTTTGTAGTACTCTGAATTTGGGTTAAGGTGTTGAAGCAACCAATGGTCTTGAATGGCTATGTGATGAGAAAATCTTCCAGAGCTTTGATACCATGTAAGAATTTGGTATAGCTCTGATACCATGTAAGAATTTTCCTTAGGGAAAAATTCACAGAGGAACTAAAAACTCAAACACAAGGACAACTATAGAACAAAAATGGATATGATCAATTAATCAAAGTATGTCTTGATACATTGCTTTGTTCAGCATATTCAAACACACTAGGAGTGCCTGTACATAAAGGCCTCTCAGGAAGCACCTAGAATGTCTCTAGAAAGAACCAGGAGATAAGATAAGCATCATGACAACTAAGCACGTGCCCTATCCATCATTCTAGATGAGTGGGTAAGAATGACAAGGTTGTAGACATCATGTGCTTAATTAGCATGCTAAATCCTGTGTTGTAGATACCATGTGCATAAAAGAGGTGCAAACTCCTGTGTTGTCAACATGACAACTCACAAGAGTACACATACTCCTAGGTGGCTAATAAATTTTTTTAAAAAATGCATTAACCTAAGTAAATTTAAGTAAGTGTAAATAGTAAATACTTATTTACACCAACAATTTCCCCTCTTCATCCCCTAAAGCTTTAGACCCTGTGTTAGACTCAATTTTCCTATCTTTACTACCCTCCACATGATCTTTGCCAATTGACATTCCTTTTCTCTTGGAATAACCTTCCAGGTTCAAGCTAAGGTCCCCCATTTCCATTTTATTATCATCCTTGGCAAAATTCTTAGAATCTATAACTTCCTCCACATTTTTCTTTTTAATCTCCCATTTGTTACCCTTTTTGGTACTCTTACTATCACTAGTGCCTTGCTCACTTTTAACTTTTTTCTTTGAGTAAGGTTCATTACCAGCCACTTTTTGCCTCTTCTCCACAGTCAGAGAGGGTTTAATAGCCTTTCTTTTATAGTAATTTTCAATAAGTAAGATTAAACCCTCATAGAGCATAGGATGTGACTCCTTCTTCCTATGGGCTTGGAGGCTTTGAATCAAAGAGTATTTCAAATAAAAGGGAAAATATATTCTATATTTATATCTAAAATGATTTAGGAACAAAAAATGAAACTTGTGGACTCTCTTAGCTCTACAAGCAAGGATACAATACTTACAAATGCAAGATAAAACATCCCTCTAGATAACCTTAATCTGGCTTAGGTCATAGAAATAACCATTTTTCTCATCTCTTTCTCCTCTTCATCAGTTTTAGGGAATTTCTCGAAGGTCACATTCAAAATACTAGTCTCCTTGCTAAATTTAAAACCCTCCATTGGAAGACCCATAATCTCAGTGATAAATTCCTCTAATAGCTTCACAGTGAGCCCATGCAACATAACCCTATCTTCAATCCAATTTTTGAAGAAATACTTTTTAATGTGGGGATTATACCCATAAATTTTCTTGATATAAGCCGTGACTTTCCCTTTTTTTAGGATATCATATATCTAAATTTTCCTTCCATTCTTTACAATTATTCGACTCTTTCTTTCTTGGTTCCCCTCCCATCTCGTATTTGACTTTGCACCTACAACTAGTCTGATAAATATTAAGCAAAATGAAAAATAATTTTTAATTTATTTCCAAGAAACCTTTAACCTTGCATGCATGCCAAGTATGATCCATAATTATACAAAGGTACCACCTTGGGATACTCAAAAAATCTGCCATAAACCTATCACTTCCCTTAATAAATTCATCAATCTTGCATGATCTTTCCTTCAATAGCATGTGTCATATCATAATTAACAATTTTTGTCAACTCTAGTTCCTTTCTTAGGTCATCTTTCAAACCCAAATTTGTTTCCCTATAGACTGCTTGATCCGCAGTCGATTCAGTAGCTTTGTTGCTCTCCTGAAAAATATGAGAAATAAAATTATCAAATTTATTCATAAGATATTTTATTTCTAATATACGTCCCTCAATACTATAGGTTATCTATCTCTTATTATTCAGCATGTTAATAATACTAAGGGAGTCTCCTTCTAGCAATAGATTTTGAAAACCAGATTCTACTACCATCCTCGTAGTGAACAAAGTAGTTGTTGGCTCTTCTTTATGACTAGTAGACTTGCCTATAGGTACAACAATAGCATCCATAAAACTACTATAATGGTCTCTCAAAACACCTCCACAACCAGCACTTCTCAGATTCTCTTTTGCTAAACCATCAAAATTACCTTTGATCCATCCTATTGGTGGACATCTCCACTTTACATTCTGTCTCTAATCCTCTTGATTTATTTTTGTACCTTTGGCATTCATAGGATTACTTATTTGAGTCTCATCAAACATTTTTCTCTAATATTTGAAATTATCTTTGATAGCCTTGATAATATTTTGACCTAAAACCCAATCAGGAGTCTCCTTATTTCTAAAAATTCTATTCTTCCTCTCCTTCCATATACCCCACTAGAGATGAGGGAGAGAAATCTTCCAAAGCAAACCAATATCTTCATCCTTGATTGGGCATGTCTAGCTTTGAAAAAATTGATCAATGTTATTATGTTAAATCCAAACTAAATTCTAGAAGATAAGGAGATGACTCCAAACATTCTAGCTAAAACTATAGTTTAAAAAAAGGAGATTCCTATCTTACAGAGACAACATGTATTGACCAAGTAAACCCCTCTCCTTTTAAAATTATCCAAAGTAAAAAAATTACTTTGAAGCATAGTCCATAAAAAGATATTGGTTTTAGGAATACACCCTTTAATTCATGATTTAGCCCACATAGGGGTATTTCCTTTGCCCTACAATCTAAAAATAGAAGAGACCTTGAAATGTCCTCTTGGTTTAATCCCCTAAACCAAATTATCTTTTTTTTGAGGATAAAGGATAACAACATTCAAGGCCAACTGGATGCTGGAAAAATTATGATTAATCTTAGAAATATTAACCCATTTACTATAAATCCGATAATTCTCCACAAAATCACCATAAACTTGTTTATATCTATCAACAAAAGTCCTATCCTCAAAAGCCTCAATCAAAGGGTGATCCAAAAGCCATTCATCACCCCAAAACTTGATCTTGCTCCAATTACCTAATTTCCATTTACAACCTTTACTTATAATGTGTTAGCTCCCTTGACCACATGGCAAATATCAAAAGAAGAAGGAACAATAGAGTAGGAAAGAAAATAAGAAAAAGAGGGAGCCTCATAAAGGTACTTATGTTTCCATATTGTACTCCATTCTTTGTTATCATGATAGACTCTCCATCCTTGTTTAGCTACTGATGTTTTATTCATACTTCTAATATATCTTATACCTAAACCACCTTCCAGCTTAGGTTTATAGATCTTTTCCCCAGAATTTAAAGCCATTCTCTTCTTTTCCTCAATTCTAGACCAAAGGAATTCCTTTGAATTTTATCAATTCCATCAGCAAATTCAAGTGGAATCCTAAAGAGGCTCAAAGCATAAGTAGGAATACTTTGAAGACAAGCTTTGAGTAGAGTAACTTTACCATCTTGACATAGCATATTACCTTTCCACCCCACCAGTTTCTTATTGAATTTTTTAATGAGATCTCCCAATTTTTTTTTGAAGGACTCAACCCCAAGGGTAAACAAAGATAAGTACATGAAAAAGATCCTTTAGAGGAACCAAGAATATTTACAATCTTTCTTATCTAAAAATTAGAGTGTTAATAAAGAATAAAGAGCTCTGGTTATAATTAATTAGCTGACCGGTAGTAGAGGAATAGAGATTTAGAGCCTCCCTAACATCAATTTTCAAAGGAAGATGGTATCATCAAAAAATTGTTTGTAAGAACATACAAGAGGATGCGATGAAGGTTTCAACCATTGAATATCCCCTTCTAAAACCAACTTCCCAATATATCTACCCAAACAATCAACCATAATAGTAAAGATAATTAGAGATAAGGGATCACCCTGCCTTAGCCCTCTAAAGGGTTTAAAAAATTTAGTAGATCTTCCATTGACCAGCACAGCAACCGAAGTAGTAGAAACCATCTGCATAATAAGCTTAATCATAATGATACTAAAGGTAAAAGACATTAAGATCTTTTGGAGGAAAGACTATTCAACTCTATCATAGAATTTGGCTATATCAACTTTCATAATAAAACCGTGATTGTTAGAAAGAGATAAGGAATGGATATTTTCATGCACAGAAATTATAAAGTTAAGGATTTGTTTACCAGGAATAAAACCATTCTATTGTTTTGAAATCAATTTAGGAAGAATGTTCAACAGTCTCAAAGTAAGGACTTTTGAGATGATTTTATAAATCGAGTTGTAGAGACTAATAGGTTTGAACTAGTCTAAAGAATCAACTCCAATCTTCTTTGGAATCAGACAAAGGAAGGTAGAGTTCATTTCCTTTAGCATTCTTTTTGCCCCAAAGAATTCTTCGATAGTGTCACATACATCTTTTCCAACTAGTTTCCACTCTTTCTAAAAGAAAAGCATAGGGAAACCATCTGATCTAGGGATTTATCTCCTTTAAGGGAGAAAACCTCTCCCTTAGGAATAACACACAACAATTTATTCTACTCCTCGATGACCATAGAGGGAATAATGTCTAACAAATCAGCCTATTTAGTTTGATCAATATCTAGGTCTGAAGACATTAGGGATGAAAAAAAGGAAACCTATTCATCAGAGATTTTCTTTTCATTAATGATTTGATATCTTCCTTTAGTGAGACTGGAAATACGATTTTTGGCTTTGTATTTCAGAGTTGACAAATGGAAAAATTTCATATTCTTATCTCCTTCTTCGAACAAATGGATCTAGACCTTTATCTCCAATAGATCTGTACTTTAGAAATTATGTCATGGTACTGCACCAATTTCTCATTTTCTTCCTTCACCGAATCCATCGAGTAACCCCCCTGCTAGATTCTATCTTGGATAATTGTTAGAACATCTTTGATAATATATTTTCTTTCAAATATATTTCCAAATTATCTTTTATTCCATTATATAACTTTCCTTTTAATATTTTCAAGTTTAGAAGCCACAAAAAATAAATTCATTCCTTCAATGTTAATGTTCCACCATTCTGCAAGTTGATCCTCAAACTATGGATGTTGCATCCACATTTTCTCAAATCTGAATGAGAAATTATTCTTGGCTTGAATAGCCTTTGCCATAAATAAAAGAGGAAAATGGTCAGAAGAAATCTTTTAGATAGCCTTAAGGTTACACACAAATTCTTTAGTCCAGTCCAAATATATTAATACTCTATTGAAATGAGCTTGGATGCATTCATTTCCCACTCTTTTATTGCTCCATGTGAACTCAACTCCTTAAAGATCTAAGTCCATTAATTCCTCCTTGTTTATAAAGTCCATTAAATCCAATCTTCCTTCTAGTTGATTAGCATTTCCACCTTTTTTTCCATGTTCATAAAGAGGGACATCAAAATCCCCCAAAAATAACAATCAATACTCTCTATCTTAGATAAAGAGTCCCAACACTTTTTTCTACCTTTCTTGTTATTTGGTGCATACACATTAACTATATACCAATAGTTATTCTGGGCGTAACTCTTTAGCTTGACAACTATTAAATGTTTATTAACATCCATCAAAGTACTAGAGAACAAAGACTATTTCCACAAAATCATTGTTCCTCCAAAAGAATCTTTAGAACTACTTGCCATGATACAATAATTCTTAAAAGATTTAAGCTTTATCTTTTTCCATTTCATTTTTCTACAACACTAAGATATCAGGTTTGTGCTCTCTAACCAAATTATGAACAATATTAAGTTTATGAATACTGTTCATCCCTCTAATATTCCAAGTGATCACTTTCATTAGAACTTTTTAGGAGTAAAATCTAGAATAGTTTCCTATTTCCCATCAGCAATATTCTATAAACTTTCACTTTCTATTGTCTTCCTAGTTGTTTTTCTACTAGGTTTCTCTAGAATTCCAACATTCAGTTTCAATTTGAGAGAACCAATTTCCATTTTACTTCTCTAGGTTTCAACTCCTATAGATATAGGGATAGGGTTATATTTTTTCTCTATTTTCTTCCTTTGACCCTATTTCTATTTATATTCTTTCTTAATAGTGATAAGATCCATACAGTTTGGCTCTAGAACATTTTCAACAATCAGAAACTCTTGACATAAGGGTCTAAAAATTTTCATTCTATGACTCGTCTAAAATTTCAAACTCACTGAGTTGACCACTACTTTCCTCAAGGATTTATCCTTCCTCAACCTCCTCTGAATCTTCAATACTTCCCAATTCAAGATCTTTATTTTGATAGATTATCATCTGGTTCATAGGATCTTCACACTCCTCTTTATCCTTGAGCCTAGAGTCTTCATTATTTTGAGATTACTCCTTTGATTCCAACAACATCTACTTATTTTTATTATCTTGGACTATTTTAATTTCAATCACCTTTTCAGGGATAGCTTTAGGTTTCCACACCCTTTTTTACTTGGGTTCTACCTTTTTTTCCATGTTCATCATCTTCAGTTTATTTTTTATTTTCATTGGAATATGATTAGATTTATGTTATTATATCATGTTTCTTTGATTATTCTTATGGATGATTTATGAGACTATGATGTGTTATATGGTTTCACTAAGATTTGTGTCAGTGGTTACGAGGATTGATGTGGTATCATGATGCCATTTCATGATTACCTTGAGATGTATATCGAGTTTGCACTGTGTATTATTATCCTACTATACAGGACAAGGTTCCTATAGTAGTGCCTAGTCATGTATTTGACCATGTTTACTTATGTATTTTAAGTGTATTTTATGTTGTTTAACAACCATTATTAAATGCATAAATAATTAGAAATGAATTGTCCTTTTTGGACTCATTGGTTATGTGCTACATATATTTACCTTGTTCATTTTGGTAATTTATACAAAATGGGATATTTAAATATATGAAATTAATTAGATGCTTTAAGTACGTGATTTCATGTAATTGTTGCTTCAGCTATTATTATTTTGCATCTACACTTGATTGTGTTCATATATTGTTCAGGACTTATATCCCCGACAGTGACACATGGAGTTATTCATCAAGCCCATCATGTTGAGCCAATATCATCCTCGTATGGACAATATATCCTTATTGATAGTTTAATCCTCTGGTTATTGGTAAATCCAGATTCATAATGCATTATGTGATTAGATCCATGAGTGTGTTTGTGCATTTAGGAATCCACATTGGTCGTGGAAGTTATCTAATTATTGTGATTTAATTTCGTAAGGGAATTTTATATTGATGAGTTGTTGTAACTTTGAGCCCTCATCTTGTGTGTGACCATTGTTGGTTTCTACTTGTAATTTTGGATTATGATATGATTGGTGGAAATGGAGCTTTTACCTTGGATTTGAAAGAGAACATTCTCATTATTTGTGATATTTTTGGGTTGTGAGTTTCAAAATTGTGCTTGGAGATCTTTGAAAATATTGTAAGACTTCCACTAGTGTAGGTGAACATGTGAGTTTAGCCATGTTCCCTATTCATATCACCTTGTTTTGATGCTTTATTATTGCACTTGGTTACTTTATGTTGTTGTTCAATAAATTATCATAAGAAAAAAATTATTCAGTGCATGTTTTATCCTCGTGTTCCAAGGATCTTCAGGTGAGGCATTACATCTAGTATCATATCCCATGTTCAAACATTGGGATCTCTACATATATGTTGCCCACATGGTTGATGTTGTGATTGTACGAGTGTGAGTGCCTCTTTAAGAGCTCATGAGTTTTGTTGCTTGGGTATTCACTTGTGATGAAATTGCTTTTCTAGTAGATGCAACTAGAGTAGTGTGAGGAGAATGAAGTGAGTCTTTCCTTGTTTTGTAGATGAAATCAATGTGCCTTAGCATGGCTGGTTTTTGTGCAACCCTCTTAGATGGAGCCATTGATTGGTGTGTTGAATTTGAGTGTCTCTTTTGATTTTCCTTGTGGAATAAGGTACATTTTTCCCCTTGTATTCTCCTATTGTAAGTAAATAACTGAATCTTATTTGTGATTTTGTGTTATGTCAATTTAGTAATGCAATGTTCCTCTCATTGAGAAATGAGTGTATATTGTGAATCATTGCAAGGAAGTAGGTGTTGTATAAAATCCTTTGGATTAATGACTTATGTCCCCAAACTACTTGCTTATTCAACTTATGGAAATTATTGTAAAATTGTTGAATATTTAAGTGTTGCATAGCATGGAAAATAATTAAGGAAATTATTGTAGTCTGCATATGCATGAGGTTATTAATGGTATACTGCTTTATGTGTGTGAGTGCATCTCTAACATTGCTAGGATGATGTATTCCATTTCATTGTGTGGTGGTTTATCTCTCTTGTGTGTCTGTTCTCAATCATCACATGTAATGTGATTTGATTGATGCCTTATTTTATTTGGCTTTAGGTACTTTCTTCATTTTGTTGTGCTAGTATTGGTTTTTGGTATTTTCCTTTCTTGGACTAGTCATCAATTTCTCTATCACTCTCTTTGTGGCTATTGTCACACTTTAATCATTTTTGGAATGAGCTGTTGGGTGATTTACTATTGGATTTGACAATTCCCCCATTTGGGCTTTTTTTTTTTGGTTTATGATGACTATTCTAAATGTGTTTTACTAATGCCCATTTGTGTGTTGTGACTCTATCATGTTCATCTCGAACCTCTGGTAGTACATACAAGGGATAATATTATAGAGAACATACTAATGTATTTGTAAAAAGAGGTAAATGGGTTATTGAAAATGAAATCATATAATGATGATTAAACATAGTGTTATTCTTGAAGGAAATTTGAAAAGATATGTACTTGTTTTATGGTAAGTGACTCTTGAACTCTTGCTTCGAAAACCTTTTAGTTTCATTGTGCATTAATTCTTGTGTTATGGTCAACTAATGAAACTATGAAAGAAGTAATGATGGTTTTTATGTGTGAATAACCTTTCATTTCATGTCTTATGTCAATTTGGGCATATTTTCTCTTTGGTTTTGGACATTTTGTTTGTTGCTTGTCTTGATAATTGAGACTATTTGATTTTGCCTTTGTATTTTATCTTGAGTGGTAGCTCATACTGTTAGGTCTTATGACTCTCTAAACTCCATCAAGTTGGAATCCTCATCAAGATCTTTTTGAAAAATTTTGAACAGAGTCAATTAGAGTTTGGATGTGAAAGTTATGGCTTTTGGAGTGAAGGCAATCTTTGTGTTGATTTGAAATTTTGTGTGAGTAAACATGCTATCATGCATTTTCTTTCCTAGGAAATTGCATTATCTTGCCTGATTATGTGAGAAATATCATGAAAGAGTGTGCTAATGTAAAATGACGCCTAAGGAACAACATACACTTTTTGCACTTTTGTGAAGTGAAGTGTAGGCTGCAATAGTTTCCTTGCTTTGGGGTAGATGTTGCCTTTGCCATTTGGGAGTGACTCAATCCTTTTGGTGAGTCTAGTTCCTCCTTTTGGATGTTGAATTTGGTGCATCTTCATATTCTTTCCTCCTTAGAGAGAGTCAACTTGCATGGTTATACCACTAGCTCAATTAGTGTTGGATGAATATTAGATGGTTGGTGGACTTCTAAGTTCTCCCTTATGCATCTTGGTTTATTTTAGTGTGGAGGTTGAGAGAAACTCCCTCTCACTCCTAATAATTTGTAGTTTATTTCTCCCTAAGCTTGTATCTATTGGAAATGATTGAAAAGATCATGAGGAAAGTTGTTGGAATGATATATGGAAATGGTAAAGAATGTTCTCAATCATTGTTTTTTCATTGATGTCAAACTTGCTATTTGCAGGAATGACAATTGCTTTAGTGATCCAAATACTATCAATTAGTTGATTGACGAGGAGGAGGCAATCAATAAGATGTAACTAGTACACCAAGAGAAAGGTTGAAGTTATGATGTTGTAATGAAGTACAAGGATTAGCTAAGCCATTGATGAAAAAGTGTGTTGATGACATACTATAAGACACAAAGAATGGGTACACTGAAATATATCAAAAGATATAAGGCTTTTAGCTAAGACATATGTAAAGCCTAACTAAAAGTTCATTAAAGCTAGTAGGAGCCAAGCAAGCTAGTAGAAGCCGAGCAAGCTAATAGGAGCCGAGTAAGCTAGTAGGAGAAAATTCTTAATTGAAGCGAAGTAAACTTCAAGTGTCGAGTGATATCAAGTGCTGAGTGATATCAAGTGTCGAGTAAACTTCAAGTGCTGAGTAATATCAAGAGCCAAGTAAACTTCAAGTGTCAAGCAGACATAGGTGCCGAGTAGTACAAAGATACCAAGCACCAGTAAAACCAATAGTGCCGAGTAACATAGAGATGCCGAGCACCAGTAAAACCAATAGTGCTGAGTAACATAAAGATGCCGAGCACCAGTAAAAACAATAATGCCGAGTTGCTGCATTATTTTGAAAATCGAAGATTTTCCAGATCTAAGCTAACAAGGTTGTTATCTATAAGTTTGTAAATTAAATGGAAGATAAGAATGATGAGCTGGTGGCACAAAACACCATGTAAAAAATTTTAAGGATACAACTAATGAAGTTTCTAGATAAGAAAAAGATATGAGGTATATACATTGTATCCTACCTAATACCTTTTGAAACCCTAAAAAATAGAAAAGGTGAATTGAGCGGAAAAGGCAAAAATCAGATTTCTATTTAAGGAGACATAAGTTCATGAAAAAAAAAAGCAAGAGAGAGAGGCAGTCAAGCATGGAAGCATAAAAATGTTGAAGGAGGTGCTAAGGAGGAGAGAGAGCATAGTTACTCTGTTTCAATAAGAAGACCCAGATATGGATGCATTGGCATGATGAGTAAGAAGACTCAAGGAGATGAAGCTTGATAAGAAGAAAAGCAATTAGAGATGAAGTTATTAAAGCCAAGCATAAGGATTGAACTGAAAGTGTGATCTAAAATCTTCAAAGTATGTTGTTAGTTATATCAGATCAAAAGGCCATTATTGTTACTTTTGAGCAATTGTAACAATTAGTTTAAATCCTATGGATGTAGGTTGGTTTGATAGCCATGAGATAAATCCTTTAATAGGGTGACATTCCAAGTGAATTTTCTAAAGTCCTTTAACCAAGCCCATTCCTAACAGTTTGGTGAAATCCTCTAACAAGGTCACATTTAATAGTGTGTTGTAAGCCTTTAACAGGGCATCACTTTAGAAGAGTGAGAATCAAGTATCATGTTACTGGTGGTTTTTTCCAAATTGGGTTTCCACGTAAATCATTGTGTCATGTGTTAATCTTGAATACTTTATTTCTGCATATTGATTTACTGTAACTTATTAATATGGTTGATTTGAGTTTGGATGGATGAAAAGTGTATAGATTTATTAAAAGTATAGAAAAAGTATTATTAGGGCATTTTGGACCTTGAATAACTAATTCACCCCCCCTCTCAGTTATTCTAAAGAATTTGAACAGTATCTTTGAGAGGTTATCCCATTCAAGTCTCTCATTTATGGTTGACTTGAGGCAGGAGATTGAGTTTAGCAGTAGGTTGAGTGTAGAATTCCCAACATGTTGATGGAGGGTCATGGTATTGTTGGACACATGTTACCATCTTATGAGTTGGTATGAAGTTATTACATGATTTTTTCCACTGATGAAATTATTTGCAACCTTGTGGAAAGGTGATAACTTGTCTAGTTGGGTTAAGTAACCCTAGTTCCCAGTGATAGTTGAGCTCTTTTACCATAGAGACTAAGTGCTCATCTAGTTGGGTTAAGTAACCCTAGTTCCTAGTGATAGTTGAGCTTTTGTACCATAGAGACTAAGTGCTCCTACGCTTGGTGGTTAGTTGTAGAGAGTATCCTTTTGGAGTGTGCAATTTCTATAGTGAACCATCATAGTTTGTGATCAAAGGGTGAGTTTATGTGGATTCAAGGATGCTCATGTGTGGCATGATAGTATTCTTGGGAATTTTGGGTTGGTTATTCCCCATGATTCCAACTCTTTTTGTAAGGGTGTAGTGTTTTAACTTTGTTTTTTGGTCACTTGGTAGGTGCATGTAGTAGTTGGGCACCTATTGACGAGGTAGAGTGGCTTTTTCCTTATCTTGTAGTGTTGAATTTGTGGCTAGATGGATTTCCTAGTGTAGAGGAAGTTCCTTGTTGAAGGATCTTGTGTTAGTGTGACACCTATTCTTTCATGGTTGATAAAATAATTTGTAAGTGTTGGATTGATTTGGGTTTGGCTTATGGAAAGGTCAATTAATCATTCCTATTATTTGGCTTTGATTTTGTGCTTGATGTGTTTGGTCTATATTCTTGGATTGTAGGCTTCTAGGAGTAAGCCTAATCTATGGGGGGGATGATGTAGTGCCTCTCCCATTTGATTTTTTTAATTCACCCTAATGGATACAACCACTACTACATTTGGACTCGAATTATGATGATAGGACATCACAATTGTGATGACTAATCACCACCCAAGTGATAGTACCAAGAATTGGCTCCTGTTAGATGATCATTAGAATTTTGGCATCAAACATTGCAATGAAAACCTTGTCATCCCAATTATGACACCAAAATATGTCACAATTTGACAAAAGGAAAGGCCTAGAGGTCACCATGACATTGTCATAATTGTGACATGCCTCAATCACAATTATGACATCTAATAGTTTCACTTTGTCATTTGGATAGTGATGATCATACTGTATGGCTGATAGTCAAGTGTTAGAATGGACGTCACAACCACAATAGTATGCAACAATAGTACCATGGGTGTGACGAATCTCTGTCATCTTTGTCTATCACAAATGTAATAGATATGCAACGATAGTGCTCTTGTTCCAATGATATTTTGTAGGACCTACTGATATATTAATAAAAAAATATTTGTTCTTCTTTTTTAGAAATACATTTTATTATGTTGATCACATATGTACATTGTTTAGTGCAGGTCATGCAGTTTCCACTTTGGCTCCTCTCATGGAGATTGTGTTTGGCATTCTTCTAAGTTATTTGATTGATACTACTTCTGCTCAAGCATTTCACAGATAGTGTTGCATTTCAATTTCCTTTTTATATTACTATCGATAAGAAGCCCAATGTTGTGATTATTTCTCTATGTAGGAAGCCATGGATTCAACATACATTTCCTATGCAACATTAGTTTATTGAGGACTTCACATGAAAATAGGTGGACCATCGCCAAATGTTTCCAAGTAGCCTTCTAGAAATGGTTTGCCTATTTTCATGTCAATTCCTCAATAAAATAATGTTGCACACAAAATGTATGTTGTATCCACAACTTTCTACATGGACAAATAATCACAATGTTGGGCTTCTTATCTACAGTAATATAAAAAAGAAATGGAAATGCAACACTATCTATGAAATGCTTGAGCAATAGTATCAATCAGACAACTTAGAAGAATGTCAAATACAATCTTCATGAGAGGGGACAAATAGGAAATTGCATGACCTGCGCTAAATAGTGTACACATATGATCAACATAGTAAAATGTATTTCTAACAAAAAAGAACATTTTTTTTAAAACATGTTCTTCAGATGTTTTCCTTGTGGTATCATTCATTGTTTTTTTATATGTGTTGACAAATGATGAGATATTGTGTTGTATTCACTTATGTACACATCTTGTAAAGGATTTACCATGCCTTTTTATTGCTAAGGGCAGCCTTCCAATGCATCGGTAGGGCATTCATTTATGCTTATGCTCCATGCAAAAGACTGGTATTACTTTATAAGGTCCTTTGAATGTGGTGCAACTTCATTCATGTAGCACAAATTTCCTCCTTCTGAAGCACACTCCATTTGCTCTCCTACAGGTCTACCTAATATTGCAAACAATCTCAATTGCACAAGGTCTACTTTAACTATTTTCTTCTATATCTATTTGTCTTTTATTATCATTTTATAATAGCTGATTTTAATAAAAAATATTTAATACATAGCATTATATAAGTATCCCCTAAAAAACAACGAACAATGAATGTGATTTTGTGGAGTATTTTCCAAGAATCGCTTGCCTCTAAATAATATATACTTGTGATTATGATCTTAAAATCATGCTTAATAACTCACAACATTATGTAGAAGATTGCATGATTCAAGAACCCATTGTGATGGTTCCAGTTTCTTCTATCACAGTTTAAGTTCCTCTTGTTGTTGATGGTGTCACTAGAGCTCTTTTTCTTTCGTTGATCCACTCTGCCTAATAGTGTTTCAATGGGGGATGTGTGTCTTCCTTTGCCATCTCTTTCTTGGAGGTTCCTCTTTTTCATAAGGTTTTGGTCACAACTTCTATTGGTGTGGTTGTAGCTATGGTTGCTAAGATTTGAACACTACAAGTATGTATATTCCATCTTTGAATTAGTATGTTGTGACAAGGCTCATTGAATAGAACATAGATCAAACTAATATTCAACAGAGGTTAATTGAAATCAGATCACAAAAATTAATTATAATGTCGTACTCTTATTTTAGTACTTAGCCAATGGAGAAAGTGTTATCCCAAGGACTAAAAATGTCTCAATTATCATATGGAAAGGGCACAAGTACAATGTTGTGCATCTCTTCTTCAACCTTATACACATGAGCTGTATTGAAGTTAAATATTTTCTAGAAATATTTATTGTTGATTTCTTCATTGTTAGTTGTACCTGACTAATATAGACATGCATGCGGTTGAGAAGATTACTTAGAACTCCAAAAATTTGTTAGAAAAGGAATGATAGTTAAAGAACCTTTCTTTGAAAAGTATATCAATGGAAATTGAGAAATTCAACAACCCTCTTTAGAAATTCTATAATCTTTTTATGTGGGGTGGAAAACTAATTTCAAATTTTGCAAATTACTTTTCTTTTTTGTCTATCCATTATGTGAGAAACCTACCCATGCCAAAGTTGATAGAATATTTCTTCCCCTACATGAATTTTGGTTACCATATGTATCCATGCTATTAGTTCTTCTTCACCAATATTCATCCATCTTTCAGCATGATTCTTGTTGCTTTGATAAGTTTTTGTTTCCAAATACATCAATAACTTCTTCCCTAGATGAATTCTCACACTTTAGAGTGGGAGATTAGAAATGGTAAAATTATTGTGCACTTATGAGAAATTGGTTACATGGAAAATATGTTCACCTTAACCTCCTCCATAATAAAAAAACAATTGAGGACAATACAAATACATATACAATAGGGTATGAATAGGTTCCTTCTTTAGTGACAGATACAAATTGCATGTAGCATGTCTCATAAAATTTGTGCAATAAAATATTCATAAAAAAAAAGGACCTGTTTCATTTGAACATGAAATAGAGTGATCAACAATGTCCTCCATAACTATCTAGATTAGAGGCCTCTCCATAATAGTCAAAATCTTCTTTAGCTTAGATCTCCCAAAATTATCTTTTTTCTCTTCGAATAATTTTGTTATGCTAATACTATGTGAGACTTTGGGAAGAATTATCGAAGCATTCAAAGATTTTACACCAATAATACCATGCTTTGATTCTTTGTCTCTATTTAATAATAATAAACATAATGCTTTTCTTTTTTAGATCCTATATTATAGGAACCACCCTAAAAAGACCCACTAATATATGAATTATTTCAACAAATCAAAAAATAAATCCTATTCAACCTTAAAAAAACTTTGAGAATCATGTAATATTTTCCAACACCTGGTGCACACATTCAAAATTTCAAAAAAAGAAGAGACATAATACATTTCAGACACTTCCCAAACAACCATTTGTCAAACACCACGACACCTATGCCATCCATTCATGCTTTATCCACTTTAAATTCATGATTCAAATTTTAGACATTGTTAATAATTGCATATATGGGTCTACACACTTTATAATCTCAAGTGACATTGTAAATAATAAATATAAAGAATTGGGGTAACATTCTTTGCCACTGAATTTGAAGGGGACCATAAAATTTGGGGAAGGTGGCTAGAAGATGTTGTGATAGGGTCTTGATCAATATAAGTGTTTGTCAAAAAAGCTGTTGGGTTTTCTTGACTTTGCGTCTATTTCTTCTCTATTGCTCTTATCATTTTCCTTTATTTCTATTATGACTGACATTTCTTTCCATTTTTCTTGTTTGGGCAAGTTTTCTATATCTTTATGTTGAATAGTCATGTTTTAGTTATCAACAATCTTTAGTGTGTGTTCAACTCTATTATGGAAGCTTGATATATAGAAGTATGATTATTCTAAATATATAAGTACACCATAATATGCTATTACAATAAGAAGTTTAATTCCATTAAGAAAGTTTTAAGATTCAACAATCAAGAAGAAAACTCTAGGTCCCATGAGACATTTGTAGTTTTGAAGGTTTAGTGATATGCTCAATTTTGAGAGGTGCAAATACCACTCTGAATTTTTTGTTGATGTTAGTTTTTTCCTCCATTTGGGTCATATATTGTGTTTTGTTTCACACGTTTCTTTTCTTATACACTGTGATCAAATTCCATGCATGTTGGTTATGGTAAGTTAATGGGAAGCTTTCTCTAATTGCTATATATAGTTATAAAAATGTGAATGCCATAGATAGAGTGTCCTCATTAAAGGCTATACGGTCATCATAGTTTTAGCACAATTAGCAATTATTCCTCTTAGAAATGTGATTGATTTATGTGTAGTGTACATTTTAAGGAAAGTATGACTTTAAAAGTCTTTTGTTTCAAATTCTCTTAATTTTTTTGCTATTACATGATTATAATATTCTTACACAACTTGTAGTAGGGATAATCTATTAATAACAGTGAATAATATTTAATTTTATATTTTTTGACTACAAAATGATGCTACTTTAATCAATATAGGTAATGATAATCCTTTGTTTGAAATTTTTCTTCCTTGTCTTATTCTTTGAATGATAATCACTTATTGAGTTTGTGGACAATTTTTCTAGATAAGGCTAGATAAGTATTCTCCAAAGATGCTTAAAATGATGTTCTACTCATATGGACTGTATTTCATCCTTGTATTTCAAAATTTTTCATTCTTTCCTAAAGGTGTCAAGATATAAAAGAGTTTGTTATCTTGGCAAGAGCATGGGTTGTGAATAAGGAAGCACACACAAGATTAATGTAGATCTATTACCAAAGATAAAGTGCATATTTATGAAGGATTCTATGGACATATTTATGACCATATAGAGACTATGCAAATATACAAAGCATTTTGAAGAGAGTATTGTGAGAAGTTTCTATGGAAGTTTTATGAGACTTGAAATAAGTTTGGTGGAAAATTTGTTGTCATCATAATACGAATTTGAGGAAGAGGGATTGTGGAGAATAGATTATTTATCATCTATAGGAGAAGCAACATTTTAGACAATTTCTTGGCACTTGTTTAGGATTATATCTAAACAAGTTGAACTTTGCATTATATTGACCAACTCTATATATTAGTGGATATTTAATACTAATTTCATATGTGTTGTCTAACAACATGTGCATTCAAGAAAGGAAAAAAACTATTAAGTTTATCACCTTTTTTGTAAATTGCACCATGCACTCTTCAATTGTAACTTGAAAAGACTTGTTCCATTCATTTATATCATCACTGAGATTAGAAGCCTCATAAGTAAAATGCTTGCTCTTGCGCAAATTCCTTGCCAGATCAGGCATGGCGCCAACCATTGCTACAAAAGATTATGATTTTGAATATTGTTCAAGGATAGCAAAAATTTCAATGATATTAATCTGCACTTGAGAATGACCTACAAATTGACCAGAAAAAAGGCATGAAATATCATTAAAATATTAAAATGAAAAGGTGAACTTGGCATTTGGAAACAATAACTGAAATATTCACATATAAATTTTAATTTAACCTTAAGTATTTTGAAAGTAAAATTCAAAATTCAAATCAGTAGATATCATATACAAACCTAGCTAGAGATGTAGCCAATGAAGTTTGACTTTTGCATATAGTAATTTGCAACAAGGATTATAAATTATGAAATTATAAATGTTACCCACTTTCTCCATTAAGCATTGCATGTCATATAGACTTTATGATCCTCTACTTCCTCCCTGTAATAATATTGAAAATATCACCACACTCAAAAGAAATAATGAGAATAGTTCATGAATCAATGTATACTTTAGAATGATTTAATATCATTTGTGGTACATAAGTATATTAATTGTGAAAACAATATAAAAAACAACTTATTGATTGATGATAATCAAACCCCCCTTCAATGTGACCATTCTCCCAACAATGTTTCTTAGCTATTTTGATTTTGATTCTTCTTGTCTTTAAGCCATTACAACACTTGTGAGGACAATAACACTTTTCATTGCCTGGTCATTGAAAGTTAGACAACAATCTAGTGATTATCTCTCTATTTTGATCAAAATCCATTGTATTGTTTAACACGTTCCTTCTTCACAAGAATAACTTATTCGTGTACCCTTATTGAGTTGGTTGTAGTTAATGCTTATATTTACACATATGGTTTTGAAAGAAATATTTGGTGTAATTAATTTTTATATTTGCAAAAATATTGGACATGTTGTACTTAATGTTTATATCTGCACATATGGTTTTGAAATAAAAATTTAGTGTAACTAATGTGTATATATGCAAAAATATTGGACTTGTTGTACTTAATGTTTATATCTACACATGTGGTTTTGCAAGAAATATTTGGTGTAATTAATGTGTATGTCTGCAAAAATATTGGACATGTTGTACTTAATGTTTATATCTGCACATATGGTTTTGAAATAAAAATTTGGTGCAATTAATGTGTATATCTAAAAAAATATTGGACATGTTGTACTTACTATTTATAACTACACATATGGTTTTAAAAGAAAAATTTGGTGTAATTAATGTGTACATTTGCAAGAATATTGGACATTTTGTACTTAATGTTTATATCTGCACATATGGTTTTGAAAGAAATATTTGGTGTTGAAACACTACAGAATGTTTTACAAGAAAATGCACTTGAAGAACTGTTAGCTTAGAAGCAAGAACATGGTGTTGACATGTACAAAAGGTGCTTGACATGAGAGGTCCGCAAGTGAGGGTGTTGACCAATCTTGAAAACTTGAATGTTGAAATGAAAACTATCGAGGATCAAATACCTCTGCCAGAGTTACAACACAATGTGAACTTGAAAGCTATCAAGGATCAAAAACCTATGCCCCTTGTCCTCTATCCCCTTCCTCTTCATTCCTCTTTTTTGTAACTCCTTTTCACTCCCTCCATTTTTCTTCTTGTTTTTTTGTACATTAAGGGAGTTTTTTCACATGATTCCTCATTAGTTCATATTTTAATTAAATTCTTTTTCCTTCAGCTTAGCCATCTATTGGTTTATCCATGTGCAAGTGAATGGTGTCAAACATGAGTCATTATTGTGTCAAAAATTCATCTTTGTTCAACCAAACTATAGTAGGAGTTACATTCTTTCTTTTTCTATCATGATCACCTTGGAAATAGCATCTGCATTTGCTTAAACCAACATATCTTAATATCTTTATTGGTGTAAATATGTATTTACACTTACTTTACTTAGGTTAATGCATTATTTTATTATTTTATTTTATGAGACACTTCGGAGTTTGCACACTTTTTTGAATTGTCATGTTGACAACATAGAAGTATGCAACTCTATTTTACCACGTGTTGTCTACAACACTGATTTGCATGTTACACCGTTGTAGGCTTATCCTCTCATCATCACACTTACTTTCATGCTTAATGGAGGATAACCCATATTTGGTGGACATGTTCCTAGTTGTATGACTTATCATGCAGCTAATTCCAAGGCATTCTAGATGTATCTTAGAGGCCTTTATATACAGGCACTCCTAGTGTACTCTTAGCATGGCATATTGAATGAATATATTGTCATTTTGATCATACTCTCTTTTTCTGGTCTACAGTTGTGCTTGTATTTGAGTTCTTAGTTCTTGGGTGAATTTTTCCCTTAGAATTTTTTTACATGGTATCAGAGTTTGGAGATTTTATCATCACATAGTCATTCGAGACCATTGTTGCTTTAGCACCTCAGCCCAAATCCAGAGTATTATAGAAATTGGGAGCATCAAGAGCCAGATCTAACCTATCCATTGCATTTAGAATTCTAATTTGGTGAAGATCAACTATAAACTTGGATACCTTGGCCCAAAGTGGACCGTGAGGCAATTTTTTTTTGCAAATCGGCCCCCTGAGGCCCCGATTTGTAGTCTGGGTATGGTCATTTGTAGATTTCATTAATTAATTTTTGGATCTTTCATTCTGTTATTCTCTATTTTTTTTTACAAAATTTTTTTCCTGACAGAGAATTTTTTTAGTAGAACTAGGCTATTAGATCCTAGCCCTGTGTAGAGAATATTCCCATAGTCTCAAGGAATATTCTATAGTATATTCATTCATTAGTGGGCTTACTTCATTGTCGAGCATATTTTTTAGGCACCACTCATTATACATTAGCACTTGGTCTCTGTTCCCAGTCATGCATTTAGTTTCTAGCCCATCTAGTGGTATTCCAACCTTAGTGATTTGACTATCCTGCCTGATGTCATGGACTTCATTTTCGGTGACTATAATTAAATCTCCATCTGTAGGATTTTCCTGCCCATTCAGTAGTTTTGACAATGTTTGAAACTCCCACCCGCAGCCACGTGGCCACATGCCATTTTCCCACACATGTAGCCCACCCATTTTCCATGTGACATCACTGTACTGGTCTCTTTTTTGCCACATGGATAGACTGCAATAGCTTTATCACCATGTTGTAGGTGACCCAATGTCCATGTCAATAGCTACATCAACAAAAGTGTTATGAAACATCATCAGACACCTCAACACATCATTAAGATACACAGACTACCACCTGTGCCATGTCACCTACCACATGTGTAGCTATACAGTGCCACATACCTGTCTGTACAGTATGGTGAGCCCAGTCAGCCTAACATGTCATCCATCTAGTCTTTTTTCATTAACATTAGCCAGTCATGGGAAAAAAATTGATGGCCATCTAACCATCATTCTTAGGCCATTGTGAATTGCTATGGTGACTATTTGACTATCAAATTTAACATAGTAGTTTTCTTGCCAAACCCCTCTCCAGATTGCTTTTTGATTTGGTAGTCTAAATTTGCGAGCCCATAACTTGGACATTCAAACTCTAATTTAGGTGCAATTTTTTTTGAAATTGGGTAGAATTTCTTGAACTTTCTAGTGGCAGTGTTCTTTTCTAATTTTGGTGCAAGGATTTTTTAGAAGTTATGTTTTTGGTGACTGTACATGCATAATCTTGCATTTTACACCTTCAAACTCTCTGTATGAGCTCATCTGGTCACCTTTTTAGGTTCCTTTTTTTTTGAAAGTGCATTATTTTTCATATACTTTCTAGATCTATAGTTAAATTTTAGGGTTGTGTGGACAAAATTCTCACTTTCATAACTAGGGCTTTTTCTACATTGTAAAGCTTTGATTACTTTTTAGAATTGTTGTACATCTGAGCTATAGTGCCTAGTGATAGATTTGGGCCTCAAAAGGCAATTGTAAAAGAAAAATCAAAAAGTCCACTTTGTTCAGTTTGACAAGTGGCTCATTGTACATGCACTACTTATAAAGTGCCAAAAGCTCATTGTACATTGTCAAAACTACTGAATGGGCAGGAAAATCCTACAGATGGAGATTTAATTATAGTCACCGAAAATGAAGTCCATGACATCAGGCAGGATAGTCAAATCACTAAGGTTGGAATACCACTAGATGGGCTAGAAACTAAATGCATGACTGGGAACAGAGACCAAGTGCTAATGTATAATGAGTGGTGCCTAAAAAATATGCTCGACAATGAAGTAAGCCCACTAATGAATGAATATACTATAGAATATTCCTTGAGACTATGGGAATATTCTCTACACAGGGCTAGGATCCATGATATTGCTTGGAATAGATTAATGGAAAAAGGTTATAGTTTTATGTTGATGGTACAATTCCTAAACCAACTGATGCTAAAGAACTCCTTGAATGAAGGAAACAAGACTTGCAGGCTTTAGGAATTATCAAGAGTTGTGTACATAGAGATCTCTTCTTTCACATTGCTAGTTGTAAAGAATCCAAACCAACTTGGGACAAACTTGAACAATTGTATGGTAACGTGGACGAAGAAAAGGGATTTCAGATTGAGGACGATCTACTTCTCTTAGATCCAAAGAATTTTGACACAATTCAGGATTACATCAAGAAAGCCAATGAGTATAGGGCACTTCTTAAATATTGTGGAAATCCCATGAAGGATGAAAAGTTGATTCATCACATCTTAAAGAGGTTACCTTTAGAGTATGCTTTTTTTGTTTTGAGTTTTAATACTCACAAGTTAACCATGGGATTTACTTACCAGAAGCCTAAATTTGATGCATTTGTAGAAATATTGATTGTTGAACAATCTCACTTGTTGGATTTAGGACTTCTCAAGTCATCAAAGACCAAAGCCTTGGTGGATAGTGATGAGCACCAATTAAGTCAATGAGGGAAAAGAAACAACAAGAAGAAGCAATGGAAGCAAAAAACACAATCTGAGACATAACAATCCTCCTCACAACAAGGCAATTCTTCTTTCGACAAGAAAGGAAGTACTAAAAATAAGGAAAACCTTTTTTGTGCATATTGCAAAAAGCAAAATCATGACAAGCATCATTGCAAGACTAAAATAATCGATGAGTTGGAAAACCTACTTAGGAAGAACAAGATTCAAGTGCCAGGTACTTCCAAGGATTCAACTCCAACCTCTTCAAAGGGAAAAGGGAAAGCACTCATAAAAAACACAAGTTCTTCTTCAGAATGGATACCTGACTCGGGTGCCTCCTACCATGTGGGTTCTTCAAAGGAAGACTTTTATTCATTGAAGCAGTCAAAGGTATCACACATCTTTGTGGGAGATGATACTAAAATGGAAGTTGAAGGGAAAGGACATGTGGAAATGGACAATGGGGAATTCAAATATTTTCTCTATGTTCCAAACCTTAGCTTGAATCTCCTATTAGTTTACCAAATCACTCACCTTGGAGATCGTCATTAAGTTGAGTTCCTTCCAGATTCAGTGATGGTGCGCAGTCTTAGTGATGACTCATTGGTTGTAGTGGGGAAAGTCAATCATGACAAGAGGCTTTATTCCTTCTCCCACTTTGTGCCTAAGTCTCCTTCTCAAGCCTTGTTGACTCACTCTAATTCACACATCAACCTATGACATGAGTGGTTTGGTCATCTTACCCTCTGCTCTCGTCAGCAACTTTGCTCAAAACACACGGTCAAAGGTCTACCTAATATCAACTTTTCTAAGGGAGACTGTTCCTCATGTTTAGTGGATATGCATCTCGAGGAGAAGTATGATAAAGGGAAGTCTTCTAGAGTTCTAGTTGTTCTCCATTTGGTTCACATGGTTTTAGTAGGACCCTTTGTAGTGACTTCAGTTAGCCAAGGCTGCTACATACTTACTTTTGTTGATGACTTTTCACGATTCACTTGGGTCAACTTCCTTCATCACAAGAATGAAGTGGTTCATAAGCTTCAGGCCTTTAAGACTCATGTTGAACACAAATCTAGGAAAGCCATCAAGGTTCTATGGGTGGACAATGAGAACATATATGTAGATAGAAGACTTAGGGACTTTTGCAAACTTGAGGGAATTGATCTTCAAAATCCACCACCATTCAGTCCACATAAATTTTATGCTACAACATTAAGGATTAGGACTCTCGAATCCATGGCAAGTTGCATGATAAAAGCCAAGTCTTTTGATCCTACATTAGAAGTTGAATCCATTATCAGTGTTACTCACATACTTAACAGGTCTCCTCATGTTGCCTTAGATGGGAAGACTCCTTTTGAGGCATGTTGCGGTAGAAAACTAGTTGTGAGTCATTTTAGAGTCTTCGGTTGTCCTACATGGGAAAACCTATCATCTAGGGGATGTAAGGCACCAATACCTAGGCCTTGTACTTTCATCAGATATGAAGACAAAATGAAGGCTTATAGACTTATGGATCTAGAGACTCGCGAGATTTTTGTGGAGAATGATGTGCACTTTGAGGAAAGTTTACCTAGCTTATCCTCTAATCCTCTTCACATGTTATATATTGTGGAAACTGATAGTGACACTAGCAATAGTGCTTTAATAGATTTAGACATGTGGGGTTCTATTGACAGCTACAGTGAGAGGTCACATCATCAATTTAGTCCACATGCTTACATTGCCACAATGAAAGGTTCAATATGGCAGGGTACATGTTTTATTCTAGCTCCAACTTTAATTGATGACTAGATGGTAGACATTGTAGGTTTGTTCATGGATTCACACACTGTAGACTTGGGAAACACCCTTGAGGAATAACATCTTCTCTTTGATGAAGATGATCCTTCTACAATTGTTGCGAGGGATCACTTTAACCCTCATGTCTATTCTCTACATGATCAAACTTTTTAGGTTGGTGTGATTGTGGATTCTTATGAACAAAAATTGGTCGAGGTCTCTTTGTTAGTTGAGGAGACAACTAGTTCATTGGAATAGGTTCAACAGACCTCCTTCAGTCTTTTCAACAAAGTTGGAAGGGGTGACCACCAGCATCAACACAGGGATACTTGAGTAGGTTTCAGGGCCACCGTACATCTTCAAGATTGTACCCTTTCCTTTGTTTCTTCTAAAGGGGAGGAATATCATCCAACACTCTTGGACCAACTTCTTCCTTGAAGTAGCTTTCACTGATAGGCATTCTTCATTTTGGGGGGGGGACTACCTTGTCTCTCTTCCTCTTCTTTCTTATGGGGGGGGAGGGGGGGGGGGGGGACTTTTTCCTCTTATGAGGTTTAGTTCTTCTCATTCTTCACTATTGTATGTCGTAATGGGGGGGTCTTGATTACTCCATGCATCCCTTTTCATCTCTCTTTTTGGGGGAGGATTTTTCCCATGAGATTTTCCCTCTTTCTCCACTTTATGAGAGATTGCATTTTCATTATGTACATGGGTACCTAACATGGCCTAGTAGCTAGGATCCATCATGCATTTAATTCTAGTTTTTGTAAGCTTAAGAGCATTCCCCTAAGTTGCACTTAAGGGGGGGTGTTGGTGTAAATATGTATTTACTATTTACACTTATTTAAGTTTACTTAGGTTATGCATTATTTTATTATTTTATTTTGTGAGACAGTTATGAATTTGCACACCTTTTTGAGTTGTCATGTTGAAAACATAGAAGTACACAACTCTATTTTAGCACATGTTGTCTACAACACTGATTTGTGTGTTACACCCTTGTAGGCTTATCCTCTCATCATCACACTTACTTTTGTGCTTAATGGAGGATAACCCATATTTGGTGGACATGTGCCTAGTTGTATGACTTATCATTTAGTTGATTCCAAGGCATTCTAGATGTATCTAAGAGGCCTTTATATATAGGCACTCCTGGTGTACTCTTAGCATGGCATATTGAATGAATATATCATCATTCTGATCATACTCTCTCTTTCTGGTCTATAGTTGTGCTTGTGTTTGAGTTCTTAGTTCTTAGGTGAATTTTACCCTTAGGCAAATTCTTACAATCTTAAATGTTGGTTTCTTAGATTTTTTCATTTGAAATATTTTGCTAGTTCTTTTGTGTGTTCTTTATCTTCTTTCTCCTTTCAAAGTTTGCATGCATGGAATATTTAAAGAAAATACACTTCTCACAAGATTCTTACCATCCAATTTATTGCATTTAAGATATTAAGATATTAGAATTTGTCACGATCACCTTGGAATTTGTCACATCTACATTTGCTTTGCCATTTCTTATAAGAGTGTTTCAAGGTTGGAAACCACTTCAACATCCTTTGCATGGTTTAGAAGTAATTTCATTGTGGTAGAGGCTTCTACAAGGGAATGAGCCTCATGATTATGGCATTTACACAGAAGTAGAACTTTCTTCTTCAACTCCTTTCACTCTACTCTTCACTAAAGTTATTCTTCCAGTAGTGAGAATACTTGCTACAAATTCCTGGGAGCCAAGGGACCCTAAATCTATGCTACATTTTCTGGAGAGATGGGAGAAGTTACTACTAGATTTAGTACTTGATAACATTTTGGATCATATAGTGATGCCTAAATTAACAACAACAAAAGATACTTGGGATCATTGCAAGGAGACTATGCCAATACATGCATGGTTAAATCCTTCGATTCCTTTTTTGGGCTAGTGTATGGAGCTTCTATATCCAAATATTTATTATAAGTTGGGGATTTCACTTCATGCCTGACATGCAAGTGATGCATCTACATATGCAATTTTATTAACTTGAAAAATTGTATTTAATCCTGCTGGCTGGGAACAACCAATTGTTTAAATTATTTTCAACTGAAAAATTATTTTCCCATCTTCAAGTAACCTAAATCCTTTCTTATCCTAGTTGTATTGTTTCTCTATTGTTGTATATTCTATAATAGGTTTTCAATTTCTTTTTGCATGTTTTTATGATGCATATAAAAGCCCACATCATCTTAGGATAACACTAAGGAAAGTGGTTGCAAATAGATGAATAAAGAACTCAAAAAAGAGTTCAATTAAATAGATAATTTGTGTGTCCAGTGCTATTTAATGAAATAATAAGCCAACTATAATCATATACTTATAACAATCAAAGTGTGCCCTAACTAAGATCTTGGTACACAAAATTTCAGCAAAAAATTGAGGGAACAAAATTCAAATAGTGAGTCATATAGTATCTAACTATAATTATGAATTAAACATAATATCAAATACAATATTGTTTTTATTATACAAACTTTTTGTTAGTCAATAACCTTTTTCTTTTTTTAATTTGGTAGTAATCCTCTTGAATTGGGCATACAATGTTTTCTATCCAACTAGTAGCAGGACAAGCAAAAAAAACTCCTAGAATTGTTGTTCATAGACCCAATAGATATTAATGCACACCCAATTCAAAAGTTGCTACCATTAGATCACTGTTTCAGATAATCATATAAGAATTTGGGTTACGGTTCTCAACCTATGAGCACTCTAAGCCTTATCTTATCCTAGATGTCAGGTAAGTACATTCTATTAATCCTTTGATTAAATAAGCAAAAAGACTTAATCCCCACATGCCTTTCAAGAATCAATTACATTAAGCATTGAGATCATTGAAATTATTTTTATTAATGGTGGAATATAGTTTTTATGATTACAAAGGAAACTATTGGAGTGAACGTGTTTCTTGACCAACATCAATAAGATAGAGAGTAAAAACTCATCCATACCCCAAAATGATCGAGGAAGTCAAAGTCTTAAGAACAAAAAAAATGGAGTATATCTTAGCTTGGGCAATTGTACATCCATATGTGATTAATTAGCAAATAATTGTTAGAGTCACAAAATATATTTGTGAATTAATTAACTCCTTCTAGAAGCCACTAGTAGCCTATTGGTTAGGTTGATTTAATCAAGAAGCAACTAGAAACTTCTTGGTTAGGAAGAAACTAGAAACTTCTTGGTTGAGTTGTCTTTATCAAGAAGCAACTAGAAACCTCTTGGTTAAGAAGTATAAAAGGGGATCAAGGGAGGAATTTGGAGAATACAATAGAATAGAGAACAACAAGAGTTGTAGAAGCATTTACAATGTTGTAAAATGAGTTTGTAGTGATAGCAAACAATCTTGCAGTGCTAGGAAAGGCATAATGATAGTATTGGGGATAACAATAGAGGAATATCAATGGAGCAATTAGGAGGTTGTCTGAACTCTACTAGTGAGAGGAAAGGAATTTTGTATCTATTGATTTGCTGAAGTTAATATAATTCCTCATCTTTAGAACTAATTTTCTCTTACAAGTTTTTCTAGGGATGATTTGTCCAAAAATATTTTTCCTTTATGTTCTAAATTTCTTTCCATATTTTTATTAGTAAAGTTGTAGTTGTGTTATTTTTTGATATTAGTTGGAAATTCATTTCCAATAGTTTAATGATCATTTAAGATAGGAGATTAATAATCAGTGACTACAATAGTGTTAATTTAACATGGTATCTGAGCGATATTGAGGGTAGAAGAGTTTTTCCCTAGGAAAGAAATTGTGATCTCTTCAAAATTATTATTGCTCTAATCCCTTGAGATGGCTTCAGCTAGTTTGAGAGATTAGGACATATTGGATGTTGCCTCAAATTTTGGTGTCTAGAAGGCCAAAATTTCTTTATTGTTGGAAGAGAATGGTATCAAAGTTTATGCTACCACTGGTATAGTTGTACCTACATATGCTATATAGCTTACAATATATAAGAAGGATGATGCCAAGGTGAGGAGAATTATCCTTGGTGGTGTCAAGGATCATATTGTTCCACATATTGTGGAGCTAGATCTAGCAAAGAAGATGTGGGACACCATTCTAAATTTGTACCAGAATGCTACCATCAACAGGAAGATGATTATCAGAGAGCAGCTAAAGAATACCCAGATGAACCAGGGGACATTAAAATTTACTTCACCAGGCTTAGAATTGTCAAGGATGAGTTAGCAATTGTTGGAGATAGTCCCAGTGATCATGAGCTAGTGAGAATAACCCTAAATGGGTTTTCTAAATAGTAGTGTCTTTGTTGAAGTTATCAGTGGATGAGATACCTTACTGAGTTGGGATCAACTATGGACTGATTTCACTCAAGAGGAGTTTAGACTAAGTCTTGCCAATGGGGACAACAAGAGTTAGAAAAGTGAGGCAAAATAGGAAAATGTTGCCCTAGCAGGGAAAGGGAAAGCAAAGAAGGGATCTAGCTCACAAAGTGAGAAGAATAAGAAGGATCTTTCTAAGGTCAAGTTTTTTGGATGTCACAAGTATGGTCACTATGTCAGTGATTTCCTAGAAAGGAAGAAGGCAAAGAAGTAGGTGGTTACTTAAGCAAGTGCTGAAGAACTCTCTAGTAGAATGGAAGAAGAGTTTGCACTTATAGCTTGTATGGTAAGCTCAACCTCACAAACTGTCTAGTATATAGATAGTGAGGTGTCATTTCATATGATAGGAGTTAAAGAGTACTTCTCCAATTATAAGGAGGAGAACACCAATATCCAGATTTCTATGGAAAACTTGTCCAAACTCAACCTAGTTGGGAAAGGGACTGTTTAGTTTTAGAGGGAGACTGGAAAGATAATTCTAGTTCATGATGTGTTGCATGTGTAAAGATTAGGTATGAATTTGATTTCCCTATCTATTCTTCAGGATAGGGGATATAATATTCTATTTAGAGGGACACATGTGTTGATTAAGCATAAGGATTAGAAATCACCCATATCTAGGATTTAGGAGTGGTCAGCTTTATAGGTTGTAGTTTGATACTCCTAAGGAATTCATGAGAATCACTAATCCTACAAATATTGCAGAGCTATGGCAAAGGAGGATGGTCCATACTCATCATGGAGCACTCAAATTGCTTCATGAGATGGTGACAGGTGTTCTAGAGGTGAGCATAGAGCATATTTATGTATGTAAGGGATGCATGTTGGGGAAGTTTATCAAAGCATCTTTTTGAAGGAGTGACACTAAATCTGAAAGTGTTCTTGATTAGTACATTCAGGTGTATGTGGACCGATGTCAACAAAATCTCTTAGAGGATATGAGTACTATGTCACTTTTATTGATGATTTCTCTAGAAAGACTTGGATATACTTCTTGAAGCCTAAGGAGTTCAAGGCTCTAGTGGATAACTGTTAGAATTTCTTTAGAATAAGTTGGAAGGGAGGGGGGGGGGGGGGGAGGGGGAGGGCTGAATCAGTTATTCAAGGTCCAAATGTCCTATTCAAACTTTTCACTAAGAATAATGAGACCATTCAACTTATCATTCATCCAAACTTTAACTTTTCTAATCATTAGGCTACTGTAAATCAACATGCAAGCATAACACATAAGAAATCAACACATGACATAGTGATTTACGTGGAAACCCAATTCGGGAAAAACCACCAATAACATACTACTCAATTTTCACACTTTTGATATGATGCCCTATGAAAGGTCTGCCTTGTTAAATGCTTACAACACACTGTCAAATGTGACCTTGTTAGAGGATTTAACCACCCTGTTAGAAGTGAGCTTGGTTAGAGGACTTTAGAACATTCGCTTGGAATGCCGCCCTATTAAAGGATTTACAAATGACAATTAAACCAACCTAAGTCCATAGGATTTTTAGATCTAATACAATTGCTAGAGAGTATTGAAAAATCTTTGACCTGACTACAACAAACAACTTATCTTGTAGATCTCAGATCACTTCTTAGCTCATACCCTTGCATGGTGTTCAATTTTTGCATTTCTAATAGCTTGCTTTCCTTTCCAGTGCAATCATCTCTTCATGACCACTTGTCGAAGCAAAGCCTCTGTGCTCTTCCTTCTCCTAGATGTCACCTACTTGACACCCTTCCAACCACTTCATAGATTTGGCTCTTCAGCAACAATAGTATCAGCAGCTCTTTGCTTCTTGGTCTATAACTCCTTAAATACAAGTCTTGGAGTTCCTTTTCCCACTCAATTCTTCCATTATTTAATTTCAATTCATATGGATTAGGTAGGATTCATTGCATCTAACCCATATTTTGTTTCCTCTAGAAACTTCTTGAATAATCCTTTAGAATTCGCACAAAAATGGTTTACATAGGATTCTATGCCACCAGCTCATCATCCTTATCCTCCAATTCATTGACAAAATTTAATGTAACCATTATGTAAGTTCAAATTTGGAAAATCTTTGTCATTTGAATTAATGTAGTAGCTCGACACTATTGAAATACAGGTGCTTGGCACATACTACTTTACTTGACATCAATTGTGTTTTCCCTGATGCTCAACACCTAAAGATCACTCGACATCAACTAAGAATTTTTTGATGCTCAGCACCTGATCTTCACTTGACACTTGAAGATTACTCTGCACACACACTAGAATTTTTTGTTACTCGGCTAATACTGAGAATTTTCTCAGCTTCAACTAATTTTCTTGGCACCCAATAAAGATCTTAGTTTAAGCTTTGCAATCAACCTTGTTACACCTTCTTCCTCCAATGTGTCTAAGTGTGACTGACCTCTATATTTTTGAGTATGCTATCAATACATCATTTAACCATTGTCCTAACTAATCCTAGCATTTCATTACAACATCATAACTCAACCTTTCCCTTAGGTGCTCTTGCTACATCTTGTTGATCAAATCCTTTTCATCAATCAACTAAGTGATAGTACTTGGATCTTATAAGAAAATGCCATTCCTATAACAATTTTGAGATAAATGAAAAAACAATGATTGAAAAAAATTCTCTTAACAACAATCTTCCTTTTTTTCAAAAATCTCCCTCTTTGATCTTCAACAATGAGCTTTTCAATTAGATTTCCAACAATCTCCCTCTTTGGCATTAATGGCAAAGAAAACTAATTAACCATCAGACTAAACCATTCAACCACAAATTAACTATTTTAGAATAGTAAGTCAAATGCCAAAAAGTAATTGTAGCTTCACATCTCCTTCTACTATTATGATTGCTTCATTTCAGCTTCTCCCTCTTTGCTGTTGTATCCTTATTCTTTATCTTTCTCCCTCTGTATTGCTCATCTTCTTCTATTTTGATCAACTTTTGATTACTTCAGTCAACTTCTCCTATTGATTAGTTTTATGCTATTTCTCCATCTTTGACAACAATGCCAAGGACATATTAGCATCTTAATATGCAAGTGTAGCCTTTATAGGTTCATTCAATGTCTCCCTCTGTCACCTTTCTTGTGACTGATTTGGAACTTCAGTACTTCAATTACTTTAGGCATGAATCCCAAAGTAAACATCCTCCGCATCAATGTGTAAGGTCTTCAATAATTAGCTTATTTGATGCAAGGAAGTCTTGCTTTTGATTCAAGTAGCCTTTGTTAGGGGTATCACCCCTAATTTCCCTCTAAGATACAAAAATGCATCTTTAGGTAGTGCTTTTGTGAAGATTTTAGGAATCTATTCCTTTGAGCTAACATATTCTATTTTCACTTGTTTTTCTTCCACCAACTCTCTTACATAGTGACACTTGATTGCAATATGCTTGGTTTTAGCATGCATTACATGATTCTTTGATATGTTAATAGCACTTATGTTATCACACTAAAGTATTACAGGCTCAGTTACCTCTTTCTTCATACCTTCTACAAATTTTTTGATCCATACAATATTGGTGCAATTTATAGCAGCTCCAACATATTCAGCTTCAATAGTAGATTGTGAGGTGCAACTTTGCTTTTTGCTAGTCCAAGTAATCAACCATTTTAATAAGAAAAGTGCTCCTCTACTGGTGCTTTTTCTATCATCAATGTTACCTCCCCACTCTGCATCAGTGTAGGCTCTCAGTTCACATTTCTAACTCCTCTTGCAGTACAAGCCAAAGTCATTAGTTCCTTTCAAATATTGTATTAATTTCTGGGAAAGATTGTGTAAGAATTTTTTCATCAACGTTTCAGATTATACTACATGATCCATCATCAGGACGCCAAAGATTCAATGAGAGAAAAAATATGGAATGCAGATCTAAGAGTGGGCACAGAGAGTAAGGAGACGCGGATGATGAAGAGAATAAGAAGTAAACAAACTAAAGAAAAAAACAAACAAGAGAAGGGGCAGTCAACAGGAAAGGATGAATGATGCATCCAAGCAAGAAAGAGAGTGAAATAGAGGCAAATGTAATGAAATGACTCAAAAAGATGGAAGAAAAATAAAAATAAAATAAAGAGAGGACAACAATGGGGAAAGAATAAAAAAGAAAGACTATGAATAGGAAAAATAAATAAATAAATTATATGTATATATATATATATATATATATATATATATATATATATATATATATATATATATATATATATTAATGTATGTATGTATACATATATATGTGTGTGTGTGTGTGTATGTATGTATGTATGTATGTATGTATGTACATACATACATACATACATACATATATATAAAGATAAACAAGTGAACGAAAAGAAGTATAAAAATCCAAATGGAAAAGTGAAAATAAATATATGAAAAATGTATAAATATAAATAGAATAAAAGAAACAAAAATTATATTTATACTATTTATATTTATACATTTTTCATATATTTATTTTCACTTTTCCATTTGGATTTTTATACTTCTTTTCATTCACTTGTTTATCTTTATATATATATATATATATATATATATACATATATATATACATACATATATACATACATATATATATATACATACATATATACATACATATATATATATATATACATATATATATATATATACATATATATATATATGTATATATATATATATATGTATATATATATATAGATATATATACATTCATCCTTTACTGTTGACTGCCCCTTCTCTTGTTTGTTTTTTACTTTAGTTTGTTTACTTCTCATTCTCTTTGTCATCCGTGTCTCCTTACTCTCCATGCCCATTCCATCTCTCCTTCCTCTTTTTATCCCCACTCTTAGATCTGCATTCCATATTTTTGCTCTCATTGACTCTTTGGCATCCTGATGATGGATCATGTAGTATGATCCGAAATTTTGATGAAAAAATTCTTACACAATCTTTCACAAAAATTAATACAATATTCATGGATTGTGCAAATCTAATATCCTTTCAAATACCTTAGTACTCTCTTCACTGCCATTAAGTGATTTTCTCCTAGATTTAAAGAAAATCTTGCCTCTATTCCAATAGCTAATGCAATGTCTAGTCTACTATGTCCAACATTTTGCAGCTTTCCAATCATTGACCTATACAATGTCTGATTCACTTTAGCAGACTCATCATTCTTGGATAGCTTATGTCCAGTTGCCATTGGTGTGCTGACTTTCCTTGAGTCTTCTAACCCAAATATTTCGAGTACCTCCTTGATGTATTTGGATTAGGTCACAAATATTCCATGCTTCAATTGTTGTACTTGTAATCCAACAAAGATTTTGATTTCTCCAAACATTGACATCTCAAATTCATTCCTCATTTGATCAGAAAAATCTTTGCAAAGAACATCTTTTCCTCCAAATATTATATCATCCACAAAGATTCCTAATATGAAAATGTGTTTACCTCTTTCAGCTTTGATGTACAAGTTATTGTTGTCATCTATTTTCTCAAATCCTATCTTCACAAGATATTTGTGCAATCTCTCATACCATGCTCTTGGTGCTTGCTTTAATCCATAAATTGCATTGTGTAGTTTGTACACCATGTCCTTATTCTTCTCATCTACAAATCCCTCTGGTTGTTCTATGTAAACTTCCTCTACCATTATACCATTTAGAAAAGAAGATTTAACATCCAATTGGTACAGTTTAAAACCTTTGTATGCAACATATGTAAGTAATGTTCTTACTCCTTCCATTCTTGCAATAGGGGAAAATGTTTCCCCATAATCCAGTCCTTCTTCTTGTGTATAGCCTTTGCAAACTAGTCTGTCTTTGTTTCTTGTTATCTCACCATTTTCATCAAGTTAGTTTCTAAACACCCATTTGGTACCAATCACATTCTTATCAGCTGGTCTAGGAATTAGAGACCATGTTTTGTTCTTCTCAATCTGATCTATCTATTCTTCCATGGCTTTATACTAGTCATCATCTTGTAGTGCATCTTTCAATATTTTATGTTCAACCTTGCTTAGCAGACATGATTCATTCCTCATTCTATTCCTTGTCATTGGTCTTGCATCCTTGTCACCAATGATTTGATATGCAGGGTGATGTCTTATCACATACTTGGCTAACATTGGTTTAGTCCTTCTTTCCATGTTTGATCCTTCATCTTAAGATTTATTTTTTTCTTCTTAATTTGGCATTCCATCATTCCTCTCATGTGTACTATTTTTAGAGTCAGAATGTGCATTTCTACATTCTACAGCTTGACTTTTGAATGCAGCACGACATTCACAGGTTGAGACTTGACAAATACTGAGGTTTGTTGTTGATTCCCAACTTGATTTGTAGCATTGTCTACAATAGTCATTCCTTCATAGAATTATACAAAGGATCTATAATCCTCTATTTGCTTTGACTCATCAACCTAAACTTTTGCATCCTCACGAAATTTATATTTGCACTCTCCACAATCTTATTAGTGTTAGTATTCAAACACTTGTATGCTTTGCTTCTAGTGGAGTATCCAAGGAATATACCTTCCTAACTTTTAGCATCAAACTTGCCATTTCTAGTATCTTTAAGAATATAGCATTTACAACCAAATACTTTGAAATATTTAACATTAGGTGAGTGACCATACCATAATTCAAAAGGTGTTGTATTTTTACCTTTCTTGACTTGAATTCTATTCAGTGTATAGACTGTAGTGCTTACAACTTCTCTGCAGTACTTTAGTGCAACATTTTTCTCCATCATTAAGGTTCTAGCATAGTCAATCACTAATCTATTCCACCTTTCTGCAATACCGTTCTGTGGTGGAGTTCTTGGTGCTAATGTTTTTCTTTTGATACCTTTGTCATTGCAAACTATTTCAAACTCCTTTGATGTAAACTCACCTCCTCTGTCTGATCATAGGCATTTTATGTTCTTTCTTGTTTCCTTCTCAACTCTTGCCAAATACCACTTAAACATTTTAAATGCATCGGATTTTTGCTTTAAAAACATAGCAGTCATCATCCTAGAATAGTCATCCACAAATAGCATTATGTATCTGTCTCCTAGGTAGCTTTGCACTTCAATTGGATGACATAAGTCTATATGGACTAACTCTAGTACTTTCTTGGAAGTGTATGTTTTGCTTTTGAAACTAGACTTAGTCATCTTCCCTAGTTGACATTGTTTGCACATTGTGTTTTCAGGTTTCTTCAACTTGGACAACCCTCTGACCTTCTTGTTCTTGTTGATGCCAATCAAATTATCAAAGTTAACATGACATAGCCTTTTATACCACAACCACACATCATAAAATATAACAACAAGACATGTTGCATCTTGCATATCTAGGTAAAACAGATTACTCCTTATTTGTTCAACTTTTCCTTTTAGATTTCCACCAGTGCCATATATCTTAGTAGTTTTTTTTCCAAATTCAACTTTGCAACCTACATTGTCTAACTGTGATACACTCAACAAGTTGTAGTTCAATCCTTCAACATAGTATGCATTATCACATGAAATTTTCTCAGTGAGCTTAATAGAGCCTTTTCCTTTGATTTGTCATTGGGTATCATTACCAAATCTAACACTATTTCCATCATATTGAGTAAAGGTAATGAACTTAATTTTATCTCCTATCATGTGATGTTAGCATCCACTATCTATGACCCACTTGTCATTCTTTCTCACATAGGTAACCAATGCTATTGCTTCATCTTCTTCTTTATCTAATTCATCCTTCATGGCCACATAGACTATATCATCATTCTCATCAAAATCTTCTTCAACAATGTAGCATCATTTTCCTTTCTCCTTGTAGTCTTTGCTATCATCTTCTCTCTTGTTCCTATACTTATTTTCTTCTTTTTAGTTCTTCTTCTATGTACATCTTGCAGCAATATGACCTACTTCATTGCAATTGAAACATATGATAGGGAGCTTACCTTTGAATTTACCTTTGCCTCTATGGAATCTCATAGCTAATAGTGCTTCTAACTATTCCACATCTTCCTCATCTACGTTGCTATCACCAGATGCATATTTTCCCTTTCTTCTCTTCTTATTTGATGTTTCCTCCTTAGTGTCTTTTATTGTCATGTTGGCCTTTAAAGCAGATTCAATGTTCTCAAGTTTTTAGTTGTCAAAATTAAACAATTCAAATATAGTAAGTCTTCCCACTATTCCTTCAAAGGTTAGTGTGTTTCTTTGTACACACCTTAACTCTTGGATGACTGAAAATCTAATAGCATAGATAGGGAGTAGAGTTCTTAAGTATTTGGTGATTGCAATTTCTTCTTCCAATTGACCACCTAGACTTCTTATTACACTTACCACTTCTTTCATTCTTGCAGCATACTAGGTAGCATTTTCACCTTCCTCCATTTTCATGTCATCAAACTTTCCTCTTAGGCCTTTTCTCTTTGTTCTGTGGACATTTTGATCTCCTCCATAGATTTATGATAAGGCTTTCCACATTTTGAATCCAGTGTCATAGTTTTGATGTCATCATATTCTACATAATTAAGTGTAGGGGCAATCTCCAACATTGCTTGATTGTGCTCATTCTTTTCATTCAAATCATCTACATTAAGAGGTCCTGTTGGATTCACATGCTCTGTTCCAATTGAGGTTTGTGAATAGTCACCTATTGATCCAAGGTGCAATTTCATCAGACTCTTCCATGAAACAAAGTTTTCTTTGTTGACCTTGGGAACTTGTCTCTTGGACATCTTGATCTTCCTACTTCTAGTACCTTGAAACTAAATCGACAGATGGCTCTGATACCAATTGTTAGAATTTCTTTAGAATAACTAAGGGAGGGGCGGGGGGGGGGGTTTGAATTAGTTATTCAAGGTCCAAACGTCCTATTCAAACTTTTCACTAAGTATAGTGAGCCCATTCAACTTATCATTCATCCAAACTTTAAAATTTCTAATTAGTAGTTTACTATAAATCAACATGCAAGCATAACATATAAGATATCAACACATGACACATCGATTTATGTGGAAACCCAATTTAGGAAAAACCACCAGTAATATGCTACTCAATTCTCAATCTTCTGAAGTCAAGCCCTGTGAAAGGCCTGCCTTGTTAAAGGCTTACAACACATTGTCAAATGTGACATTGTTAGAGGATTTAACCACCCTATTAAAAGTGGGCCTGGTTAGAAGACTTTAGAACATTCACTTGGAATGCCACCCTATTAAATGATTTACAAATTACTATTAAACTAACCTAACTCCATAGGATTTTTAGATCTAATACAATTTCTAGAGAGTATTAGAAAATCTTTAACTTGACTACAACATAAAACTTATCTTGTAGATCTTAGATCACTTCTCAGCTCATACCCTTGCCTAGCCTTCAATCTGTGCAATGCTGATAGCTTTCTTTCCTTTCAACCTTAGTCTCCTTGAGTCACTATGCTCAATGGACCAGTGTAATCATCTCTTGATGAGCACTTGTAGAAGAAGAGCCTATGTGCTCTTCCTTCTCCTAAATGTCACCTCCTTGACACCCTTCCAACCACTTTGTAAATTTGGCTCTTTAGTAGCAATAGTATCAGCAACTCTTTGCTTTTTGGTCTATGACTCCTTAAATAGATGTCTTGGAGTTCCTTTTCTCACTTGATTCTTCCATTCTTTAATTTCAATTTGTATGGATTAGGTAGGATTTAGTGTATCTAACCCATATTTTGTTTCCTTTAGAATTTGCACAAAAATGGTTTATGTAGGATTCTGGTGCTCAACACATACTAGTTTACTCAGCATCAACTATGTTTTTCATGATGCTCGACACCTGAAGATCACTCAACATCAACTAAGAGTTTTTTGATGCTCGGCACCTGATCTTCACTTAGCACTTGAAGATTACTCAACACACACACACTAGAATTTTATGTTACTCAGCTCCTATTTAGAATTTTCTCGGCCTCAACTAAGTTGCTTGGCACCCACTAAAGATCTTAGTTTAAGCTTTTCAATCAACCTTGTTACACCTTCTTCCTCCAATGTGTCTAAGTGTGACCAACCTCTGTATTTTTTAGTATGCTATCAATACATCATTTAACCATTGTCTTAATTGATCCTTGCATTTCATTACAACATCATAACTCAACCTTTCCCTTAGGTACTCTTGTTACATCTTTTTGATCAAATCCTCTTCATCAATCAACTAAGTGATAGTACTTGGATCTTATAATCAAATGTCATTCCTACAAGTAGCAGGTTTGATATCAAAGACAAAATAATGATTGAAAAACATTCTCTTAACAACAATCTTCCTTCTTTCCAACAATCTCCATCTTTTCTATTCAACAATTAGCTTTTTCAATTAGATTTCAAACAATCTCCCTCTTTGGCATTGATGGAAAATCAAACTGATCAACCATTAGACTAAACTATTCAACCAAAAACTAACTAGGTTATAATAGTAAGTCAAATGCCTAAAAGTAATTGTAGCTTCACATCTCCTTCTACTATTCTGATTGCTTTATTTCAGCTTCTCCCTCTTTGCTGATGTATCCTTGTTCTTTATCTTTCTCCCTCTATATTGCTCATCTTTTGCTATTCTGATCAACTTTTGATTACTTCATCAACTTCTCCTATTGATCAATTTTTTGCTATTTCTGCCTCTTTGACAAATATGCCAAAGATATATATTAGCATCTTACTATGCAAGTGTAGCTTTTACAATTTCATTCAATGTCTCCCTCTGTCACCTTTCTTGTGACTAATTTGGAACTTCAATACTTAAATTAATTTAGGCATGAATCCCAAAGTAAACATCCTCTACATCAATGTGTAAGGTCTTCAATAATCATCTTATTTGATGCAGGGTAGTCTTGCTTTTTCTTCAAGTAGCCTTGGTTAGGGGTATCGCCCCTAATTTCCCTCTAAGATACTAAAATGCATCTTTAGGTAGAGCTTTTGTGAAGATGTAAGCAATCTAGTCCTTTGAGCTAACATATTCCATCTTCACTTATTTGTCTTCCACCAACTCTCTTACATAGTGATACTTGATTGCAATATGCTTGGTTTTAGCATGCATTATAGGATTCTTTGATATGTTAATAACACTTGTATTATCACAATAAATTATGATAGGTTTAGTTACCTCTTCCTTCATACCTTCTAACAAATGTTTGATCCATACAATAGTGGTGCAATTTATAGCAGCTGTAACATATTCAGCTTTAGTAGAGGACTGTGAGGTGTAGCTTTGCTTTTTGCTAGTCCATGTCATAAACCTTTTTTCTACGAAAAGTGCTTCTCCAATAGTGCTTTTTCTATTATCAATGTTACCTCCCCAATTTGCATCAGTGTAGGCTCTCAGTTAAAAATTTTCACTCCTCTTGTAGTACAAGCCAAAGTCATTAGTTCCTTTCAGATACCTTAGTATTCTCTTCACTAGCATTAAGTGATTTTCTCTTCGATTTGAAGAAAATATTTCCACTATTCCAATAGCTAATGCAATGTCTAATCTACTATGTAAAACATATTGCAGCTTTCCAATCATTGACCTATACAATGTCTGATTCACTTCAACAGACTCATCATTCTTGGATAGCTTATGTCCAGTTGCCATTGGTGTGCTGACTGGTTTTGAGTCTTCTAACCCAAATGTTTTGAGTGCCTCCTTGATGTATTTGGATTGGGTCACAAATATTCCATGCTTCAATTGATGTACTTGTAATCCAACAAAGAATTTGATTTCTCCAAACATTGACATCTCAAATTCATGATTTATTTGATCAGAAAAATCTTTGCAAAGAAGATCTTTTCCTTTAAATATTATATCATCCACAAATATTTTTGATATCAAAATGTCTTTACCTTTATCCGCTTTCATGTACAAGTTGTTTTTTCTCATCTATTTTCTCAAATCCTATCTTTATAAGATATTTGTGCAGTCTCTCATACCATGCTCTAGGTGCTTGCTTTAATCCATAAAATGCCTTGTGCAATTTGCAAACTATGTCCTTATTCTTCTCATCTACAAATTCCTCTGGTTGTTCTTTCTAAACTTCATCTTCTAGTATACCACTTCAAAAAGTATATTTAAAATCCATTTGGTACACTTTGAAACCTTTGTATGCAACATATGCAAGTAATGTTCTTACTCCTTCCATTCTTGCAATAGGGGCAAAAGTTTCCCCATAATTGGGTCCTTCTTATGTGTAGCCTTTGTAAACTAGTTTGGCTTTGTTTCTTGTTATCTCACCATTCTCATCAAGTTTGTTTCTAAACACCCATTTGGTACCAATCACATTCTTATCAACTGGTCTAGGCACTAGAGACCATGTTTTGTTCTTCTCAATATGATCTATCTCTTCTTCCATGGCTTTATACCAAGCATCATCGTGTAGTGCATCTTTCATTGTTTTAGGTTCAACCTTTCTTAGTAGACATGATTCATTCCTTGGTCTATTCCTTGTCATTGGTCTTGCATCCTTTTCACCAATGATTTGATATGTAGGGTGATGTCTTCTCACATACTTGGCTAACCTTGGTTCAGTCCTTCTTTCCATTTTTGATCCTTTAGCTTTAGAATCATTTTATTCTTCTTCATCTAGCATTCCATCATTCCTCTCAAGTGTACTATTTTTAGAGTCAGAATGTGCATTTTCTACATTTTTTAGCTCAGCTTCTGCATGCAGCATGGCATTCATAGGCTAAGACTTAGCAAATATTAAGGTTTGTTGCAGATTCCCCACTTGATTTGCTGCATTGTCTTCAATAGTCATTTATTCATAGAAGTATACAAAGGGTCTATAATCCTCTATTTTTTTTGACTCATCAACTTGAACTTCTGCATGCTTATCAAAATTTACATTTGCACTCTCCACAATTTTATTAGTGTTAGTATTCAAATACTTGTATGCTTTTCTTCTAGTGGAGTATCCAAAGAATATGCCTTCATCACTTTTAGCATCAAACTTTCCATTTCTAGTATCTTGAAGAATATAGCATTTACAACCAAATGCTTTGAAATGTTTAACATTAGGTGAGTGACCATACCATGATTCAAAAGGTGTTGCATTTATACCTTTCTTGACTTGAAATCTATTTAGTGTATAGACTTTAGTGCTTACAACTTCTCTCCAGTACTTTAGTGCAACATTTTTCTACATCATGAAGGTTCTAGCATAGTCAATCATTGATCTATTCCTCCTTTCAGCAATACAGTTCTATGGTGGACTTCTTGATGCTGATGTTTGCCTTTTGATACCTTTGTCATTGTAAAATATTTCAAACTGCTTTGATGTAAACTCACCTCTTCTTTCTGATCTTAGGCATTTTAGGTTCTCTCTTGTTTCCTTCTCAACTCTTGCCAAATACCACTTAAACATTTGAAATGAATCATATTTTTTCTTAAAAAATATAGTAGTCATCATCCTGGAATAGTCATGCACAAAGAACATTATGTATCTGTTTCCTAGGTATCTTTGCACTTCTATTGGACCACATAAGTTTGTATGGACTAACTCTAGTACTTCCTTGGAAGTGTATGTTTTGGTTTTGAAACTAGACTTAGTCATCTTCCCTAGTTGACATTGTTTGCACATTGTGTTTTTAGGTTTCTTCAACTTGGACAACCCTCTAACCTTCTTCTTCTTGCTGATGCTAATTAGATTATCAAAGTTAACATGACATAGAATTTTATGCCACAACCACACATCATCAATTCTAAAAATAAGACATGTTGTATCTTCCATATCTAGGTTAAAAGTAGATTACTCCTAGTTTGTTCACCTTTTCCTATCAAATTTCCATTAGTGCCATAGATCTTAGCATTTTTTTTTCCAAATTCAACTTTGCAACCTACATACACTCAAAAAGTTGTAGTTCAATCCTTCAACATAGTATGCATTATCACATGAAATTTTCTCAGTGAGCTTAATAGAGACTTTTCCTTTGATTTTACATGGGGTATCATTACCAAATCTAACACTATTTCCATCATATTGAGTAAAGGTAATGAACTTACTTTTATCTATTGTCATCTGATGTGAGCATCCATTGCCTATGATCCACTTGTCATTTTTGTTCACATAGGTAACCAATGTTGTTGCTTCATCTTCATCTTTATCTAATTCATCCTTCATGGCCACATAGACTACTTCATGATCATTCTCATCAAAATTTTCTTCAACAATGTAGCATCTTTTTCCTTTCTCCTAGTAGTGTTTGCTATCATCTTCTCTCTTGTTCCTATACTTGTTTCCTTCTTTGTAGATCTTGCAATGATATAACCTACTTCATTGCAATTGAAACAAAGGATTTGGAGCTTACCTTTGAATTTACCTTTGCCTCTATGGAATCTCCTAGCCAGTAGTGCTTCTAACTATTCCACATCTTCCTCGTCTGCACTGCTATCACTAGATGCATGTTTTCCCTTTCTTCTCTTCTTGTTTGATGTTTCCTCCTTAGTTTCTTTTATTATCATCTTGGCCTTGAAAGTAGATTCAATATTCTGAGGTCTATAGTTGTCAAAATTGGACAATTCAAATGCAGTAAATCTTCCTGCTATTCCTTCAAAGGTTAGTGTGTTTCCTTGTACATACCTTAACTCTTGAATGGCTAAAACTCTAATAGCATAGATAAAGAGAAAAGTTCTTAAGTATTTTTTGATTGCAATTTCTTCTTCCAATTGATCACCTAGACTTCTTATTACACTTACCACTTCTTTCATTCTTGCAGCATACTAGGCAACATTTTTACCTTCCTCCATTTCATGTCATCAAACTTTCCTCTTTGCTCTTTGGACATTTTGATCTCCTCCATAGATTTTTGATAAGGTTTTCTATATTTTGAATGTAGTGTCAAAGTCTTTGATGTCATCATATTCTACATAATTAAGTGCAGAGGCAATCTCCAACTTTGGTTGATTGTGCTCATTCTTTTTGTTCAAATCATCTACAGTAAGAGGTCCTACTAGATTCACATGCTTTGTTCCAATTGAGGTTTTTGCATGGTCACCTATTGATCCAAGGTGCAATTTCATCAGACTCTTCCATGCAACAAAGTTGTCTTTGTTGAGCTTGGGAACTTCTCTCTTGGACATCTTGATCTTCCTACTTCTAGTACCTTGAAACTAAATCAAGATATGGCTCTGATACCAATTGTTAGAATTTATTTAGAATAACATAGAGGGGGAGTGGTGGGGTGGGGGGTGAATCAATTATTCAAGGTCTAAATGTCCTATTCAAACTTTTCACTTAGTATATTGAGCCCATTCAACTTGTCATTCATCCAAACTTTAACTTTTCTAATCAACAGGTTACTATAAATCAACATGCAAGCATAACACATGGCATAGTGATTTATGTGGAAACCCAATTTGGGAAAAACCACTAGTAACATGCTACTCAATTCTCACTCTTCTAAAGTGATGCCATGTGATAGGCCTACTTGTTTAAAGACTTACAACACACTATCAAATGTGACCTTATTAGAGGATTTAACCACCCTGTGACAAGTGGGCCCGGTTAGAGGACTTTAGAACATTCACTTGGAATGGCACCCTATTAAAGGATTTACAAATGGCTATTAAAGTAACCTAAGTTGATAGGATTTTAAAATTTAATACAATTGCTAGAGAGTATTATAAAATCTTTGAGCTAAACACAATATACAACTTATCTTATAGATCTCAAATTACTTCCCAGCTCATACCCTTGCCTGGCCTTCAATCTCTACAATTTTGGCAGCTTTCTTTCCTTTCAAGCTTAGTCTCCTTGAGTCACTATTCTCAATGTACTAGTGCAATCATCTCTTTTTGACCACTTTTAGAAGCAGAGCCTCTATGCTCTTCCTTCTCCTAGATGTCACTTCCTTGACACCCTTCCAACCACTTCGCAGATTTGGTTCCTTAGCAATAATAGTATCAACAACTCTTTTCTTCTTGGTCTATGACTCCTTAAATACAAGTCTCAAAGTTCCTTTTCTAACTCAATTCTTCCAATCTTTACTTTCAATTCGTATGTATTAGGTAGGATTCATTGCATCTAACCCATATTTTGTTTCCTCTAGACACTTTTTGAATAATCCTTTAGAATTTGAACAAAAATGGTTTACATAGGATTCTACGCAACCAACTCATCGTCCTTATCCTCCAACTCATTCACAAAATTCAATTTAACCACTATGTTGGCTCATATTTAGCAAATCTTTGTCATTTGAAATAATGTAGCAACTCAACACTATTGAAATACTGGTGCTCAACACGTACTAGTTTACTTGGCATCAACTATGTTTTTCCTGATGCTCGGCACCTAAAGATCACTTTGCATCAACTAATAATTTTTTGATGCTTGAAACCTAATCTTTACTTGGCACTTGAAGATTACTCCTCACACACACTATAATTTTTTTTTACTTAGCTCCTACTAAGAATTTGCTCGGCTTCAACTAACTTGGTTGAAAACCACTAAAGATCTTAGTTTAAGCTTTGCAATCAACCTTGTTTCACCTTCTTCCTCCAATGTGTCTAAGTGTGACCAACCTCTATATTTTTGAGTATGTTATCAATACATCATTTAACCATTTTCTTAACTAATCCTTGTGTCTCATTACAACATCATAACTCAACCTTTTCCTTAGGTTCTCTTGTTACATCTTGCTGATCAAATCCTCTTCATCAATCAATTAAGTGATAGTACTTGAATCTTATAAGAAAATGCCATTTCTAGAAGTAGCAAGTTTGACATTAATGAAAAAATAATGATTAAAAAAAAATTCTATTAACAAATATCTTCCTTCTTTCCAACAATCTCCCTCTTTGATCTCCAACGTTGAGCTTTTCAATTGGATTTCCAACAAGAACTTGATAGAAAGGAAGATAAAGGTTTTTCAGTCAAACAATGGAGGAAAATACAAAGGAAATAAATTACATAAATTCTGTACCAGGGAAGGAATCAAGAGAGAGTGGAAAATTCCTTACAATCTACAATAGAATGGAGTTACTAAGAGGAAGAACCATTCTATATTAGAGGTGGCAAGAACTATGCTACATGACTAGGAAATGGCCCGTTACTTATGGGTAGAGGCATGTAGTACAATAGTCTACATTCATAATAGGGTTCCACACAAGGTTCTAGGGAGGATGACACCAAAGGTAGCTTTCACAAGTAAGAAGCCTAATTTTAGCCATTTCATAATATTTTGAAGTTTGACATATTGCCATATTCTACGTGATACACATACTGAGTTAGATCATACTATAGAGAGGGGGTACTTTGTTGGGTACAGTGAAACCTCAAAGGCATATAGGATTTTTTTATCCCCAAGACGAAAAGAATTATTGTCAAACATGATGTTATGTTCATGGAGGACAAGGCATTTACAAGGTCTAGAGATTTACCAACAGATCATCAAAGTGAGTAGCCAACAAAAGCTCCAAGGCTTAGTCAAGGGTAGTAGAGCACAAGTACAATTACCAGTACAAGTGTAGGCTCAGGTGGTGAAGATTCATAGAGCATGGAGCAATAGTTGCAATAGGAAATGAATCTAGAAGACTTAGAGGTTGATATTTCATCCTCTACAATTAGTAGTAGGAATTGCCAAGTTCAAGAGACATAAAGGGATACTCAAGAGTTTGTAGGAGCTCCTAGAAAGAATACTAGAAAATGGAGACAACCAACCAAGTTCAATGACTATGTGGCATTAGTTAGTCAGTTGGTAGATAGTGAACCTTCCAACTATCAAGAGGCTGCAGAGCATCAGTTATGACAACATGCTATGGTTGAGGAGTATTCCTCAATAATGTAGAATGATGTGTGGGACATAGTACCTAGACCAATAAATAGGGTAGTAGTTGGATCATGCTGGACCAATAAGATAAAGCACAGTGAAAATGGTAGCATTGATAAATACAAGGCAAGGTTCCTGGCCAATGGGTTCTCTTAGAAGGAGGGAATAGACTATGATGAGATATTTTCTCCAATAGCCAGGTAGGCTTATATATGAGATGTGATCTTGTTTGTATTATAGATGGGATGGTAGAAAGGAGGAGGTATACATAGAGAAACCAAAGGACTTTGTAGCACACAACAAAGAGACCCATGTGTGCAAATTGATCAAATATATTCAAGCTAAAGTTATCAGGTTGATGGGCTATACTAATGCAGATTGGGCAAATAGTACAATGGACAAAAGAGCACTTCAGGATGTTGTTTTATTTTGGGATCAAGATTTGTATCTTGGTTCAACAGAAAGCAAAATTTTGTGGCTTTGAATTCAACATAAGCAGAATACATAGTAGCTAGCATGGTGACATGTGAAGCTACATGACTTCAAAAGTTGTTAGTAGCCTTGTTTGGTTAGAACTTTGAGACTACTATGATACATTACGATAATCAGAGTTGCATCAAGTTGTCTAAGAATCCAATATTTCATGATAGGTCTAAACATATAGACATCAAATATCGCTTCATCAGAGATTGTGTACAATGGGGGGGTTTTTAGATATAGTACATACCTAGAAGGAATAGGTAGCAGACATTTTAATAAAGAAATTGGGGAAGGGGAAATTGATCTTCTTTAGAGATAAGTTGGGTGTCATGTAGAAAAACTTCCTCGCTAAGAGGGAGTGTTAGTTTTAAGTAGCTCAGAAAACTATTTGTCCATATGTGATTAATTGGTAAATAAATGTTAGAGTCATGAAAAATATTTGTTATTTAATTGACTACTTCTAGAAGCCACTAGTAACCTATTGGTTAGGTTGCTTTAATTGATAAGTATGAGGTAATTTCCACAACAAGTCAAATTATGATACTGCTATCAGGATTTAATTGTGTGATTTTTGAGTCAAACTTATTGACTCATATTTTATGAGTAGTGATTCAACATGAATCCATCTCTCATGAGAATAAATGGAACAATTAGCACTCATTGGATCTAGGTGATGCTCATAGGGGTGAAGCACAAAGACTTCCTAGGAGGTCACCCATCCCAGTACTACTCTAGCCTGAACACGCTTAACTACAGAGTTTCCTTAATGGTTAAACCCAAATCTTGCAACCCCATTTGCAAAACCTTCACCAAGTGTTGTGCCTTATGAACCATTCATTAGAAAGCCCCTTAAGCTCATCAATTGATAAGTATGAGGTAATTTCCATAGCAAGTCAAATTATGATACTGCTATCAGGATTTAACTATGTCATTTTTGACTAGGTGATTCATGTTGAATCACTACTCATGAAATATGAATCAATGAGTTTGACTCAAAAATCACACAGTTAAATCTTGATAGCAATATCATAATTTAACTGGGTGATTTTTTAGTCTTTCTAATAGCAGTATCATAATTTGACTTGCTGTGGAAATTACCTCATACTTATCAATTGATGAGCTTAATGGGCTTTCTATTGAATGGTTCATAAGGCACAAAACTTGGTGAAGGTTTTGCAAATGGGGTTGTAAGCTTTGGGTTTAACCATGGAGGAAACTCCGTAGTTAACCACATTTAGGCTGGAGTAGTACTAGGATGGATGACCTCCCGGGAAGTCCTGGTGCTTCACCCCTATGAACATCACCTAGATCCAATGAGTGCTAAGTGTTCCATTTATTCTCATGAGATATGGATTCATGTTGAATCACTACTCATGAAATATGAGTCAATGTGTTTGACTCAAAAATCACATAGTTAAATCCTGATAGCAGTATTATAGGTTGCTTTAATCGAGAAGCAACTAGAAACTTCTTGGTTAGGAAGAAAATAGAAAATTCTTGGTTGAGTTGTCTTTATCAAGAAGCAAGTAGAAATTTCTTGGTTAAGAAGTATAAAAGGGGGTCAAGAGAGGCATTTGGACAATATAACATAATAGAGAACAACAAGAGTTGTAGAAGCATTTGTAGTGTTAGAAAATGAGTTTGTAGTGATAGCAAACAATCTTGTAGTGTTATGAAGGGTGCAATGATAGCATTGCGGATAACAATAGAGGAATATTAATGAGATAAATTAGGAGGTTGTCTAAATTCTGCCAATGAGAGGCAAGGAATTTTGTATCTCTTGATTTGCTGAAGTTAATATAATTCCTCATCTATAGAACTGGTTTTCCCTTAGGGGTTTTTCCAGGGACAATTTGTCCAAAAATATTGTGTTCTCTATGTTCTAAATTTCTTTCCATATTTTTATTGGTAAAGTTGTAGTTATGTTATTTTTTTGATATTAGTTAGGAATTTATGTCCAACAGTTTAATAATCGTTAAAATAGGATATTAATAATCAATGACTGCAACAATGTTAATTTTTAGAGTTTGTATAGTGAAAAAATTATTCTATATTTTTAGTATATTTTGTAATATCTACTATGATATGTTTTTGTAAAATTTGTTGCAAACTCTGCCTATTTTTTGTGGTCTACATTATTTTTGTGTAGGATCTTAAGGTAAATCACTTAGCATGTATTGAGTGAGTTTTATTGTTTTATTATTTGGATTTTGGAATATGTATGCAACTGGATCATTTTTTCTATTGTGTAGATAATATTAATAAGCACCATAAAAAAATATCTCTCAAAATATATAAAGATATCTAATATGATATGTTTTTTGCAAACTCTATCCATTTTTCCTGTTGTACATTATTTTTGTGTAGAATCTTGAGGTAAGTCACTTAGCATAGGTTGAGTGAATTTTGTTATTTTATTATCTCAATTTTGGAATATGTATGTAGCTGGATCATTTTTCTATTGGGTAGATAATATGTAATAAGCACCTTTAAAAAGATCTCTCTGAATATATAAAGATATCTACTATGACATGTTTTTGAAAAATTTCTTATGAACTTTGCCCATTTTTCCAAGTCTGCATTATTTTTGTGCAGTATCTTGAGTTAAGTCACTTAGCATGGGTTGAGTGAGTATTTTTTTTTTATTATTTGGATTTTGGAATATGTATGCATCTCGATCAAATTTTCTATTGTGTAGATAATATGTAATAAGCACCTTAAAAAAGATCTCTCTGAGTCTATAAAGAGATACATGTTTAGAAAGAAATATAAAGACATACATGTTTAGAAGGAAAGGAAAAGAATATTTAAATATGTACCTCTTCTCATTCTAGAAGAAAATTGCAGAGCAAGGGTATGTCACAACAATGAAATCATAGAGCAAGGGTGTGAAAATGAAATGTAGAGATCATGAGGGCAAAACAACCAAATGTACTAATCACAAGGGCCATGAAAATGTCCACAACACTACACCTCTTTCATGCCCAACTCACTCCACCTCTTTCATGCACAACTATCCACAATCAAATGAAAAATGAAAAATGATTATCGTGTTTTCTTTTTGTTGTTTATGCTTGCAAGGGCATCAAAATTAAAATGACAATGTTAGTATTGAGAAGATGTTGGGCACAATTGCAAAAAAAAATTGAAAATCAACACAAATTACATGACTATCACAATTTGACCCCAAATGCTGTAGTGAACCTTATTAATTTTTCTTTGTGAAGTGATCATGATTGGGACCATGAGTGGTCTACATCCTTGAGGTGATTAGATTTATGTTATTCTATCAAGTTTCTTTGATTATTCTTATGGCTGATTTATGAAACTATTATTTCATGAAGGTTTGTGCTAGTGGTTACCAGGATTGATGTGGTATCATGATGTTTCGTGATTACCCTGAGATGTGTCCACTGATTGCATTGTGTATTATTATCCTATTGCACATGACTAGGTTTTTGTAGCAGTGGTTAGTCATATATTTGACCATGTTCACTTATGTGTTTTAAGTGCATTTTATGTTGTTTAACAATCATTATTAAATGCTTAAATAATTAGAAATGAATTTTCCATGTTGGATTCATTGGTTATGTGTTATAGATATTTACCTTGTTCATTTCAGTAATTTATGCAAAATGGGCTATTTAAATAGATGGAATTAATTAGACAATTTAATTACATGATTTCACATAATTTTTGCTTTGACTATTATTATTGTGCATCTACGCTTGATTGTGTTCATTTATTGTGTAGGACTTATATCCTCGATAGTGATACATGGAGTTATTGATCAGACCTATCATGTTGAGCCAATATCATGCATGTATGGATGATGTATCTATATTGATATTTTAATCCTCTAGTTATTGGTAAATCTAGATTCATAATGCATTATGTGATTAGACCCATGAGTATGCTTGTGCATTTAGGAATGCACACTGGTCATGGAAGTTATCTAATTATTGATATTTAATGTAGGAAGGGAATTTTATATTGATTTAACTTATTTTAATCGCCGACATCTTTGCCTTAGTTGAATTCTATTTAATTGGAATTTCTTGATTTTGTTTGGGTTGAAAAGGGATTATTTTAGTGAGCCAGTTAATTTCCTAGTTAATCCCATAGGCTTCTTCTATGGAGTGAACACTCCAAAATAAATGTATTTATTGTCTCACATACAGTCAACTATCTTACACAAAAATTAGAATGTTTGTTTATGTTATCACATTTCCCCTCACCATCGCATTCCCCTATCATTACAAACAACTATTTAAGACTATGAGAAATCATTGCATTTCGATGAGTTGTGGTGAAAGAAGTCAACCATCATATTTAAGGTGATAAGCTTCTCCTATGAAGCGATGTTCTAGTGTACATGTATTAAATATCTCATGCAGTAGTTTTGTCTCACATCCATATCACTATCTCATATCCAAACCTCTAGTTTTTCATAGCTTTTAGTTTCTCTATATAGATTTTATTTGGTCAACACAACATTTGTACAATAATTCTTCCATCCAAGAACAACATTCTAGTGCTGCCATTGACAACAATTTGTAACTTCAAAGTCGAGACAATCTGCCATGCAAAATTTTAATTAGAGTAGATCCTAGAGAGCCCATGCGGATCATTGAGAATCCTATGAGAACCCCAAAAATCCCATGGTCATCATAGGAATTGAAGGCACTAGGCTTTAAAAATGATCTTTATGTCAATTAACTCAAGAAGCATTTTTATGTGAGTATTTATAATTCAACTAGTGCCTTACAACATATGCAATCAATAGGTTCTTTTTCAAGTTATGGATGGAATTTGAGGTGCATCATACATGGGTACTAGATGCATTCTCTATAGGAATGCACAATATAGAAATGAGCCACAATAGAGCTCTTTAAACATCATCAAAGGGCTGATTAGTTCATCAATTTTAAGCATGGAAAAAATAGCTCTATCTAAGTAATTGCATGAGCCAAAAGGGCTCACCAAATATGGATATAAGAACAACACCCAATGGGGGAAAAAAGGAAAATACATGTTAAAATCTTGAATCTCTTTTAATTGTACTTTTGGCTTGTACCAAAATGGTAGCTTTGGAATAGGGTATGGGAATCATGCACACATGATGTAGAAGCATACACAATGCACCTAAATTGGTTGACATGATGCATTAGATAAATGTAGTCTCATTGAATGCACATATGCCTCTGATGTAAATGATTTAGGAACTTCTAGTCAAATATAACTAGCTGTTGATCCTAATTTGTTTTAGCATCCTTCCTACCTATTCCCAAATGACAGTTTTGGAATAGATTGTGGACATCCACTAGGGATTTTGGGAGATATTACATATGCAAATGCCTTTGTAGACATATATGCAAAATGTAGAGGAAGAGACAATGCACCTAAACTGTTTGACATGTTGCACCAAAGAAATGCAGTCTCATGCAATGCGATGGTTGCAAGATGTTCACAAAATAAGATTTTTATAAATGCCTTAGAAACTTTCAACCAAATGATATCATCCTTCTTAAGCTAGACTTTTTAGCCTTTTCCATCATCTCCATCATATCCAATCGATCAAAGGGTAAAAGGATAGGGGGATTCTATCATTTCTAAAGCTTAGTAGAAGGATGATTGAGAGTTTTTGTAGCTTCCCTGATAGACATCATCCAAAATATGGAGGCAAACAACACATAGTTGGTTGGATATTTTGTGTATTTGACAAAAAATGTTAATTTTCGACATTCTAATGATTAATATTTTATTAATAATTTCAAAAAATTTCTAAATTTTAATCAATTGTGTTGCACATTACACTTTAAAATTTATGTTATTTCTTTTAAGTATTTTTTGAATCATGTGGAACAAACTCTTAACTATTATTTGCAAGTACTTTTGAATTCGATCTTGTAAAGTTTTTTAGCATCAATGTTTCTAATCTCACTTTGTGATCCATCATCAAGATGAGAGCATAATTTGAGAACATCAGGAGAAATGTATCCATATTATTATTATGAAATGTATCTTTATTATTATGTATCCATATTAAATATTTTCAAATTTGATATGTATCCATATATTTCATTTAGATTTTTCATATTTAATTATTTTGGTATGCACACATTCTTTAACTATTATGTACCATAGTAAAACTACTCATTATCCATTGTTTTACTTCTATCTACACTCCACTATATAAAACAATCCAAACACACTAATAAGGGAGAGGTAGGGAACTTGATTACAATAACTCTGTTTGTCTAATAAATCAAGGTGTACAACTATCTGTCATTTCAACCTCACAACTTAATAGTTGTTGAAATATTAATTCCTTGTTAAAAATTTCTCTTTTGCACAAATATGCTCTTGTTAAATAACAATGTCACTTGTGCTCAACCCAACAATGCAAAGACATTATTTTGTAATCAATCTTTAGATTTTTAGGACCAAAAACATTGACAAATGTATTATATATAACCAACATTAATCTACTTGAAAATTTCCTTTGCCCTTCAATATATTACTCATGTATATCTTTCTATTGGTATGACTATTGCACCTTGTTAGGGTGGAATCACTAGTATTATATTCACTTTTAAAAGTGAATATATATCCAAAAAATGTAGTTCTTTATCACTTCTCACCTTTTGAGTTAGAAAGTTTGAGAGAAAAATCTAAATCCTCTTCAGGAGGAATTATTGTTTTGTTCGTTGTAGGAGCTACAGGTGTGAGATCATCATGAGGTTGGTCTTGTTGGATCTAGCTCTGGGAGACCTTGGATTGTTGTGACTTTCGATAGTTTCTATTAGGTTTTAATTTTACTTCTCGGGTTCCTATATTTTCCCTTTAGGCTATCAGGTAAGGCTCTCCTATTTTACTATCGGATGTGTAGGTTTGCATCAACAATACATGTTGCATCGACAACAGGCCTGCCATGGGTAGCCACATTACTGCCGAAAATGAAAATAATAGAGGAGGAAAGGTGAGTGGTGGCCTCTGCCCACCATTATATATATATATATATATAATTAAAACCAATCTCAAATAAATCCCCCATGAAATTTCACAAAAAACCAATGTATATTATGTGATAAAAATTATCACAATAAAATTTATTTTACCGTGGTTATTTTTATTAACATATAATTTAAAAATAAATAAATTTCTAATATAGATCTATTAGGAAAAATATGGATAACCAATCAATTTTTACAACTCAAATCTTTATATCTTTTCCAAACCCTCGTCTCGATTTTAACAATTTCAAAAACAAATCTCCAAGTTAGCAAACAAGGGTTTCTAATTTCAATTTATTTATAGAGATTTTTTTTAAAACAAAGAACAATCAAATTCATAAACAAATCAGATTTTCTCTTATAAAGCCACATTCCAATTTTTAACACATCTAAAAACAAAATCTTGGAATTCATCAAACAAGGTTTCCAATCTCAATTTTGTCTATAGTCATTTTTGAAATGAAAAGTAATTAAGTTCATAAACAAGGGTTTCACCCAAACTAAATTCTGAAAATAGAACACAGCAAACATGAAGAAGACAAATATTTTCAATGCAAGAACTATTGCATAAAACTCATGAAATTCTACCTAGATCTGATGCTAAATAACGAACACACCAAACATGCAGAATTTTCCATCTCTTTCAAAAACCCTCTTCTTGGAAATCAACTCCTCCAAACCTGTGTATGGAGAAATGAGCTCCGATTTCCCAATAAAGAGCTTTTCCCTAAATCAAGGCTTTGATTGTGCAATCACGTGAAAACCCTTTATCTTTTATTATTTTATTATATTTTAATTTGATGCACAACTTTTTGCAATATAATTAAAATAAACTTTATTAAATTGATATTTTCTCTCTCTTATTAAATCACAAGATGTTTTTAAAATATAATATTTATTAATTTAACTAATAATATTATATAGAGTTTATTATTAAAATGAAACTCCTAAATAAATTATTATTAAATTAAATAAATATAAATACACCAAAATTAGAACTTTAATTAAATCTTTTAAATTTAATTCTTTTATTTAATTAATTTCACAATTAATTAAATATTAATTTTTCTTTATTAAATTTTCATTATTAAATTTTCATTAAATTAAATCATTAAATTATCTTTTAATATTATTCAATTATAACAGAAAATCATCACAGACCCACAAAACCAAATACGAAAACTGAACTGAAAGACAAAGCACATAATCAAACTCTAGGGTCAAAATTATGAATTCACATCACTTGATGAATTCAAATGGGTAAACAATTCAGATACTTGTCCTACTTTCTAGGACAATTGGCTTAGGTTAGCGTTTGGAATCAAAAATTATCTCCCCACTTATACCATTGAGATACTGTGATAGGGTACAATCATCCTGAAAATTTAGGGAAGTCAATACTTGGTACCTGTAATCTACATAAAATCCACACATGTACATACTTATAGACTCTTAACTAAATAAGAAATGGTAGGAAGTTGTGCATTGTGTAGATCTCGACTAGCAGGTGACTACAACTCCCTCCCTCAACCACATCAGGAATGTATATCATAAAGTAAAACATACTCATACACCATACACATGTAAGTAAGGGGCAAGTAACCATAGAACTACATATAAGTCATACATCTAACTATCATCATGAGATAACTGAAATTAATGTATGCTATTATCATCATCAACATATAAAATAACTGAATAACTCAAGTAGCTCATCACATAACTAAACTGAGTATTAAATAACATCTAATCAATCTGGTAAACAAGTACCACTATTCACAAAACATAAACATAAAATAGGGCTAAAAGAATTTGACAATACAATTAGAAAGGTCAACTAGGGGCAGGCATGTACTTCTTTGCATAGAGAAACAAAGTCTTGCATGGAGAGGGTACTTCATCACATGACATGATGTGAAGGCTCACATGACATGATGAAAAGCCTCACGTGAGGCAATGAAAATCCTAGCACACAATTAGGCAAAGTCTTGCATGAGACTGAACATCATTGTTTCATTACACAAAAAACATTGGGCATTTATGCTTGGCTGAGGAAACTTCAGAAGTAGGTTTTCGACACTCTATTGGATTTAAACCTTCCTAGATCATTTTTTTTAATTTTCTATGGGGTTTAAAATATAATACTTAAGATATATTTTAATATATATGACAATTCATTTGAGATAGGTTCTAGACATCTCAGAATTAGGATAAAGATTCTAGGAAATTCAAACTTAGTCAAATTTCAAGGCATTGGGATTTTAGACTTAGCCAAATTTTAGGAGTTAGCATTTATCTTTTAGCATGGTGTCAATGGATGAGTGGTTGTAACTTTGAGACCTCGTCTTGTGTGTGACCATTGTTGATCTCTACTTGTAATTCTAGATTATGATATGACTAGTCAAAATAGACTTATTGTCTAACCATGCTTGGAGCTTTTACCTTGGGTTTGAAAGAGAACATTCCCTTGGTATATTCTCATGATTCGTGTGACCTTTGGGTTGTGAGTTTCAATATTGTGCTTCGAGATCTTTGAATGTGTTGTAAGAATTGCACTAGTGTAGGTGAACATGTGAGTTTAGCCATGTTCCCTATTCATATCACCTTGTTTTGATGTTTCATTGTTGCACTTGGTTACTTTATGTTGTTGTTCAATAACTTATCTTAAGAAAAAGATTATTTAGTGCATGTTTTATCCTTTTGTCGTAAGGATCTCTAGGTGGGCCATTACACTAGTCCCATGATAGTGGTTTTTTTTGTATCTACAAGATTCAAATTCTAATCAATCAGAAGCTCTTCCCATGCACTTATTGATTTTATCGCACATACAAAAACATGATTTCCCTCGCATACCTCAAATATACAATTCATTTTCTTATTAGTTGACATAGGTCAAGAACTATTTATAAAACCTATAATATTCCCTATTTCTTTTAGCCTTCCATTAATATACCCAATGACCCTTTTACTTTGATCATTTTCTTTGCATTGTATATAATTTTTTGATAATGCATACCTACGCATACTTTTTTATATTGCATAATTCACATCCAATTATTGTAATATTAACAAGGTCCTACATACTCCATCATGTTAACAACTTTATTATAACTGACCTTTATGCCATCCATGGAAAATAATCCCAAACCATGTAATGAATATGAAACTATGTGATATATCCTTTCATTAATAGAAAATTAGTGTTAACTAGAGGTAGTTCCTTGGGTACCCATTCTTTTTGAGGATGTGCATACCTTAAGGGAATCATCTTATCACCTTTGGTCTCATTATCATAAGAACATGACCTCCCCTTAGCAAGAAAAAAATGCATTCATTTATTGAATTTTCTTCTAATCTTTTGACCTCTAGTTGATCTCCCTAATATAGACCTATTGAATGTCTCACTTTTTTCTTCTATTCCTACATTTTCCTCACTCAAGGAAGACATATCAAACAAATACCTATTTGGTGATACTTGCAATCCATTAAATGAGAGACATATTAGGATCTATATACTTTGTTGACTAAAGAGAATGAAACCAAATAATAAATCTGATGTTTGACTAAAGCTTATGTGAACAGTAAAGAGAAGACACACAAATGATAAATTGTATCTATAGGGTCTATTGAATTATACCTATCAATCCATGTCACTATGCATGATCCTAGTTAGAGGCATTAAATTTCCTGCATATATAAATCATTTATCTTAAGTTATCCAAAAATTACATGATATGTATGCTACAAAATACATAGAAGACAAAAATTACATGATGCATTCAGCAAAATCATTGTATATTTTTTAATTCCTTACCTCTACTCTATATGTGTTAGCTATGCAAGATTATTGTATATACTCCATGACATTAGAGTTAAACACATAATACCTCAATTATAAAAACATACAACTCAAACAATTTTCTATGAATAAATCAATACCTTATACATGACATTGATCATACCTTGTCATACATTTCATTGAACATGTTATTGATCATCCTCTTCATCCATGTCATCATCATGACTATCATCATCATCATCATACTTGTCACCTTGATCATCGTTGTCATCCATCATCATCACAACCACCACCACCACCATCTTCATCACCATCATCATCATCATCATCATCATCATCATCACCATTATCATGAACATCATCATCACCTTCATCATTGCCTTCATTATCACCATCTTCATCACCATTATCATGATTATCATCATCATCACCATCATCATTACCATCACCAAAATCATCATCATTTTCTTCTTCTTCTTCTTCTTCATTATTGTGTAAAAAAAAGAATTAATGAGTTTGACTATGATATCCTTTTGCATTGCCTAAAACCAAGAGATTCATAGAGTTAGTTGTCATGTCATCATAGGTTAATATTTATCTTCACTATGTTTCAAGAATATTTTAATATTCTCTACTAATCAAGGCCAACCATGTGAAGGTGGAAGCTCATTCCCCCCCACCCCCTACCTTAACATTTAAATTCCCCATTAAGATCTAAAATATTTAAGAGAAGATCAATATTTGAAGTATTAAAAAGGTTCCAGACCTACAAAAGTGATATCATTTTCCCATATTTTCGCATCCAAAATAAGATTCTACCACACTCAACTGCATTATGTATGCATGGACAATATAAGGAGCTAAAAAAATCAAGCATGTTCACAATTATTAAATATGTCTATGCAAACCTTTCACAAAAATGCAAACTCATTGGGTTTTATTAGCTCCACCTAATGTTATATGTGTATGAACAGAGATTTCATATTGAACTATGACATCCTTTTGCATTTCTTGAAACCAATAGATACACATAGTTAGTTGTCATACAATTGTAGGTTAATGTTGAGCTTCACTTGGTTTCAAGAATAGTTTAATATTCTCTACTAAGTAGGGCCAACTACGTGAAGGTGGAAGCTCATTTGGCCCCACCCCCCTAACATCAAAATTCCCCATTAACATCTAAAATCATTAAGAAATGATTAATCTTTAAAGTACAAAAAAAAGGTTCCAAACCTACAAAAGTGACATCATTTTCCCATCTTGTGCATGTCACGATCCATCCAAAATAAGAATCTGCCACTTTGAATCGAGAATACACACATCCAGCTACATTCTATATGCATGGACAATAGGCATAGCTAAAAAATGTGACACAATTACATTTATTTAATAGGTCTATGAAGTTTTTAAAATTATAGACCATCATGAACATTAGAACTCTAGTTTCTATGGCCAAGAGAATGTTCATGATGGTCTATAACATAAAATACCTAATTAAAGACCTCTAAGAAAAAATGCAAACCTGTTGCATTTTTTAGCTGCATCTGATGTCCTATGCATATGAATTGAGATTTCATAGTGAACTATGGTCTCCTTCTACATTTCTTGGAACCAAGAGATTCACATAGTTAGTTTTCATGCAATCATATAAGGTTAATGTTGAGGTTTACTTGGTTTCAAGAATAGTTTAATATTCTCTACTAAGAAGGGCCAACCACGTAAAGGTGGAAGCTCATTTGGCCCCACCCCTCCCCCCCTCCCAAAACATCTAAATTCCTAATTAACATCTAAAATATTTAAGAAAGGACCACTATTTAAAGTACATAGAATTTCTTTATCACCTCCTTCCACTCTTAGGGGAAGTCCATCTTCACTGCTCACAAGCAATTCATCATAATTCTTTATTGATTCACGTACATCTAATACAAGTACATCCAGGAATATCCTCATCACCTCCTACATAAAATGAATCCAATATTACAAAATTCTCTTTAGAAATAATAGTTCACATGAAATAACACATGAATAATGAGAGAGAAAAAGAGGAATATACTTACCAACAAGCATTGCCATCACATCTGTGGCCATGCTACGTCTTGAGTGAGTTTTATTGTTTTTCTAATTAGCCAAGATCTCTTTGTTTATATACATATATACATACATAGATGCACACATATGTGTGTATATTTATGTATATATACATATACATATGTATAAATATGTATATACATACATACATACATACATATACAAAGATCTCAAGGGCACAACAATGAGATGCAGAGATCACTAGGGCACGACAATGAGATACAATGATCACAAGGGCACATAGATATATATACATACACATATACATATATATGCATACATAAATACATAAATACATACATACATACATACATACATACATACAAATATAAATACATACATACATACATACATACATGTATATATACAAAGAGATCTTTTTTAAGGTGCTAAGTGACTTACCTCAAGATCCTTCACAAAAATAATGCAGACTAGGAAAAATGGGTAGAGTTTGTAAGAAATTTTACAAAAACATATCATAGCAGATATTTTTAGAAAGAAACAAGTCATAACCCAGTTAAATGGGTCCAGTTGCTAGTTAGTTGGGTTGATTAAAAAATCCTATAGAACTATCATCATATTAGGTACAATAAAATGAGCGATATGTAGAGATCACAAGGGGATAAAAATGAAATGCAATGATCACAAGGGCATGACAATGAAAGCCTAGATCTCCACTAATACACACACACACACACACACACACACACACACACACACACACACACACACACACACACACATAAACACATATACATACATACACACATATACATGTATGTATGTATACAAAGATATATTTTTTAAGGTGCTTATTACATCTTAACACAATAGAAAAATAGATCCAGCTGCATACATATTCTAGAATCCAAATAATAAAACAATAAAACTCACTCAACCCATGCTAAGTGACTAACCTCAAAATCTTGCATACAAATAATGCAGAGTTAAAGAGCTATATATATATATATAATGTATGTAGGCAAAATATAATTCCCATTAACAATGATATTAACTCTGCCCATTTTTCTTGGTTTGTATATATATGTATATACATGCATACATACATTTGCATTCTTTGCATGGTATAGAGGTAATGTCATTGTGGCATAGGCTTCTACAAGGGAATGAGCCTCATGATTATAGAATTTACACAAAACAAATAGGGAATGATTAATATCATGTTTTATTTTCTTTTTTGTTTATCTCATGCAGTCCTCCATATGGCCTATACTAATATATGTATTGTATCTTCATTTTCTTTTCCATTACATCAACAATAGTTCATACTTGGGATCCTCGTAGGGAGAGCATGCCAATACATGCATGGTAACATCCTTGGCTTCCATTATTGGGCCAGTGTATGGATCCTTTATATCAAACCATTTTTTATAAATTGGGGAATGCGCTTCATGCTTGGCATTCAAGTGATGCATCTACATATGAAATTTTATTACCTTCAAAAACTATATTTGATCCTACTTGCTGAGAACAACTAATTGTTCATTTTATTGTACCTAACCTGATGATAGTTCTATAGGAGTTTGTAATCAACCCAACTAATCAACAACTAGACCTATTTAACTCGGTTATGGCTTGTGTGTGTGTGTGTGTGTGTGTGTGTATGGAACCACTTCAACATCCTTTGCATGGTTTATAGGCAACATCATTATGGCAGAGGCTTCTGTAGGGGAATGAGCCTCACGGTTATGGTATTTACACAGAAGAAAAAATTGCTTCTTCAACTCCTTACACTCAAATCTTCACTAAAGTTATTCTTCCAATAGTGAGAATAGCTACTACAAATTCCTAGTAGCCAAGGGACCCTGAACCAATGCTACATTTTTTGGATACATGGGAGAAGTTACTATTGGCTTCAATACTCCATATCATTCTGGATCATATAGTGATGCCCAAATTAACAACAATAGTAGATACTTGGGATCCTTGCAGGGAGACTGTGCCAACACATGCATGGTTGGGCCAGTGTATGGAGCCTTTATATCCTACAATTCATAATAAGTTGGGGAATGTACTTCATGCATCAGATTCAAGTGATGCATCTTCATAAGCAATTTTATCACCTTGAAAAATTATATTTGATCCTGCTAGCTAGGAACAACTGATTATTTTTTGTATTGTCCCTAATTTGATGACAGTTGTAAAAGAATTTGTAATCAACCCAACTAATCAACAAGTAGACCAATTTAATTGGGTTATGGTTTTGATGTCTATTATTCCCATTTATCATATGGTCAATGTTGGAGACATAATTTTTTCTAAAGTTGTCATAGATTCTCTAAAACAACAAGTGCTTGCACAATTTGGAGATAGATGGGTGATTGCATAATTGGAGTAGCTAGTTGAGATGCATCGTAATCAAACTAGAGGAAATCAATAATAAACCAAACATAAAATGAAGAGAAAACTTAAAAACTTGAATGTTGAAACAATGAAATGAAAGATATCGAGGATCAAACACCTATGCTAGAGTCACATCACAATTTGAAGATGATTATAGATATGGTAGAGGAAGGTATTCAAAAGTTTGATAAGAATTAAAGGCATGAGAGAGAGTTTGTGGCAATATATCCAAGAAATTGTTGTGGTAGGTACTCTGACATTGGAGCCACTTGCAAGTGTCTTTGAGAATTTATAGTCCAAATATCAGGAGGACTACATCATGTATTAGATCTTCATTTAGAGGAATAAATTTTCTTTTTTCATCTTTGTCTCATTGTTGGATACAAAGTGTTCTTCAAATAACAAATTTTAATCATCTACCACTAGTGGATAGATATAATAAATATGCCAAAATTGATTTCTCCCTTGATACAAATGTTCAAAGGAAAACACCATCTTACAAAGAAGATCAGATTTTCACATTCACAATGATCTAATGACCAGGGTATTCACCTAATCTAATGATAGTTTATTTTATTGTACCTAATCTGATGACAATTCTATAAGAATTTGTAATCAACCCAGCTAATCAACAACTAGACCCATTTAACTAGTTTATGGCTTGGGCATCTATTATTCCCATTTATCATATGGTTTTAATGTTGGAGGTAGATTTTTTTCCAAAGTGGTAGTAGGTGATTGTTTTGGGAATAGGGAACAAGTTATTCCTATTTATCTCAATATAGCACTAGAGGCATACTCTTTGGTAAGACCCGTAGTCCCAACCCTTAGTGCACATACCATGTTCCTCTCCAATTTTAATCTTGGCTGGTCACACATCAACAATGTACACTTACTTTTCTTCTACACACACCTTCCTCTTACTAAATACTCTTCATTCATAGAGCACATAAAAAAATCCTCTCATCTATTTTAGTGTGTTTCTATCCACTTGCTATTTAGTTGAAGAAGGGAGAATCTCATGGTAGAACACAAGTTGATTGCAACAATGGATGGGTATGTATGTGGAACTAATGCAATAAGCTCTCCAATATTTCCATTGTACGAGGTTGATTTTGGATAGGAAAATCAATTGGATGTGCAAATCGGAATAATGAATGAAATTAGATTAATGTTTTTGTCATGTGGAAAGGATGAAGGAAAAAACATTTTGGTCTCCACTTGCCTTCCTGAATGCTAGATGCAAGTAGTACATAATCTTCTCTCTATTTAACTATAATGGCTTGCAATATTCCCTTGTAGGATGCAAACTGTGGGCGATGACTAGTAATAATTAAGGTTATTACTAGAGGTAGTCCATAGAAACAATATCAAATGATCTATATTTAAGTCTATAGATGATTTACAGTAGCAATCCAACATATATGAAAGTTAGACCCATAATGAGACCAAAAAAAATTCTACAAGATAATTTACAACATACACATCAATTCATAAAATGAAATCTCTGTCTATTTCACTATACCAAAAGATTTATAATTTCCATATGAACCATTTCAACTTGTATGAAACTCGTCTCCATTGTTAGATCATCAAAAACTTCTAATATGTTCATAACCCACATACATATGTACTAATTAAAGTTTCAATTAAGAAACTCATCTCCATTAGGAGATCATAAACATGAAATCCCTTTACAACCCACACTACCAAAAGCTCTATTAAATCTACAAATGAAATACAACATACCGACCAATTCAAAATCAATTCCATAGTTAGACAATAAAGAGATTTCCATTTATAACCCACAACACCAAATGATAATCCTTTTGAGTCCATAGGCAACTTACAAAAATGCATAATTGAGTTAAATGTGGGACTTGTTTTAGTGTAAGTATACTCCCATTTTCTATATATATAACCATACCCACAGGTTTCATCACCTAATACAAAATGTGATGGATTCTTATAATAAAATTATTAAAGAAATGAATGATGACAAGAGAAATGTATATCAAAATTTAATAACGGAAATCACCTTGAGGAACTTGTGTATGCTCTTGGAAAACATGTCATCAAAAATATTGATGACCTTTTCTGCTTCTACATGTTTTTTCATGGAGCCTTCATACCTAGTGTTCACAAATGTCTACTTAAGGATGTTTTATTATATGGATTTAGGAATATATATGCAGCTGGATCAATTTTTCTGTTGTGCTAAGATCTCTCTATGTACACACACACACACACACACACACACACACACATGTATATATATGTATGTATATACATACATACATACATATATATAAATAATAGTAATATATGTATTGTATCTACATTTACTTTTCCATTGCTTATAAGAGTGTTTTAAGGTTGGGAAACACTTTAACATTGTTTGCATGGTTTAGAGGTAATGTCATTGTGGCATAGGCTTCTTCAAGGGAATGAGCCTCGTGAGTTAACATATAATGTCTTAAAATAGTTAAGTGATACCTAACTATGTCCAAGGTTTCTGCACATTGAAGGTATACTCCACCTATGAGGCTGCCTATATTTCCATATCCATGGATCAAGACCCTTGAACTATTCACTCTAAAAAATATGTAGTTTTGGTTTCTAATTGTTTTGATGTAGCTATATTCCTATAACCACTGGTGAGCTTTACTTACCTAATGCAACTCTTCACCATCATACATCCACTTGGGCAAATCACATGTTTTCTATAATTACAACATTGTAATTCCTTGGTGCAACATTTGTGATGTAGTTTATAGTTAATGTAAGGTTAACCTATATACCTCCTATCTCACTCCTTATATAGTTATGTTTAAAAGCTAGTTTTGAAGCACATATTCCTTTTATTAAATGTAAGGTTGATTTCCTAAATATCCATACATGTATAAGTATGGTAAATTACTTGGAATGTCATGAGATCAATATTTAAAGTACCTAGAATGTCCTCATCACCTCATGCTACTATCAAGGGAAGTCCATCTTCATTTCTCATGAGCAATTGATCACATAGGTACATCTAGGAATGTCTACATTGCCTCCTGCATAAAATGAATACAATATTACAAAATGCCCCCTAAGAAATAATAGTTCAAGTGAAATAAACACATTAAAAAAGAGAGAGAAAAAGAGGAATCTACTTACCAATAGGTGTTGCCATTGCATCTATGGCCATGCCACCTGTTTAGTGAGTTTTTTTGTTTTTTTGTTGTGCCAAGATCTCTCTGGCTATATACATACATACATACATACATATGTACATATACAGAGATTAGAAGGGCATGCCAATAAGATTCAATGATCACAAGAGCATGAAAATGAAATCTTAGATCTTCACTAATCTCCACAATTGACAAGATCTCTCTCTATATATACATACATAAATACATACATAAACACACACATATATACATATACATATGTATATATACATTCATACATATATATATATATATACATACATACATACATAAATACATACATACATATATATACACATACATACATATATACATACATTTGCATATGCAATTGTATCACCTTGGAAAATTGTATTTGCTCCTACTAGATAGGAACAACTGATTGTTCATTTTATTATATCTAATGTGATGATAGTTATACATGAATTTATAATAAACCCAACAAGTTAGAAACTAGAACAATTTAACTAGGTTATGGTTTGTTTCTTTCCAAAAATATCTGCTATGATATGTTTTTCTAAAATTCCTTGCTGACTCAGCGCATTTTTCCTAGTCTGCATTATTTTTGTGTAGGATCTTGAGCTAAGTCACTTAGGATGAGTTGAGTGAGTTTCATTGTTTAATTATTTGGATTCTAGAATATGTATGTAGCTAGATCAATTTTTTTTTGTGGCTAATATATAATAAGCACCTTGAAAAAGATCTCTCTCTATATATAAAGACTACAAGTTGTGCAATTTGTCAAGTATTACAGCTGCATTTGCTTTGCCATTGCTTATAAAAGTGTTTCAAGGTTGCAATGTTAGCATGAATGCTGATGATTCTACATTGGTGGAGGGGGTATCCTAATCATTGGAGAGTATTGATATGTTACATTCATGACTATGTTTGTCATTGATATCAACATAAAAGTGTTTTTGTTAGAGATTGGAAGAACAAAAGTTAGAGATGTTATGTTGTGCAATAACTAAGGGTTAAGTGATGCGTAGTTGAGGATATTTTATTGAGAGTGTATTGATGATGGTTAAGAGGACAAATTTAGAATCAAAGATGTACGCAAGTTGTGTTTGATTTACTATGAGCATCGCAGAAATAGATCATCTATTTGGTAGTTTCTGATTTTTGCATTATATCTTTTAGCCAAGATATAAAGAGGTGATGCACAATCAAACATACCTCCTATATACCTCCTATCAACTTGTAATAGAGGATAGTCAGGTGATGATGTCAGAAAATGCACAAGACCTAAGGTTGCACGTGTAAATTTTTGTATATATTGTGAGCCAACAATGCTATTAAAATTATAATTAATTACATATCTTATTTTAATTAATTGTGAAAGCCTTAAGGATGACTCAAAGAATTATTATAAAGATATGGTATAAAGAAAAGATGTTTTCCTTGATTGTGAGTGTGTCAACTATCTATTGTGCATTGTATCTGTGAAGTGCGAAAAGGAGTAGAGTGTTGATTGAATGCATGTAAGTGATCCAATTGATTATTGGATGCACAATTCGTGATTTGATTATAAGATTAGAAGGAGAAAAAGTTTGATTGATAGGAAAGAGACAGAGGAAGGAAGTAAAATTTAGTTATATTATGCTGCAAGGAATAATACAGAGATCATTTGGATAGTGAGTTTATTGGTCTTTCCCTCCAAGTTGTTTGCACAGTGAGTCTAGCTATCTTTCACAACTCCTAATAGGGTTTGCACAACTCCTAACATGTTTGGAATCTCTTAACTAGGATTTAGAGTCTCCTAATAGGGACTCATATATATTGAATGTATTCATAGACTCCTAATAGGGTCCAACCTCTAACAAGGAATATTTATATTAGTACATTATCTTATGGGTACCATCCCTACTAGGGTTTTCCCTAGTTAACATATCTAGTGTTATTGTGTATGCATATCTTGTTGTGGTTTCAGTTTACATTACTTATATGTTTAAATATTATTTAAAGTTGGTATCATTGTTAATAGTTGTAGAATTGATTTACCCCCCCCCCCCCCCCCACCTTTCCCAATTATGTTAGTGGACTATATAATCTAAAAATTGGTATCAGAGCATCAAGTCCTTGAAGGATAAGGTTAACATCTTTGGGAGATCGATGGAAAATCTTTTCAAAAAGGATAGTCCTAGATTTTATGGGGAAAACTATAATAGTTGGAAGGAGAACATGAAGGCTCATATGTTGTGCATGAGTCTAGGATTTTGGGTCTTGAAAAAGGGTAAGAAGAAAATCGTTGAAGAAAAAAGATAGAAGATTTTAGTGAAGAAGAAAGAGATATGTTCATGTGTAACATGAGAGAAAGAGAAGCTTTACTACCAGCCCTTTCGCAGAATGAATATAGTCAAGTAAAGTCACTTGAAACATTTCAAGAAATTTGGAAAGCATTAAAATCTACTTTTGAAGGTGATGATCATGCTAAGAGAATGAGGTTACAAAGTTGGATATGTGTGTATCAAGATGTTAAGATGATGGAAGATGGATTTGTAAGAAGTTATATTGATAGAATTAGAAATGGTTATAGGAATTCAATCTCATGTTGGAATGAAAGATGATGATGAATTCATATGGAAGATTTTGAATAGTTTGACACCACCATTTAAACTTATAGCTTAGATGATATAGCTAGTGATGCCTTGCACTAAGGATTTCACCAAGGAAACATTACTTGGAAGATTAGAATTAGTAGCAGTAGTTCTGCGATAGTCTGGTGAACTTGAAAGAGTCAAAACAACCTTTAGTGCCCTAAACTTTTGACCTAATTTGACAAGGACTATAAGTACCTATGAAAATTTTGTTGGCATAGGAAAAGTTGACGAGGACAAGAAGATTGAGGAAGGAATAGCCCTTTTGGTGAGAAGAGAAAAAGATGGTAAGAAAATCTTTAAATGTTGGACTTGTAATGAATGTGGTCATTATGTATCTAAATGTCGATGAAGATAGAAATTTTTTTTATGCAAATGAAGATGAAGAATTTGATGAGAATGGTCAAAGTAAAAGTGATGATGAATTAGGATTTGTGGCTATCAAGGAAGATGATCTTGATAGAGAAATTAGGAAAGAAAGAGCTCTAGCTACCCAAGTAGAAAAGAAATTTGATTAAATAATTGATAGTGGTTATTCACATCACATGAATAGTGATATGAATAAGTTTGTTAAGTTCAAGAATCATGATGGAGGTACTGTTAGAGTTGGTAACAATGCATCCTATCATATATTAGGAATTGGATCCATTACTCTTGATGGTAAAACTAACACTGATGATGTCTCTTTTGTTGATGGATTGAAGCATAACTTATTGAGTGTTGGACTATTAGTGGATAAAGGTTATCAGTTCTAGTTTACTAAGAAGATATCTACTATTAAAGATAGAGATGATAAGATGATCAAAACTATTAATAGATCTAAAGGTAATGTATTTTAGTTGAATCCTATTAAGATGACATGTTTGGTAGCTAAAGTGGATAATATTTGGTTGTGGCATAGAAGATTCTATCACATAAACTTTGATTATATTGTGAAGGTTAGTAGTACATTTGCAATGAGATATCTTCGTAATATTGTTAAGCCTACTAATGTTGTATGAAAGGAATTCATTTTGGCTAAGTAGAGGAAAGTGTCTTTTCCTAGTAAGAAGTTCTCTACTATAGAGATATTGGAGATCGTTCACACAGATTTGAGTGGTCCTATAAGAAACAAAGGATTCTATGGTGAAAGGTATTTTATGATCTTTGTTAATGATTTCACTGCAATGATGTAGGTATCATTTCTTATAGATAAATCAAAATCTTTTGAGAAGTTCAAGATATTTAAGAATAGAGTTGAGAATGAATCTGGTGTTAAGATTAAATGTTTAAGATCAGATAGAGGAGGAGAATTTACCTCTAGAGTATTTAACATATTCTATGAAAAAAATGGAATCAAAAGACATCTATCTACACCTAGAACACCTAAGAAAAATGGGATTGCTGAGAGAAGAAGTAAATCTATAACATAAGTAGCTAGAGCAATGCTATTTGAGAATGATGTTTCTAAGACATTCTGGAGAGAAGCAATGAATACAATAGTTTATACTCTGAACAGAGTACAAATTAAAAAAGGTGTGGACAAGACACCTTATGAGCTATGATTTGGACATTCACCATTAGTCAAATATTTTAGAATATTTGGAAGAAAATATTATATTAAGAGAGATGATGATATTGATAAGTTTGATCCAAGAAGCAATGAAGATATGTTTCTTGGCTACTCTTTGAAAAGTAAGTCTTACAGATGCTTTAACTATGGAAATAAGACAATAGTTTAGTGTGCAAATGTAAGGATTGATGAGAAGTTTGGAATCAAAGAAAAGATGATAGATTATAATTCAAATGAAGAAGTGGATAACACTGGAATTGTAAGGCAGAATGTTGAAGTTTTTCTTAAGACTAAAAATAACTTTTAGAATGATGTGCGAATTGTTGAACGAAGAGAAAAGAAGAGATGTGAACCTAGAGAAGAGATAAGATTTGAGATGCCAACTCCTACCCCTAATAGAAATCTAAGAATGAATCACCCTCTTGAGAAGATAATTGGAAGTAAGGACAAAGGAGTAATGACAAGGAACATTGTAAATGATGACATATGTTTGATATCTCAAGCTGAACCAAAGTGCATAGATGAAACAATCAAAGATAATCATTGAATCCAAGCAATGAAGGAAGAATTGGATCAAATAGTAAAGAATGACACATGGGAATTAGTTCCTAGACCAAAGGAAAAGAATGTGATAGGAACAAAATGGGTTTTTAGAAATAAGATGAATGAGCAAGGAGAAGTTGTGAGAAGTAATGCTAGACTTGTTTGTAAAGGTTATTAACAACAAGAAGACATTGATTATGAGGAAACATATGCACCTTTAGCAAGAAAGGAAGCAATAAGGATGTTCTTGGCTTATCTAATGAATAAGAAATTCAACATTTATCATATCAGTGTTAAGTTTGCATTTTCGAATAGAGAACTACAAGAAGAAGTCCATATTGAGTAGCCTAAAGGTTTTCCTTTATCAAAAGACAAAGACATGGCATGCAAACTGAAGAAAGCTCTTTATGGTCTAAAGCAAGCAACGAGAACCTAGTATGCAAGGTTGGATAGTTACTTGGCAAAGCTTGGATTTGTTAAAGGTATGACATATAGTAACCTATCTCTAAAAGAAATTGAAGATGGTTCATTGATCATTTTAATATTTATTGATGATATCATTTTTGGAGGCAATGATGAATCTAGTGAAAAGATTTCTAAAGATATGAAGAATGAATTTGAAATGAGTGTGATAGGAGAAATGAAGTTTTTCTTAGGATTGTAGATTGTGCAGAATAATGATGGTATATTCATCTCACAAAATAACTACCTAAAATACTTCTTGAAAATTTTTGGTTTGGAAACTTGTAAACCTATTGGTACACCCATGATAATTGGTCATAAGTTATCTGGCAAAGATGAGACACGAACAATAGAATAGAAGAGGTATAGATCAGTGATTGGAGGTTTGCAGCATCTAACTTGCATAAGACTAGATATAGAAAATGTAGTTAGGATAGTAGCTAGATTTCAAGTTGATCCTAAAGAATATCATTTTGCAGTAGTAAAGAGAACATTTAGATATCTAAATGGGACATCTAACTATGGAATTTGGTATAATAGATCAAATGATTTCACTTTGTGTACTTATACTATTGCTAATTGGGTAAGAAATATGGATGAGAGAAAGAGCACCAGTGGTGAAGCATTCTTTCTTGGAGGAAGACTAGTTTCTTCTTTAAGCAACAAGGAAGATTGTATTTCATAGAGTACTGCTAAGGCAAGGTATGTTGTAGCAGCAAACAATTGTAATCAAATTATGTGGATGAAGTAAATTTTGAAGGATATTAGAATTGAGATTGAAGAAATTGTTATCATTTACTATAATAACACAAGTACGATGAGTATCTCTAGGAATCCTATATTGCATTCTAAAACAAAGCATATATCTATTGAGTATCATGTGTTGAGAGAGAAAGCAACAGAAAAGGAGATCAAATCAGAGTATGTAAGTACCAAATATCATATTGTAGATATATTTACAAAGCCTTTGCCTAAAGATACTTTTGGGTACTTGAGAGGTATGCTTGGGGTTATTCACTTGCCTACTTCTGAGTAGAGATGTAAAGAATACATTAGTATAGTGGTACAACTCACTTCTATTTGATTGGATTGAATGTTAATGCTTCTTGAATGGGTGAATATATGGTATGTATTGAGTTATAGAGGACTCTTGCTATTTGTTATATGGTATTAAACAATGTCTTTGGACACTCGAGTTGGTTTATGGTTGAACAACTAATAAAAAATTAGTATTTTGATTGATACCTTTGACATTGATGTCAATGGAGGAGAGATTGGCATAAAAAACATCTCCTAAGGAATAGATGAGAGTGTGCATGAGAAGTACTCCTAAGAAATAGGGGAGAGATATCTCTTTAGAGAGATTTAGAAAGATTCATGTAAATATTTTGGAATATACACTTGTTGTATTGTGAATTGTTTAGTGTGAAGTAAACAATTGATGTCTAAAGAAGAAGATGTTGGTCTTAGAATGGTTTTGACATTTCAGTGTCAACACACTTAACCACTTTCTACATAGAAGCTAAGTACATTATATATGTTAAGCTACAGTATATGCCAAGCATTATATAGGTGTCGAGTGATATATAGGTTTCGAGTCATAGTTGATGTTGAGAAAGTTAGAATGCTTCATGTGCTGAGTGAGCTAGACCTATGCATGTGTAGAGCAAGACATAATGTAATAGGTGTCAAGAAAACTAGGATCAAACATGTGCTGAGCACCAGTAATTCAGTATGTGCTGAGTAACACAGAATCAACATATGAGTTTGTGCCTTCACAAACTCAGATTTAAACCATCTTTTGAACCAACATAGAAGGATTTCAAAGGATAATAAGGATAAGAATGAATCTTTTATATTTCCTATGCAATCAGCATGCAGCCAATAAGAAAAATGGAGAAGGCATGCAACTAATGGGAAAAGTGCAAGGAATGATCATGAATTAAAGATTCAATATGGATCGTAGATCCAAACCTAACCATAAGTCTACAAAGTCTTTATAAGAAGGCTTAGACCCCACAATTTTATGTTGCTAAATAGAAATTAAGGAAGTTGCTAAGCAAATAGAAAAATTACAGAATAGGGCAAGTAGTAGGGGCATCAGAGACTTAGTGAACTGAGTAGCAATTACTTATCTAGTTGATTAGAATAGTAAAAGGGCTACGAACATACATCAGATCAAGCAAGGATCACATCATAATGAGTAGATCAAGAGCCTAAAATTAGCAATTGAAGATTGTAAGCAATTAGGTCAAAGATTTCTAATACTCTCTAGCAATTGTATTAGATAGTGAAAACCCTATGATGATAGGTTAGCTTAATAGCTATTTTGTAGATCCTTTGAAGAGGTGACCAAATCCTTTAATAGGGTGACACTTCATGTAAAGTGTTTGTAAATCCTCTAACCAGATCACTATTGACGCAGTGTAAATCCTTTAACAAGGCAGGCCTTTCATAGGGCAGACCATTAGAAGTGGTCAAACAATTATTGTTGTAGTGATTTTGTGGGTATCATCCCCACCCCAATTTTACCTTCTTATTCTTGGAGGGTTTCTAGGTTACCAAATTCTAGTGTCATGTGTTTACTTTATTTTATTTAATATATTTACATGCATGCAGTTTACTTTTAGTTATTTGTTTTAAAGAATTTGAAAAGGTTAAAATTGTGGTACTTTTGATTCACACCCCCCCCCCCTCTCAGAAGTACTCTTCCCATTTGAATATTCCAACAATTGATATCAAAGCCTAGTTAATCACAAGGAAAAGTCTAACAACTTAGGGAAAAGATCTAAAGATGGAAGTCTTCAAACTTGGGAAGATCATAGATAATTAGGTGATTTATGTGCATCTCACTCTACACAAATTGAAGGAAGGTAGAGAAGAATTGAGAAAGTCCTTGAAAAGAAGGAAGGATATATCCATAGTTGAAAATGACATACACTACAAGGATATTGATACCACACAAGTGCTTTCCAAAGGGGATTCTAAGAAATTTGATGCAACACTAGCAAAATTGATGGAGAAGAATAGAGCTCAAGTAGAAGAAATTAGAATACTCAAGCTTGAACAAGAATCACAAGCCATAATGCTTTGAGAAGTGACTGAACAAAAGAAGAGAGCAATTGAAGACAAGTCTATGATAGATGATGACAAGAGAAATCTTACCAATAGACTAGAGGAAAAGAGAATTGAGTTTGAAAGAATCTCAAACATACAACTTGACACCTTAAGTCAGATGATGAATGCTCATCATGAGCTAAATGTGAAGGACATTGATATCTCCACCTTGAAAATGCAAAATGAAAAACTAAAAAATGACCTAAAAGGAGAGAAGGAGATAGTAGAAATTTTCAACAAACCTAATGAGGCTATCAAATACTTTGAGCAGCTACTGAAATCACGAAGGCCCAATAATGATACTTCAAGACTTGGTTACACCAGTACTGAAAAAGGAGAATCATTCAAGACTGTAGAAGAAAGGAGTAACAAAGGTTAGAATACTAAAACTACTTGTCATTTTTGTGGTAAAAATAGACATACCTCTAATGTATGTAGGAGTAAGGATGGCCATTAGAATGATAAGCCTAAAAGTGCAACCTTTTGTCATGAGTGCAAACAGCAAGGACATCAAGCACAAGAAAGTAGGACTAGGACTATCAGAACACCAAGATTTGAGGGTCACTGCTACAATTGCAAGAAATATGGACATAAAGCTTTTGAGTGCAGATCAAAGCCTATGTGGACACCTAATTAGCCTACAAGGAGAAACAACCATGCACACCACTGCAATTGGGACTACAACACCAGGTATAGATGTCACTACTATCAAGAATATGGACACATCCTTGAAAATTGTAGGACACACTTCAGAGGGAACTACAGTAGGTGGTTAAGCCAAACCACATGTTTTAGTTGCTTGAAGACTGGTCACATCAACAGGAATTGCCCAACAAAGTCAAAAGCACCCAAGTCAAAAGTCAACAAAGGAAAAGAGAAGGTAGATGTTGAACAAATTAGAGGGCAAATGAACAAGACTTAGAAGAAGAAAGATGAGTATAACACATCTAATGAAGGGATCACTTCACCTAATAAGTTAAGTTTTTTTATATATTAAAACCCTAGTTTGATATAATGGCTTCTAGTTCTAAGAACCCCAAGGGAAAGGAAAGCCATGAGGTCTAGCTAGTTAGTAACAAAGTAAAACAACCTAAGTTTAGGCCAATCTCTGAAGTTGCCTACAAAAATGACCCTGTCGGCGCATTGTCCATTATTCCACCCAAGGTAGTCATGGTATAGGATGTAAGGAAGTGTTACAACTACAAAATAGGAGCAGTAGGTGATCTTGAGATATTCCAAGCCTATGAAAAATTGTGTGATAACAAAATACTAAAGGACGAGTTTTAGATAATTGAGAAGAAGGGTTTGGCCCATGCCCTAGTTTACCCTAAAGGTTTCAAAATAGAATGGATATGAATTGTCTTGAGCAAGACACACAATGGTTGTTTGTGGTTGGAAACAAGACTATTTAAGATTACCAAGAGGATAGTACATAGGTTTATGGGTTTCCCAACCCTAGATTAGCCTAAGAACCTGAGAAGTGATTCTAAAGAAATTATTGAAAGGAATACAAGGGATAAGTGGAATAAGAGGGGTATGACAATTGATATACTAATAGATCCTATTCTAGACTTTGCAGTGAGAGTGATATCTCACAAATTTTACTAATCTAGCAGATTAAATAGTGTACCATGCATTGGTGTTGATGTAGCATATAAGCTTTTAAAGAAAGATCATACATATGATCTAGTAGAACTAATGCTTCAGTAGATAAATGAGAACCTAGGAGAAATAAGAAGGTCAAAAGGTGCTCAATGCAAGTTTGGTTCAGTTCGTGTGTTTATATTATTTTATGTCTTGGAAGGGTTTCCTTCTATAGGAAAGGTGAATTGGAATCCAAATAAAACTACAATTACTCAAATCAATGAGTACATTGATAAGATGGGTGATAATTTTGAGACCCAAATGATAAGCTATTTTGAAGATTTTAAGAAATCCATGAAGCAAAGGGTTAGAATACTAATTTTCCTAGTGGAAAAAAAATCAAAGACATATACTTTTTGGTTGACATTGACTATACCTATATCCATGCAGCAATTCCAAGGGTGAGATGGCTAAGGCCATTAGGATATGAACTTGATGTGGATGAAGCTTCAGTAGCAATCATAGCATTGCTTGCAGAAGAGATTGATAAAGAGGATCCTAATTTTGGCACATATGATGTCATGAAATCTAAATTTGAAATAGAATTGAAGACAACATCTATAATTAAGAGGAAAGACAAACTAGTGAAGAAAATAAAGAAGAAATTTGGTGCAGGAATTGAAGGAGAAGCAGGTGTTGAAGAGGAGGAGGAAGAAGATGATGAGAATGAAGAAGAAGAAGAGCAAGGGCAAGATCCTATGGAATTAACCCAAGGCTTAGGAGAAGATAAGGAGGAAGGTGCCAAGGAAGCACCTGCACAACTAGAGTCAAAGAAGAGAAAGGCAAACTCTCTACCTTTAGCCTAGGAAAAAGAGAAAAAGAAGGCTACAGAAACATCTCAAGCCAATCCAACACCAGTAACTAGGCCTACCACAAGGGCATCTTCACAAAAGTCCAAATAGGAAAAAAAAGAGAAGAAAAAGGCCACTAAAAATACTGATGAAATGCCAAAGAAAATAAGAAAGTATTTGGCACAACCAAAAACTAATGATGAGGAGAAAATAGAATCAGAGGATATCAGCCAATTCAGAGTGGTAAGCCATCCTCCCAAATTTTCCATAGATAAGATTTGTGAAGATACTAAGAATTCATATTTCAATGATTTAAAAAGCCTTGAATTTAATAAGATAATTAGAGAAGAGAAAAATAAAATAGAAGAATCTATATATGCCATGATGGCTGAATTTAAGAATACACCTCTAGAGCTAGACAATAATATGCCTAGGGAGTTATATGAGATAATTGAAAATAAATGGCATTATTGTCTGAAAATGGAAAAGGAGATCAGAGAATCTACCTTGGCACAAGTGATGCCTAACCTAATAAGACGTCAAATAAAAAAGGCTAATAAGAAACATGATGGCAAATTTGCACCTAAATATAGAGCGTTCAGAATCCTACAAAGTAAAATTGATGATGTAGTGAATAAGTCCACACAATTGTGGAAGACAATCTACAAGATAACTAATGACAAGGATGAAGAAGAAAATAAGGTAGAGGCTAGTGCCAAGGAGAAGATAGAGGAAAAGAAAGTGGAAGAGAAGCAAGAAGAAGAGAAGAAGGAGGAAGCAACAAAAAAAGGAGATGAAGAAAAGAAAGGAGAAGAAGAAAAGAAAGAGGAAGAAGATAAAGAAAAAGGTGAAGAGGAAGAGACACAAAAGGGAGAAGACATGGCAACAGCTGAGTAGCAGTAGCAAGAGGAACAGAGTTTGCAAGACACACAAATTCCACCCCCTAGCCCTCCTCATGTAACCATCACACCTGCAGGCCCAATAACTATCAAGGATGTTCTTGACACTCCTGCTCAGAACATCAATCCCCTAATTGCCAAGGATCTCTCCAAGATCCTTCACCAATCCACTCTGCAGGCACAATTATGCACAAATCCTATATTAGTGAGTGTAGATGACTTACAGAAGGTAGTAGTAGAACCAAAAAGAGACAAGGTGAAACTACAAGAACCACCTTTCATCTATATAGCTACTAGGATTCAAATTTTAATGCTTCCACCACCATCTCCAACAATTGCATTAGTAGTAGGTGATACCATTCAAAAGCTGAGTGTAGAAGAAGGAAAGTCTAATGAGAAGAAGGATACATCAAAGGAAGAGGAGTGGGCCACTATTTAGACATTGGTAGAGATACCAAAAATAGGCACTCCTACAGAAACCCTTCAAAATCCAAGCACTGAAGCCATACCTTTGCAAATCTCCACACCAGGCTCAAGTTCTACAAAGGTTACTAGGGTACTTCATTATGGAGACCTTGAGTTAGATGAAGACAGAGTCATACCTTCTTATGACTCAAAGACTATCACCATGAAGTAGATTACAGAGATGCAAGATGCATTAAATAGAAGGAGAAGACATGAAATACTCAAAAAAGAGTATAAACATAAGCAAGCATTACATGATATTAAGGACATCTTTATGGATGCCTTTAGCTTGCAGTCACCAGATGAGTCAAAGCCCATAATGGAGCAATTATTAGATATAGTTGACCAAGTGACAAGTGAAGACCAGGATACAAATGGAAAACTTATGGAATGGTTTGAAAGGAAGTTTCAAGGGAAGGTGAATTAGAAAATATCAAGTGGCATAGCACTTGCACTAGTTGAATTGGACAAGTAGATTGAAAAGGAAAAAACTATACTTGAGAACATCTTCTCATTGTACAAAAAGAAGTGCGATTTTTCCAATTTCATGCAAGAGATAGGCCAAAGGATAATGAGCTTGGAGAGAAATCTGAAGATTTCTAGCATGCAATTACCAAGAGATCTAGCTCAAAGTGAGAAGCATTTTTCTCAATTATTTCACACTCAAAGAGAATTAGTTACACTTACAAGTGAAGAGGCCAATATAAAGGCCAAATTGATGTAGATTCAGTCCTCCATTAGCCCACATTTGGAGGTCCTCCACAAAGAACAAGTCTATGTTGAAACTATCTTAAAGAAAGATCCTAATCTTTCTACACTTGATGGACTTGTACATCTTGCTATAGAGACTTCCATCCAACATAAGTCACTAGACATTACTTTGGAAAACTGGGATGCAGATCTAAAAATGATAATGGAGGTAAACAATACATTTTTGGCTAAATATGGTATTACTCTTTAGAACCCTTTGACATAAGTATCAAAAAGGGAAAGATAGATATACTATTTAAGGGGGAGAATACAAAGTATTCTAGTAGTTACATTCTTTCATTCATTCTTTTGGAGAATAAAAGGGAAAAGATTGTAGATAGCCAAAAAGGGGGGAGATAAGACATAATGTTTAAATAGTATGGGGAAGAAATAATGTTTTGGGGGAGATATGAATAAAACTTGCAAGTACAGTCAAAGAAGACAGAACAGCTCAACAAGTAGGTATAGGAAACATAAATAGGGCAAAGACAAGGAGTATCAAATACATCAGCAAAAGAATTTTTGTTGCAAGAATGAAATGGCACAATCAGCTCAGGGGGAGTTATAAGAATTTTAAGGTATATTATTCCTTACAAAATTTTGAATAAGTTTTTGGAATTTTGTACATATGTAGAGAAGATTGGATAGGGTACTCATAAGGATAGATGAATAATGCCTAGTTAAGTGTTTTTGAGACTCATGTCAAAGGGGGAAATTGTTGGTCTTAGAATGGTTTTGACATTTCAGTGTCAACACACTTAACCACTTTCTACATAGAAGCCGAGTACATTATGTATGCTGAGCTATAGTATATGTTGAGCATTATATAGGTGCCAAGTGATATATAGGTGTTGAGTCACAGTTGATGCCAAGCAAGTCAAAATGCTTCATGTGTTGAGTGAGCTAGAACTATGCATGTGCCAAGCAAGATAGAATGTAATAGGTGTCGAGCAAACTAGGATCAAACATTGCCCAACACCACTAATCAAGTATGTGTCGAGTACCATAGAATCAACATATGAGTGTGTGCCTTCAAAAACTCAGATGTATACCATATTTTGAGCCAGCATAGAAGGATTTCAAAGGATAATAAGGAAAATAATGAATCTTTTATATTTCCTATCCAATTAGCATGTAGCCAATAAGAAAAATCGAGAAGGCTTGCAACCAATGGGAAAAGTGCAAGGAATGAGTGGGAATTAAAGATTCAATATGGATTGTAGATCCATACCAAACCCTAACTCTATGAAGTCTTTATAAGAAGGTTTAGAATTGATGATTTTATGTTGCTAAATAGAAGTTAAGGAAGTTGCTAATCAGATAGAAAAATTGTAGAATAGGGCAAGTAGCAGGGGCATCAAAGACTTAGTGAATTGAGCAACAATTACTTATCTAGTTGATCGGAATAGTACAAGGGCTACGAATAGATATCAGATCAAACAAGGATCACATTAGAATGAGCAGATTAAGTGCCTGAAATCAGCAATTGAAGATTGTAAGCAATCAGGTCAAAGATTTGTAATACTCTAGCAATTTTATTAGATAGTGAAAACCATATGATGATAGGTTAGCTTAACAACTATTTTGTAGATCCTTTGAAGAGGTGACTAAATCCTTTAACAGGGTGACACTTCATGTAAAGTGTTTGTAAATACTCTAACCAAGTCACTATTGACATAGTGTAAAGCCTTTAATAGGGTAGGCCTTTCACATGGCAGACCATCAGAAGTGGTCAAACAATTATTGGTACAGTGATTTTGTAGGTATCATCCCCACCCTAATTTTACTTTCTTATTCCTGAACGGTTTCTAGGTTACCAAATTTTGGTGTCATGTGTTTACTTGCATGTGTTTATTTTATGTTTATTTAATATGTTTACATGTATGAAATTTACTTTCAGTTATTTTTTTTAAAGAATTTGAAAAGGTTAAAAGTGTGGTGCTTCTGATTCACCCCCCTCTCTTCGAAGTACTCTTCCCATTTGAATATTCCAATAGAAGATGATGAATAAAGTAGTGTTCTAGAGGAGTTCAGATTTGATTGATGAAGAGGATTTGAGAAGATAAGGAAACTATGCAACAATAGAAGTTTACTTGGTATTGTTGGAACTATTTCCAATATGGTCAGTTAGATGTCTTGATGGTTTTCATTTATGGCAACATATATTCAGCATTTCATTTATGCATTCAAATACAAAAAATTGTCTAAGTATTAGGCAATTTGCAATAGTACAACACAGATAATAAAAGTATAGGTGATGAGTAGGGAGTTATCTTATGTGGAGCTGAGGAAAGGCTTCTAACATTTTCATGATGATGTGTACCTATACATATGTGTGTATGGTCAGTATGATACAAGTTACAATAAGTTTAACAGTGCTAGTATTTAAAGTGCAAAACATAATATAGAAGAAAATAGAGTTGTATGACTTTAGGAATTATTTTGGTTTCAAAATTATTACTAAGTCATGTTAAGCTGACTATGTGGATACTATTTTATATTATGTCAAGCATGTGAAGACATGAAAGCCAACTAAGCAACAATTTGTGAATGCACAAGAGATAAGTCAAGATCTTATGTTGCACATATAGTGGGAATGTGAGTTGTGTAGTGAATGTGTGTAATGCACAGATATTGTAGAAGTTGCATGAACCATTGTGAGAACCATCTGTGACCCTTATGTGATGCGAAATTTGATGTTAGATTAGAGAAAGTGTGAGTTATAGAATCAAGAAAGTATTGTATGTATATCTATTTTGTGAAGGAACTAAATTGTATAATTGCATGTTAGGGCAATGGGATCTTCTTGTATACATTGTTATTGATCTACCAACTCCTAACAGGGTTGTAGAAACTCCTAATAGGGTTGAGGCTTCTAAAAAGGACTCGAGACACTATATGTACATCATAGACTCCTAATAGGGTCAATATCCTTAATCAGGTCCTATTGTTTAGTGAATCATCTAGTGGGTATCATCCCCACCAGGGTTTTCCCTTGACCATGGTTTCTCTAGTTAAAAAATAATGGTGTTATGAGCTCTCTATATGTATGGTTATATTTACTATTTAGCATTGTTGGTTTACTTTCATATGCAAGTTATAAATAATTAACAATATTCAGTTGTGGGTAAAAGTTTGTAGAATACTAATTCACCCCCACTCTTAGTATTATCTATTTCTAACAAGAACTTAGACAGTTTTTCATCTATGTTTCCATTAATTCCAAAGGTGGATATTGTTAGCATGAATTTTGATGATACTGCATTGGGGGAGTATCTTAAGCATTGGAGAGTATTGATATGTTGCATTCATGATTGTGTTTTTCATTGATGTCAACATCAGTCAAAGATATTATGTTGCACAATAACTAACTAAGGGTTAAGTGATGCACAATTAAGGATATTTTCTTTAGAGTATCTTGATGACATGGTTAAGAGGATGAAGTGTGAGTAGCGTAGAAACAAAGCATCTGTTTGGCAGTTTTTGATGTTTGTATTATATCTTTTAGCTAGGATATACAGAGGTGATGTGCAATTATCTAGTAATAGAGGATAGTCAAATGATGATTTCAATGAGTGTATAAGACCTGGAGTCACACGTGTAAAGTTTTGTACAGTCTATGAGCCAACAATGCTATTGTAACTATAATTAATTATATATCTTATTTTTATTAATTGGGAAAGCCTTAAGGTCAACTCAACAAATTATTATGAAGATATGGTATAAAGGAAATATGTTTTCCTTGATTATAAGTGTATCAAGTATTTATTGTGCACTATATTTGCAAAGTGAAAAAAAGGAGTAGAGTTTTGATTGAATGTGTGTAAGTGACCTAAGGGATTATTGGATATGCAGTTCATGATCTAATTACAAGATCAGAAGGATCAGGTGTTTGGTTGACAAGATAGAGACAGAGGAAGAAAGTAAAATTTAGTTATATTATTATACAAGGACTAATACATAGATCATTAGGACAATGGGTTCATTGGTCTTTCCCTCAAAGCTGCTTGGGCAGTGGGTGGACAACTATCTTCCACAACTCCTAACAGGGTTGGAATCTCTTAACAGGGATTCAAAATCTCCTAACAGTGACTCATATGTACTGAATGTATTCATAGACTCCTAACATGGTCCAATCCTATAACAAGGGTTATTTATTCTAGTACATCATCTTCTGGATACCATCCCAACTAGGATTTTCCCTCTGATCAAGGGTTTCCCTAATTAACATATCTAGTGTTATTGTGTATGAGTATCTTTTTGTAGTTTTAGTTTACAATACTCATATGGTTAAGATTGTTTAAAGTTGGTATTATTGTTAATAGTTGTATAGTTGATTCACTCCCCCTCTCAATTATATCAGTGGACTATATATTCTAACAATTAGTACCAAAGCACTACTATTTGATTGGACTGAATGTTGATGCTTCCTAAATGGGGGATTATTTGGTATGCACTAAGTCATAGAGGACTCTTGGTATTTGGTATATGGTATCCAACAATGTCTTTGGACACTCAACCTGGTTTATGATTGAGTAGTTGATTAATAAATAGTATTTTGATTGACATCTTTCGTGTTGATGTCAACAAGGGAGAGATAGGCATGAAAAACATCTCCTAAGGCATAGAGGAGAGTGTGCATAAGAAGTACCCTAAGAAATAGGGGAGAGATATCTCTCTAGAGAGATTTAGAAAGATTCATGTAAAGATGCAATAATATACACATGTTGTATTGTGAATTGTTTACTGTTAATTAAATAATTGATGTCTAAAGAAGAAGAAGATGAACAAAATAGTGTTGGATGCAGGAGCATCCTGAGTTCACATGTTATCCTACTCATTTGTGTTCATTTTTCTAGTTGTTGCTGAGTTGTAGCAATTGTTGAGTGCTAGAAATTTTGCGTTATGTGCCAAGTTCTTCAGTATGTTTTGAGTGATCCTTCATGTGCTGAGTGTTCCTATTGATGCTGAGTGTCAATATTTTGGATGATTTCTGTGTGTTTTGGTTCTTAATGGGAGCCACCTTCTGAGATTAATTTTGATCGTGACTTTTATGATAAGATCTTGTCTTGGGATGTGTGCAAACCATTTTAGGGTCAGCCTTTATGATTTGTAATGTTCTAGAATCTTATGTAAACTGTTTTGGCAAGTATAAATTAGGTTGTTAGCCTCAGATTTAGGGTAGATATTTTTGGTAGTAGATTTGGGGGGACCGAGTGAGTTTGTTGCATATGTGTCAGAAGTACAAATTTGAAGCTAGATCTTGGATCTTGAATGTATATTGTATCTAGTCATAACCCATAAGGCCTTATACCTAGGCATGTATGCTAATTTTTTGAAGAATCAATAAAAATGTTTCATTCTCTCTCTCTCTCTCTCTCTCTCTCTCTCTCTCTCTCTCTCTCTCTCTTGATGTTGTTCTCTTTGTGTGTTTGCTTCCATTGTGTTAAGTTTGCAAGGTTGGTTTGGATTGTTGGGTGTGCCTTTGGCCCTAGTTCTTCTTTCCGTCCTTGTACTAAGTGTTATTAGAGCTTGAGGTTTGTCGTTGTGGATATTGGATCATGTAGAACCCTGATTTGAATTTGGTTGCAGGGTTCTAGATCTAAGTATTTGACCTATAACTTGTAGAGAGTTATGATCTTGTAAGAACTTGATTTGTAAAGATGGTTCAAGGTAGAGGAAATGCAGATAATTTTGTGTTGGATGCATTAAGACAAATTACAACTAGATTAGATGCAGTGGTGACAACCTAGAGGAGAGGAGCACATCTTGGTGATGTAAGTGATGATGAAGTAGTAGCACCAAACCCTAATCTAGAACCTGAAGAAGATCAAGATGAAGAAATATTGCTAAGAGTATTGTTTAGGGCACATTCAAAGCCTACTCTACAAGTTGTTCCTTATGATGGAAAATTGGAAATCAATGTTGTGTTGGATTGGATCCTTGATTTGGAGAAGTTCTTTGAGTATGAAAACACTTCTGATAATAGGAAGGTAAATATTGTAGTTACTAGGTTGAAAGGTCATGCTTCATTATGGTTGGAGCATTTGCAAACTGATAGACAAAGGAGAGGAAAGGAAAATATTAGAACTTGGGTGAAAATGGTGAACAAGGTAAAGAACAAATTCCTTCCTACTAATTACCAAGTTATCTTATTGAGAAAGATGCAAAATTTGAGACAAAGAGAGATGACTATGAAAGATTATATTGAAGAATTCTTTGATTGGACATCAAATCTAGACATTTGGATGATGATGTTGAGAAAATTGCAAAGTATCTAAATGGATTGAGATCTAAATCCAGGATGAAATAATTTTTTTAAAATTGGAAACTGCGGAAGAAGCATATCAATATGCCTTGAAAGTTGACGAGATCTTGAGAAAGAAGCATTAACAAAGTCAAAGAGGTAGAGGTGGTAGATTCTAGAGAGGCAGAGGTAGATATGATGGTGAATGTGGAATATTTTATAGTTCTATGCATGATAAAGGTAAATATGAATGCAAAAATGATGACAAAGACAAGATCAAGTGGAAAGGTGGTAGTTCTTACTGAGGAGGTATTGGTTCTTACCGAGAAAGAGGTAATTCTTATTCTAGAGGTAGTTTATGTGGTAATTGTTTAAGATGTGGTAAAGAAGGTTATGGATCCTTTGAAAGTGCACAAAGTGACATAAATGTTGTGATTTAAGGAGACATTGAGAGTTCACTGAGTGGGTCTAAGGATGGAGAAAATATGATGATGAGAAGAACCTTATGTAATAAGGGAAGTGATTTGGAACCTGTCCTCAGAAGAAGTCTTTTCAAGACTAGATGTAAGATGGTTGGAAAATGTTGCAAGGTGATAATTGATAGTAGAAGTTCTACAAATTTGGCATCAGAAGAGTTGTTTATAAAGTTTTAGTTGCAGAGGTTGAAGCATCCAAAACCTTATCATATTTCGTGGATCAAAGATGAGCATAAGATATTTTTAAGTGAGCAATTCATTGTGAAGTTCAAGATTGGACATTACTTTGATGAAGTTTTGTGTGATATTATGCCTATGGATTGTTGTCATATTTTTTTAGGTAGACCTTGGCAATATGATAGATATGCTATACATGATGGAAGATTGAATCAATATACTCTTTGGGTTAATGGGGGAAATAAAATATTATTGCCTTTGATTGAAAGTCTAGATGAGGTTAATGGTATTATTGTTCAAGTTTTCACAATCAATGGAAAGTAATTTGAAAAAGAAGTTAAGAAGAATTAGGTCTATTTTGCTATAATTCCAAGAGGACCGAGTTTTGTTAGTAATGACAAAGTGACAAAAAAAGCTGGTAATGATCGAGTGACAACAAATAGTGGTAGCTGAGTACCAGAAGAAATTACAAAATTACTAAATGAGCATAAAGGGATTATTGCTAAGGATATTCTTGATGCTTTAGACTAGTGAGAGGGTGAACCCACAATAGTGGGTTACACTTTTTTGGAGGAAGAAATTCCTCCAAAAAAGTGTTGCATCAAAAAATTATCTGTAAAGTTTCAATCAAAACTTATCGTGAAAGTTTCAATCAAAATTTTTTTACTTTCTATCGAAAGTAACTTGCGATCGAAACTGTCGGGCGGTCAAATTTTTAATCGAAACTAAAGTCAAGTTTCGATTGAAACAATGAAAGCGGGTTTGCGCGCGGGTTTTAAAGTTTTGATCGAAACTTGATTCAAGTTTTGATCAAAACCCTAAGCCGCTAGCATATATATATGGGCGAAGCCGGTTCTCTCATTATTTTGATTGAAAGTTGGAGAGAGACCAATATCTGCCTTATCAACCGTTGAAAAGGGTATGAAATTTTTTTTTTTTCCTTTTTCTATTGTTTTAGTTAAAATTTATATGTTTTTAGTATTTAAATATATGTTTTTTGTATATTTTATTTTACTGGTCATGCTTAAGCTTCTAATGTCATTGTGAATCTCTATATACACAAATAAGATATTTTTTAAAGATGATTTTTCATCCATATTAGATCTAAATATATAATATTATCTTTTAATTTAAAGTTTATTTATGTTTATTTAGATGTTTTGAAATGTGTTTAATTTATGTATTTATTACAATGTTGAATGATTAGATTAGATTTAAATTCATTGTTTAAACATGTAATTTTACAAATAAATATAACTTTGACCTAGAACCATATAACCTCAACCTAAATTCATTATTTAAATTATAATCTCGACCTAACCATATAGTTGTGTACAATAAAACTCTAAACATATATAACTAAGTACTTAATCACATAACAACTCGCCAAGGGATCCAAACAAAAAACTTCTAGTATTTAAAATAATTTTACTTAAATTGTATTGTACTTTGTTTCATGGATTGAAAATGGATGATGTAAACTATTTTATAAATGTATATTCTTTCAGCCTTTCATACCCTGTGACATATATAGTGGATGATTGTGCATTCCGAATTAATTTGCCAAGTGGCATTCAGAACAAATGTATATAAATTATTTAAATGGATTGAACTGAAGTAGTTAATATTCTTTCATGTGGATGTGTTATTTATTATACTTTTAGTACTTATAATTATTTAAAAATGAAATGTAAATGTGCTCATTAAGGAATGCAATCACTTATGTTTTTTTATAAATGTAAATTAAATTGTATGTATGTTATTGCTTACTTAGTAAAACTTTTGATTAGTTCTTTGGATGCCTTGGCTGAGCGTCATTTAGGATTAACTATAATGTCAATTTCTATTGAATTTAACTCTAATTATAACCCTTACTATCATCTTAACCCTAATCTTAATTTGCTAAAACCTACACTAGATAATATATAAATAATTAAATAACTATCCTATCTTACCTTGAGTACTAATTTTATAAATGTCAAACCCTGAAATTGTAACCTTATTTATGATTTAAACTAAATTATCCTAGAGGAGCATCATATCTACATCTACATGTCATGTACATGTGAATCTAAAAACATTTGTACATATCTAATTACATCATTTATTACATAGGAAGGATTAAAAATTTTCATTATATATATATATATATATATATATATATATATATATATATATATATATATATATATATATATATATATATATATATATATATATATATATATATATATATATAATCCATGCATATCATATAAAAATAATCATATAGAAATGTCATTTACGACATGTCCATCATATCAAAAAATCAAAAAATGAGTGATATCAAAGCATTATATCTTAATATTTAACACTAAAATAAACTAACCCCTGGGTTAACCCTAAACCAAATTGAATATATCAAACTAGATTGAAAGGTAACCCTAGCCCTTAACTAATTAATATTATACTTATAAACCAAATTGAATTAAACCATGATCATAAACCTAATTATATATCCCAACTTAATAGTAGAAACCTTGAATTTAACCTTAAATTCTTTCCCCAACCATTAACCAAGTTAAACGTTGACCTTAAGACTAAACCAAATCACCTAGGTAAACTAGAACTCAATAATATATTCAACACTTTATTAAAAAAAAATTCAAACCTAACTTTTTTGAATTAATCTAAAAGCTCTAACTATAATTCTATATCTAAAACCAAATTTATCACTTCAAAACTTAATTCAATTATTAACTCTTGTCCTAATTGAAACCTAAGCATGTAAACCTAATCAAACAGTACAAACCAAATTGAACCCTAATCCTAAAACTAATTAAACATTGATATCAAGGTCTCAAAATGATACAGTGTGCATTATATATATATATATATACATGTATATATGTCATGATATGTATTTTTGCACATATCATGTGCACGTGTGTGTATATATATGCACATGTGTGCACATATATACACATGTGCATGATAGATATATGTGCAAATATACATATCATGCACATATATGCACATATAAATATATATACATATATATGCACACATATTTACTTCGTGGACCTAAATTGTACACTTGACAAGTTTATGTGCACACATGTATGTCTAAAACCTTTGAACATTCAATCTAACTTAGATAGAAATATAACTTGCACACATGTAGTTCTTAAAAGGTCCTTGAGTTACAAACATTATATATAACAACATGTGTGTTTTAAAATTTAGTTTTCTTTTAAGGTATATGTTCATTTATGTTTTAGGACTTTTATATATATGTAGACATGTACGTGCATGTTTAATTTTATTAAAACAATTTAGATATGTAAGTTTTTTAATTTTGCCAAATTGTACATACATATGTTAATATAAATTTCAAGTTTATTAAATGTCATACATTTTAATTTAAATTTTTAGGTTTACACATTATACATGCACCTACATACATTGACATGGCTGATCAACAACCTTCTATCCCCCCCGAGCAGCCTGTCCCCCTCGAGTAGCCTATACCCGGGCCCCAGCAGCCTATCCCAGGCCCTGAGCAGCAACTTATACCCGGGCCCAAGCAGCCTATCCTAGGCCCTGAGCAGCAGCATGTCCCCCGTGATCAGCTACCTATCCCACTTGAGGAGTTCTATGATCACACTAACCAAGAGATTCATAGACTTTAGGAATCCCTAACTAGTGGCACATGCTCTAGTGTTTATAGTGGTACATGCTAGAGTATCTTACGCAGCCTGACATTTATTCGAGATGAGATTCATGGAACTGCCCCATATTTTGCACATACTGTAGAGACTGTCCTTAACAGTAAGAGACGAGAGGTCTCCTCTGGTCTTTCACTCCAAGAGGTGTCAGGCTTGGTGCCCAAAGATGTCCTGAAGAGGGAATGTTTCCCTCATTATCTTTCACAAAAGTATGTGAAGGGTTATTCTCCCCTTAAGTGTATAGATCCATAGATGGCTGCATTGATATACCCACACTTCCTTGCTGCCCATGGTCGTTATCCAAATAATGACCAAATTCCACTCTATTTTTCCAGACAGCTTTATGTAGAGGGTCGCTTATGCAGGGCGGTGAACTACACAGATTTACCAAGACATTTAGGATAGGGGCATGGTAGATTGGCTAATAGGCAGCCAGGTCGTCCCCCACTGGCACATAGATTGATTGTCGGAGAGAGGGCACCTGCTCTTTCCCCTGTGTTAGGTCCATCAGCTGATGAGGCCATGTGTAACACTCAGTTACGTGGGGTCTTTCAGGGAGTTGGAGAGATTGCAGCAGCTGTCAGATCTATTTTGAGTGATGAGGTTGGTCAGTATTTGATGTCTCGTCGACGTTCTAGATCATCATCCTATGCTTCATCTTCAGGATACTTGTATAGTGTAGCAGGCATCCCTTCAGTGGCTAGCTTAGAGGGTCTCACTGGAGTGTTGGCACAAGATACTATGATTGGTCTGGCAAAGGATCTATTAGATACATATAAATTTGTATCAGAGCATCTTAGCATACCCATATCAGATGTTCGAGGTCATGTCCATGGTAGTACTAGGACACGTCCTCAGCCATATTCCTCTCATTGATCAGGTAGTGGTCATGGTGGTAGTGCATGTGATTATCCATCTACTGACCACTCTTTTGCTCTAGAGAGACATATACATACCACAGACCCTTCAGCCAGTGTTACAGTGCAGGCTCAAAATTCAGGTGTGGGCCTTGATGATGTTGATTTAAGCTTGTCAACCACAGGATGGATGGACTTGTTGACACGTGATGAATCTACTTCTATGCCATCTCATCTACATAGTCCACTTGGCTCGTCATTATTAGGACATGTGCCAGTCACCAGTCATGGGGCCCGCGTAGATCCATAGATTGACCTTGATGTGATGTAGCGAAATCTGGATGCATTAGTGGACATGATCGATGCTAGGCAGTCCGAGTATTATCAGATGCCACCATCTACATAGGTAAAAAAAATTTTGTTCATGTTAAAATTTCAATCATTTCAAACTAATTTAATTTAGACATGTGCATGTGTGCACATGTATGTACATCGTGCACGTAGATTCAAATGTAATCATGTAGACAAATTTTAATTTGATGTGTTGCACGTGCACATGTACAATGTACGGGGACATGCCTCGTTTTACTCTAGCTTTGATGCCAGATCATGTACGTCGTCGAGACTCATTGGATGGTGTCAGTAGTGGACAAGTAATGTTTATTTATGTTTTGATTATGTGTACATGTAAATTTCAATATCACTTTCTCTTGATTAAATGTATGTATGTATTGATATCACTCTCTCTTGAATTTATATATAGGGGTCAGCACATCCTAGTGAGCACCTTGATACTAGTCAGTCTTCAGAGCGCGTTATGAGGAGGCATGGCGATGATAGTCTTGTAGTTGATGATCTATAATTTTTTTTTATCTAGATGATTTGTTGTAGACTTTCATCCAGAGAGACATTCAATATGTTAGATAGACACTTTATATACACACATGATGCATGTTATATTTATATTTGATTTGATATAGATGTACCTAGATTTACATGTCTACATGTGTGCACGCTATTTATATTTGATATTATCTTCTGATAGATCTCTAGATAGATACATGTTTTTGTTATTTGTTCTCAAGATGATTGATACATGTTACATTATGTTGTGGAATCTAATGTACATACATACTATATCTAGATCTAGTATATTATAAATTGTTTCTATGTAAGATATGTAAGTAATTTAAATGTCTGGTAATATATCACATGTATTAAATGTTCAAGTATCAAGTAATTAGTTGTACATAATTCCTAACTCGAGTAAATCTATAGAACTCATCCCTTTTATTTGTACACATATCCTAGAATTTTATCCCCTTAAGCCCAATGTTCTAAAATTCAAGTCCAACTTAAAACATGTGTACATGTTCGAAATTTAGTTTAAACAAATTGCAATTTGAACTTGAAAGCTCACATGTCAAGTAATTAGTTAAATTGAAAGTGTACATGTGTTCTAAAATTGACAAGTTAAATGAAATAGAAAGTTCAAAATGAAAGAGTAAAAGTTCAATTTAGAAAATTAGTTATTCCACCAAATTTCAAATTGATCAAATGATTGTTCAACCAAATTTCAAATAGTTTGAACCAAATTTCAAATTGTTCTTGAGTTACATTTCAAATTTTAATCATAGTGAAATTTTAATTCAAGTACACATGTATCCTAGAATTTTATCCCCTTAAGCCCAATGTTCTAATTCAAGTCCAACTTAAAACATGTACATGTTCAAAATTTAGTTAAACAAATCACAATTTGAACTTGAAAGCTCACATGTCCTAAAATTGAAAGCTCACATGTCCTGAAATTGAAAGCATACATGTGTTTTAAAATTGACAAGTTAAGTGAAATAGAAAGTTCAATATAATATAATTAATTTTACAAACTCCTAATTTCATCCCCTTAAGACAAGTGGTGTTCGAATTTCTTTCCCTCAAGGTGCACATGTCAGGTAATTAGTGTACACACATACATATAAGTTCATAATTTCTATAATTAGTTACTTTAGAAAATTCAAAATGAAAGAGTAAAAGTTCAATTTAGAAAATTAGTTATTCCACCAAATTTCAAATTGATCAAATGATTGTTCAACCAAATTTCAAATTTTTCTTGAGTTACATTTCAAATTAGGAATTGTTTCTATCTCATATCAAGTGGATTAGCTCGTTCTTGGATAACATTTAATATTTTCTCATGATCATCAATATGGAGCCTCCACTTACGTATTCCAGGTCCTTTGACTAGATGAAGAGTTAGACTAGTGGCAATAACATGGTTACTATATTGATATACCTTATTGTTAGGTTGATAATCGGTGAAATGAATCCCATTTTTAAGTACTTTTATTTGCTTCAAATATGTTCCTTGTACAACAATAGAACCTGCACATGTACACATTTAAAAAATACATCAATCTTGAATTTAAGTCAAAGAATTTGAATTCATTAAAAACATGTAGATACTTGACATACATATATACATAATTCAACTATATACTAACCTATGGGAAAAATAATTTCATCTGCTAGAGTTGCACATGCACGATATAATAAATAAAATCAAGTAAGTTTATAAGGGGAAATATGGCTCACTAAATTTAAAAATTAAAGATATAAAGTTTGATAGAGACCTAGAATTCTATAGAGATCTATATTATATACTTGCAAGAGATGCACGTGTACTTGTTTGAACTTGGGATGAACCTTCTCCAATGTCGGTAGGTTGTCCTGGTTGACTACGTCCTAAATAAATTCATTTATTTAAATTTAATCATAATCTAATAAACCTTAATGGACTATAAATTATTAACATAATTGAATAAACAAGGTAATTCCCATGTACTAAATAAATTCATAACTTAAATTTATTCATAATGTAATATCTACCCTAAGGACTAATATGGACATAATTGAATAAACCCTAATGGCCTAAATATGAACATAATTTCAAATAAACTCTTAATATTAAGTTAATCTAGTAATGCTAATTTAAGATAAATATCATATTCCTAATTGGATTTAAACCCTAATCCTAACTAAATAAACTAATTAAATACATTGGAAAAAAGATTGTGCATGTGTACCTGATCTAAGATAGTATCTTGCTAGTGTTTTTTGATGATTTTCATCTTCTTGTTCCTTAGTTCTTCTTCGTGCATATTTACTTGCTCTTTTATCTTTATTGCCCATGTCGTAAATTCTTCCTAAAAAATTCAAAAATAGGTTGAAGTTTGTCAAATATTTCTTTCTTCCCAATTCAAAAGCCAATAACTTGATTTCACATAAATACAAATTGTAAAAAATGAAACTCATATTTATATACAAAAATTTTTTTTAAAAAAAACCTCCTTACTAGCCGACTAGGGAAAAACCCTAAGGAGCTGACTAGAGAAACACCCCTATTGTCCGAATCTCAGAAGTACAAGTCATTGTATGGATTTGATTCATGGATCTAGTTTTCTGAACAAAGCACCATATAGATTAACACCAACAGAGAATGAAGAACTTAAAAAAAAGTGCATGAGTTATTGTAGAAAAGATTGATCAAAGAAAGTTTGAGTCCAGGTTATCTCGCTTTCTTACTTTTGATTGAAACTATCTTCATAGTTCTGATTGAAACTAGGAAAGCAGTTTGCTAGCTGTGGCTATAAATCGCAAATAGTTTCAATAGAAACTTAGAACTTTAGTTTCAATCGAAAGTTTTCTAAATAGTTTCGATAGAAACTAAGTTTCTATTGAAACTAGCTAGATAGAATAGTTTCAAGTTTTTTCAATGATTTCCTCTCTTCGGAGTTGAATTACCAGGTTCAAATGGAGCACTGAAGACCTAAAATTGTACATGATTGAAGTACTTTGAACTAGCTTTCTAATGACTATGAATTTGGTGCTTTTCAAATTTTTTAGGTATATATATTTTAACATGAATTAAATATAAGTTTATTATAAAAAATAAATTGAGATATTCGACGCTCATGGAAAAATAGTAAATATAAAAAATATTTTTTTTGAAAAATAATTACAATCTCCATATTTGAGTCACCTTTCAATCAAATTTTTCTTATTAAAAATTGGGTAAATATATAATAAGTTACATGTGTCAAAAGCCATGTATGTCTAAATTAGTGTTATGCCAACTTTAAACTATAATAGTATATGAAATACTAACGATAAAGATATAAGACCAACTGAATGGTTTAGGTATGGATGTTAACAAACTAAATTCGAAAGAATCACATTGATATCTATTGCAGAAAAAAAGTTGTGTGTCAAAAATAGTGTCACTCTTTAAAAATTAGGTTTTTGATATCATCCCAATTTTCGTAGGAGAAAAAATAATTCAATAAAATCAATTTTAAAAAAAAAAAAAAAAAAGATTTAGAGTCTAGATACAAAATCCTAAAAGACTCTAGTTTACTTCATCTTCAAATTCCTAACCGTTAAATGGGAATTTGCATTTGAAAGTGAACGTTTTCTTAAAAATTTAGAGTTCAATGTCAATTTAGGCAAAAAAGTGTAACCCACTATTGTGGGTTCACCCATCCATGTATTGTACCTACTTTATTAACACCTCTAGGAAGAATGGAGAATGGAGAATGTGTACTGATTCTAAAGTTATTAACAAGATCACTATAAAATATAGGTTTCATATGCTGAGGATGCATTGTTGTCCAGCATCACTTGTAGGATTCATGACATGGCTTAACTGTCTCCTATGGTTCTATAAGACTATTGGTTGTATCGAGCATTAACATGCTGATCTTTTGGTGCAACGAAAACTGTGGCCTTTCTTACAATTGGTACCAGAGCTTGGTCACAACTTTGAATCCTATTAGCCATGGTGAGTGATGCTAGGAGGGCAATTATTGGTAGTGGGCTAGCATCCCTCATAGGATTCATGACATGCCTTAACTACCTCTTGTGGTTCTATAAGACTATTGATTGTATTAGGCATTAACAAGTCAATCTTTTGGTGCAATGACAACTCTGGCCATTCTAACATGGATGACATAATTTTACCAAGATTGATTTGAAGAGTGGTTATCATTAGATTAGAATCAAAGAAGGTGATGAATAGAAGACTACTTTTAAGACAAAAGATGGTTTGTATGAATAGTTGGTTAAGCCTTTTGGTTTGACTAATGCACCTAGTACTTTCATGAGGTTGATGAATGAAATTCTGAAAAGATTTTTGGATAAGTTTGTGATTGTTTATTTGGATGACATTCTGATATTTAGTAAGACTAAGGAAGAACATCTTGAGCATGTTAGACATGTATTGTAGAGATTGAAAGAAGAAAATTTGATGATTAATCTAAAAAAGTGTTCTTTTATGAAAGAGGCGATTGTGTATTTGGGATTTGTGATTTCAGATGACAATTTGAGAATGAATCTTGAGAAGGTTAAAGCAATTTTGGAATGGCCTACACTTGAGAATCATTTCATGGTTTGGCTAGTTTGTATAGGAAGTTTATAAAGAATTTTAGTGTTGTTTGTAATGCTATGACTGAGGTAATGAGAGGAGATAAAAAAGAATTCAAGTGGACACATAGAGCTGATAAGAGTTTTGAAACATTGAAACAAAAGGTTGTTGAGTTTTGATTAAGTAAGAATAGGTTTTAAAGGACCCAAAACCTTTTACAAAGTAACCATAAGTCTAGAGAAAAAAGAATAAAGCTAATAGCTAAGTCTAAATTCATAGTTCAGTAAATAAAAGGCCTCCAAAAAGAGAAAAGAAAAATAGGAAAATAGGAGGCCAACTAGAAAGAGAGCTGAAAAGACAGCAAAGGAACAACAAAAAACCACCACCCAAACAACTACATAGTCTTCAATAGGTCAACAGCCTGGTCTACCAAGATGTGCATATTCTCTGCAGTGGCCTTCACCTCTTCCATCTTGTTCTTTGCCTTATTCTTCTTAGAATGAGCCTGACTATGTTTGCTAGGTCCCTAGTTCTCAACAACAGTAGGGGAGTCATGTCCTTTATCTTGCTCATGCTTATTTAGGAGACTTTTCACATTATCTGCCATAGTCTTTAAAGCATTACTATTATTATCAATCATTTTCTTTATCATCTTTTCCATATTATTCACCTTGGCCTCCAGGCTTGTCACCTTCTTCAAATTGTCACCATTACAAAAGCTTGATGAGTTAATTGTATTGGCTTTGCCTGATTTCAATAAGGTACTTCAAGTTGAATGTGATGCAAGTGGTAGTGCAATAGGAGCTATATTGAGTCAAGAAGGTAAACCTATTGGTTTCTTTAGTGAGAAGTTGAATGATGCTAAAAGGAAGTATTTTGTATATGATCAAGAGTTTTATACTATTGTTAAAGCTTTGAAGTAGTGGAGACATTATTTGATTCCTAAGGAGTTTGTGTTGTATACTGATTATAAAGCTTTAAAGTACTTGGGAAGTCAACATAAATTGAATTAAAGACATATGAAGTGGGTTGAGTATTTGCAAAGTTTTACATTTGTGATTAATCATAAGAGTGGAGTTACTAATAGAGTTGTTGATGCATTGAGTAGAAGACATTATTTGTTAACTGAGATGAAGGTTGAAGTTCTTGGTTTTGATGAAATGAAAGAGTTGTATGATACTGACCTTGATTTTTCTAAGGCATGGAGAGAGTGTAGAGAACCAAATCTAATAGATCACATTGGTAAGTATGATGAATATTTTATTCAAGAAGGTATGTTATTCAAAGGTGTTCAATTGTGTATTGCTAGAAGTTCTATGAGAGTTAATCTAATTAAGGAAAAACATAGTGGTGGATTGGCTGGACATTTTGGAATTGATAAGACATTGAGTTTGTTGAAGGAGAAGTATTATTGGCCAAAAATGTATAAGGATATTCATAAATTTGTAAAGAGTTGTGGAGTTTGTCAAGTTTCAAATGGAGTGAGTTAAAATACTAGATTGTATAAACCTATTTTTATTCCTGAGAAACCTTGGAGTGAAATTAGTATCGATTTTGTTCTTGGATTGCCTAAAACAAAAAAGCAGTATGATTCTATATTTGTTTTTGTGGATCAATTTTCTAAAATGCCTCATTTTATACCATGCAAGATGACATCAGATGCCGAGCATGTTAGTAAAATTTTCTTCAAAGAGATTATCAGATTGCACGGATTACCAAAAAGTATTATTTCTAATAGAGATAGTAAGTTTGTTGGATGTTTTTGGAAGACTTTGTGGAAGAAGATGGGTACTGAGTTGAAATTCAGTTCTATATTCCATCCACAGACTAATGGATAGACAGAGGTTGTGAATAGAATCTTGGGTAATTCTAAGATGCTTAGTTGCAGATGAACCACATAAGTGGAAGATGGTATTGGAACAAGCTAAGTTTGCATATAATAATTCTATGAATATAAGTACAGGGAAGACACCTTTTGAGATTGTTACTAGAATGAATCCTAGAGGAGTATTAAATTTAAGGGATGTTGCTAGTGAAGAGAAGAGAAAAGCTATAGAAGAAGAATTTTCTAATTGTATGGAGTCTTTGCATAAGGAAGTAAAGCTGAATTCAGAACAAAGTAATCAGTAGTATAAGGAGAATGTTGATAAGTCTAGAAGACATTATGTTATTGAAATTGGAGATGGTTCATTAGAAGAGAGGAAGATTTCCTATTGGAACATATAGTAAGTTGAAGATGAAGAAGTTTGGACCTTGTGAGACCTTGAAAAAGTTTGATAGTGGAAATGCTTATGAAGTTGAGTTACCTAATGACATGGATATGTCTCTTATGTTCAATGTTGTGTATCTGTATAAGTATCAAGTGTTAGATTATGAATTTGTTGTACTTGATGATTATCCTAAGAAGTAGATTGAAGAGGTTTAACATATATTAGACTAGAGAGTTGGTAAAAGCACAAGAGGAAAAGACTACTATGAATATTTGGTGAAGTGGAAAAACATACTAGTTGAAGATGCTACATGGATTTCTCAATATGAGTTGGATTCTGCTAAGGTTATGACACTTGCATGATTTAGGAGAATCATTTCTTTCAATCTTGGTTGTCTAATGTAGGAGCACCGTGGGTTGTCTTGTTATCTTGTTCATTTCTATTCATTCTACCAGTTGTTGTCAAGTTGCAACAATTGTCCAATGCCAGTAATTTTGTACTATCTATCAAGTTGAAGTTATCCCATGTTATGTTAACCATTAGATTAGCATGTTATCCCATTTCACTCTGTAGTATGTGTCGAGTGATCCTTCATGTGTCGAGTGTTCCTATTGATGTTGAGTGTCAACATTTTGGATGAGTTTTCTATGTTTTGGTTCTTAATGGGAGCTGACTTGCAGGATTAATTCAAATTATAATTTTTATGATAAGATCTTGACTTGGGATGTGTGAAAACAATTTTAGGGTTGACCATTTTGATTTTTAATTTTCTAGAATGTTCTATAAGCTATTTTGGCAAGTATAAATAGGGTGTTTAGGCTTAGAGTTAGGGCATAGATTTTTGGTAGTAGATTTCGAAGGACTGAACAAGTTTATTGCATGTGTTAGAAGTGCAAATTTGAAGTTGGATCTTGGATCTTGAATATATATTATATTTGGCTATAACCCAAAAGGCCATATAGCTAGGCATGTAGGCTAATTATTTGAAGAATCAATAAAAGTGTTTTGTTCTCTCTCTCTCTCTCTCTCTCTCTCTCTCTCTCTTAGTGTAATTTTCTTTGTGTGTTTGCTTTCATTGTGTTAACACTGCAAGGTTGGTTTTGATTTTTGGGTGTGCATTTGGCCCTAGTTCTTCTTTCCCTACTTGTACCAGTGTTCTAGATCATTTTAGATTTAATTAATGAAGATGATTTGAGAAGATGAGAACAACAAGCAGTAGCAGAAGTTTACTTGGTATTCTTGGAATTTAGATATATTCTCATCTATGTTGCCATCAATGCCAAAGGGGAAGATTTTTAGACTGAATGTTGATGATACTACATTAGGGGAGTATCCTAAGCATTGGAGAGTTCTGATGTGTTGCATTCATGACTGTGTTTGTCGTTGATATCAATATAGCACTATTTCTATTAGAGACTAGAAGAACAACAGTTAGAGATCTTATGTTGTATAGTAAATGAGTAAGGACTAATTGATGTGTAGTGAAGGATATGCTCCTTAGAGTATCTAGATTATGCGATTAAGAGGAAAAAGTTAGAATTGAAGATGTATGATAGTTGTGTTTGATTTACTGTGATCAATGCAAAAACATAGCATCTATTTAATAGTTTTTGATGTTTGCATTATATCTTTTAGCCAAGATATAAAGAGGTTATGTGTAATCAACCATTGATAGAGGACAATCAGGTGATGATTTCAATGAGTGCACAAGACCTGGAGTTCCATGTGTAAATTTTTGTTTAGACTATGAGATGACAACACTATTGAAGTTGTAATTAATTATATATCTTATTTTAATTAATTGGGAAAGCCGTAAGGCTGACTCAAGGAATTATTATGAAGATATGGTATAAAGGAAAGATATTTTCCTCGATTTAAGTGTATCAAGTATATATTGTGCATTGTATTTGTGATGTGTGAAAAGAAGCAGAGTGTTGATTGAATGCATGTACATGATTGAAGGAATTGTTGGATGTGTAGTTCATGATCTGATTACAAGACTAGAAGGAGCAGAAGTCTGATTAATAGGATAGAGATAGAGGAAGCAAGTATAATTCAATTCTATTATTATGAAAGGAATAATACAAAGATCATTTGGATAGTGAGTTCATTGGTCATTCCCTTGAAGTTGTTTGGGAAGTGGATCTAGCTATCTTCCACAACTCCTAATAGAGTTGGAATCTCCTAATAGGGATTTAAAGTCTCCTAATAGGGACTCATATGTAGTGAATGTATTCATAGAATCCTAATAAGGTCCACCCTCTAACAAGGAATATTTATATTAGTACATCATCTTGTGGGTACCATTCCCACCAAAGTTTTTCCTCTGATCAAGGTTTTCCCTAGTTAACATATTTGGTATTAGTGTGTATGCATTTGTTCTTGTGGTTTTAGTTTACATTACCCATATGGTTAAGATTTTTTAAAGTTGGTATTATTGTTAATAGTTATATAATTGATTCACCCCACCTCTCTTTGTTATATCAGTGGACTATATATTCTAACAATTCTTATCTCAATTTTTAATTAATTATATATTCTAACAAGGGATAGTACACACATAATAGTAGATGTCAAAGAAAATCCCTTTGCAACATTTGGCCATTCTACTATTGGCAATATCTGATGCAAAGCGTACATCAATCAAGTAATTAAGCCCAATGAGAATCTAAAACATGACATCTCCTTTCAATTCCCAATCAATCATTCTTAACTCATGATATAAATAACTATAACGAAACTCATATCTTTTGATATATCAATGATGAGAGTATCCTAAACTAACACACCAAAACTGTTTCTTAGTACCTTGTGGCTGTCAAAAATACCACCTTACAGATTCAACATGAGCATGCATTCAACATAACACACTAACACCTTTACCATCATTTGAATGTTGATATCCAAACATATAGGACTCTGTCTACTATATAACACCACGCTCCACATTCACCATTCTATTTGGGACAAACCCCAAACTATTAGTGTCCCCAATCGAGACTGTCAAACCTGATTACAATTAACTGTGGAATGCAATGAACCTGTAACAATTTTGTATTCAAGAATCTTTTAAAACATTAACTTCTTTGAACCCACTACCAATAAATAACCATATCAATCCTCAAACTAAAATGATGAACTGAAAAAAATGAGTGTGTTATCAATATAGTAACATTGATCTTGAAAATTGAATACTATCCAAATTGAATCATTATTCCATTATAACTTTAGAAACCCGATTCCATAGCTAATCACTTCCTCCATTATACCTGAAATCAATCCTCAGTTCAAATCCAACTAAACCCAGATATTTCAAAATTGAGATTAATACATTACACTCGGTTCCAGTAACATAAATTTTTTTTTTTTTTTTTTTGATACGAATAGCTAGTTCATTTTCAAATAGAACTCATATCAAGAACAAACTAGGATTGAGATCTTCGATTCCATATAATCGATACCAACTATCTCATATTGAATCAGACCAATACTAAAACATATTCAATGAAATGAAGACAAAAACTTGATTTCACCAATATGCATATAACAATTTCTGTGATAACCTTTTCAAGATTCAAATTCACCAAAAATAGAGACTTATGGGAATCAACATAGATCTTCAAACTAAATGAAAATGATATCTATTCCGAACATTACACAGTTAATGAAATCATCCATAGGTAAATGAGAATAAATAATTACAAATGATAAATTGAAGAACCGAAACTCTCAATAAAAATTTCATTCTTCTTTCCATTAATTAGTTTCAATTAGATCTTTTCTTTCCATACTCAATACTCGTTCATACTAGCATACTCTCTCTTGGGTTTCTTTAATTACATATATATAAAAATATTCAAAAGAAGGTAACCTGATAATTAATTCTTAAAACTGACTTTTAACTTTCCACACTCGACTCATTCTAATTCTAAATATATTAAAGATACTAGTAAAGTATCTTGGAGTTTATTTAAAACTCTTAACTTCTAACCCCCAATTACCTCATTAAAATAACTATATAAAACTAAGACTCAATCCAACTAGTTACATCCAAATTGACATTCAATGGCTTACCAAGCCATAGGACAATGTAAAAACAATCATTTATAATGCATGTAAAATCCTAGTTCTATGAAATGATTGGAGTCCCCGAATGTGCCTGCATCAATATCACCACATACAGTAGCTTAGATGATGAGGAAGAAGATAAGAAGAAAAAGGAAGAATAAGAAATGAGGAAACAAGAAACAAAAGAAAATAAAAGAAAGAGATAGAGGAAAAGAAATGAGGAGAAGATGAATAGAAGAAGAAAAAAGAAGAAGAAGAAAATAAGAGGAAAGAAAAGGAAGAGGAGGAAAAGAGAGCATAAGAGAAGGAAGAATAAGAGAAGAGGAAGAAGGAAGAGGAAAAGAAGAAAAAAGAAGAAAATAAGATTAAGGCTACTACAACCTCAGTAGTATCAGTAGTTGGAACATCAACAACAGTACCTATTCCATCTGATGATGAAGGTCGGAAAGAGCTAATGGGCACCTTAAGAAATTTTTTTGAGGAAAAACAAATCTATGAAGTCTTTGGAGAAGACTCTTGCAAATCCAATTAGCGAGGTTGAATTTGGTCTCCCCCAACAATCATCCACAAATGGGTACTTAGCACCAAGAAAATAATTGTTCAATTCATCTTCACAAACTCATTGCAAGAATACTTAAACATCAAAGAAAATCTGAAATTTATCTAAAATTTTTGTGAAAAGCATATTTAAGAAAACATAATCTATCACTACTATGTCTTGGTGTGATTTTCCTTACCACATGCTCAAAATCTTCTGAGCTCTGATACCTCCTGATGTAGAGCTCACAATAGTAAAGTAATTAAGCCCAATGAGAATCTAAAACATGACATCTCCTTTGAATTCTTGATCAATCATTCTTAACTCATTATATAACTGACTATAAAGAAACTCATATCTTTCGATATATCAATGATGAGAGTATCCTAAACTAACACACCAAAATGGTTTCTTAGTACCTTGTAGCTATAAAAAATACCACCTTACAGATTCAACATGAGCATGCATTCAACATAACACACTACCACCTTTACTATCATTTAAATGTCGATATCCAAACATATAGGACTATGTCTACTATATAACACATGCCCCATGTTCACCATTCTATTTGGGACAAACCCTAAACTATTACTGTCCCCAGTCGGGACTGTCAAACCTGATTACAATTAACTATGGAATGCAATGAACCCGTTACAATTTTGTATTCAAAAATCTTTTCAAACATTAACTTCTTTGAACCTACTGCCAATAAATAACCATATCAATCCTCAAACTAAAACAATGAACTCACAAAAAAGAGTGTGTTATCAATATAGTAACATTGATCTTGAAAATTGAATACTATCCAAATTGAATCATTATTCCATTATAACTTTAGAAACCCAATTCCATAGCTAATCACTTCCTCCATTATACCCGAAATCAATCCTCAGTTCAAATCCAACTGAATAGAGATATTTTAAAACTGAGATTAATACATTACACTTGGTTCTAGTAACATAATACTCCATAATAAAAAATCTAATACCAATAGCTAGTTTAGTTTGGATTACATCTTTTCTTTCCATACTCAATACTCGTTCATACTTGCATACTCTTTCTTGGGTTTCTTTATATATATATATATATATATATATATATATATATATATATATATATATATATATATATATATATATTCAAAAGAAGGTAACCTGATAATTAATTCTTAAAACTGACTTTTAACTTTCCACACTCGACTCATTCTAATTCTAAATATATTAAAGATACTAGTAAAGTATCTTGGAGTTTATTTAAAACACTTAACTTCTAACCCCCAATTACCTCATTAAAATAACTATATAAAACTAAGACTCAACCCAACTAGTTACATCCAAATTGACATTCAATGGCTTACCAAGCCATAGGACAATGTAAAAACAATCATTTATAATGCATGTAAAATCTTAGTTCTATGAAATGATTGGAGTCCCCGAATGTGCCTGCATCAATATCACCACATATAGTAGCTTAGATGATGAGGAAGAAGATAAGAAGAAAAAGGAAGAACAAGAAATGAGGAAACAAGAAACAAAAGAAAATAAAAGAAAGAGATAGAGGAAAAGAAACGAAGAGAAGATGAATAGAAGAAGAAAAAAGAAGAAGAAAATAAGAGGAAAGAAAAAGAAGAGGAGGAAAAGAGAGCATAAGAGAAGGAAGAAGAAGAGAAGAGGAAAAAGGAAGAGGAAAAGAAGAAAATAAGATTAAGGCTACTACAACCTTAGTAGTATCAGTAGTTGGAACATCAACAACAGTACCTATTCCATCTAATGATGAAGGTCAGAAAGAGCTAATGGGCACCTTAAGCAAATTTTTTGAGAAAAAACAAATCTATGAAGTCTTTGGAGAAGACTCTTGCTGAAGTCTTGGAGTGGATGTAGAAGAAAATTTCCACAGTTGTAGCAAATCCAAATCTAAACTTACAAGTTAAGGAAAAAGACATTGTGAAGACCTTTGATAAGGAATCACAACTTTAGGTGAAGTAGCAACACTACAAGCATACAAAAACCTCAGATGTATGTATAAAAAAGCTAAGGAAGAGCTTAGATGAAGGTAAGAAGTTGTATGGATAGTGCATAATTTCTTACAATTACTTAGTACATTTTGATGCAAAGATCAAAGGCCATATGAGTGATATTCAGATACTCACTACTAGATTGCAACAACCAGAGGTCAAAATTGAAGATTCTAAAACTGAAATTGAGAAGATTAAAAATGTTGTTAGAGACATTGATTTTGACAAGGAGAAGGTATTAAGGAATTTTTTTGTTCTCAGAGAATATTTGACACCCAAAGTTCATTTTATAGAGGTGGTTGGAGGAATGTCTTGTAGTGAAGACATCCTATGACAAATTTGCCTATATTGACTTGAGCATAGTTGAAGTAGCATCTTTTGGACTTTGCACACTCATCGGTATATCAGATACATTCCAAGGCAACTAGAAGGACATAGATAGGCTGAAGATTGATTTTGTAGATAGTATATCTAGAACGACGAGCTGATCATCAACAAGTTGCAAGTTTTGTGATACAGTTTTTGACACCTTTGTCAATGATGTCAAAGGGGGAGTATTATGTAGAGAAATTTGTATAGATTTAAATGTATATGTAAGGAGGATCTTATGTATGTATCACTATAAAGGAGTGATAAGGAATGTAATGATGCATCAAAACATGAATAAAATTGTTATGTTTTCAAGGCAATTTTGTAGTTACTTTATTTTTCTTATTTTTGACATGTATGACATCATTTTGGGACTTAGCCAATTTTCCCAAATGTTCCCATAAATTCCAAAGGAGGATATTGTTGGAAATATGGTCAAATTTATGTCTTGACGCTTGTCAAATTTATGGCAACATGTATTCAACATTTTATTATGCATTTAGAGATAGAAAATTGTCGAAGTGTTAGACAGTTTTCAGCAGTACAAAGAAAAAATCTTAAGAGTATGGATGACTCATTAAGAGTTAGCTTATGTGTAGTTAAGAGAGGCTTCATGAAACTATCATGATGATGTGGTTAAGTGCATAGATGTGTGCGGTTAGTACATCACAAGTTATGATTAAAATACCAATGTGTGTATTGAGGAATTATTTTGGTTACAAAATAACTACTATTTTATGATGAGCCAACTTTATGGATATTATTTTATATTATGTCAAACATGCAAACACATGAAGGTCGACTGAGAAGAGTTTTGTGAATGTGCAAGGTATAAGTAAAGATCTTATATTGCACAGTTATTGTGAAGTCATGAGATGTTGTATTTTTTATCCAAACTATTATGCAAGCCTTATGTGATGTGAGATCTAATGGTTGATCATAGCAAGTGCAAGTTATAATAGTAAAAGCAAGTATTGTATGTATACCTATCTTGTGAAGAACTAAATTGTATTATTTAATGTTAGGGCAGTGAGCTCTTCTTGCATACATTTTATTTGTTCTACCAGCTCCCAATAGGGGTGAGGCTTCTAAAAAGGCCTAGACACCTAATAGGGACTTGAGACACTATATGTAATTCATAGACTCCTAATAGGGTTAGTATCCTTAACAAGATCCTATTTTTTAGTAAATCATCTTGTGGGTATCATCCCCATCAAGGTTTTCCCTTGGCCAGGGTTTCCTTGGTTAACAAATAATGGTGTTATGAGTTATCTAGGTGCATGGTTATATTTATTGTTTAGCATTGTTAGTTTACTTTCATATGCAAGTTATAAAGTAAGTGACAATAATTATTTGTGGGAAAATTTTTTTAGAATATTGATTCACCCACCTCTCAGTATTATTTCTAACAATTGGTATTATTTTCTTTGCCATTTCTTATAAGAGTTTTTCAAGGTTTGGAATGTGCTTCATTTATCGCATTCAAGAGATGCATTTGCATATGCAATTTTATCACCTTGGAAAATTGTATTTGATCCTACTAGTTGGGAAAATTTGATTTTTTATTTTATCATACCTAATTTGATGGCAATTTCATAGGAATTTATAATTAACCCGGCTAATCAACAACTAGATCAATTTAACCAGGTTATGGCTCAGGTATGTGTTATTCCCATTTATCATATGGTTGCAATGTTGGATGTAACATTTTTTTCAAAGTGGTAGTACATTTTGTATCATTGGATTTTTTCAAAACCTGATTTTAATGAAGTAACAAAGTGCTTTTTTTTTATGGTGGAATGGACTATATAACGAAGAGAAAACTTGAAAACTTGAATGTTGAAATGTTGAAATGAAAGATATTGAGGATCAAACACCTATGCCAAAGCTAAAACACAGCGTGAAGTTGATTTTAGATATATTTATATATAAAATAAAACATAAATCATTCTACATTTCTTTTGATTGTGGAGAGCTATGTGTGAAAGAGGGTGGAGAGCTCTGAACAAGGGTAGAGAGATTTGAACATTGGTGGAGATTTCATTGATGTGCTCTTGTGATTGCTACATTTTTTTGTCATACCCTTATGGTCTCTACATTTCATTTTTATTCCCTTGGTGGAGATTAGTGAAGATCTACGATTTCATTGTCGTGCCCTTTTGATCACTGCATTTCATTGTCGTGCCCTTATGATCTCTACATTTCATTATCATGCCCTTGTGATCTCCATTCCTTTTCTCTACAATTTTATTTTTGTGTCATGCCCTTCTGATCTCTATGCCCTTTGTACTACATCATTTGGGGTCAAATTGTGATGGCAATGTAATTTGTTGTGTATTTGTGTCATGTCCCCTTTTCAAATAATTAAAAAATAATAATCTTTGCTAAGGCAGGCAGGCCCAAGAAAGTGAAGTTTCGGAAAAAGGGGGTTAATCTTTGGAAACCGTTGGACTAATAAATGAAAATTATTATTAAAATAAGTTTTATTAACCTCTCTTGGACGTGAGTTACAGTTATGCCCTCTTTTAAGGGGTTTGGAGGCATTTTGGGCTCATTCCAGACTTGATTTTCGCTCATTCTTTGTTATTCTTCAGAGGCTGCCAAACCTGTGGAGAAGGAGACCCAAGAACGGGAGTTTGCAGGTTTCCAGGGAGACCCAAGAACGGGAGTTTGCAGGTTTCCAGGAAGGCTAAGGACGGGAGTTTGAAGCCATTCCATGTGCATGCTCATACAGAGTTTGCCTTTGTGCTGAACAGTGCAGATTTGTGAGTTTTCGGGTGTATTTTTGTAAGAGTTTGGTGTTTCCGGTTGAGTATTTCATATCAGTTTTGGTTGCTGCTGTATTTTAGACTTTAAGCTATTAAAATAGATCTGAATATATATATTGGGACGTGATTAAACTTCTGAGATAGATTATTAGTGTTCTTGTGGTGTTTCCGGGCATATTTTGTGCTATTTCGGGAGCCCGATGAGCATAGTTTTGGTCCTACATTTTTGAGCTGTTGTGTAAAGGCTATACGGATCTGGAAATGTCAATTTGTAGGCTGTTATGCTGCTGAAAGTTCTGTAAAAATTTCCATTTTCAGATTTATTAGTAATTGGTGAAGCTGTGAAGCTTTTGGCACAATTTCTGGCATACCCGATTTGGGGTTTCTTGAGAAATTTGGAGGATCTTTGTGATATTAGTTGTTTGATCTTAAAGATCTGATTAAAGGTTGGAAATATCATGTAAAATTAGAAAAGGGACATTTCAGTGGTATCAGAGCCATGATCTTGCCAGCCTGAGGGTTTGTAGAAGTTTGCAGGTCAGTTTTGACAACTACCCAGATCTTGCATTTCAGTTTTGAGAACTACCCAAATCTTGCATGTCATAATTTATGATTGCATGTTGCTTCTAATCAGTTGCATGTCCAAATCTATGGTTTCATGCTACTTCTAATCATCTGCATGTTAGTTCTTGGTGAATTTGGTGGTTGTAGAAGTTTGCATGTCAGTTTTGACAACTACCCAGATCTTGCATGTCAGTTTTGACAACTACCCAGATCTTGCATGTCATAATTTGGTGGTTGCATGTTGCTTCTAATCAGTTGCATGTCCAAATCTATGGTTGCATGCTACTTCTAATCATTTGCATGTTAGTTCTTGGTGTTTGAAGAAGTTATATCCTATTGGGGTTACACTCTACTTTATCCAGAATGGACAGGTATAGTACAGAGTCTCAGAGGAAACAATCTTGGACAACTGATAGCCAGAGTCAAAACAGTAGAAAGGATGGTTATTTAGACATTCGAGATAAACTTATGAAAATAAGCCATGACATGTCTAAACAGTTGGTTGAGCACCACCGCATAAATGACATGTTATCTGACCCAGCTAAGGTGGATAAGTTGACTGGATTTCTATTTGGCAGATTTTCTCACAGGACAGATGACACAATTCCCAAGAACTTGCATGAGGAGTTTGAGAAACTAGCTGATAGCCAGGTAGAGGTCTCAGATTCTACTCTGCCACAGGAGGTGGTGGGAAAGGATATCACACAGATTGATAGTAACAGTCAACTTGATACTCAAATTGAGACAATTGTTTACAGGTCATCAAAGGGTGATGCCACAGGTATTCAAGATGGTATAGTTACAACAGGCAGTGACTACAGTGTAGTGGGTTCAGATGATCATTATGAGGATGTTGTTGTGCAGGATGGTGGGATACCGGGTAGAGATGAGCAGACATTGAGCATTCATGACTTTGCTGAGAAAGAGTACCAGGCGCAGTTAGATGCTTCATCACATGAGGTTGAGGCAGGTAGTACTTCACATGATTTATCCCGCCAGCTGAAGGTGAGTGAAGATAGTATTGTGACTTCATTACCTCATCATGATAGGTATGTGGAGTTAGTTGGTATTGGTCATATTACTCAGGTGAGGAGTTTGCTTGAGTTACCAGTTGATTCTAGTTTACGGATATGGACTCGAGATTGTTATATTGGTGTTTGGGATTCAGTTGACTGGAGATCTTTAACACTTTTTGGTAGCAGTGTTTGTTTGGGTGCTATCATGGATTTGATTAGCAGATTACACGGTGTTGTCTTTTCTTGTGCCAGTATCTTGTCTGATGTTGGTATTAGTTTTTATACACCGGTGTTGGGCTTTGTTCATATATCCAGTCGACCATACTTGCTGGAATGTGTTGATGATATTTCATATTTGGCAGTGTGTATAGATGAGTCCCAGGATCATATTGGCATTGATGACATCCAGGAGGATGCAGTGGGCAGTTTTGAAGACTTAGTTTCCTTGGGTACAGAGGAGTTGGACAGCAATGCTAATGTTTTTGATACTTTGTATGTTGATATGAGCTTTAGATTTGATTCACAGGATATGGATGGTAATACTCTAGAGACTAGTAACTTTGAGGACACTCCTTCAGACAGTGCATCAGAGGAGGTTTGTAGGAGACAGTCAAGCCAGTACCATCATGTGTCTAATCAGTTGAGAGTTAGTGACCAAGACATTGCTATCACTTGCCAACATTTTGATGCTGCTCGTCAGTTGTTAGCAGTTTATGGATGGGGTTCTCCTACTAGTGATGAGCAGGGGGGAAGTTATCTTTCCTTGACAGAGATCCACTCTTTATGGGAGGCTATTCGGATTTTGAGACAGAATTATATGCAGTTGGTAGCTGACAGATATTATCTTATGGAGTGGGGTAGTAAAGCATATGATGCATTGTTGGCCAAGGAAGATGAGGTGAGTGAGCTTACTGAGCAGCTTGAGGTGACTTCTGAGATTCTTGAGAGTACACAGTTGGCTTTCAAGGAGTCACAGTTTCATTTGGCTAAGGTGACCATGGAGTTAGAGCAACTACAGTCTTTATCTAATTCTATACAGTCACAAGCTATGGTGTTTGATGATTCAAGGATGTCCATGGCTGAGATTGTCAGAGACAGTGGAGATGGGGATGCATCCATCCTTGATACTAACATTGGCATATCAGGTTCATTCCCACTAGAGTCAGGTTTAGTTGAGTTGGGTATTGTAGTAGATTATTGTATGCCTGACAGGGTGGTAGCCTCTAGTACTGAAGGCACAGAGACTAGAGATGTATCAAAGGTCATGTGTGATGTTGGTGAGTCGACAGTTGGCATGGTTCCTGCTAGTAATACTACTCCTTTGGTGATATCTTTGGAGGTAGTAGTCAGTTCCAACATGGTTGATGATCAATTGCAGTTAGTTTCATCTGGATTACATTTTGAGCCACTGACTGAGATTGGCGCATTCTATCAGCATTACACTGTGAGGTACGCTCATCAATTTACCTTTGATGACCATGTTGATGAGATTATGACACAGAAATGTACTTTGTTTCCTAGTGCTTATCATCAGTTATGGAATAGTTTGATGCCTCGAGATGAGAGTTGTGATGGGCACGACATGGCGACAGGTTCTGTAGTTGATAGCTTGATAATACATGACTTAGAGCAGGAGTTTTGGAGTGATGCTTCAGCAAGTGTTGTTATTGATTATACTCCTTTGGCTATGACATCTCCTGACTTAGCTAGTGATCAGTCACAGTGGGTTGTATCACTTGTTCATGGAAAATTTGGTTTGGGTTCCATTTCTTGTTGTTTATCTTGTGATGGCTTTTCACCATCAAGGGTGCATGGGAGTTATGGTTATGAGATAGTGGCCAATGATCTACAGAGTTGTGTTGACTGCAGGAGTTGTACAGTGTGTGGATTCTCCATACCTGGTATAGTTTCATTTGAGAGCATTCACCATTGTTGCAGAGTTGGATTGTACATTCCATATAGGCCAGTGGAATGCATTGATGGTATTTACTATGTTGGTAGTCCACTTTACTTGGGTTTTGATATTCTAAGAGTTTGTGTCTCATGGGTTTTTGACTGTGGTAATGGTGATTTTGGAGTTTGGTTGAGCTATAATTGCCAGTTTGATTATGGATTCCTCTTGGTCATATTGCAGAGGATCTTGCAGGAGTCTGTGTTAATTGGTAGTAGTATAGTTCATGACTACATTTGGGATCCAGGAGGATTGATTGGTTTATTGTTTAGCCATTGCTTGAGGACAAGCAATGTTTGGGAGGGGAGGACTTGTCATGTCCCCTTTTCAAATAATTAAAAAATAATAATCTTTGCTAAGGCAGGCAGGCCCAAGAAAGTGAAGTTTCGGAAAAAGGGGGTTAATCTTTGGAAACCGTTGGACTAATAAATGAAAATTATTATTAAAATAAGTTTTATTAACCTCTCTTGGACGTGAGTTACAGTTATGCCCTCTTTTAAGGGGTTTGGAGGCATTTTGGGCTCATTCCAGACTTGATTTTCGCTCATTCTTTGTTATTCTTCAGAGGCTGCCAAACCTGTGGAGAAGGAGACCCAAGAATGGGAGTTTGCAGGTTTCCAGGGAGACCCAAGAACGGGAGTTTGCAGGTTTCCAGGAAGGCTAAGGACGGGAGTTTGAAGCCATTCCATGTGCATGCTCATACAGAGTTTGCCTTTGTGCTGAACAGTGCAGATTTGTGAGTTTTCGGGTGTATTTTTGTAAGAGTTTGGTGTTTCCGGTTGAGTATTTCATATCAGTTTTGGTTGCTGCTGTATTTTAGACTTTAAGCTATTAAAATAGATCTGAATATATATATTGGGACGTGATTAAACTTCTGAGATAGATTATTAGTGTTCTTGTGGTGTTTCCGGGCATATTTTGTGCTATTTCGGGAGCCCGATGAGCATAGTTTTGGTCCTACATTTTTGAGCTGTTGTGTAAAGGCTATACGGATCTGGAAATGTCAATTTGTAGGCTGTTATGCTGCTGAAAGTTCTGTAAAAATTTCCATTTTCAGATTTATTAGTAATTGGTGAAGCTGTGAAGCTTTTGGCACAATTTCTGGCATACCCGATTTGGGGTTTCTTGAGAAATTTGGAGGATCTTTGTGATATTAGTTGTTTGATCTTAAAGATCTGATTAAAGGTTGGAAATATCATGTAAAATTAGAAAAGGGACATTTCAATTTGGGCCCAAATGTAGTAGTGCTCTACAATTTTCTTCAAGGGGAGAAGAGACACCTACGTAAATGTTCTTTTCTTTTTGTTCTAATTATCTATCTCTTTATATTTCCCCTAGCAAATGATTAGAAAATCTTCTCTTTATATATATGTATATATACATACACACACACAAACATGTGTGTCTATGTATGTATTTATATAGAGAAGCCTCTCTTTATGTATGTGTATGTGTATATATACATACATATGCACACATATGTGTGTGTGTATGTACATATACACATATGCATGTGTAAGTATATATATAAATACACATATATACATATAATAAGATGAAAAGATACCTCTATGTATGTATGTATGTATATATATAGATATCTGTTTGTTTATATACATGTATACATACATACATAGACACACATATGTGTGTGCATGTATGTACATATATATATGTGTGTGTAAGTATATATATATATATATATATACACATATATACATATACAGAGATCACAAGGCATGACAATAAGATGAAAAGATACATATATACATACATACATACATTTGCATATGTAATTTTATCTCCCCTCAAAACAATGTTAGTCATAGAAACTCAAACTCAAACTGATCCAGGTGGATCTTGAAAACCTCAAAAATTTAGCCCACTCAAAATCTCCCAAAATTGGCATCAACACATAGAGCACAGTGAAATGTTCCTAACATAAATTGAAGTGTGTCAAAAGGAGTCTATTTGCTCGAGATATGCTTGATCAAAGTTTGGGTCAAACTAGTGAACTAGGGGTTGACCAAAAAGGTGGAAATTTGACCATCTCAAAAGTGGTCAACAATGGGTTTCAAATTAAAGAGCCCATCAAGAGCTTTCCAATGACATTCGTTTCATTAAAAATGGAGTTCATATGTGAAAGTTATGATCGTTTAAAGTTGGATGCTAAGGCCAAGTATGATGACATCATGATAGGGTGTCATGAATTTCCATGATTTACCATGATTTTTTAAGATTTTTTAGAAGGACTTTTTGTTTTAAAATGACTAATGTTGTTTTAAAATATAAAATGAACGTATAACCTTCCTATTAATAAGGATTCACTTTCTTATTAAAAATTTTAATAAGAGGCCATAATGTAACTGTGATTTCTATGTAAGGCTTGACTTATAAAAGCCAAAAATTGAATCGGTTAGAATATGAGGGCTATTAATATTAAGGATTTACATGGGAGGTATATGGAAGATTTATTTGTTATTTAAGGAGGAGATACTTATCAAATTTTTTATTTGGTTTTACACCAAATAAGGAAAATAATTTGTATAAAAGCGAATTTATTTTCTTGAGAAGACAATTAATCCTGGAGGAGGATTTGATAAGCCTTTGTAATTCTCAGAGAGGAGAATTTTGGAGAAAATGCTTCAAAAAATTAAGTGAGACACTTAGTAAATTTTCTTGAGAGTATTTTTCATGACCTTATGTCATTATTGTAAATCTATTAGAAATCTATATGTTTTTTAGTGATAACAAATATACAATTCTAATTCTAATTTAAAGAAAAATAATAGTCTTAAATGTATACAATTAAATAAAATTAAAAAGAGTACTAGCTATAGCTGTATAATTCTAGTATTAGGGATTATGTTAAACAAAATGTTCAATAAAAAAAGTATGAAGTAACATAAATGGATCATTTGATTAATCTTATTATGACTTAATGTGAATGCATCCAGTCATTGCTAAGATGATATTATGCATGAGATCTTTACTCAATCACCAAGAGAAAATATAATCTGTAAGTACAAATTTTTGCATACTTAGTTTGGTATGAATAATTTTGATTGAATGCAAGGATAATTGCTTGTGTGAATTCAAGACATGAATGATTAATTTAATTTAGCACAAGGAATATGTAAGTGTGTATGTATGCATGCAAAGTAGTTCACATTATGAACTAATATAAATATGTACATGCACATATGCATACAATAATCATAATCAGTTATCGTTGAATCTGACCAAAGCTATTATACATGAACAAGAGTGATGCAGGAGCATCCTGGGTGTAAGGGCAATCTTGCATCACCAAAAAATATTTTATTTTCAGCCTTTTCTATTTTAATAAGGACTAGTAGACAAGGTGGTTATTATTTATGGGAACTTACTATTTTTAGTAAGTTTTTCATATGAGCTCAAAATGTTCTCATTTTCTACAAGAAGGTTCATTTTAGAGTTGTAAGCCTACCATAAAAATCTCATTGCTCAAGCATTAGTATCAAAGAAGTTATTGTGGGTTTTCGGTGGAAAAAATTGCAGAAAAATCTTCAAGCTCATTGTTGGAGACCTTAGAGTGCCCGAATGAGGTCTAAAAAACTCAACGGAAGGGCATTAGTGTCATTCCAAGCTTGTAGATTAGGATCTAGCATTTTTGAAAAGTGGTTATAATAGCCAATCAGAGTAGCGGTTCATGAGTTATGGCCTTCAGAAGTTGGGCTATCAAAATTTCTAAAATAATTTGTCAAAGATGTATTTGGCTGACTCTATGTGTATTGTTAGGTCTATCGGCCCTAGGTATTAAGTTTAAGAATCTAGAACCTTCCCGAGTGGCATAAACTACTTATTTAAGAAAGATTCAAACATTGTCCAGGATAGCTCTAGGTGATAGTTGATTGCACTGTCTTGCAAATTTCTATGATGAAGGCACCCATTTGGATTAGTATATTGTAATTGAGAATTCTACAATTCTGCATTTGTGGTGGTAATAAGAAGTCCATTTTTTTTTCTCACATTTTTTATTGTTCCTTTGTTTTCATTATGAGTTTATGGTATTAAGGGGAGTCCCCTGCATCAAGTAGTATCAGAGTGAGAGTTCTTGAGCATGTGGATAGATCATCGACTGTGAGGTAGTTCGCACCAGGACTATGGTTTGGGCTGAGCATGTAGACAGATCACCGATTGTGAGGCAATTTGCACTAGGGTTTTGATAGAAGCATGAAAGTGCCTCCACAAAGAGAGTGTGGAAGAAGAGCTACAAGTGTTACACTTGAGGGTTTTTGAGCCCTCCAAAGATAAATGCAAGCACTAGAAGAACAAATGTGTAGAGGAATGAATCTTCCCATAAGAGATGAAAGTGAGGATGAGGATGAAGTAGAAGAAAATGCTGAAGCGGAGGCAGTTCTAAACCTAGAGGAAGAGAGGCTTTTTAGGGCCATCTCCAAGATTGGAAAAAGACCTAAGTTTTAGGTTCCCATATTTTTTAGGAAATCTTAACCCAGAAGAGCTGATCCATTGCATCAATGAACTAGAGGAGTACTTTGAGTATGAAGATATTGAGGATCCAAATAGGGTCAAGTTTGTGAAGGCAAAACTGAAGGGACATGCAAAGATTTGGTGGCAAGAGGTTCAGTTGGAACAAAATAGAAAGGGAAAGGAAAAAATCACCAGATGGGATTGGATGATAGCTAAAATGAAGTGACAATTCGTTCCTATGGATTATGAGCTTGATCTATTGAAGAAGATGCAAGGAATGAAGCAAGTGGGAAAATCTGTTCAAGAGTATATTGAGGAGTTCTACTGAGTTCTCACTAGAACTAGCCATGTAGAAGCTGATAAGGAGAAAGTTGCCTATTATCTTAATGGATTAAGGCCCAACATTTAGGACGAGCTCAGTCTGGATTGAATGAACAATATTAAGGAGGCATACAAATTTTTCCTAAGGGTTGAGTAGAAACTGAGCAAGAAGTTTGACAATAAGAATAGTGGAAGAGGTCATGGTGGAAGATCTAGTGGATGATCTTATGCATGGTGAAAGCACAAACCTGTGTCACCATTTGTGATATTTGGAGGGGTTACGGCCGAAATAGTTTTGGCCATAATCGTTATGGCTGAACAAGTTTTGACCATACATACGTGGCAAGTTTCCTCGTCGACGTGGTAAGCATAGTTACGGTCGAATCACATTCGGCCAAAACAATTTCGGCCGTAACCCCCATGTTTTAAATGACTCAAAATATCATGAAAATAGCCAAAAAGTGATTGACAATAATTTTATACACTGGGGGGTTACGGCCGAAACCCTTTCGGCCGAAAGGGTTACGGCCGAAACCCTTTCTGTTGGAACTACCTATGTGGCATCCTAGGTGGCAGCCACACAAACAAAAATAAGAACTTTTGCAAACTTCTCACTTTGAAGGCCAATTTGATTTACTAAATTAAAGTTTTCTTTAAAACTAAAAATATAGTTTTGTAGGTCTCGGAGTCAAGATTATGATTATGTAATTTTTAAAAAATTTTGATTATGGATAATATGTTATAATTTGAAAATAGTACAAGTAGGTATTTTAAGATTCAAGAAGATGTCTATTCAAAAATAAGAAAAAAATAGTAAATCATGTTCAAAAATTATTATTTTTTAATGCTGCACTAGAGGAGAGAGTCTTCTTCAAGAATATGTAATTTTACAAAAAAAATATGTAGGTTTGATGGAAAAAGTTTGATGGGAGAAAAAAAACTGTCAATTTCTGATAACTTTGACTTTGACTAGTTATAACTTATAAAATATTAGCTGAATTTCAATTTTTCTTTTTTGGTGCACTAGGTATACATGTTGACTCTAACATATTCCAAAATCAGACCAAAATATGAACATTTTCATATATTTGTTTGACGAAGAAAAAACTCTATATTTTTAGCATTTTTAAAAAAATTAAAAATAGACTTTAAAAATTGAAAAATAGATAAAGTTTTCACTCAATTTTTTTCAAAAAAATTACAGACATAAACTTCATCCAATTTCACACATTTCATTAGTTTACATCATCTTCAAATTCTAAGCACAAATGCCACTTTTATGCCATTAAATTTGAAGACTTTAAATTCTGATATCACTTCTCCTTTATAAAAGGTGACACGGGTTTGTGCTTTTACCCTGCAGGTCATAATGATGATCAGAAAAAAAAAGTTTGAGGCTAGAAGTAGCAACTAGAACCAAAGGGAAATCAATTCCAATCATTTCCATGATGAGAAAAATAGAGATCAAAGAGGAAGAGGTACAGGTACAGGACAAGGATCTAGAAGAGGAGGCTTCCGTGGAAAATGTTTTCACTGCTAGGAAGAATGGCATAGAGCATTTGAATGTACCCAGTTCCAAGGAAGGACATATTGAAGAACAAAAGGTTAGGTGAGAATTGTACATGTTGATGAAGATGCCAGATCCTCACATTCTAAAGATGTTGAAAGAGAAGTCCTAGTTAACAGAAGAGTCCCATTGAGTGGTGAGAATGAACCTAATCAAAGGAGTTTGTTTCAAACAAGGTGCAGATGTGAAGATAAGTGTTGTGATGTGATCATTGATGGTGGAAGTATTAACAATCTGGTGTCAGAAATGATGGTCACCAAGTTGAAGCTAAAGAAACGTAAACACCTATGTCCATACTATATTTCTTGCGTGCAAGATGACTACAAGGTCATGGTCAATGAGCAGTGCTCAGTGAAGTTCAAGATTGGAAACTACCAGGATGAGGTACTATGTGATATCATACCTATGGACATATGTCATATGTTGTTGGGTGGGCTGTGGTAGTTTGAAAAGCATGTTGTACATGATGGGCAAGCAAATACCTACACTCTAACTAAGGATGGAGTGAAACATAAGTTGAAGTTGTTGAAGGATAAAGAAGAAAAGGTATGTAGTGCTGCTAGAATATGTTTTGTTGATGGAAAAGAGTTTCTTAAAGGTATGAAACATGAGCATATGTGTTTTGCTATAATTCCTAAAGATAGTAAAGAAGAAGTAGAGGAGGTACCTGCAGAAGTCGTAGATATGTTGGAAGAGTTTTTTTATATTGTATCAGATAATGTACCTTATGAATTGCCCCCAATGAGAAAGATCAATCACCAGATGGATTTGATTCCAGGAGCCAATTTCTCAAACAAGGCAGTGCATAGAATGACACTAGTAGAAATTGAAGAGTTGAATAGGCAAGTTCATGAGTTGTTGTAGAAGGGGTTGATTCAAGAGAGTCTAACCCCATGTGTTGTACCCATAGTATTAGCACCAAAGAAGAATGGAGAATGGAGGATGTGCACAGATTCATGTGCTATCAACAAGATCATGATAAAGTATAGATTTCCATTTCCAAGGATGGATGATATTATGGACTATTTGAGTGGAGCTAAATATTTCACAAAGATAGATCTGAAGACTGTGTACCATTAGATTCGTATCAGAGAAGGTCATGAGTGGAAGACTACTTTCAAGACAAGGGAAGGACTGTATGAGTAGTTAGTTGTGCCTTTTGGGCTAACCAATACACCGAGCACTTTCATGAGGCTCATGAATGAGGTACTGAAGGAGTTTCTAGGTAAGTTTGTCATTTTTTACCTAGATGATATATTGATATTTAGTAAGACATTGGAGGAGCATTTGATTCATATTCACAAGGTGTTTGAAAATTTGAGGGAAGAAAAGTTGTCGATAAACCTGAAGAAGTGCAGCTTTGTAAAGGAGTTGGTGTACTTGGGATTTGTAGTCTCGGGAGAAGGTCTAAAAATGGACCCAGAGAAAGTGAACGCTATCCTTGAATGGCCTACTCCAAGGAATGTGAAAGGTGTAAGATCTTTTTATGGGCTGGCTACATTTTATAGAAAGTTCATAAGAATTTTTAGTAGTATTTGTGGACCCTTGACTGAAACAATGAGAGGAGATAGGAAAGAGTTTAAGTGGACTGTAGGATTAGATAAGAGTTTCAATCTGTTGAAACAAAAAGTTACTAAGCAACCTATTTTAGCACTTCCTAATTTTAAAAGGTGTTTCTAGTAGACCATGATGCTAGTGGTACTGCAATAGAAGTTGTTTTGAGCCAAGAAGGTAGACTTGTTGCATATTTCAGTGAGAAGTTGAATAATGCAAAAGGAAAATAGTTTATTTATGATCAAGAATTTTATGACATAGTTCAAGTGTTGAAGAAGTGGAGACACTATCTTCTTCCCAATGAGTTTGTTTTGATATTGATCATCAAGCTTTGCAATATTTGAATAATCAAAGAAAATTGAACCAAAGGCATTTAAAGTGGGTTGACTTTTTGCAAAGTTATACATTTTTTTTGAAACATGAAAGTGGGAAGTCCAATAAAGTTGTAGATGCTCTTAGTAGAAGACAACTTTTGCTGACAGAAACGTAGATAGAGGAGGTTGGGTTCAAGGAACTCAGTACCTTGTATCTAGATGATCCTAATTTTGGTGAAGCGTGGAAGGCTTCTACAAAACCTGTTACACTTGATAGGACAAAGTGGATGGATTTCATGATACAGGATAAAATGTTGTTCAAAGGAACCCAGTTGTACATTCCCAAAAGTTTAATGAGAGAGAACATCATCAAGGAGAAGCATAGTGGAGGATTGGCTGACATTTTGGTAGAGATAAAACTATAAATTTGGTTGCTGAAAATTATTACTAGCCAGAGTTATAGAAAGATGTGAAAATTTTTGTACAAGGTTGTTGAGTATATTAGATGGTGAAAGGAGTGAAGTAGAATACAACATTGTATCAGCCATTACCTATACTAGAGAAGTCGTGGGAGGATGTCAGCATGGATTTTGTTCTTGGGTTACCAAGGACATAGTGTCTAGTGGTTGATAGGTTTTCAAACATGGCACATTTTATTCCTTGCAAGAAGACTAGTGATATTGTTCATGTAGTAGAGTTATTTTTTAGAGAAGTGGTGAGATTGCATGGTCTACCAAAGAGTATAGTTTTAGATAGAGATACCAAATTTGTTGGGTATTTCTGGTATACATTTTGGAAGAAGTTGAAGACAGATTTGAAGTTTAGTTCATCACATCATCCATAGATTGATGGGCAGATAGAAGTTGTGAATCACAATTTGGGAAACTTGCTAAGATGCTTGGTTGGAGATAAACCAAAAGGATGGGATATGATTTTACCATAAGAAGAATTTGCATATAATAATTCTATCAATAGGAGTACTGGTAAATCACCATTCCAGATTGTATATGGGAGTAGTCCCAGAAATGTTTTTGAATTGAGGAAGTTGGATAAGGGAGAGATAAGTAGTGCTGAAGCAGAGGATTTTACTGAACATTTGAAGAACATCCATGAGGAGGTGAGGAAGTGCATCATAAAGATGAATAAATAGTATAAGGCTAAGGTAGATGTAAAAAGGACATATAAGGAATTTTAGATTGGAGATCAAGTCATGGTTCATTTGAGAAAGGAGCATTTTCTAGTAGGTACATATCATAAACTGAAGATGAAGAAGTTTGGAACATGCAAGATAGTAAAGAGACATGATTCTGGAAATGCGTATGAAGTGGAGTTTCCTACACGAATTGAATATTTCACCAATATTTAATTTTTCAGATTTGACAGAGTACTATGAAGGAGGTGATGGAGATGAATTTGCAAAAATGAAGTGGAGCATTCTAGTACCTAGTTCGACTACCAAGGAGATTGAGGAGATACTAGATAGTCGTATTAGAAAAAGTACTAGAAAAAGAACTTATGAGGAATATTTTGTCAAATGGAAAGGGAGACTAGTTGAGGATTCATCATGGCTAGCAAAGGAGGAGGTCAACCATCTCAATTTTCCTCTGAACACCAGAGACGTAATAGGGTCACTTCTCAAATTACCCCGGGTGTCTAATGCAGGAGCATCCTAGGTGTAAGGGAAATCTTGTATCACCGAAAAATATTTTATTTTCAGCCTTTTCTATTTTAATAAGGACTAGTAAATAGGGTGGTTACTATTTATGAAAATTTACTATTTTTAGTAAGGTTGTCATACAAGCTCAAAATGTTCTCATTTTCTATAGGAAGGTTCATTTTAGAGTTGTAAGCCTACCATAAAAATCTCATTGCTCAAGCATTAGTATCAAAGAAGTTATTGCATATTTTTCAGTGGAAAAAATTGCAAAAAAATCTCCAGGCTCACTGTTAGAGGCCTTGGAGTGCCCAGATGAGGTCCAAAAACTCGATGGAAGGGTGCTAGTGCAGTTCCAAGCTTGTAGATCAGGAGATGGCATTTCCAAAAAGTGGCTATAATAGTCAATTAGAGCAACGGTTCGTGAGTTATGGCCTTCAAAAGTTGAGCTACCGAAATTTCTAAAATAATGTATCAAAGATGTACTTGGCCAACTCTATTTGTATTGTTAGGGTCTGTCGACCCTAGATATTATGTTTAAGCATCTAGAACCTTCTCGAGTGGCATAAACTAGCCTATTTAAGAAAGGTCCGAACATTGTCCAAGATAGCTCTGGGTGATAGTTGGTTGCACTGTCTTGCAAATTTTTGTAATGAAGGTGACCATTTGGATTAGCATATTGTAATTGAGAATTTTGTAATTCCGCATTTGTGTTTATAATAAGAAGTCCATATTTTGTTTCTCACATTTGTTGTTATTTCTTTGTTTTTGTTATTAGTTTATGGTATTAAGGGGAGTCCCTTGCATCAAAGAGATACATGTTTAGAAGAAAAGAAAAAGAGAACATTTACATAGGTACCCCTTCTCCCCTTGAAGAAAATCATAGAGAAAGGGCATGAAGATCACAAGGGCACAACATGACAATGAAATACAGTGATCACAAGGGAATGCCAATAAAATCCTATATATCCACTAATGTCCACCAACATTTAGAGCTCTTCACCTTGTTCAAAGCTCTCCACAATCAATCAAATTAGATGGGAAATGATTAATATTGTATTGTATTTTCTTTTTTTTGTTTATAATCCATATTCGACAATCCATAAGATCTCTTTGTATACATACATACATACACACATATATATACATATATACATGCATGCATAGATACATACACACACACACACACACACACACACACACACACACACATATATACATACATACATACATGAAAATAACAATGCACTTTCTAAGAGTTTATAATTGTTCAACAAAATTAATGTTTTACAAGATAATGCACTTGAAGAACTGTTAGCTCAAGAGCAAGAACATGGTGTTGAAACAATAGAGAAAGTGCTTGACGTAATGAGAGGAAGATGTTTAGAAGTTTGATAATCAAAATTTAAGGCATGATATCAAAGGAGAAGGAGAAGTAGCGGCTTTAGAAAGAGACTACATGACAGAAACAACAACTAGACAACATAGAGAATATTATGGGAGCCACTAGATAGAATAGAGGAAAGTGTTGCAGTAGGTACTTTGACATTGGAAACACCAGTTATAATTGGTATAGTTGCTTATTAGCTAGGTTGATTACTTCATTATTCTATGATCTAATGGTAATGTTATCTATTATGTTGACATACATGAAAATATTACTATTATTCATTATTATATATACACACATATATGAAAAAAACAATGCACTTTCTAGGAGTTTACAATTGTTCAGCAAAATTAATGTTTTACAAGAAAATGCACTTGAAGATCTATTATCTCAGAAGCAAGAATATAGTGTTGAATCAGTACAAAAAGTGCTTGACATGAGAGGCCTGCAATTGAGGGTGTTGATCTAATCTGATGACAGTTCTATAGGAATTAGTAATCAGCCTAGCTAATTAGCAACTAGAACCATTTAACTAGGTTATGGCTAGTTATTTCTAAAAATATCTTTTGTGATATGTTTTTGTCAAATTTCTTGTGAACTCTACCCATTTTTCTTGGTTTTCATTAGTTGTGTGGAGGGTCTTGAGGTAAGTCACTTAGCACAGGTTGATTGAGTTTTATTTTTTTATTATTTGGATTCTAGATGTATGTAGCTAGATGAATTTTTTTGTTGTGCTAAGATGTAATAAGCACCTTAAAAGAGATTTATAAATATACATGTTTAGAAGGAAATACAAAGAGATACTTGTTCAGAAGGAAAAGAAACCAACATTTACATATCTTTCTTGAAGAAAATCATAGAGCTAGGGCACAACAACAAAATCGTAGAACAAGGGCACAAAATGACAAAACAATCGTAGAGCAAGGGCACATAGATCAAAATGGCATGACATGGTAACAAAATCATAGAGCAAGGGCATGACAACAAAATTGTAGAGCAAGGGCATGACAACGAAATACAGAGATCACAAGGGAATGAAAACCAAATTGCAGAGCTAGGGTACAACAATGAGATGTAGAGATACACAACAATGAAATCACAGAGTAAGGGCACAAAAATGAAATACAAAGATCACATCAATGAAATGCACCAACGACAAGGGCACAACAATGTTCAGAGCTCTCCAGCCTTGTTCAGAACTATCTACCTCTTTTGTGCACAACTCTCCACCACAATAAAAAAAATGGGGACTAATTTATGTCATGATTTATTTTTTATTTATATTTATACTCAAGCAGCCATTGCAATTACAATGCAAACATCAGTATTGCGATGGCATTGGGTAAAATTGCAAAAAAAACATTAAAAATACCACAAATTATACTACCATTGCAAATTATTGTCACAATTTGACCCCAAATGTTGTAGTGCAAATACATGATTGCTTACTAAAGTTTTCCCACTAGGGTATCAAAATATCCACACATGCAAACATATTTGAACCCAATACCAAATGTATTTTAATGATCAATGTGTCTACTAAAAATCATGATGAAGATCCAAGGAAAAGTTTTTTTCAGTGTGCTGGAGACTTGAGCTCACTTTGGGATATGCTAGTTAGGACAAAGATCCAAGGAAATTCTCCTATTTGAACTTCACATTATTAGTTTTATTAAAAGTATTCAATCACAACAATTCCATCACCGTAAGCGTAATAATCATTGTGTCAAACAATTGGGTTGTGTTCTTCATGCTTCCACTTTTATCAAATATGTCTATTGATACCTTTCATAGCATTCTCTTCTCCTCGAGCTAATAGGCACTCTGTCATACATTTATTGGCTCTTTTTGCACTCATACATAAATAAAACATGTGCCTTTTAATGGTTACACTCCATGAATTTTGAGTTTTTCCACTACATTTCTTATGGTGATTCCTTCTTCTTTACCTTTTGATGGATAATATACAAGTTGTGAGCCATTATGAAAAAGCTAGAAGAGACATTGAATGGTCAAATAACTGCATGAAATGCCATCTCATGAAATATGCAGTTTCATTTAACATTTTTTATTCTTCATGTTAAACTTCATTGGACTTCTATAGGAATTTTCATATATGATTAAAGCTCCCAACCAATATTGTTTGATTGATTTTGATAGCAAAGTGTCAACATAGTTTGTAGTAAAAGATTCAAATTTTCCAATTTCATATATTCCACAAAATTCCATACACACACACAATATATATATATATATATATAAATATATATAGTGTATTCACATTGTTCTATTCCCCAACCTGATGTGCATGTGTACCTCTATTATGTTTGGAATGCATTATTGAGGTAAAATTTATGGGAGGTGTGCTTTCTAGTTGTTGTGACCCCTATGGTTTCAAGATGTTGTGTTAAATAGATCACATATCGATAAATCAATTAGTTTGTCATAAGCTTGGGAATGGAAGTTTCAAACTACAAAATTTGACACAGCCTTTGCCACTAATATTCCTTTATTGACATCCAAGAGATGTTCTAGTTCTCTCATTACTCTTGAAGAAATAGAATTTTTGAATTGTCACTGTTTGTGACTTCTTCTCAAGTTTTTTTCATTTTATTAGAAACCTATGACTAGATTGGTAGATAGGAAACAAACTTAGGTACACTCTATCAAACAATTCACATTATCAACAAATCCATGTTTGGCATGCCTATCTACCACAACATTTGCAGAAACATCTAACAAAGTTCCTCTATTGTTCATCCTATGATGGATGCCATGCCCTGATCCAGAGCTCACATTTGCACTTTAAAATGTTCCTTTTATGTGTAGAACTAAAACCACATCATTTTCTTCTCAACCAAATTTGGTGTATACCTCATGATCTTCATAAAATATTTTCACCATCTTATGCCTGAGGTTTTTAAATAACATCGATAATTTGCATTTCTTTGCTCTGACAATGACTTGAACATCAATTTTCAAAATTTTTGAAGCCTGTCTATGAAAGAACACACCACATGACTTGTTAGTTAAATAATGTAACTCTATTAAGGATCCATGATGTATACATAACCTTATATGTTCTTGCCTTGTGTGGTGGATTTTGAAGTGACGAATTGAGAAATTTAAACCCAAAGAACATAATCTCCCCTCAAAACAATGTTAGTCATAGAAACTCAAACTCAAACTGATCCAGGTGGATCTTGAAAACCTCAAAAATTTAGCCCACTCAAAATCTCCCAAAATTGGCATCAACACATAGAGCACAGTGAAATGTTCCTAACATAAATTGAAGTGTGTCAAAAGGAGTCTATTTGCTCGAGATATGCTTGATCAAAGTTTGGGACAAACTAGTGAACTAGGGATTGACCAAAAAGGTGGAAATTTGACCATCTCAAAAGTGGTCAACAATGGGTTTCAAATTAAAGAGCCCATCAAGAGCTTTCCAATGACATTCGTTTCATTAAAAATGGAGTTCATATGTGAAAGTTATGATCGTTTAAAGTTGGATGCTAAGGCCAAGTATGATGACATCATGATAGGGTGTCATGAATTTCCATGATTTACCATGATTTTTTAAGATTTTTTAGAAGGACTTTTTGTTTTAAAATGACTAATGTTGTTTTAAAATATAAAATGAACGTATAACCTTCCTATTAATAAGGATTCACTTTCTTATTAAAAAATTTAATAAGAGGCCATAATGTAACTGTGATTTCTATGTAAGGCTTGACTTATAAAAGCCAAAAATTGAATCGGTTAGAATATGAGGGCTATTAATATTAAGGATTTACATGGGAGGTATATGGAAGATTTATTTGTTATTTAAGGAGGAGATACTTATCAAATTTTTTATTTGGTTTTACACCAAATAAGGAAAATAATTTGTATAAAATCGAATTTATTTTCTTGAGAACACAATTAATCCTGGAGGAGGATTTGATAACCCTTTGTAATTCTCAAAGAGGAGAATTTTGGAGAAAATGCTTCAAAAAATTAAGTGAGACACTTAGTAAATTTTCTTGAGAGTATTTTTCATGACCTTATGTCATTATTGTAAAGGCTTACTACTCATTGAGAGAGAGTTATAGTTATATTACTTAGCATTATAAAAAGTGACGAAGGAGCTAGACATGAACATGTTGCTAGAAAGTTCATGTCATCGCAGTGTAGAAGCAAGTAGCAGATTGTAACTCCATGGAAGACCATGGTAATGTATGAGTTGTTGCATCATAGTAATGGAATTGATCTTGCAAATTTGCAGATCCAAAGATGTAGCCAGAGTTTGGTGAACTCCGAAATCAAATCCTTTGTCTCTTGTTCTTTCTTATGCATATTTTGTCTAGTTTTTTCTTTCACATTTCTAAGTATCATCTTCTCAATTCACAAGCAATTTTAGTTACGATATTTATATTTAAATCTATATCCTACTGAATCTTAAAATTCTAAGTGATCCATAACAAGGAGTTTACAGATCAAGTTTGGTAGTAGATCTAGTCTGACAAATTGCAAGTTGTGAGATACTTGGAGAAAATTGAAACAAAGTGAGGCAAGATGGTTTCACATAAGGAAAATCATTTTCCTTTTGTCTTTGATGAGATGTATGAAGAATGGAAGTCTGAGAAACAAGGCTTCTTAAAGAAAGCTAAAGATGCAGGCTTAGCAAAATCTCTTCACTCTTCTTATTTTCTTCCTTGTTCTCTTGGTAATTCTCATAAACAATCTCAAAATATTGGATTGGGGTTGTCAACCAAGATGGGGAACAAAGGAAAGAGCCTTGGAATTGATGAACAAGGTATGGTTGCACCTGTGAAGGTGAAAGCTAGACCTCTTGATGCAAGATTGGGGGTTGGTGAAGGAGAATGCTCCCATGTAGTGGATGCAACAAATTCTCTGAAAGAAGAAAAATCTCAAGAACAATATGAGGGAGGAAATGACACATTATCTTTAGGCAGTGGTGACACATGCAAGATGTCCAAGAGAAGAGCAAACACAAATTCTTCTCGACATGCATGCACCAAGGGTTACCATGAAAGGTATAGAAAGCCTAGTAAATCCAATGTTTCTTTTGATTATAAGAGTATTGGAAATATATAAAGTTTATGTTTTAGAAAACCATGCACATTTTTTGGGTTGGATAACCATAGTGTTGCCAAGTGTTGGAAAAGGATGGCTTTATACAAGAAGGTCAAGTCAACCAGTAATAGGACAATGCATAAAGACTTGTCTCCAAACAAGAAGAAAGAGAAGGGAAAGAAAAGTTGGATGTTGAGAACACCTTGCCCTTATTGTAGAAAAGGTAAACATCAAGAATCTCATTGTTGGAAGCTTCATCCAGAGCTTCTTCCAAAGGACACAAAGAAGATTGTAGTTGATTCTCCATTGGTGAACACTGGGCAAATGAAGAGGCTCATTTATGTGAGTAAAACTTCTTCACTTATGTTTGCAAAGGTGGGAAACAAGGTGATTCAAAGCATGAAAATGATGTAGTTTCTCGTATGCCTAACCATCATGTGCCTCAATGATCATCAATGCCACAACATGAGGATTTGTCATGGAAATCTATTTTGAGGATTAAAAGTATTACTAACTCATTTTCATTATCATCTTTGTATTTTTTAGTGCTACTAATGTGTTGCACACAGATAGTAGCTAGGGTAATAAATACAAAAAGATATGGGAAAATGCAAATGGGTAGCAATGTGATTGCAATTTTCATAATCATTGTACAACTTTTTGGTGAAGCAGGTGCACAAATAAGGTGGATAAGTACTGGACAAGTGGCAAAGTGTTTCTCTCACTTAGTGTCTAATTAAGAACCTTTTGAAGGTCCAAAATTTCCTTTAGTGGGGAGGAATGATCTAGGTGGATCTTGAAGACCTCAAAAATTCAGCCCACTCAAAATCTCCTAAAATTGGCATCAACGCATAGAGCACAGTGAAACGTTCCTAACATAATTTGAAGTGTGTCAAAAGGAGTCTATTTTCTCGAGATATGCTTGATCAAATTTTGGGTCAAACTAGGGAACCAAGGGTTGACCAAAAAGGTGAAAATTTGACCATCTCAAAAGTGGTCAACAATGGGTTTCAAATTAAAGAGCCCGTCAAGAGCTTTCCAATGACGTTTGTTTCATAAAAAAATGGAGTTCATATGTGAAAGTTATGATCGTTTAAAGTTGGATGCTAAAGCCAAGTGTGATGACATTAGCATGACATCATCATGATAAGGTGTCATGAATTTCCATGATTTACCATTATTTTTTAAGATTTTTTAGAAGGACTTTTTGTTTTAAAATGACTAATGTTGTTTTAAAATATAAAATGAACGTATAACCTTCCTATTAATAAGGATTCACTTTCTTATTTAAAAATTTAATAAGAGGCCATAATCTAACTGAGATTTCTATGTAAGGCTTGAATTATAAAAGCCAAAAATTGAATCGGTTAGAATATGAGGGCTATTAATATTAAGGATTTACATGGGAGGTATATGGAAGATTTATTTGTTATTTAAGGGGGGGATAGTTATCAAATTATTTATTTGGTTTTACACAAAATAAGGAAAATAATTTGTATAAAAATGGATTTATTTTCTTGAGAAGACAATTAATCCTGGAGGAGGATTTGATAAGCCTTTGTAATTCCTAGAGAGGAGAATTTTGGAGAAAATACTTTAAAAAATTAAGTGAGACACTTAGTAAATTTTCTTGAGAGTATTTTTCATGACCTTATGTGATTATTGTAAAGGCTTAATGCTCACTGAGAGAGAGTTATAGTTATATTTCTTAGCATTATAAAAAGTGACGAAGGAGCTAGACACGAACATGTTGCTAGCAAGTTCCTATCATTGCAGTGTGGAAGCGAGTAGCAAGTTGTAGCTCCATGGAAGACCATGGTGATGTATGAGTTTTGCATCATAGTAATGGCATCAATCTTGAAAATTTGTAGATCTAGGGACATAGCCAGAGTTTGGTGAACTCTGAAATCAAATCCTTTGTCTCTTGTTCTTTCTTATGCATATTTTGTCTACTTAGTTTTTTTTTTTTTTTTTCCACATTTCTAAGTATTATATGCTCAGTTCACAAGCAATGTTAGTTACGATCTTTATATTAAATTTGTATCCTAGTGAATCTTAAAATCCTAAGTGATTCATAACAAGGAGTTTACATATCACAAACAAGAGCTTCAAATTTTTGGAACCCACATGGGCATAGTTGCCTAAGTGCAATCAACACTTATTATGTGTTGATTAATAACTCAAGATCAAATGTGTGTATGGGATCATACTCACGACAAAGAATAAAGGTAAGGCACCTCTAAAAACCTATAAAAACTCACCTTAAGATGCTCCCACATGCGCGAAACAAAATACCAAAATACAAAACAACAATCTAAACTTTTTTTGTTTCACTTTGTTTATGAGCCTATTTTTGTATTGTATAACATGTAAAAAGCCTATTTTTATAACTGTTGGATGATTTTTAATCAATGGTCCAAATCTCATTTTAGGCAAAAAAATTTGAAGGACACCAAGTTTTAGAGAAAGTTCCTAAAATAAAGACATATGCCTACAATAATATCTATTTAGGGACAAAATGAGAAATGATATAAAGTTCCAAGGAAACTCTATGGAATAGTCCACATTGGTTGAAATTTCAACCAAATCGAGCCCATCAAAATTGGTCAAACTTTTGATCAAATTGGGCTCAAAAAAATTTGAATTTAACAAGACGAAGACACCTTGGTTGAAATTAAAGGTCAAAAACTGACTCGTATTTAATGTCAAAAAAATTTTGGGGGCATTTTGTCAAACATGTCACATGTCTTCTCTTTCTTTACACTTTTTTCATACGCATCTAACATGGTAGTTGCAGCTATTTCCTCAATCATTTTAATTCTTTAATTTTGGATATCCATACTTTGTTGCGATGCTCCTATATTCACATAGGCTAGGAGGTAACAAATTTTATATCTCTACCAATCTCATTTGATTGAAACTTTCTAAATCCTTCATTAACATTTAAATCTACAATTTTTATTTGAATTAATATGCTTTGATCTATGTCCATTCTCTATTGCAAAACCTCATGGAATTTGACCATATACGTAATAATTGCATTTGTTTAAATTTTCTTTTTTAAAAGCCTTTTCAGAAAATCAATTATGAACACACAACTGTCATTTCTTTCTGCAAATAATATTTTATTATAGCATTTTGAAATGGTTTATATTAGTTGTATGTGTTGCAAAATAATAATATTATTTTTTTGAAATGGTTTACATTAGTTGTAGGGAGGATTTTGACTTCCAAGAGACTACATTATAAAGGGTTCAATATGTTGTTTGAAGGTTCCCATGTTGGCAATGATTCAGAAAATGCCCGTACATATTGTAGATTTTCACATTGTGGGAATCAATATATTTGTATGAGTATAGAGGAAGTCTCACATCATCATCATCATCATACCTAAATCTAAAAAGCTAAGTATCTTAAATTATAAAAGAACTTTTTGTTCTTTTCTTCTTACTAAACAAATGGTTTATAATGAATCTTTCCTTCTTTCTGAGAGTTCATACACCAATATATCAACTAAAATAAAATTTGGTTGGATTGTGAGAAGAACGAAGCGAACTGAAGAACACTAGTGAACAAGAGAACCCTAGCTTTTTCTGCATTTTCTCGAGCACATTGGAGTAGTTTTTCCAGAAAATCTAGTTTCCATGGGGGGTTTCTCAGCTTTTTTCATCGGGCATAGAGACTTAGGTGACAAGAAAGCAGAGACAAAGGTTAATGGAGTGATAATAGCTGGCTATAAGGAGTAGGAACCTAGAATGGACGAAACTGTAATAGCTGTTTGCAAGGAGTAGGAACCCAGAATGGATGGTAGCTTTCCCAAACAAATGTGACTAAAGTATGAGGCCCATCTGAAAAATCAAGAGCAGGTGAAAGGAGTTGTACAAGTGGAGTCCAAGCAAAATTTTCAACTCACAAACTCTGTTTCAGAAGGCAAAGATCAGGTTGGCGTTAATGAATGTCTTAATTAGAATAATCATATTGATACAACAATGGAAAAAGGGAATGTGGATCCTAATGAGCCTATGGAAGAAGAAAATCAAGGTAAAACCTTAGAAATCCAACTTCTAGATGACATTGTTGAGATTATTGAAGACTATCAAAACAAAACTATCATTTTGTTTTTCTCTAAAAGGAGTCCCTTCTGAATCAGAATTTTATAAATGGGCTAGGCTAAATTGGGAAAGTAGGGGATGGGAGATTGAAACATTATGAGGTTTGGGAAAAGGATATGTTTCTTGCATGTTTAAACAAGAAGAACATGCTCAAGCTGTGCTATAGTATGGCACTTGGGTAATATGTGGGCAAGTCTATTACTTATAAGCTTGGACATTCAAATTTCACCTTGAAGGCCCTTCATGCTAACATTACCCAATGTGGGTTGAGTTGCCATTTCTTAATCTAGCTTTCAAGCCCTTTTTAAAGGATATTGTGGCCCGGTTGGTCAAATTAATATGGTGTAAACATAATGCTGATAAGTTTTCAAATCTTCGAGTTCACCCAAGGGCATGTGTTGAAGTAGACTTCAAGAATCCATTGCCAGAAAACATTAGACTTTTTGGCCTTGGTTTTGAATTGGTTCAGCCATTAGTTTATTTGAATAAGCCAAATGCCTTTTTTTAGTATCGAAAAGGACACTTTCTTTGTGATTATCCCATTAGGAAAAGTAAATTAGTATAGCTTCTACAAAAGTCTACTCCAACCAATGGCCATAGTCCATCATCTACTCAAATAGTGGGTCAGTTGTCTGCTTCCGCCACTAAGACTGTAGTTATTCCATCAGATCTTCATAATGGTTCTTCTATTGTTTTGGATACTATTGTTTCTTCATGTGAAGATGCATTGATGTCAGATGGTTGGATAATGGCCAAGAAGAGGAAAGATCCACCTGTGTCTTCCTCTCATTCTTTGATTTGGCCCCAATCCAGAGTCTAGGCACCTTCTCTAGTTGCCTCCCCTAATACTCATGATATCTCTCTTTCTTCTCACCCAAACTCTCCTTCTCCCACTGCTACATCCCCTAAAATACATGTCACCCCTCTTTCATCTCGTCATTCATTTCTTGAACCATGCATTAAAAATTCCACCTCTAGTTCTCACTCTCATCAATGCTCACAATCTCCCTCTTCTACCAAAGAATGTGATCCCAAAGATGCCGAACTCAACCTAGGTAATAGTTTTAGTGTGTTGGATCAAAATGACTCAGCCTCTAATGATCATCATGACTCATAAAATATTGTCTTGGAATGTTCAAGGGATTTCTCTCCCTCCTTGCAAGTCCAAGATGAAAGAAATGGTTTCTAAATGGAAGCTTGGTGTCCTTTTCCTTCAGGAAGTAAAACTCAATAGCACTAAGCTAGAAATTGCTTTATGAAATGTTTGTAAAGATGCTTCTTTTTGGTATACATATCATCCAGATGGCAAGGGAGGGGTTCTTATTGGCCTCGCTCCTTGGGTTGCCAATTATGTTATTGATAAAGGTGAGGATCCATCTCATAGTTGTGCTTGGGTTCTTACCTTTATCAATAATCAGCTCCTTGGTCTTTGTTCCATCTATGCTCCCAATTTTTCTAAGGAAGGCATTAAGTTATGGAATTGGATGATTGACATCAGCAGATTGGGTTTTAGGGGGAGACTTCAATATGGTTGAACATCCTTCTGATTGTAGCTGGGTTAAACTAACCAATCTTAGTCATGAAGAATTTAATAGTTGGTTGATATTCTGCAATTCTCTAGGTGTGGTTGATCCTATTTATAACAAACTCTTGTGTCAATCCAATAATTGGTTCACCTGGTCAAATTGTAGAATGGGTGATGATAGGAAATTGAGCAGGCTAGATAGATTTTATATATCTCCAATGCTGCTTGTGGTTTCCAATTCAATGGGAGTGGGTGTTCAAGTGGACTTATCGTCTACTGTTTCTAACCATTATCCTATCCTTTGTAACATTAAGTTGTCTCAAACAAAAAATGTTAATAATTCTTGACCTTTCAAGCTTAATGTATTGCATTTAAAGAATCCTATTTGTATAGCATCTCTATCAAATATTTGGAATTCCCTCTCTAAACCTATGAATGGGGAATTTGATGTAAGGCCACACCACCCTTACGAACTCACAACCAAAAATGCAACAATATGGAGACAAAGAGATGACAAAATGCTTCCCAAGAAATTTTATTATACTTGAAAATCCAATAGAAATTACAATAATAGTTTTGCAAGATCCCTCAAGATCCAACCCATACACTAGCTAGTCTAGATCCATGCTCTGGTAGAAACCTCCAAGATCTCAACTTGTGACCGCAAGCCACCAAGCAACCTCCTTGTTTCTAAACCGCAACCACTAGCTCTTCTTACAAAGTTGCAATTCCACCACAATCTTGCTATAAATTACTTCACATTCGGTGCTCTGTCCACAGACTCATGAAAACTCACTTCTCTGCTTCATCCTTGTCTCCAAGTTTTTACTAAGAAGAGATCACACATTGAAACTTTCACACCTTCTAGCCTTCACACCTTGAAGCTTGACCTTCCAAAGCTTGATTAGAAATGCTCATATGCCTTGCTTATATGGGCACTTACCACCCAATGCATGATTCATCCACAACCTTCTAGAATTCCACCTACACAATATCCACAACCTTCTAGGATTCCACCTAAACAATATCCACAACCTTCTAGAATTCCACCTACACACCTCGATAAATGGAATGACAACCATTTTTATTTATTTTTCTATTTTTCCACCTATGCACCTTAAAAATAGAAATTCCTCTTTTCTCCTTTTTTCTATTTTCTATTTTTTATTATTTTTCTTTCTATTTTTGTTACTTTCTCTCTCCTCCACATTTAAAAAATAAATAAAAATTTACCATGCAAGATGCTCTTGCATCAAACTGCCTCGGTAGATAGAAAAGTGTGTCCCACACTTTGACACCAAAAAGAAAGATCTACAACCATCTTCATCTTCGCCAAAGGTTTCCACCTCAATAGGGATAAGAAAACCAACATGCAAATCTCCCACATTTGCATCCATATGTCAAACACTAGAATCTCAACCATCCAATCAACATGCTCACTCCCAGGAAAAAATTGAACATAACACTTCAATAGCAGCCCCTCATCCATATCAGCAACTAGTGAATCCATACCAAAAATAACAAACTTGACAACAAGATGCTCTGCAACATACAAGTGACCACCAACAACAACTGGATCATCCATGACCGAGTGCTCTGCAATCTCCATGTCAGACTCAACCAACTGATCATGAAAACCAATCTCCATCCCACATCAACAAGGTTAGGAATATCCTCAACAATAACGTCTAGTTGCTCTATAGGTTCTATATCAGGCTCCACAAATTGATCAACAAAACCAACCTCTTCTACCTTGACCTTGTGATGCCATCTTCTCTCTCAAACAAGTCTCTTAACCGTCCAAACAACTCTCTTTTGGATAGGTAGACTCAAACTCCACAAACATTCATGAAATTCCTTCCTTACCTCATTCTTAATTCTATCAGCTAAGCTAGCTTCAAATTGAGTAGTCATCTTAGAAACTTCCTCTCCACTATATCATGGAGTTTTGTAATCATCTCAGAGTCCAATCCTCTCAGAGCCATCTTCCAAGATCTTCGTAAACCCTTTGCAAAAAATCCTTCCCACACTCCTTGTGACAACCTTAAATTTTTTGCAAGTCAGATCACAATGTACCACCTCGCATGAATAATCAAGAACCACATCACAAGTCCAGGACCATGGATCTACAATCCACAACTCTCTACGATCATGCCTCAACAAGATCATTCTTCCATCTTTGCATCCATCGATCCATTTGCAAGCCCTCTGTAATTGCAAGTCAAAACCACAATTTACCACCTTACAACCAAGAGATCTAGGACTCCAAAAAGAAAAATCCACCACCAAATCAAGACCAACTTAGATCTACTTCTCCAACCTGAGTCTTGGTGAAAAATTCCTCATGTTCAACGATCTGTCTACATGCTTAGAAACTCCCACTCTAATACCACTTGATGCAAGGCCACACCACCCTTACCAACTGACAACCAAAAATACAACAATATGGAGACAAAGAGATGACAAAATGTTTCCCAAGAAATTTTATTATACTTGAAAATCCAATAGCAATTACAATAACAATTCTGCAAGATCCCTCAAGATCCAACCCATACACTAGCTAGTCTAGATCCACACTCTGGTAGAAACCTCCAAGATCTCAACTTGTGCTTGCAAGACACCAAGAAACCTCCTTGTTTCTAAACTGCAACCACTAGCTCTTCTCACAAACTCACAATTCCACCACAATCATGTTGGAAACTACCTCACATTCGGCACTTTGTCCATGGACTTAGGAAAACTTGCTCCTCTACTTCGTCCTTGTCTCCAAGTTTCTACTAAGAAGAGATCACACCTTGAAACTTTCACACCTTCCAGCCTTCATACCTTGAAACTTTCACACCTTCCAAAGCTTGATTAGAAATGCTCATATGCCTTTCTTATATAGGCACTTACCACCCAATGCATGATTTATCCACAACCTTCTAGAATTCCACCTACACACCTCAATAAATAGAATGACAACCATTTTTATTTCTTTTTCTATTTCGCCACCTATGCACCTTGGAAATAGAAATTCCTCTTTTCTCCTTTTTTCTATTTTTTATTTTTTATTATTTTTCTTTCTATTTTCGTCACTTTCTCTATCCTCTACATTTAAAAATAAATAAAAATTTTACCATGCAAGATGCTCCTACATTAGAGTCTTGGGTTGAATGGTGGTGTGTAGCTATTTCTCAATGCACTACATTCTTACGCTTCTTTGGCAAAAAAATGGCATGGCAGCGTAAGCGTAAGGAGAAATCACTTTAAGGCAAAGTTGCTTGTGCTAGGAAACTTTTAAATAATCAGCCTAGTAACGTTCACATTCAATCTTCCATTGTTATTGCAGAGGCTGAATTAGGCAAATAAAAATTACAAGGGATAGGGGGCTAAAATTAGATCAAGACTTCATTGGATTAAAGAAGGCAATAAAGGCACCAAGTATCTCTTCAATTACCTTAACTATAAAAATTGAAAAGAAAGAATTGATATGATTAAGGATGAATTTAATATCCCACAATCTAATCCCTCTACGACTTATAATGTTTTCAAGCATTTCTATGAGAAACTTTTTGAGGATGACTATTGGTAAGCTATTCAAGAGGGTCTAGAAGACTCTATTCATGATTTCATCCCTACTCGAATTAAACTTGAGTATAGTCATTACCTAGATAGAAGGTTGACTTTACATGAGCTAGAAAATGCTTTATTTCAATGGCTCCTTACAAAAGCCCGGACAGCGATGGACTTCCTATGGAGTTTTATCAAGCTATGTGGCCACATATTAAGGAAGATTTGTACCACTTGTACTTGGAGGCTATTGAAAAAGGGTCATTGGGTCCTATTATCAATGGTGGTATAATTATATTTATCCCTTAAGGAAAAAAAGAAGATACCATTTTTGGTTGGTGCCCTATAACACTGCTTAATACTTCCTACAAAATCATAGCTGAGGCATTGGCTATTAGAATTAAACTTGTTGTGCAAGAAATTGTTAGACATGAGAAAACAAGGTTCATTGTTGGAAGATTCATCCTTGATAGCCTAATGTTGGCATGGGAGACATGTGAATGGGCCCAACAAACAAGCCAAAATGCTATTTTGATCAAACTTGATTTTGACAAAGCCTACAATAGAATACATTCGAGCTTCATTTTTAGAATGCTTCAATGGTTGGGATCTGGGCCTATTTTTCAAGCTTATTTGCAGATGTTGTTCAAGTATGCTAATGCTCATATTATCATTAATAATATGATGACAGATTCATTTCCACTACAACGATCTATACGGTAGGGTTGTCCTTTATCTCCATATCTCTATTCCCTTATAGTTGATGCCTTAGGATATATGCTTAGCTATTCTAATAACATGAAATGGGTTTCAGGAATCTCAATTCCACATGATGTTGTTGTAATTAACTGACACTATGCTGATAATAGCATGTTGTTTCTTCAAAACACTAAAAAAGATGTACATAATACTTTGGATATTTTATAGTTGTATTGTGTTGTTTCAGGATCCAAGCTGGCCAATGACAAGACTGAATTCTTGTTGGTACAATCTGGTCCAATCCCTCATTAGATCACTAAAGATTGGAAACAAATTAAACATGGGGAAATCATGAGGTATCTTGGTATACCTTTTGGTATTGGGTTACCTCTTTCTGATATGTGGAGATGGTATCTTGTTAGGGTAAGGAATAAACTACATAATTGGGGAAATAAATTCCTTTCCTTGGTTGGTAAAATTTAGGTTGCTAATAAAATCTTTCTGGCAACCCATGTTTACTACTCATCACGTTGGATGCCTTCTAAGATGGGATATGAGGACCTAGTTAAAATTATTCATCAATTTCTATGGGCTAAATGGGATGGTACTAGAGGTTTTATTTCTACCTCATGGGCTCATTGCATTCAACCTAAAAGCAATGAAGGACTGGGACTAATAGATCCAAGAACAAAAGGATTCTATTTGGCATCTAAATGGATAATTATATCTACTCATGGGAATGAGCCATGGAAGATACTCATACAGAATTGTATTGATCTTGCTATTGTGAAAGGTAAATGGTAGCAAGTGGGACAACTTGATAAAGTGATTCATGCCTCCTTTTCAATCAAAGCCTCCTTCTCACTCCAGTCTATATGGAAAGCTTGGTAGCATATTTTTTGTCTTTTGAGCTAGAAAGGAGACTCTCTTCAACATGGCTTTAGCTTTTCCACTTCTTCTATTTGGTGGAACAGACATGTTCATTATCAAAATCAACCTATTTCCTTAATGTTTCCCAAGCACTCCTATCACCTATTTAAAAAAGGAATTAATAGAGTTGGGGACCTTTGGGATTTCCATTCAATGGATTGGTTGCTTTGGGACACACTTAAAACTAAATTTGGTTTGAGTAATGGTTATAAAGCTTTCCTAATTTTTGTCCAATCTCTTGTCCCTTTGGAATTGTCTATGAAATTATGAACCCCAATACAATGTAATTTTTTCAAGGATTGGCGAGGCTATCTTCATATCCCTTTTTTTGTTTCCCTTTAAAGAAGGTTTATTTATGTATGCTTCTTGTGGTGCATGTGAAATATCAATTGAATATTAAATGGAAATGTAGATTTAATGAATCTTTTTGGCTGAAATTGTTTGCTCAAATTTGGAAGACAAAGATCAATGCAAATGCTCAATTGCTCACTCGGAAGATTCTACATTGCAAGCTTCCCATTAAGGATAGGTTGAAATATATAATGGTCTAGTCAATCAGTTGTCCATTTTACTATAAACTAGAGAGCATGAGACATTTTTTTGGGACTACTTGTTTGTGAAGAAGCAGTGGAATTTTGTTTTCAATGATTTGATTGCTATTTTTTATCACAAGCTAAGTTGGAAAGAGCCTCTTCTAGAGGTGGGTCTACATAAAAATATTATTGTTGATGGCGTGTGACAAGTTATATTATTCCATATATGGAAGACAAGGTGTACAACACTCTTTAGTACTCACAATAGTAATCATCTGGAATTTGCACTTTTAAGGCTTTATTTAGACATTTTTTATTGTCTGATATCTCTTTTCTCTCAGCTTTAGGTTGCTACTGAAAAAGATTTTAGATTGGATTTTCAGATTCAATGAATTAGCGCTCAGATTAATCAACCTCTTTGCTAGAAAGAGATCAAAGTAAGGCGTCACATGGCTGCATTACTAAGAGATTGAATTTGGCATATAGTTGCTTCTTGTTTTGCTCCATCTATGACATTTTCTATATGTTGAACTGATATTGTTATTTGTTTTGCTACAAAAATGTCATATGTTGTTTTTTGTGTTATCTTGCTGATTTTCTTGCAGTCCTAACTATAAATTTGTAACTCACATTTTTTAATTTAAAAAAAAAAGAGTTCATACACCTTGTCTATATAAGCATGCATGTTTATCAGAGCATTTGAAATAAAATTTATATCAGCTCTTTGAGTTCATGCTTTGACAAACTTCCATACATTGATACAAATCTCTAATTTTAGCCCACTTCAAAAGGATTATGACAAATATTGTGGAACAAAGCCATATATACCTATCTTTTTCATTAATTCAAAAGCTTTTAGAATTGTTTCCAACAAAATCATTTTGTATATGGTGTAATCATGTTTCTTTGAACTAGAAATTTCTCATATTGCTTAAAATTGTATAGAATAGTTTCTCTTGATACTTTGTAATTTTCAAGACTTAATTGTTTTTGCACTTCCATCAATCATTTGGATCACAAATACAATATGATAATTATTACTAAACTTGAATTTGTGAATAAGGTGTAGTCATTTGCAATTGGTTGTTCACAAAGAAAAATCTGTGACAAAGTTCATTTATGGAGGTACTAAACTATGGCCACACATATGATCATGAGGACTCTTGAAAAACATTGAATTTAACACAATTTAAGAAGGAAAAAAACTTGATGTATACAAGTGCAGCCAACAAACATGTAGAGAATAATGTTTGTGTGAAATTATGTGAATAAGTTGGATTCTTAAATAAATGAAAAGATAATAGGGAAAATATTACATCAAAAAATAATAGTCATATAATGATTTTGATTAAATAATGATTTTTAAAAAGATGAGTAAATCTTATTTAGATAAGGAGAAATATATTGAGGAATCTTTGATTTTGATTTGATTATGCACATTAGCATGAAGAAATGTTTTAGTATTTTTTCTATGAACAATATAAATAAATTAGCACCATCAAGAGGAAGAGAACATTGTCAAATAAAGGTACCCTTGCTCATACTCATTTGGGAATTATTCTTAAATGAGTATTTGATGAATGTGTTTGCTTGCATTATCTTGAGTTTTTACAAAAATGAAACCAAGACTGCATTTTATTTTTAAAAATACTAACCATTTTTTATATGAACCTCATTGATGGTGTTTTGGATATGATGATTAAAAATTAATTATTGTCATTCAATTATTGTGGCACATTTGGTAGTGAAATGGAGATGGTGACAAATAAAACACCATGGTTATCGGAAGAAGAAGTAGTTAAGGGAAGAATAACAGAGTAATTCATCCTACTACTAAAGGAATATATGCTACATACATGTCATATGTAATATTATACGCAATCAAATCTATCAACAAGGGAACCATTTTGGAATTGAATCCTAAACCTACTTATTAATTTCACATGAGTAGGTAGTTGTGAAGCTTGAAGCTTCAATACCATCGTTATATATATATATATATATATATATATATATATATATATATAAAGAGAGAGAGAGAGAGAGAGAGAGAGAGAGAGAGAGAGAGAGAGTAATTCTATTTTTAATGCTACTACAATCTCGCCAATACATCACATGTAAATAGTGGACATGGTACAAGGAAAAAAAGTGTTTTGGTAAGTAAGTGTGGACACTTTATAGATTGTTATATTGACTTCATGATTTACAAAACTATGTCTTTATGGTTGTTAAGTAGTTATAAAAATCAAGAACGGGTACATAGATTGTATCCCAACTGATAACATTTAACTTTAGAACCCGTAGTGGTACTTTATAACCTTGTACTACTCACTTTCCATGATTGATTTCCTTGCTTTATATTGGCAATTATAGTCTTTTTAGGTATTATTCTTGATACTGAAGAATCATTTGTGTGATGTTTTCTATTGGTGATTCAAATTTGTGTCCCTTATTATGCCATCTTTTTTGGGGTTTTTATAGTGCAAAAGCCAATATAATGAAATAAAACTATGGAGGAATATATTACACCTTGTGCACACGTATTCTATTCATGGGTAAGTGCACAAAGTTGCAGTGCCATAAGGGGGATATAAGTGGCTACTTTTTTTTAAATTATTATTATTAAATTTCTAAAATCAACAATTTCTGAACTTCGACAAGAATTTGAAGACAATTACGCTCAAAATTGTAAGATATGACAAAAACAAAAGTAGTAGTCTTTTGAATCTATTTTCTAAACTACTAACTTTTTTTCAAAATGGTTTAGAATTAGGCCCTCAAAAAAGGGGGCCACAAAAAGTGGTACTATTTTTTTAGAAAAAATATAACATAGTGCAAAGTGTGTCCCCTTAAAATTTTGACTTTTTAAAAAAAATCCTTTAATTGCTCTAGTCAAAAGTTACCTAACACTGTGTAGTTTATCCCATATTTTTTGGGTAATTTTATAATGTGTAACTCTTTTTAAAGAATTTTGTAAGTAGGCACATCCCAAAAATGTGAAATATCTATATGCTTCCCTTATAAATTATTGAAAACTAATCTAAAATCAATTTATTTTTCCAAAATGTGTAGAATAGAGCCTAGATTCTAAAAAACTATCTTATTGCAAACTTTGATGAATGAGCTAAAATCTACACCCCAATTAGTAAATGTTGGTTTTTGAGAGAAAATGGACACACTTTCAAAAGAAATTATAGTTGAAAGGCTTGAAATAGTCTAAAATAGAAATAAATTATATAGTTATATAACTAACATAGAGATCTACAATATAATGTAACCTAATTTTATCAATACTCAACTATAAGAAAGCTTGAAGGAGAGCACAGAAGAAAACTCAAGCATTTTTCGTATGCTTGCTACAAAAAACACATCTCACACTAGTTTAGAGCCTCTAAACCTTTGGGTTAGATCTCCAAGGGAAATCTAACACTTAGTCTTGGTTTAATCCAATGCTTTATATAGCATGTGCGCTCTATAGTGCATACATGCAATGTAAAACATCTTTTAATTCAAGGCTTATATAGTGTGCACACACTGTGTAAGCCTTGTATTTCAATAGTGAGGACAGAATAGGGAGGGAGCAAAGGAGATAGACAGAGAGGGTAGAGAGGGTAGAGAGTGAGAAAGAGTGTTGTGATGTAGAACCTAATCAGACTTAAAGGTTTATTTGGTGTGATTTCTCCCTAGATTATTTCTACAAGGGTTTGGGGGCAACAGCCCTATAGGGTCTTGGGATAATGCAGGGTGGGGTAAAGGAGCAATGACCTTGTCAAATTTTTCTGTTGTAGTGTCCTCAAAGGCAAAAATGACCTTATATTGTAAAAGGTGTTGACAAGTATTTTTCTATTGGATGACTTATTGTAGCCATAATTTTTTAAGTAGTAAAATCTTGTATAAGAAGGCTTAGGATTAGGGATTTCATAATGTATGGTGATATTGTAGCTTCTTGCAGTGGTATTGAGTTATAAGGGATTGTAGATTGTAATCACTAGATAGTAATAATATTGAACTTGTTGTTGGTGGATGTAGCCCAGGGGTTGGGTGAACCACATTAAATCTTGGTTTCTTTTGCTCTCTTCTATGCAATATATTATTTTCTAATATTGGTTATATTTGCATGTAACAATTATTTCTATTTGTGGTTAATCCTACAAAGAGTAGATGATAGGGAGGGATTAGGGGATGGGGAGGGAGAAAGGGAGGAGAGCGAGAGAAATAGAGATGCAACTCAAGAGATGGAGATAGAGAGAGAGAGAGAGAGAGGTAGAGGGAGTGAGAGAGATGGAGAGTGTAGGGGATGGGGTAAAAAGTATGGGATGAGAGAGAGAGAGAGAGAGAGAGAGAGAGAGAGAGAGAGAGAGAGAGAGAGAGTGGGGGAGAGTATGGGATAGGATGAAAGGAAAGAGAGAGAGGATGGGTTAAGGATAGAAGGAAGGAGAAATTGAGAGAGAGAGAGAGAGAGAGAGGGAGAGGGACAAAAAGAGAGAGGGAAGAGAGAGAGGGGGGGGGGGGGGGGAGAGAGAGAGAGAGAGAGAGAGAGAGAGAGAGAGAGAGAGAGAGAGAGAGAGAGAGTTCACATAGTGTGTATGCACTTTATAGGGTGTATGCGCTATATCTAAACACCAAAAAATGGTTACAAGGAAAGTTTGGATGCCTACTAACCCATATTCTTTATTTTTTTCTATATTTTGTTCTATTTTTTTGACAAAAAACAAGGGATTCATGGTATTGGAAGCTAGAAAACACCAAATTCAATTATTGGATACACTATTGAAGGGTTTTTGAACATTATTTGTATAGAAAAGGTTAGTGCACTTTTTAAATATTCTTTGTTACTATAGACACAAATTTTATTATAATTTGACAAGTTGTTTAATATATAGTGAATTCATTGAAATTTATATGTTTGAATGAATTGTTATTTAGAAATGGTTAGAAATTTTAATATATGAATAATTTATTATAATTTTACAAGTTGTTTAATATATATTGTGTATTCATTGAAATAATTATAATTTGTATATGTATTTGAATGATTTTTTATTTACAAATTGTAAGTAATTCAGATGTTTGAATAATTTGACATGTAGAAATCATCATCATGCCAAGCAAGAAAGAAAAACTCAAACAATGGAAGAGAGCGAGTGAGATTTGGCAATTAGAAGAGATAAAATGAAACTACTACATGAACAAATAAAATTGCAATGGAATAATGAAGAATTTCCTTTCGAAGAGGAATGAAAACCACCAATACAAAGAAACAAAGAAGACGATTTGGAAAGACAAAGAGAATGAATGATACTCTTACGCTCAAGAAGACAATTTAATTGTGAAGCTACACCATCTTCCAATGTTAGAGTAATCATCTCATGTTGAAGAGACACCAATTTCTATGTCTGAGAATGTACACACTTCATCATGTTATGTTGAAGGCACAACATTGACATATCAAGTAGGTGATATTACATCTTTTGCATCTTGTTGCCAAGGTACATCATCTTCGGTTCAAGTTACACAATTCACTCAACCTTATGTTGATGTTCAAAATGTTGAGGGAATGGAAGAGATTATAATTCCTTCTATAATTCATTTTAGAAGACCAAAATATTTGATTTATATTGATACTAACCTTTTGAAATCAATGCCTAACAAGATTAGCAAGCGTACTTGTCAAAGAAAAGTTAATCATATGTGGAGATTATTCTTTGAAGAATTAAATGTGATAGGTCAATACCATTTTTTTTTGAAATGATGAGGAGTTTTAAATTTAGGCCCATCATGAAGATTCTTGGGCTAAGAACGATGGATGAGTCAAATAAAAAAACATTGTAAAGAATCTAATGAGTGCATATGACAAATTGGGTTCTAAAGCACATACCAAAGATAGTAATATGACAAGACACGTACTTACATCAACAATAGTAAGTACCCAAATGAAAAAAGATTGACTCATGAGAAAGACAAGCAAAAAATTAAAAATTGGTAGAGGTACTCTTAGGAGAGCCATGGTAAGGTGTGAGAGAGTGGACAATCCAACAAAAAATGAGTTATGGACATTTAGCGGTAGACTACCATGAAAGGATAAAGAAATTAGTGAAGCTTTGAAATCATTGATTGAAGATTTTTGGACAAATAAAACATGTGTTTCACCTAATCAAATAGATGTTGTAACAAGGAGGATTAGTAGTTGAAATCACAATCCACATCCAAAACATTTTTTGGACTCAATTCAGATAAAAAAATTTACAAATATTATTGGTATGTATCCTCAAATTCAAATAAGTAAAATATTTTTTGAGATGGGTAAACCTCTTTATGTGAAGATAAATCATAAATGCACAACTTGTTGTAGGATACATATTGAATTTTCTAACCATTTTGATGTTTTAAGGCATATATGTGTGTTTTTGCATTCTAAGTTTGTTTTGTAGGATTGTGACATAAATGAGCCACCTAGATCTTCAAGGGAATTCATATCCAAAATTTTATGTGAAATAAGGGATGGTCAAAAATTTTACAAGTTGTCATTCTTGGATGGTACATGCTTATTTGGCAATTCTTTGCAAATTTTATCAACCTATGAACATATGGATAGTATACATTCAATTGGAAATCATATAGTATATTACAAAAAATATAAGACAATGACATGCTTTAAAAGATGAGAAACATGGTAAAAGATCTGATTTAGTAATTGAAAAGATTCTGGTGTATGAGTTCATGAAATTTTTTTTGAAAATATTATTTACAAGTATGCAAGGCATACACACAGAGATCAATGGCTAGATTTGTAATTCAATTTTTGCAAGGATACATTTCCAATGGATACTATTGTTTCAGTTGTAGACTTCACAGAGAACTACACACTACAACCACAAAATGAGGTGCAAGTGAAGTATAGTTACACTTCTCAACATGTTTCCATATTTGTATACATAACATTCATGCATTCACCTACAAATATAGAGGATGACATGAGGATATTGAGGGAATATCATTTTTACATTAGTGATGATCGATCACATTCTACAGAGTTTGTACATGGTTGTTTTCAACTATTTTATGGAAATTTGGGTAACAAGGGCATACAATATCACCAACACATTATTTAGTCAGACAATTGTGCATTTTAATTCAAGAATGCACAGATGTTTTGTTGGTTGAGAAGGATGCACAAGTTGTCTAGAATGCAATATATGTGGAACTCGATGCATCAGTGAAACCATCTTGCACCATTTCACAGAGACTAGTCATGGAAAGGAAGAGCATGATGGTGTAGACACGATGGTATAGCAAGAAACCCATATAAAAGAATAAGTAATGACAAGGCAAAGGAGAACTGGAAAGATACAAAGTGAGAGCCTTGGGAAAGGATGAGAAGTAAGTCACCTAGAGGCTACTTAAACATGCAATTTTAATAGAGACTCAATAAATACCAACAATACTAACTTGACAATGGAGAAACTAAAAATACATGATGTGCTTCTTTAAACCATTATGGAATACTAGATTCTTGATCACTTTTTGTAGTTTACAGATGTATAGTTCTAGTGGGAGTGGAAGGCTAGCTTCAACTCCATAGACCAGCTCAAATGGAGAAATTTTGATGGTCTTCTTGGGTGTCACCCTATCTTCTTAGAGGGATTCATGTAGTCTTTTGTGCTAGTCCTTCTTATTCTCAAAAACCAACTTCTTCATGATGTCAATCAATTTTTTAATTACTTGATTCTGCTTGACCATTCCCTTGAGGGAAGTAATATGATGAATGATTAAGGTGTATGTTGTTGTCATGGAAGAATTCTATAATCCTTTTAGAAGATAAATACGTAGAATTATCCATGACAAGATTTAGTGGCACCCCAAAACTTACTAGGATGTTTCCTTTGATAAACTTATAGACAACTTGAGAAGTAGTTCTCTTGGAAAGCTTGGCCTCTACCCATTTGGTGAAGTGTGAAGTAATCCGTAGCAGTGATAATGTATAAGTGACCATCAAAAGGAGGATTAATTGGTCTGATGAAATCAATTTCCCTTTACTAAAAGGGGCCTTCTATGACAACTAGCTTCAATGGAAAGGAAGCTTGTTGAGGTTTTCTATAAAACATCCTACATTTATCACATTTGGCCACCCACTTATAAGCATCTCTAAACATACCAGGCCAATGGTAGCACTGCCTCAAAATCTTGTATATTTTAAATGTAAATGAAAAATACCCACCACAAGTCTCATTGTGGAATGTACAAACTCCTAAGTATCTCACCTAAAATAATAATAAAATAATGCAATGTAATAAAATAATGCATTAACCTAAGCAAAATTAAATAAAGTGTAAATAGTAAATACTTATTTACACCAACACCCTCCCTTAAGTACAACTTAGGGGAATGCCCTTAAGCTTACAAAATCTAGGATGAAGTGCATGATGGGTCTCAGATACTAGGCCATGTTAGGTACCCATGTACATAATGAAATTCAATATCTCATAAAGTAGAGAAAGAGGGAAAACATCATGGGAAAAAGCCTCCCCCAAAAAGAGAGATGAAAAACACATACGATGTATGGATGGATGAAGTAATCAAGACCCCCCCATTACGACATACATCCAATATATACATAAGAGAAAAATGAGAAGAGGAAGAGAGATAGGATATGCTCCCCCCCCCAAAAGAAGAATGCCTGGCAGTGATTGCTTTGATGAATAAGCTGATCCAATACTATAGAATGGTGTTCCTCCCTTTAGGAAGAAACAATGCCATGGATACAAATGAGACACTTCTGCTATGCGTGGAAAGAATCCCATAGGTAAGTGATGTCTCTAAAACATACTCAACTAGTTGAAGAACATATCTCAACAAACTGTCTATCTCCTCAACTAATGAAGAAGCCTTCTGCAACGACTGATCATAAGTATCCACAATCACTTCAACTTTTGATGATCAATCATGTAGAGAATGAACAAGAGGGTTAGATGGATCCCTCATGAAAATTGAAGAAGGTGTTTCTACATCAAGAAGAAGAGGCAAACCATCAATATTATCCTCCTAATCTATCACTAATGCTACACCTAGAAGATTGAATGTAACCTACTATGCTAGACCTATCACTGTGGCGCTATATGCATGTGGATTGGATTGATGTAGTGACCTCTCACTACAACTATTAATAGAACCCCACATGTCTAAATCTGTTGAAGCACTATCGCTGGTGTCACTATTAGTTTCCACATGGTATGATGTGTGGAGAGGATTAGAGGACAAGCTTGGTGAACTTTCCTCAAAGTGTACATCCTTCTCTAAAAAGATCTAATGTGTCTCTAGATCCAATAGTCTATATGTCTTCATACTATCTTCATAACCAATGAAAGTACAAGGTCAAGGTGATTGTGCCTTGCATCCCCTGGAAGATATCTTTGCCCATGCAAGATAACTAAAGACTCTAAAGTGTGTTACAATAGGTTTTCTACCGCACCATGCCTCAAAAGAAGTCTTTCCATCTAAGGTTGGATGAAGAGACCTATTAAGAATGTGAGTGACACTACTAATTGCTTTGACTTCTAATGATGGATCTAGAGACTTGGCCTATATCATGCAACTTGCCATGGACTTTAGAGTGTTGATCCTCAATGCTGCTACATCTATCTTATGTAGATTGAATGATGGAGGATTCTGAAGATCAATTCCCTCAAGTTGGCAAAATTCTTTAAGTCTTCTATTCACATACATGCTTCCATTTTCCATTTTTAGAACTTTGATGGCTTTCCTCAATTTCTATTCAACATGAGTCTTGAAGGCTAGAAACTTGTCCAACACTTCATTCTTATGATCAAGAAAGTAGAACTGAGTGTATCTTGAGAAGTCATCAACAAAAGTAAGTATATAGTGACCTTGACTAATAGTTATCACTGAAAAAGCACTTGCTAATACCATCTGAACCATCTATAGAACAACTGGTGCTCTTGAAGACTTCCCTTGTGGATGCATATCAACTAAATCTATTGAAAATTCACCATGGGAAAATTTGAGGTAGACCTTTGACCATTCTATTTGTGCAAAGTTGTTGAAGGTAGCGGAAGGAAAGATGTCCAAACCACTCATGCCATTATTGCATTTGAGAATTGGATTGAGATAACAAGGCCTTTGAAGGAGACTTGGGCACAAAATGGGAGAAAGAATACAACCTTTTTTCATGTTTCACTTTCCCCACTGCAACCAATGAGTCATCTTTTAGACTATGCACCTGTACTAAGTCTGGAGGGAACTCAACTCTATGTCCATCTCCAAGGTAAGTGATTTGGTAGATTTATAGGAGATTAGAACTTAGGTGTGGAACATAGGAAACATTTTGAAACTCTCTATTTTCTATCTCCACATTTCCTTTCCCTTCAACTCCCATTTTGGTATCATCTCCCACAAAGATGTGCAGTACCTTTGACTGCTTCATTGAAGAAAAATCCTCTTTTGAAGAATTTGAATTTGCCTTGAGTGCTTTCCCTTTGCCCTTTGAATCTGAAGATGACCCTTTATCCTTATAAGCATTAGGTAATGGAACATTATGTTTCTTCATGATGTTGGCCAACTCATCAATCTTTTTATGATAACACTCATGTTCTTCATGGCCCATTTTCTTGAAATAGGCACACTTTTTCTTCTACTTATTGTTGTCCCCCTTCTTATTGGAATTTGAGAAAGACTTTCCTTGTTGATTTGATTGTGGTGTTGTCTTTTTTGCATCCTCTACTTCCACTTCTTATTCTTACCCTTTCCTTTGTTTGAAGACTGAGCAGCTGAATCTTGAGAACCCTCATTGTTGGCCACCAATGCTTTAGACTTAGGTGATTTGATAATCCCCATTGATATCAATTTCTTTCCTTCTATATCCAACAAATCAGTATTTTCATCAAAAGAGACTTTCTTATAGGCAAACCCTAATGTAGTCTTTGAGGTGTTATAAGAAGAAATAAATATGGAATACTCCAATGGTAGCTTGTTATGAATAAGATAGATCAATCTGTCATCTTTAATAGGACTCCCACAATCAATAAGATTTTTCCTTAGTTCATTCACCTTGATGATGAAATCATGTATAGAATCAAATGACTTAGGATCTAAGGAGACAAGCTCATCTTCAATTTTGAAAACATCCTCTTTAGAAACTTTACCATATAGGTTTTTGAGGGTATCCCAAGCTTCCTTGGATGTAGAAGATTTCTTAATTTCATACATGATCTTGTCATCAACCCCCAAACATATGTCACCTAGGGCTTTCCTATCCATTGCCACCCAAGCTAAAATATCACTTGCTAGTACATTATCACCTGTTGGTTTAGCAAGGGTACCATCTACATATTGAGAAACTCCATTGTGCATTAAATGATACCACATTTTGATGGACCATGTAGCATAGTTATGTGGAGTTAATTTTGGAAACTTAAATTTTTTTGTAATGTAGAAAATGAAAGAAAATTGTAGAAAAGAAGGAACACAACACCAAGAACACCCCCCCTTTCACTAAATGAAGAAACCCCCTCCCAAAATATATGCTTTTGGCACTTTATAAGTAGTGCAATTACAACGACCACTTGCCAATTTTGGCCTTTGTGGACTTCTAAGTTTTCTTGTTACAACCTCTTGAAAGATTAGAAATGTGGAACTTCACAATGTACAACAATTCTGAAGCAATACAAAGAAAAGAAAGGCCCTATTTCTAAAAGTGACTTTTGTCCACACAACCCTTCAAACTAACTACAAATCTAGAAGGTAGACAAAAAGAAATGAACTTTCAAAAAAAATAGAACCTATTTTTTAGTCCAGATGTGCCTGTATGAAGCATTTGAAGTTGCAAAATGTAGGATTACACAGGTACAATTTCCAAAAGATGTAATTTCTAACAAATATATGCACCAAAACTAGAAAAGAGCTACACCACTAAATTTTTTAATAAATTCTACCCAATTTCAAAAAACATTACACCTGATTTGGAGTCTGGATGACTGAGATATGGCCTCCCAAAGTTGGACTACAAATTCAAAAATCAATTTGGAGAGGTGTTGCATAAGCAAAAGATGGGGTTAAATTTGATGGTCATACAACCATTGCAAAAATTCTAATACACCCTAAAACAATGATCAGACGACTATCAAATTTAGGCTCGTAGATTTGATGATGTCAGCAAAAATGAGTCCCCTTGATGATGTCAGCACCGTACAGAGAAGTATGTCCTGTCATGTGTCATGTACAGACTAGCTAACTCAAATTGTTTAGATATCCATGTGGATGGTTGACGTGGAAGCTGAGTCACTATACAGTCTACCTGCGTGTTATGCTGACATGGATTGACGTAGGTGGTTGATTACTATCCAACTAGGACACCACATGGCATGTGCATAGTGGCTAGTGTAGGGTGATGTGTCACCACATATGCTACTGATGTGGGTAGGTAGTTTTTGTACATGTCATTCACATGGATGAATTAAATTATGTCACATGGCTGATGACTGTGTGCATGCAGACATGAGGCGGCGAGCCCTATCCACGTGGGCTATGTAGTGTATGTTGTGTCCAAGTGAATTAATGAGCGACATGTGTCTACTACTCTACATGGCCACAAGTTCATCGAGATTTAGATGCCACAATTCTTGCACTAGAAAGCATTTTAATAGTCACCAGAGAATAAAGCAAGAGTGGGAGTGATGTAATAGTGAGCGTTGATTTTTATTTCACAGTTGCCAGATTTTTGTTGCGAGGTCAGAGATTGGAGATCCTCACTGGTGATTGGTGAGACTTAGTCCCACATCACTTACACAATGATAGTGGGTGTTGTTTAAATGCCCACCAATGTAGAGCTAATGCCAAATGAAAGGTGTCATATTGTGTGCAAGGGCTGCTAGTTGGATTATGTCCATCGGGTTTACTTGGTTGCTCAATCGGAGGTGACCAAAATGTTTAGCATGTGGCCTTAGCTAGATTATATGGTACAAAAATTGATATAATGTGCGCTAGTTAAAAAATTCTGACCAAATTTGTACGGCCGAGGTGTGATAGCCCAGTTCTACAATAAAAAATTCTTTGACAACCGAACTGGGCAAAAAAATTCTCTAAAAATAAAATTCAAAAAATAAATTGTAGAGAATTAAATTAAAAATCATATCTAAACAATGATTAAATAGATCGATTAGATCATACCCGATTTGCAAATTAGGGCCTTCGGGTGCTAGTTTGCAAAAAAAATTGCCTCACAATCAACTTTCACTCAGCATAGGAAAACTTATAGTTGATCTACATCGAATCGATGTTTTGGATGTAATGGCGAGGTTAGATCTAGCTCTAGATGCTCCCAATTTTTGTAGATACTCTAGATTCAGGTCGAGGTGCTGAAGGATGAACAGTCTTGAATGGGTATGTGTAGAGAATCTCCCCAAGCTCTGATACCATGTAAGAATTTTTCTTAGGGAAGAATTCACCCAAGACCAAGGAACTCAAACACAAGCACAATAGTAGACCAAGAATGAGTATGATCAGAATGACAATATATTCATTCAATATGCCATATGAAAGTACACTAGGAGTGCCTGTATATAGAGGCTTCTAGAGAGCTTCTAGAATGCATAGAAGTTAGCAAAATGATAAGTCATACAACCAGGCACATGTCCACTAGATATGGGTTATCCTCCATTAAGCATGGAAGTAAGTGCAATGATGAGAGAATAAGCCTACAATGTTGTATCATGAAAATTAGTGTTGTAGACAACATGTGCTAAAAAGGGAGTGTGAATAATTGTGTTGTCTACATGACAACATAGTGAATGATGCAAACTCTAGTGTTGTAGACAACACGTGCTAAATTAGAGTTGCGTACTTCTATGTTTTCAACATGACAATTCATGAGAGTACACAAACTCCTAAGTATCTCACCTAAATAAAAAATAAAATAATGCATTAACCTAAGTAAACTTAAGTGTAAATAGTAAATACTTATTTACACCAACACAATACAATAAGTGAAATCATCCATCATAAAGTTATAATCATCTATCATAATGCACAAAGATAGAATGAAAGGAAAAGCAGACAAGAAACTCCAGCCATGGCAACACCGAATAGATCTCAATGGTAAGAGTAAACATCACTAACACTTGACCTCATGGTAACCCAAAAAGGTTCACTCCCATTGCATCGAGGAGATAGTCTCAAGTCCCAAATAGGATATCAATCCCAAAATCAAAAGTAATATCTATGTCTAGGAAACCCTAAAAGTAATCTAACTCAAAGGTTCCAAGATAAATCAACATCTAGACCCAGAGGCAACAAAGACATGTAGGGAATCTACTATATAAGTAGACAACTGTCATCACACAAATTAATGCTAGATTTACCCTGGAAATCTAACTTGACCCCTGCCCCCTAGTGACTCTATGCGGCAGTAGTATCCTTTTGTACTGAAAGGCATATTAACAATTCATGTCACAACTAAGCATTCTCTCTATTCCCATCCTAGTTTGTACTAGCACTCAAGGCATGGGTGAGAACATACAAAGACTCTTATTCTATTCATTTTACTCTCATTTAGTATAGTTTTTTCACTTATTAAACAACTTATAATGGGTTACCCTGGTAGCCACTTTGGGCCCCAACCTCCATTGCAAGCCACATCTTGACATTACATACAAATAACCTACCCTAAGCTCATAAAATCACAAATCAAAGAATCATACTATTTCACCATAGTCCTATAAAAGTGATTGAAAAACATCAAAAGATAATTCACAATAACCCACCAGTTCTTTATAAGCAATTGGAAAGCATCCCAAAAATACTAATCAAAGACTCAAAAAGGTTAAGTCAAATATATGATAACATTCATCTCGTTATCCCACAAGGACATTGAAAGCAATAAAAAACAATATAACCAAACTCATCATAGAGCATACCAAACATGTTACCATGGTTGAGTTTAAAAGATCAAGTTCAAATCATCACAATACCACAATCACAGAACTCTCAAGCCTTTGGTAGACATCCTAAAACTGGTCAACACTAATGCAGGAGCATCTTGTATGGGAAATTTTATATTTAAAAAAAAAAAATGGAGGAGAGAGAAAGTGACAAAAATAGAAAGAAAAATAATAATAATAATACAAAATGGAAAAAAGGGAGAAAAGAAGAATTTCTACTTTCAAGGTGCAAAGGTGGCATAAATAGAAAAATAAGAAAAATAGTTGTCATTCCATTAATCGAGGTGTGTAGGTGGCAACTTAGAAGTTTGAGGAAGGTTCCTTAAATCATGCATTTGATATTTGTTGTGATCCATAAAGGAAATGTAATTTTCTAATTAGGCCACATGGTGGTGCTTAGTCATATTTAGGTGGAATTCTAGAAAGTTGTGGATATTGTAGAAGGTTGTGGATATTGTGTAGGTGGAATTCTAGAATGTTGTGGATAAATCATGCATTGGGTGGTAAGTGTCTATTTAAGTAAGGCTTATGTTCATTTGTAATCAAGCTCTTTGAATGTAATCTCTTGTAAGGAAGCTCGAGAAGTAGAAGCTCTTAGTGAGAAATCTCTCTTATATTGTAAGAATTTGGAGTCCTTTCATTTGGAGAATATTGTAAGGGTATTCAAGTATTAATAAAACATGCTTTGAAGAATTTTTTCATCTCTTTGTCTCCATCTTGTTGTGATCTTGGTTGTGAGTTGGTACAGGTGGAGTGGCCCTTCATCAATGGTATCAAAGCATACCTATATTAGTGGTATCAGAGCGGGAGTTCATGAGCATACAGACAGATCACCGAACGTGAGGCAGTTTGCACTAGGACCTTGAGTTGGGTGAAGTTTGTCAAGAAGCTCTTGATTGTGTAGACAGATCGCTGACTATGAGGCAGTTTGCACAAGGGTCTTGTGTTGCACTAGATTTGTCTTCTAAAGACTTGATTATGGAGAAGAGAAAGAAGAAGATGACTTTTGTGATTGGATGGATTCTAAGGATTCCTCGACTTGAGAAATTTAGAGCAAGAAATCAACAGTCATTGGTAGTTGATTTGCAGAAGAAAGTGAATGAATTAGAAGTTGAATTGCAGAAATGAAGAGTGTGTCACCAGAAAAGAGATGTTGATAATTCCTTGTAGTCAAAAAAGAAAAAAAATCCAGTGGAGTATCCAATATGTGGTACAAAAGAAGAGCAAGAGGATGAAGAGGAAATTATTTGCGAACCTAAAGTTGAAGAAGATGAAAGAGAAGAGGAAGAGCATGAAGATGACAAGATTTACGAACCTGAAGTAGATCAAGATGATTTGAAGATTGCAGCAATGGAGGAAAAGTATAGTGCCTTAGTTGGAGATCAAGAAAGTGGAGTAGTTACATGCAACATGAAAGAGGCAAGCAAAGATGAAGATGTCAAACAGGTAAATTCTTACGAATCATGGGATGTTGTCTTTGAGATGAGTTTGAAAGATATTGATGATGGTTTGCATGAGGATCTTGTTAGTCATGTGTGGCATGCAAAGCAAGATTGGTATGGTGTTGCTAGGTTTATTACAGGTGTGATTAATTCAACAAGATTGGATGAGGATGAGAGTTATACTTGGATAGAGTTCATTGCAAAGGAGTATTTTCAGTAGCAAACATTTGTTCCAACTAGGTGTTGGAAAAGAAGAAAGAAGGAAATATATTGGCACCAGATACTTGTTCTAGCTAAGTGTTGGAAGAGCAAAAAAAAAATTTTGTTAGCAATGGCTACTTCATTTTGTGAATCCATATTCACAAAAAAAATTTCCTACCATGGGAGTCGGATGCAGGAACATCATGCATCAGAAAAAAAAAAAAAAAAAAAAAGATATGGAAGATTTGCATGTTGGTTTTCTTGTCCCTGTTGAGGTGGAAGCCTTTGGTGAAGATGAAGATGAAGATGGTTGTATATCTTTCTTTTGGCGTCAAAGTGTGGGACACACTTTTCTATCTACTAGGGGAGTTTGATGCGGGAGCATCTTGTATGGGAAATTTTATATTGAAGAAACAAAAATTAAAAATTAAAAAATTAAAAATGGAGGAGAGAGAAAGTGATGAAAATAGAAAGAATTTTTTTTTAAAAATAGAAAATGGAAAAAGGGGAGAAAAGAAGAATTTATATTTTCAAAGTGCAAAGGTGGCATAAATAGAAAAATAAGAAAAATAGTTATCATTCCATTAATCGAGGTGTGTAGGTGGCAATTTAGAAGTTTGAGGAAGGTTCCTTAAATCATGCATTTGATATTTGTTGTGATCCATAAAGGAAATGTAATTTTCTAATTACACTCTAGTCAACCCAAACCCAAAACATAGACAACATACAGATAACAGAGTAGTTTGATAGTTTGGTTTGATTTGAAAGCACATAGATGAGTTAACAGTAAGGTTTTAGTTTTCATTTTCAATGTAAGCTTTTGAGTATACAATATTTGCATTTTAACCCTTACTATTTAGCCCATTTCTTGTATATGAACAAATTGCACAATTACCTTTATCTTATTATAAGTTAAATATCCTAAAATAATCTAAAGGTAATTATTTATTAAATTATTACAATAAATATTATTGATTTTCAAATAAAGTAATTACAATTTGATTAAAAATCAAAATTATTAATAGTAATAATAAAATAATTTTAAAACTTTATTAGATAATAATCATTATTAATTAAACTAAATTTAATTTAATTAATTAATAATTTTAAAAATAAACTATATTATTATTATTTAATCATTAATTAAATTAATAATAATAAAACTATTAATAAAAATTATTAATAAATAATAATTAAAATTGAATAACATAAAATTTAATTAAAATTATTAACAAATAAAAAAACGTGAATTACTAGCACATTTTAGGCCAGCCGGCCATATATTGATACGACTGCAGTCATAACACCTATGGCTACTATCGTAGCCATGCTGCAACCATAGCAATTATTAACTGTTGCTACCGCAACACTATTGTGAGCATCAGTTGCGACATTAAAGTCACAAGGGATGGGAGATGGGGCGTGGAGCCCGCCTCCCCCCTACATATAATTTATATAATTTTTTTGTTTAAATGTTTTTTTTGTATTTTGTTTTTAATAAATTTTGTTTGAAACAATCCATCAACATTATATATATATATATATATATATATATGTTCTATCAAACACTCTGATAGGGAAAATACAACAAACTAATCGAATTTTAAATCTAAAATTTCTATTTTTTGTGAAACCCTTCCCAGTTTAATTTATTAATTTTAAATCTACTAAAAGAGGGTTCTAATGAAATTTTAATCTTCACGTATACAGATGAAATCCACATGCATACCAACAATTTCAAAATCCAAAATTGAAAAATTCATCACAATGAAATTCAAATAAACAATTCATAACCATGAAGAAGACAAGAATATTAAATAACATAATTTAACTAGGTGAATAAAACACAATGATCTACTTGTTTCTAGTGCTAAATTTGCAAACACCCAAAAGATTATGAGAGAAATCTTTTCTTTCAAAACCTTCTCTCTAAAAATTCCTTCTCCAAAATTCCCGGTCCCCCAAAAATGAACCCTTAATTGCTAATAAGGAGTTCTCTCCTAAATTTGGGGCACTAATTGTGTGATCACCAAAGGGAACTCCTTGATCACCACTCTTTAACTCTTTATTAACTTTTCTTTTATGTTTTCGTTCATGCTTATTGCAATATAAAATATCTTTATTTAAATTTACTTGTCTTCTCTTGTTTAATTAATTTATTATATTTTAATCTCATGCATACACTTTATGCAATTTAATTAAAATAAACTTTATTAAATAATTACTTACTCTCTCTTATTAATTTTTGAAGCATTTTTAATATAATATTTATTAACTTAAATAATAATATTTAGCATTTATTTAAAATTGATCTTCTAAATATATTATTATTAAATTAAATAAATATTACTACTCTCTCAAAATAGATTATGATTTTCTCTTATAAATTTAATTCTTTTTTATTCAATTAATTTATCACTTAGTTAAATATTGAAAATATCATAATAATTTTCCATTAAATTAAATCATTAATTTAATCTTTTAATTTCACTTAATTAATAGAAAAATCCCCAAAGACCTATAAGACGAAATACGAAAACCCATCATAAAATACCATATAAAAGATCAAACTCAAAGATTATAATCACGAATTTATGTCATGCGATGCATTCGAAAGGGTAATCATCTCAGATACTTGTCCGTATTTTCTAGAACAATTGGTTTAAAGGTTTAGGATTTGAACTCAAGAATTTATCTCCCCTCTCTTACCATTGAGATATTACGATAGGGTACACTCATCCTAGCAATTCAAGGAATTTGATACCTGGTACTTGCAATCTACATAAAATCCATGCATGTAAAAGTTCATATTTATTAAACTAAACAGATAATGGTAGGAAGTGGTGCATCGTGTAGATCCTGACTAGCAGGTGACTACGACTCCCTTCCTTAACCACATCAAAAACATCATACATAAAGGAAATATACACGCACACCATACACATGCAGTGTGCGGTAAGTATCCATAAGAAAACACGTATAATAATCCATCTAACTAATCATCATCAAATAACTAGAATCACTATAATAATCATCATCAAGGTATAATCATGCATAAAAGAAGTAAATAGTATCAAGTAGTCTTATCATAAAATCAATTAAATATGAAACAATATCTGATAATCTGAAAGATAATGCTACTAATCATCAAGCATAAACTGGCCTAAAAGAGTTTTGCAATAATAATAAAATGTAAACTAGGGGTAGACACTACATGAGGTCCCTTTTCTGCTTGTATGTCAGTCCATTAGGGAAATCTTTGTAAGTGAGAAAATAGGCGATGTTTGAAAACCAAGGGTCTTGGAGACTGACCATTAATGCTCTTGAGGATTCTTCTTCTTGACTTGAGTCTTGGTTTTTTGCAATTACTTTGCATACGCCATTTCCTTGCACCAATTTTTTTGGCTTCATTTCAATATCATACTCTTAAACTTTGGTTATCCATACACCTCTAGTGTTACACCCTATTTCTTGTTGGGTTAATATGTTCTTGACAACTGAATTAAGTATATATACAATAGAATGAGAGTGTAAGACATATAAACTAAAATTCTTGAGGGCTCTTACTACTGCATAGGTGTGCTTTTCCATTTGAGAATATTTCAACTTATGCTCCTTGAGAGGAGTTCTCATGAAAGTAATTGGTGCTTGAATACCTTCTTTGTTTTCATGCATGAGTATTGTAGAAAGTGTGTGATCTGAGGCATAGCAATACAATATGAATTCTTTGGTGTAATTCAAGTGGACTAGGATTGGATCTTTGACTATGGCATCCTTGATTTGATCAAAATCTTTTCTCCTAGGGTCATTTTATTTGAAGCTTTGGCTACCCTTCATCATGTCAACTATGCATTTGATGATTTCAGAAAAATTATGGACAAAGCATCTTAGAAAATTCACCTGTCCAAGTAATGACTTGACTCAAGATTTACATGCCAAAAAATTCAATTTGTGGATGGCTTTAACATGCTCAAGGTCAATTTTTATGCCTTCTCGGGAGACTATATGACCTAGTAATCTGCCTTCAATAACTCAATAAATGGACTTTTTGGGATTAAGTGAAATGCCATGTTCCCTACATCTTCTGAACACTTTCTCTAGTTCTCTTAAGTGATTTTGTCTTTTCTTGGAGAAGAATGTCAAATCATCTAAGTATATGATAATTGACTGCCTCACAATAGGTGTATCATTGTCATGCTCTAGGCCATGCTTAGGAATAATATATTCAAACTAAGGACAATTTTGCCACTATGAGGTGCATTTAATCTTGTCAACCCAAGGATGTATACTTGAAATGGTCGGCACAATATGTGCACTAGGTCTCTTAATGAGTCACTAAGATTATGCTGCAAGAAAGTAAAATGCAAGGAAAAGAAATTACAGTATTGCTACAGGAAACTAACACACTTAACTCTATGAATACTAGAAATACAATGAAAGGATAACTAATATTCCAACTTGGTTCATCCACTATAACTGTTCTCACATATGCTACAGGAACATTCACAAAGTGCGATGCTATAGGAAGGAACTTACAACTTCTACTTATGAAACTAAGAATGCTTGGAAATAAATCTATTCTATCCTAGTCTAATCCACCTTCCAAATGGGCCCCCTTGGTCAGCTTCACTAAACTACTAACAAAAAATAGAAGCCAAAAACTATTTCATTAGATTTCATAAATTCATTACATAACACAGAACTATAAAAACACAACTGTAAAAGTTAATAGTCTATTCTCTTAAACTATTTCTTCTAACTGGTTCAAAAACTTAACACACTTGGGTCGATTCCTATATATATAGGAAATCAACACTTATTCCATAACAGAAAATTAAATGACCTAGCTTTAAATCTACAAGAGAGAAAATAGGAGGATAACAACTGAAGGTGGGAAGAGGGAATAACAGCTTAAGGTGGGAATAATAAAGTCTAAACATCCGCTTGCCAAAGAATAAATGTAGAGAAGATAATAAGTTTTCATAGCTTCTCCTTACTCGGTATCGTGTCTTATGGAACCGTTGCACCTTTCATCCGCCGTGGTTGCTCCTTAGCATTCTCTTCTCCTTGAATGTTGTTGGTGCTTAGCTTTTGAATTCCTCCAATCATCTTTCAATCTTCATTAACATGTTAGTTTCAATACAAAGACATGTTTGCAAATAAATATTTATCAAATTAAAATCAAATATAAGAACGCACATTTTGATAACTATATCAAATACTATACACTATATATAATATTAGCAAAAGATGGCATAGTTTCTACCCATGGTTTTATCATAGGTTCGGTAAACATAGGTCCACAAATGTTTTGAGAAAGATAAAATAGAGTATCAACAAAGTATCTTAAAACTATCATAAAATAAAGGCAAATTTTGGTCTCATCATCTATTGTTCTCAAGCATTGCACTTCCTTGTTAATGACCTGAACTCTCCAATTTTTGTCCTTTCTTTTTTGTTGCTCTTGAAAGTGTAGTAAAATCCTCTAGTTCTCTCCCACACTTTCCTTCTATGATTTTCCTAAAGTTTTTTGAGTCTATCAACATTAATTTCATACAAAGGCCACAAGAGCATTGGAGGCTACATGGTTAGGGGACACCATAACTTTGGCCTAGCCTGCTTCCCTAAATCTAAATATTTTGGAACCCTGTGAGGTGTTGCCTCCAGGTTGATGGGACTGTGTGGTTTTAAATTTTTAAGAGATTCAAGTAGTTTGGCCCATCTACTCCTAGCACTAGTCATATTTCCTTGTATAGTTGACTGCATCCTTGTGAAGTGTAAGCTAATAATAACTAGTTGTCAAGATTTTGAAAGTTGTTCTTTTTGCTGCAAAGTGTCCTCTACATGGTTCATTATGACATGCATGTAGAATTTCATATGTCTCATCTTTTCTCACACATCTTCTCATAACTTGATTAGGTCCAGTGTCAAACAAGAGATTATCTATCTAGGAGAAACAAAAACTTTTCTCCACAAGAAGCTTCTTTTCCTTGTAAGAAAAATGTGCTAGTATCTTATTGGCTACAATGTAGTTAGCAATGTCTGCATACCATGGAGTTTGAACAAAAATACAAAACAAATGCTCATCCAGAAATGCATCATCTACCAAAGTAGTGTCAATATCATCATGATGGATTCTTGATAAATAATCAGCTATAACATTGGCTTTTCCAGGCTTATCAACAATAGTTATATCAAATTCTTGTAACAATAGTAACCATCTTGCTAACCTACCTATTATAGTAGGTTTGTTCATGAGATATTTAATTGTCACATGATCAGTATGAACAAATATGGAATAGCCAGTTATGTAATGCCAAAATTTGTTGAGGGCATAAACTACTAATAACAATTCTTTTTCAGTCATATTGTAGCTCAAATCTGGTCCATGAAGGCTCTTACTGATATAATAGATTGCATTTTCAAGATTCTAGAATTGTTGTGCTAGGATTGTACCTATGGCATAATCAGAGGCATCTGTATATATATGAAAAGGTAAATTCCAATCAGGGCCTTGTAAAACTAGAGCTGTAGTCAAAAGTTTCTTAAGCTGTGGGAAGGCTTCATCACATTCGGATGTCCAACTAAATTTAGCTTCTTTTGTGAGTAACTTATACAAGGGACTAGCTATTTTTCTATAAAAAATTATGAAATGTCTGTAATATCTAGCATGACCTAGAAAAGATCATGCATCTTTTGATTTTTTAAGTATGGGAAATGTTTGAATTACCTCTATCTTAGCTAGAACCACATGTATTCCTACAACAGATATAAAATGACCAAGTACTACACCTTCCTGCATAAGCATGAAACACTTTTCACTATTAAGTGCCAAATTATGTTCTTGACATCTGACCAAAACCTTTTCAAGATTCACCATTGCTTCCTCAAAAGTGACTCTAAATGTTGTGAAGTCATCCATGTAGATTTCCATGCAATTATGTGATATATGAACACATGAGTCTCCAAGGAATCTCCTAGAGGAAATACAAGAAAAGCCGCCTCCAATAGTTGATAAGCCATGTCATCTAATCCAACCATGTGAAGTAGTTAGTGATGAAGCTTCCCCATCTATAATATCACCCCCATCTCCCATAGCTATCATCCCCATACCATCCATCAAGTTGCTTAAAATCCTTCCACTTCCCGCAAGAATCAAATTCCCACCACCCATCGAATCACTCCAAATCCCATCCACATCTCCTCCTCCAAGCATTATCCAAATCCCATATAATGAACCTCATGCATCCACTCCCATCCATTCCTATGAAGATCTTGTCCAAAAGCATGTTGAAATATCCTCTGATAGAACAGCAGATCTCGCCATCCCACTTATTCCCCTACATGATCCACTTTTACCATCCCCTCCATATCTAAATCCTACCATCTTACTTACTCCATCTCAAGATCCCTTTCCCTCAGCCCACCCAACTCAAGATCCTATCCTCCCATCTCCTCTGCTTCATGATCATACATCTCCCATAATCTATGATGATAGATCCATCAAAAAAGAACTAATTATCATATCTGAAGCTCCAACTCCTTCAGCTAGTAATGGACTCACATCTTGTGTTCCAAATAATGAACATCATATTGAAAAAATAAATGAAAATGTATTTCTAGATGTTGGTATCCCTGCTATTCATGCATGGTCCCAAGTCCTTCCATCTCCACCCCAAAGTTCCCATCCATCTTATTCTGCATCTATTTTGGGCCCTCGTCCTACTCCTTATCTCCAACCCTCCATTTTGGGTCCATATATCCCTTATCTAAATCCCACACCCTTTCCATCCATTTTGGGTCCTTACATACCTAATACGAATCCTTTATCCCCTCCATCTATTTTGGGACCTACACCTTCCCCGTTTCCATCTATTTTGAGCCCATATCCTTCCTTCCCTCCATCCATTTTGGGCAATTATATCCATCCATATCCTATGTTCTAATCTATCCTTCCATCCCCTCAAATCCACCAGCTAGATCATCAAAGGCACTCACCCTTAAATCTTGTCCAACCTTTAAACCCTATCACTCCATCAATTATCCCTCCATCTCCTCCATGCTCTTGTTCCCATCCCATGGCTAATAGAAGCATATTGGATGCCAAAATACAAAAGCATAAATCCAAAAATCCACAAAAATCCAAGTCTCAACATGTCCCTTCTAAAATACATGTTCAAAACAAGAAACATTTAATCCCAATCAAAGAAAAAGTCAAGAGGCCACAAAAGCCCAAGCTAAAAAAGTAAAAAATCATGTGGATACCTAAGATGCTCATAAAAGAAATGCATCTCAAAGAAAAATCTCAATTGGCATCCATTCATGCTACTCAAAAAGCCTCATCCATCCATCCTTCATCCAAATCCCCATATAAGCATCCTTCATCCCCCCAATCCACTTTTAGTCCATATGATTCTTATCCTAAATTTCCCATCCTCCATCTTCCAACTCTACTTTTAGTCCTTATCTTTCTCTTCCTCCATTTTCTCCTCAACCTCACTCAAAACCATCTTTCCCACTACTTTATCACCTCTCAAGGTGTGTGCCAATGATGATCTTTCCATTTTCCTCATCCATTTATCCACAAGCCTTATGTCTTCGCATCCATTATCTGTCAAACTCCCACCCACCATTCCACTTGTTCAATCCAATCCTTTTTCATCCATCCTACCAACATCTATGAGCCAAAAATAGCTGAAGAAAGCCAAAATCATTCCAACTAAGTCCAAAGTCAAAAATTCAAAAAAAAATAAAGAAAAATAAAGCGTCCACTGGTGAAAACTTGGCAATTCAAGTGCCTTGGACAAGTACCATGATGAAAATTTGGCAAACAAGCATCATGTGTAATCCTGCCATCCCCAGCTTAGCCTATCACCCTCATGCTTTTGGTCATCTTTTGACATCCAACTCCATCTTCCAATCTATCCACCTATCCTCCACCCTCCATCTTCCATCTCACACCATCCACTTATCTCCTGCAGCTTCAACCAACCATCCTAGCTATCATCCATCTCCCTAGCCCCTTTAGCTTTTTCCATCCTAGCTTCAATCCTATCACATCCATCATAAGACCTCGTTCTACATGTTATCTTCTGATTGGGGGCACTATATTCCTTGGAGATCTTGTCTTGTCCATCCTCCCTTGTCATTGGTATCTAGCTCTAGGCTATCCTCATGCAAACCCAATGTCATCTCTTTATATCCATCATAATCCTTGCTATCTACCATCCTATCCAGCCATCTCATCCTTCTCCTCTAGCTATCCTTGGTCACAAAATCTCTCATCATCATTGGATGCATCCTACCAAATCCATATCTTTCGCTATCACCCCACCCTTAGCTTTTGCATCTTGGACAACATCAAACCATCCTGCTATCCTATCATCCTGAGCTTTTTCCTTCTTGTAACTATCTTGGTCAGCTTCATCTTGTAAATATCTTGGTTCGTTAGCTTGTACATCCTCTTTAGCTTAGTACCATTGTATCTATCCAGCATTCGTGTTAGTTCGTCCTTGATCAGCATCTTGCACCCATCGCACATCTTGGTTAGCTATTCCAATGCATCCTTTAGCTAGATTTCGTGTCACCAAAGTGTTATCTTTCTTAGTTCAGCTTGCCAGATGCATCACTCATCCAAATCCACCAACTTAGGTGCTCTCCGATAGGTCCTTGCAGGATATAGCTTTCCTCATGTCTAATCTTGGTATGTTAGTACCTTGTCCTACCCATCTCGTTGGCAAACGGTTCTCTTTTGGATTTTCCCTTTCTTTTGATTTGGACTCTTCCCTGTTGGGTCTTGAAATATCTTTTCCAAGCAATCTCCTTGTTCCCTCCTCAAGGTTGCCACGATCTTCCATATCATGGTATACTACGAATGGGGCAATCAGAGTGTAAGGTCTTGATCATGTCTTTTGCTTGTTTTCTTTTCTGCTTGTGGGTTACCCAGTGTCGTTTCCACACTGCTTCCTCTGGGATTCATGTGTGATGCTAGGGAAATCCTTGCGTGTTTGTTTTGAGTCAGTTCGTCAATCCTCTAGACAGTTGGTGAAAAGGCCTTGATGTTCTTGGTAACCTTGGAAATTAACCAATAGTCCTATAGAAAATCTAGTGCTCAACTACATGGTGGTACTTCTCTTTGAAGTATCCCCCCACTCAAAAAGCTTCAATGGTTTTCCTTCATCTCCATTGTCCCCCATCCATATCCAGCATCTGTCTCTCCTACCTCAACTTATGCATTAGTATCTCTTTGAATCACTCCTTACCTTTAGCTTTAGGGATCCACAATCCTAGTCTTAGGGATCCACCAAGCCTCATCTTTCGAGATCCACAATCCTAGTCCTAGGGATCTCCGAAACCCATCTTCCGCCAATCTGACTCTTTGAAATCCTGTTGCATCAGCTTTTTAATCCCCTCATCCATCTCCCCATCCTAGATTCCTTGTATAGCGCTCCACTCCTTCATCCTCTGCAATCCCTGAGATCTTAAGCTTGCTTCCCCTTGTGCCTCTGATTCTCCCTTTATCAGTCTCCCATAGTGAGAGTTTGCGCTAACTAAACCTCTTCTCTTAAGCCAATCTGAGTCTTCTTGCTCATCTCGAATTCTTGTACTTTTCAAGAAGTCATTGAGCCTCACTTTCTCTCCTCTTCTGCTCTAGCCTTGGGCATCTTATTTTCTTATCTTTGATGCCATGCCACTTGCGGCATCACATCAAAGAGGGGGAAAATGTAGACATCTAAAAACCTTTAGAAAATAAAGTATTTTTATTTTCTGAAAAAAAATTTTGATGACATCATCATTTATTAATTATTTATTTATTTAATTTATTTATTTATTTTTATGCCATTAAATCCCTTTATCTTAATTAAAAATATTTAATTAAGGAATCCCTCCCAAAAATGTTTAAATCTTATTTAAACATTATTTCCTTATTTACTAATTATTTAATTAATAAATTGACCAAAAAACCCAAAATAAATAGAAAATTTATTTTTTGCCCAAAACTTGGCCAATTTCCTTAAGACCACTAACCTCTTCCAAAATCTTGTAATCCTTCTTTAATTTTGATTAAAGGCTAATCCCATCATTTCCTACCCCTAATCCCAACTCAAAATATTTAATTAAGATTAAATATTAATCCTCATGTTTATTAAAAAAGTTTTAATAAATATCTCCTCAACCCAAACCCTTGAAATAAATAAAACTTTATTTATTTCCTAAAAATCCAATTTATCCTCATCCTAAGAAGTTTTAGACTCTTCTAGAAAGTCTTCATCCTCATCCTAGGAAATTCTAGACTATTGTAGAAAGTCTTTATCCTCATCCAAAGTCTAGACTCTTCTAGAAGATGTCTTTAAACCTAATCCTAATCCCCTCCTAACCTTGTCACATTCCTTAAACATGGGTTAAAACTTACTAACCCAAGCCAAAGTTAACAAATATCTCCTCCTTCACCCACCCTCATTAAATGCCATCCACTTGCCTATCCCTAAGCTAATCCTAAACCATCCTAATCCATCCTCTAATCATTTGCACAAGCCTAAGCAAGCTTAAAACCCTCCTAATCAAGCCCAAGTCAAAATTTCTCTCGTCTCCCTCAAAATATCTCAACCATAAAACTTTATGAAGCCCACTAGGCCATAAATGACTCTTCCAAGCCCTTTTATTGCTCTTACAAGCCATTATGAGGGTCTTTATGAAGATTTTATCCCATTGAGCCTCCTTTGTTGACTCATCCTTCCCCTTTTCTCCATCCTCTCACCCTGTGACATGTGTCACTCCCTGATTGGTTGTAAGGAAGCACAATCCATGTGCTCTCTTCTCATGCAATCTGAGCCCTCCATGAGCTTTTTCCCATCCTTGCATCTTAGCCCTCAATCCCTCGAGCCTCTTGCCTATAAATTGGATCCTTCCCCTTTGCAAAATAATGCAATCCATGAAGTAAAGTCATAATGCCATTTTAAGAAGCCATTTTACATCAAAACCATAAACTCACACCCAAATTCCAACTCCATTTGAAGCCCTTTTTGAAGCATAAGCTTGAGCATACATCATATCTATTTAGACAAATCCACTCAACAAGAGAGCTTCTTATTGAGAGAGTTCATTAATGGCTCATATTCTCAATTGAGAGCTCATCTTAGTCTATCTTGAAGTTTATGAATTTTGTTTAGTTTGTAGAAGCTTTATTTAAATTTGGTTTCTATTAGCATACTAACATTGCTCATATACAGTTGGTTATTTGGGTTTGGTTGAGGTTGTGTAGGTAACTGTGTTTTCTTTTGAGGTCTCGAATTTGCAGGCAGTGGCATTAGAGTAGGTTGTTGAACTGGGGGCAATAATTGTGGAGCACCAGTATTTTCTTTAGGCCATTGTTGAGCTCCCCTCTATTGCTTTGTAGACTGCCAATTCCCTTGGAGTGGTTGCCATTGGTTCTACTGATCTAGCTAGTAGTTCTGTTGGTTCTGCCAAGGTGGTTGGGAATTCTAAGGCCATTGGGATTGTTGTGGGTTATTTTTCCCAGCATTGTTCCAATTGGGTTGATTTTGTGGAGGACCTTAGGGATTACATTTTTTCCATTGATTACCATATGAATTTGAATTTTGCAAGGGGTCTTGAGGTATACCCTTACATTGGGCCCATGATCGGCATTGAGTAACAAAGAATTATTGCTCATCATCTCCATCTATCTTGATGTACTTAGTTGGGAGATGTTGGTTCTCCATGCTTGCGACCGGTTTACATTGGTAATCCTTCTTTTGCTTCTAACAATGAGGGCATTATTCAACTAGTTGTAACTTAGCTTCGGCTTGCTTCTTCTTTGTAGTCATTATGTCCAAATGTGTCGCGACATCATTGCTGATATCTTGTTTGAAATCTAACAATAGGTTAGATATCTCAAGCTTTGAAATGCCTTTAGTGATTCCTTTAGTGATAGTGGTCAAGGTCCTCAGGATTTCTTCATGGTTGACCTTGAATAGTTCACCACCAGCCATTAGGTCCAATGCTTCTAAATAGTCATTATTCACACCTCTCAAAAAAACTAGCTTTTGTGAATCTTTAGACAAAGTGTGCTGAGGGTTCTTCTGCAGTATATATGAAAAATGTGAAACATAATCTTCCAATGTTTCTTCTTCCTTCTGTGATATCCAAAAGATTCCATCCCCTCTTGAACTATATGCTATGCAATATTCTTTATACTTATCTAGAAACAAAGCTTGCATCTCATCCCAACATCATACTGCATTGGTTCCTCAACACATGAACCATCGTAGAGTTGATTCTTTCAATGTTGTTGGAAACACTTTAAGCTTATGGGCATTAGTGTTGTAGACAAAACTATGACAAAGGATATCAAATTCAAACAAGAAAGTATCAAGGTCTTTAGTTGCAAGGCCATAGAACTTTGGAAGAGCAGTGGGAGGTATGTTCTTAAGATTAGCATTGGTTACAAGACTTGGAAGAGGAAATGGAAAAGTATGTTGTGTCATGATTAGAGGTATCAGATTATGAGGTTGCTACTAAAAAGGGACTTTGGGTACTAGATGATTAACAACTAGTGGATTTAGAGCAATGTTATCAAGAAAACTAGCCAAAACTTCAGTGAAGGTGTGAAGACCACTTATATCTATTGGTTCAGCTCTTGATGTTGATGCTATGGGAAAAACAGGGCTTGCATCTTCAAAATGTAACTCAACTTCTTCTTCTTCAATTTCTTTGTTCAAATTAATAGACTCCCATGGAAGAAAACTGCCATATTCATCTCGTTGTCTTCCTCTTCAATGCATGCAATTAAACTTTTCACACTGGTGAAAGAAACTTCAAACTAGAGATTTCTAAAAAAACTTTATCTAAGAAGTAAGACTCAAAAATACTCCTAGCTTGCCACCATCCCGGGTAATAGTGCAAAAAATGATCTGCCTCACAATAGGTGTATCATAGTCATGCTCTAGACCATGCTTAGGAATAATATATTCAAACTAAGGACTATTTTTCCCACTATGAGGTGCATTTAATCTTGTCAACCCAGGGATGTATACTTGAAATGGTTGGCACAGTATGTGCACTAGGTCTCTTAATGAGTCACTAAGCTTATGTTGCAGGAAAGTAAAATGCAAGGAAAAGAACTTACACTATTGCTACAAGAAATAAAATAAAAGGATAACTAATATTCCAACTTAGTTCATCCACTATAACTGTTCTCACATATGTTGTAGGAACATTCACAAAGTGTGATGCTATAGGAAGGAACTTACAACTTCTACTTATGAACCTAAGAATGCTTGGAAATAAATCTGTTCTATCCTAGTCTAATCCACCTTCCAAGTGTGCCCCCTTGATCGGCTTCACTAAACTACTAACACAAAATAGAAGCCAAAAACTATTTTATTAGATTTCAAAAATTCATGACATAACACAAAATTGTAAAAACACAACTGTAAAAGTTAATAGTCTGTTCTCTTAAACTATTTCTTCTAACTAGTTCAAAAACTTAACACACCTAGGTCAATTCCTATATATATAGGAAATCAACACTTGTTCCATAATAGAAAAGCAAATGACCTAGCTTTAAATCTGTAAGAGAGAAACTAGGAGGATAACAACTGAAGGTGGGAAGAGGGAATAACGGCTTAAGGTGGGAATAATAAAGTCTGAACATCCGCTCGCCAAAGAATAAATGTAGAGAAGATAATAAGTCTTCATAGCTCCTCCTTACTCGCTATCGTGTCTTATGGAACCGTTGCACCTTTCATCTGTCGTGGCTGCTCCTTAGCATTCTCTTCTCCTTAGCATTCTCTTCTCCTTGAATTTTGTTGGCGCTTAGCTTTTGAATTCCTCCAATCATCTTTCAATCTTCATTAACATGTTAGTTTCAATACAAAGACATGTTTGCAAATAAATATTTATCAAATTAAATTCAAATATAAGAATGCACATTTTGATAACTATATCAAATACTATACACTATATATAATATTAGCAAAAGACGGCATAGTTTCTACTCATGGGTTTATCATAGGTTCGGTAAACATAGGTCCACAAATGTTTTGAGAAAGATAAAATAGAGTATCAACAAAGTATCTTAAAACTATCATAAAATAAAGGCAAATTTTGGTCTTATCAATGATAATATTACACTTGAGGGCATTCTATTATAAGAAAATGTTCCCCAAGGGGTAGTGAACACTATTTTGAATTGATCTTTTGGGTCTACCTCTATTTGGTTGAAACTTGAGAAATTATCTAACATAGACATCATTTTCAAGCTGACCACTATTTAAAGTAGATGATCCATGTTGGGCAAGTTGTAATTATCCTTTAAAGATGCCTGATTCAAATTTATGAAGTCCACATAAATTCGGATCTCACCATTTTTCTTTTGAACAGTGACAATGTTGGCTATCCAAGTCAAATGGTGTATGGGGTAGATGATTCTTTCTTCTATCATCTTGTGAACCTCTTAAAAATGGCACCAAAAACCATTGGGTTGTAATTACATTGCTTTTTTCTTAAACGAGTGGCTTCAGTCTTGAGGGGAATCTTGTGCTTGAACTCACCATTTATAAAGGTCTTTAGGTCGTCATATCCCCAAGAAAACACGTCTTGGTATTCAGAATGTAGTCCTTTAACCTTATTCCTTTCTTCATTTGGGAATTTGCTACCAATATTAACCATCTTAGGTTTATACTCGATGCCAATATTCATTCATTCAAATTCTATAGAAGATCCCCCTTTTGTACCCCTTTCCCTTTTGATAAATGCATCATGCCTATCAACCAATTTTTCAAGAGAAATGAGGTGTCTAGGAATCTTATTACCTTTAAGTTGTTCAACACCAAGCTCTAACTCTTTCTTGCTATCAGGGGAAATTTCTCAACAAGTACTCAAACTTCCTTCTAAGTATTGTTTATTGAATGGTTCAGATCCTTCCAGAAAACATTGAATTTGTTTGTCATTATTGAAGACTTGCCATGATTTAGCATTTTTAGGAACATTGGGTTTGAACAAAAATTCAATGTTGTACTAATTATCTATGAACTATGAATGTGGAAGTAGAAGCTAAGATGAGGTAGCTAACATATCTACCCTTGCATTCTACTCCCTTGGAAAAACTTATATCAAGAAGGCATCCAAGTCTTCAATCTCATCCTAGACCTTGTTTTTGTAGCTTCAAAGCCTTACATTTTTTAGAGTGTACTGAGCTGAGGCTTTCTTTACTAGAAGCTTTACATCTCCTTGGGCTCTTAGGATATTTACTCCTCTCTACTTCACAGTAGTGATACCCAACAATGCTTCGTACTCTGTTGTATTATTGGTATTCTTGAATTGTAGCTTGTATGCATGTTGTAATATATTTCCATCTGGGAAACAAGCACAATACCATCTCCAGATCCAAAAGTAGCAAAACTACCATCAAACTCTAAGGTCCATATCTTCTGATCACTAGGAGGATCTGATTATTATTCTTAATGGCTAAAGTTAGAGAACATGTAGTTTCCAAATTCCATCTCTTGGTATAGGATTTGGGCCTTAGGATTATTAGACTTATGACAATGAATTTAACCTTCTCCTCAGGTTCTAACTTGATCTTATTATTACCAACTATAATTATGGCATGAGACCAATCCATGTCTGTAGAAAACCTTCTAATCAAAAGCATGCCATAGCTAGCCAAAATATCAGCTACCAAGATGGTCAATTTCATTCTTTTTGTAGGGAGCACAACTAAAGCTACTTGTGCATCTTTTATTTTCCCTAAAAGGGGGACCTGTTTTGCATCCATGGAATATCAATGTCCAAATGTTTTTGTAATGGTCAATCCTAGAGCATGAGCAATAGAGGAAGGCATGACATTATCAGAGGCTTTGAAATTAGTTATCAAGTTACTAAGTTTATGACCATTCACATACAAGGACATGTATCAAGTTTCTAACTAGGGGAAGTAGCCAAGACTGATGCTTCTTCCTCTTTAAAGAGACAAGGTAAGACATGATCTTCATCAGTTAGTGGGCCACCATTCAATTGGGGTTGGTTATTGCTAACATTAGTATTGACATTGGGTTACATTTTACAAGTAGCTTCACCTTTACAGTAATCTACTAGCTTTTGCAATTTGACAAGGTGAGTTTTCAGATAATCAAGGGGAGATACCTACATACAAGAATCTTTATAGTACTAAATTATGTCAAATGAGGGATGAGGCTTACCATTTGGTTTGAATCTTGTCTTCTCTTTCCTTTAGGATGAGGAAGTAGATGCTCTAGCTATAGCTGGTAAAGAGTTAGGGGTTGTGTTTTGGGTAGGAATTAAGTTCATCAGGGTTCACTCTGTTTGGATTCTGGTTACCATGGTCATCTATATTCCATCTAAAGTGGTAAAGTAGTTACTTCAAACATTTGAATGTGATTCATACTCCAAGAAAAATGTTCTAGAGTCACCAGGGGCATCAAAATCATCTTCACTTTTAGGATATTGAACTGTTATCTCATTACTAGTACTGACTTGTCTATATCCATTCATCTTTGGGAAAGAATCACCATCGCGATCTACTCTTAGGTGAAATATACACATGTTTTTCTTTTTGGGAGTTGCCTCAATGGAAAGATTTTGCTGAGTAGATGGTAATTACAATGGTTTTCCTTGTTGCCTTCTAGGAATATCTTGATAAGGTTGCTAGAAGGAGGGAATTGTCTTCCCCATTTTCCTTTTCATGGCAATCATATTATTTGATAGCTTCTGAAGCATTACTTCAGTTTTATTAGTTGTACCATTAGCAGAGCTTGTCGAAGCTCCACTTTGAATTTCTCTTTTCCATTTCCTAGATGCTATCAAATCATCCTCCAATTCTATGGCCAAGGTATAAGAAGCCCAAATATTAGCCACATGCACTTGTCTAATCTGAAAGCTATTGTTAGGGGGCATAGAGCTACTTAAAAACATTTTCTAATTATCTATTGTTGGTCTACTTGCAACAAAAATCTAGTTTACCAACTTGTTGAACATTGCAATAAAGTCTCACATAGGAACATTGGGTTCCTTCTTTATTTGTGTGAGTTGAGTCAACAATGTGTGTTCATCTTATGTACTCTTTTAGTGTGCTTCAAATTGATTTTGCATGTTGTCCAAGATTGTGATACATCCCACTAGGAGATGTTGAAACCAATCAGCTACATTCTTAACTAGGGTTTCTACAAACATCCTTACTACTACATATTTATGTTGAGGACAAATAATACTACATGTAACAAAGAGAGTCATGATGTGCTCATCAACAGGGACCTTCCCATCACCATTAAATTTAAGAAAATTCTTTTGAGAAGCTCTAGGTGGGTCATTATTAGCAGCAACTCGAAGAGGGCCAATAACATTACCCTTGGGCATAGCCATTGAAGCAGGGAGAATTACTGGTATGTGCTAAAAAGTGGCATTGATGGGAAAACTACTCTATAAAGAGTGAGAGTGTTACAAAATGATGGGATTTGATGCAAAAAAATAGGAGGAGAAGATGAATGACTTCGTATCCAAGAGATAAGTTGGAGTGGTAGAAATAGAGCTCCATGGATACCTTGAAACACTGGATCCCATGAGTAGGATCTTCCTTGTCTTAGAGGATCTTCCAATATAGGAAACTCATCTTTCTTTATCTCTTTGAATACTGGGTCAATTTTCCCTTTGCCACAAACACTTCAGGTATACTTAGGATCCAGGATAAACTTTCTTGATTTGCAACAAGTGTCCTTCTCAATCTTCTTTCCTATAATACTCCTTCCCAATACTCAACATTAGCCTCTTATCTTTTGAGGGTGAAGCTAACTCTTTGATATTGGTCAAGGGACTTCTAGATTTTCTAGGCAAGGGTATTCAACTAGTTTCTTATGTGTTCTTTCTCATCCTAGTAGCCGAGGTTAGGTTGTATTGCCAAGATTTGTCCTTCATGGGGCAACACCATTTCTCCTTACAAGATAATATACATGACTCAACATTTTGAGTGCCATAGAAATGAATTCTAAGTTATCTAGTAAAGCCACAGACAAACTTACTAAGAAAACATAATACATATAAGTTCTTCCCTAGTAGAGTCACCAAAAACTATTGGCTAATAGTTTGTCTCCCTTAATTCTTTGGTTTATACCTTGACTCTTAAATATTTCAATAGCTAATGAAGAAAAAATAAGTTAACAAAAGAATGGGTTAGTGTAGTAATCTATCAAAGACCCCTAAATTAAAAGGAACAACTCCCTTTTAGATGCATGATTTGCAATGAATTTTGTTTGTCAGGTTTTTTTTCTTTTTTTTTTTTTGTGGGGGGTGGTGGTGGTGGGGGGGGTGTTGGAGAAGAAGCCAAAGACCAAATTGTTCAACACTTCAAACAACCTAGGCAATTTGAAAATAGGGACTAACTCTTCAAATGCAAAGATGGATACATGTAGGACAAGCTATGATAGTACGAGAGTAGGAAGGATGACAGAATAGGCAATTCTCAGATTGATGAGTTAACTGATATTTGACAATACCCAGATTGTCTACTTTCTAGCTACACCATTAATCAATTTTCGGTACTCTCATACAATGAACTAAATTACACAAATAAACCACGAAGTATAGCACAAAGAACAACAATTTTTCTAAAGCTGAAGAAAGTAAATCTTACAATCCACCGAATGAAAAAAATAAATCAAAGTTCACTTACATTCATTCAATTTTCAATGATAGCATACTTATTCTAAACACTATACTATAACTAAATGAACAACATAATTAAAACTAGACTTAGAGTCACACACAATAGTCCTTGCTATAGGGGTTTACCCACAAGTAATTTTGTCAATCTTATTCATTTCTCAAAAGTTACATATATAGACCTCTTCAAAATGGCTAGTTACATTAGATGATTATGATGCAAAGTATCCTTGAATGGAATAAACAAAAAATAGGACATGATTGAATCATTGTTTGTTACAAAGACTAAGCTAACTAATAGAATGCCATAAATGGCTACAAAAAGAAAGAAAGAGAACGGAATTACATATGTCTGGAAGAATGTTAGAGCATCATGTCTCCTTAGGAGTAACTACCTTAGCTCTATAAGATTTAATTGCATTAGTTACTTTGTCTAACTACTCGACAATTGGGATAATGATATTGTCAACTCAAATCATCCAGTAGTTGTGCATTTTTGTTAGCTCATCCACTCTAGCAAATTTTGACTGAATTTCTCTAATGCCCTCCTTATGATCGAGTCTCTTGATGAGAACTCCTGAATCATTGACATCTAGAAATTGAGTGTATCAACAACTTCATTAATAAATACTAGGAATATTGACTTTATCCTCTCAATATCTACTAGTTTTCCATTGGTAGACACATAGGACTCTATATGCAACACTTTTAGATATTCAAATAAATTTTCTATGACCTTCTACACTAGGTCATGCACATCCTTTAGCTCATTTGTGGACCTCACAGAGCTTTTGACTATGAATTCCAAATATTATTTCCAACAAAACAATGGATCTTTGCCCATTTTGGGGATCTCGTGAGAGATGGAAACACTAGTCTTGATGCTAATGACCTCTTGCAATAGGGTCATCTTCTCTATCAAGCTATGTGTTGCCTTTCACATGGTGATCTGATGACTGGAAGTAGCTTCCCTTAACTTATCAGTGTCCAATAGAAGATTTCCCAAATTTTCAATTAATGAGGGACCTTGAGCCTTCATCTGATTCACCCATGTTTGGCCAATCTATGTGAATTGTCTTTCTTTTTGTAGCTTCGGAAGTGCATTCGTGTTCTCCTCTACATTAAGGTTAAATTGTCTTGTTGAGGTATTCCCAAGTGTAGACCTAATATACTCCATCAATTTTTTAATTTAGGCCTTGAAGACTTCTTTTTTTGCTCTTAACTCTTCTAGCTTGTCCTCGACCTTCTCATTAGTAGACTTCCATATGTTAAATATGGAGTCATGAATAGGGATTTCAAGATCCACCAAAAGTCATTTGTGGTAAGTTTATGGAACTTCCCCTCTCTTTTTGGTTCTGCTATCTCCACCAACATGTGGCCAGTAGAAGGATCAGTAGCCAATGTTGTAATTGATATCTACTTCTTTGTCTTCTTGAAGGGTGGAAGAGAAGAAATAGCTCATGTAATTAGATCCTTTGATTAGGTGGCTTTTGTATAAATCCACTTCTTTCAATAAATAATTTCCTCCAACCTTGACTTAGTTGAGAGGACATTGATTTCAGATTGCAAGGCAATAGGATCAAACAACTTCCTTCGAACTAGGGGAGGTTGTTTGCTCTGAGGAGAAATGGGGAAGGAAATTAATTTGGCCACTAAGAGGGCTAAGGTATCCCCTTGTTGTGGCATATCTTGTCCATCCATGGGGTTAGTGTCACCATTCAAATTGATGACTTGAACTAGGGAGGTTGTCTTGGCCACTGAATTCTCTTGCTCTTTGTCCTTGTCCCCTTCCTTCTTCCCAAATTTTTTGGTGTCTAGAAGAGAGCCTCCTTCATAGGTTGGAGTGATTAGCAAATATTTTTTAGAGGGTGGTCTCCACCTTGGCCAATAGACTGAGTTGGACCTAGGAATGTTGAAGTAGCAATCATGGTGGTAGTCACTATAGTTGATTAAGAAGCTCCATAAGATGCTCCACTAGTAGAACTAGTGCTTCCCATCCTCTTCTTCCTTGCATAGGTCCACTCTACCTACTTTTCCATCCTCTTGATAATTTTGTGCATTAGAACCTCCATGGTGTCGATAACAAGACTTATAGGTGGGGTTGACACAATGAGAGTGCCTCTGATCTTCTTGTAAGATTAGAGATGCATGTCGAAACCATCATTTGCAAGATTAGAAATGTTAATAGAATCATTATATAATTTAATTTCATCGATAGTTAACTGGGACCAAAATATCTAACAGGTTTGATACTCATTGAGACATCCCACCCAAAAATCTTCAATATCCAAAATGTGTCTATAGGCGTATCCCAACTTCAAATGATTCCTCATGAAGTTCACTGGGTCATATTGAGGCTGAGTACCTCATAATAAATCAGTTTGATCTTACTTTCAAAATTCTTTACTAGATTGTGAGCATCGGATCTAAAGGCACATGAATAGGGTCCAACCACTATGGAGATGAATATCTTGGCTATGTTGTTCATATTTGAACATAAGGTGTTCACTTCAAAAATTTATTGACACAATTTGACAAGAACAACTTTGTCATCTAGGTACCTAGGAAGTCTTTTGGGAAATCCATAAAAAGAACCTATCCATAGGTAGGAGAATCTTGGAAATTAGATGAATGAACATCCAAATTGGCTAATAGCTAAAATGGCTTCCGGTGAAAATTTTCTCTCAAGGCAGCCTTGTAACTCCCTGTACAATCACACTATAAGGTGTCATTCATGACCACATATTCCTCAAAGCTCCTTTTCAGCTATAGGTGTGGGTATAACTCGTACACCTTTGTGTGTTCACCATAATTCTAAATTTTAGGAAGTTCAAGCCATAGGTGATGCATAGCCAAGACATAGATTAGGTAAGAGGACATGTAGAAGTGTTTGAATCCTCTGGCCAAATTTATCCATGAGGCGAGCTTGTCATAGATGATATGGGCCCAGTCGATTTGTAAACCTTCAGCATAGGTAGCTTGCATCAGGAAGAAATGGTGCTCAATAAACATTAGAATTTTCTCCTTTCTCTTTAGTCTGAGCAACAAGGCAAGGATATCTACAATCTCCCTTTTCAGATTGGTCCCAAAAAAGGGTCTTGGGAATCTTTCTCTTCTTTGAGCAAGGCATTTGAAACTAGGTCCTCTGCATATCCTCCCTTATAAGGGTCTTCTTCTCATTAAACATGGATTTAGAGGAGCCAAAGTTGATGTTATAATACTCCTCCTTCATAGGGATGTCAAACATAGACTGCAATAAAGATTTGTTGATTTAGAGGAGGATGGATTGATTGGGAAACAAAATTTGCTTCATTTTTGTATCATATCTCTCTATACACTCCCTTACTATCTTTGGAGCTTGCATTGCCTTGGGAAATCCAATCGCTTCTACCAAACAACTTTCTTTTATCTTTTGAGTGATTAGGTGAATAGGCTGAAAGTTTAGTCTTCTATAGCGATAACCTAAATCATAAAACTTAAATGATGTATGTGTTAAATCCTTCAACTCACTCTCCAAGCCATAATTTGCAACTCTTATTTTGATTTTCTATGATTTCCCAAGATGCAATTCTCAATTAATAGCCATTTTAAAAAAAATCTTGAGGAAACAAATTTCATGCAATTTTGATGAAGTAGATGTAGAAAACCAAACGTTGGTGCCACACAAAAAAAATTAAGTTTAGCCAATGATTATAATGGTAAGATTTGCATTAAATTTCATAACTAATGGCTATATAAACTTTCCATTTTCATGCACATAAAAAATTATAATCCCAAAAGCCTTGTTACTTTACTTAAAGTAAAGTCTTATCATTAAAAGACACTTATCAAAACAAGGACTTTGTTTTAGCGGAAAGTGTCTTGTTTAACTTCAGAATCTAGAATGAAGGAATGTTGGACAACTTCACATGTGCAAGGGAGAGAGAGAAAGTCAACTTTATCATAAGCCCAGCTTTCTTTGATTCAAAATTGCAATGTGGGGAATGATCTTTTAATAGCTTGCACACTTTATTCTTTCATTTTACACCCTAGACACTTAACATCTAATTTTCTTTATGTTGAGGTTGCACCTTAATAGCTAACCTTGACAAAAGCATCTTTTGAGAATCTCTAAAGAATATTTTCCTATTAAAATGATTTGACTTTCTATTTTCAAAACCTTCAGAGAAGTGGCCTTTTTCATTAGCTAATGACAAAAAACCGGTCTAAGAGCAACATTTTCCAGAGATAGGAAAAGCTCACGACATCTTCTCTTTGATCTCAACCTAATGGCTACAAGACAAGGTCTTGAGCATGGATCATTTTTTATGGGCTCAGAATAGTTCCTCTTAGCATTATGCTCATCTTGTTCATACATAAAGACTTGGAATTGGGCATCAACCAAGATGGCTTTGGAATTAGAATATAGTAACTACATTTCCATTAGTGAGTAGCTACAAATCCATAGATCTTTATTTCTTCATAATAGTAGATTTTTACATTAGAAATTTGTAAGAAATCGAGCAAAATGAAAACTAATAGAACAATCCAAGAGAGCTTAATGTGAAGAATATTACCATAAACCAAATGAGCTTCACAATGGATCAACAAGAATGGAGACAAGATATTTTGAAAGGGGAAAGCAAAGAAAACCCCTTGTGTAATATTAAGAATGTGGCAAAGAAGCCTAAGGAAGGAGAGAGGAGGAAGAAGTATTGTGGAGAAAATTAGCTCATTACAATAACATCAAGAAGATGTGTAGAAGAAGTTGTTGTAGAATGAGAGACGCATCTCTTTTATAGAGATGAGAAAGGAGTTGCATGTGTAACTCCCATTTATATAAATTCCACCATTCATAATAAGTGTGTGCAAAGTGTCAATATCCTCTTAAGGAGGAATAAACTACTTTCCTTAATAAAGGAATTACAAAAAAGAGTTATCCTCATATGTGGACTAGAGGACAAGAAAATAACATGTCCTTCACATGTGTACTAAAGGATAAAATACATAAGGGATACCTTGGTTTATCCCATTTAATAAATAAATAAAACCAAGGAAATATTACTACTTATAACATCCCCCTTTAATCTTTACTTGGGGAGATTTTATCAAAGGGTGTCAAACCCAATTTACAATATTACAACTTGATTTTTTTGAAATATCTTCATTGTGCAAGAGGTCTCATATTATCGTGGGTACATCATTGGAGAACCAAGAGAAGTGGATAGTCCTTCAAGTGTGTTACATATTCAAGTGGATTCATGTGGCATAGGATCTGTACAACAAATAATGATGTCTTGTATGTGCCTTGATGGATTACCTGAAACATAGAAACAAGAAAAAAGGCAACTATCCACAAGGATAATTTAATCTTATATTCAAGTTAGAAACTTTTTATGTATAAGTAAACTCTCACAGAATAAACATAAGTGTAACTTGGTACCACAAAGAAATCAAGATAAATCATATCCTACAAAGAACAAATACGTTATCAAAAACCTCAAGAAAGGAATATAAAAGGCACAAATGACCATAGACAAAGCCAAATAAAGAAACCAAAATCAACAATGCATCAATCACGTGGATATAGACAGTCCACTAATAAGTCATTTCACAACAGGTTAATGGGTGATCAATCCATAGCCTACATGACTCACGATTGAAGCAATGAAGTATACATAACATTATATGACATATTTTCAAAGATGTCAAAGGGAAGAAGTATGAGTATTAACAATAGATTGCCTTCAAATAAGAGTAAAATGCCTTCAAGATGGGTCAAAATAACTAAAATTGGAGGGAAACTCCAAGAATAAATGGTATAAACCATAAAGTGCCAATATGGCAATAGAATGATGCTAGAAAAGCATAAAATGACTTATGTGCCATTAGTAAAACAAAATAAATGTTGAAGGAAATAGTGTATAATAACTCATAATCTCAAAGAATAAGGAAAAGAAAAAAATAAATAAATAAATTTACTTATGTGAAATAAAGAATGCACTCATATTTGATAAGTCACAAGAGTCACAATAGTTTGTATATTTATCAGGATATATATGTGGGCCCCCATATACACACATGAATAAATATACCTAAACTATCATGGTATGAAATTATGCAAATAGAATTAAGATCATATATAGAACATAATTTCTAGGCAACATACTAAAGAGAAATGCCAAAGATGATGAAAGAGAATCATTAACATCAAACAATATTTGCAGTAATTAATCCTCCTAGGTTGAAGTCCACCAATTCTAAAAATTGATCTCTTTTACTAAGTACTTTTTGAAACCATTTATTTTTTCTCTTATCAAATTTATCACTAGAGGAAGAGTCATGATGTATGAATGCATCATTTGTTTCAGCATTAGCATTATTACCATGATCAATATTAACATTATTACCATGATCTATAAATGCATCATTACCATTACCATTGTAAGAAAGAATAGGAGGAATAAAGGTAGATATATGAGGAGTAGGGTTTAGAGAAGGAGGTTGGTCCTCCACTAACACAATTCTGCTTTCACAAAATTGTTCATTTTGAGCATTAGAGACATCATGCATATCTTTTTCTGCAATACAAACATTTTGTGTTATTTGCACTTTGTTAGTAATAGGATTATAAGCTTGACAATCTTTGGTATTTTGTATTTTTTCACTCATGGATCTAGTGCATGCAATCTTAGATGGAGCAATAGGAGGTAAATTGTCAACCATATTAGATGAGATATGCTCATTTTTCAAATGAGCAAGCCTTTCATGCTCCATATTAAAGGCAATATCTTTGTGCAAAGAGTGTCTAGAAGAGGTGAACCCAAAAAATTTAAATAAGTTATCATAGCCTAACTTAGCATTAGCAACAACTTCATTAGTGTTAAGATCAATAACAGAGCACATGTCCCTATGAAACTCAACTTTGTAATTTTGACATAATTTTACAACAGAAAGAAGATTGTATTTCAACTCAGGAACATAAAGGACATCATGTAATTTTCCATTTGGAATACTAACATTACCAAATCCTTCAACTTTGCAACTATGATTATCAGCTAATTGAATTGGAATATTAGAAGGATTAGGTTTTAAATTATCAAACAATTCTTTCTGAAAAGTAACATGTTGAGATGCACCAGTATCAATAATCCATTTTAAATTTTTAGGAACATTGTAACTAACAGTAAACGTATGATGAGATGGATGAGAGTTTTGATTATTGTTATTGATAGGTTGCTTATCTTTTTATTTTTTAAAACAATTATTAGTTACATGACCATCTTTCCCACAATACATACAGTGGGGTTTTTTATTAGATTGATTAGGATGAGCATTATTACAATGTGTGTTTGGATTATTATTATTAAATTTATGATTATTGTGATTATTATTATTATGAGTATTGGGAGAATCATTATTAGAAGATTTGAAATTCTGATTTTGACTTTTAGACACAAAGGCATGTTCATTAGATCTAAGAGTACCAAATTGTAACAACTTAGCTTCCTCTTGACGTAACAAATTTTGAAAAATACTATAAGTTAATTGAGTAGACAAAGTAGAAATAGCAAGTTGAGAATGAACATTAGTGATAAATTTTTGAAATTGTCTAGGAAGACATTTCTTTAAAATAATGGTAATTAATCTAATATCAGTGAGAGTAAAGCCTAATCCAATTAGTTGACTTTTAATATAATCAAATTTAAGTAAAAATTCATCTATAGATTTGAAATCAATATACCTCAAGTCTTCCAAATTATCTTGCAATTGAATCTTGCATGATTCAGATGGTCTGTCATATGTTTGCTTCAAAATATCCCAAGCTTCGTGGGCATTAGTGCAATGAGCAATTAGAACATATAAATCAGGGTTAAGAGATATACCAATGAGGCCAAGGGCTTCCTCATTTTTAATATTCCATGCATTTTTTTCATCTTATGTAGCCGAGGTACCAGGAACTATAGAAGGGTCAATAGCAACATCTAAAATATGCTTAAATCAAAAAATGAAGGAGAGATGTGTTTTCCAAACATGATAGTTAGAGTTATTCAACTTAATTTTAGGAATTAGAGTTGACATGATTAGAAGATTAATGTATCTAAAAAACCTTCTTTTGATGAAATAAATTTGAAAATTAAATTATAAAAAAATTGCCTTTTATACATTAAAAAAATAAATTTTATTAAACAAATGAAAGTATTTAAGAAGAACTGTAATCTTAAATAAATTTTTTTTTTTTTGAACTTGATTATAAAAACTTAAAAAAACATAGTGATATTAAAAACTTTCTAATAATTTTGAAGTTTCTAAAAAGCTTTAAAAATACTTTTAATATTTTAAAATTTTCTCTAAAAATCTATCCTTAAAATGAATCGTGCCTTACCCTAAAATAAAAGAAAGTGAAGATTTCCAAGTTTATAATAATATTTGCTCCTCTTTAAATGCTTATAATGGATTTAAATTTTTTTGAATAGGGAGTGAATAAATAAATCATTCTATGTGGTTTTCTTTAAGAAAAAAATTAAGTCATACAAATTTTGAAAGAGGATAAATGTTAAAATAAATGAAAACTAAACTTAGAAAAATTGTTACTTTTAGGCTTTCAGAAAGAATAATTGGTCAAAAAAAAGAATGTTATGCACATAATGATTAAAAGGGTGAGCTTCTCAACTTCAGAAGAAATTGTAGACTCTAATAGGAAAAATAATTTGAAATGAGTATATTATATATTATATAGTAAAAACTATTGCCAGAATTATCATGAAGGAATATAATGAATTAATGAAACCTGCTAGAGAATGTTAGCCAGAGTTTTAAAAAAGAATAAAATTATTACTAAGGCTGCAAGGATTGAAGAAGTAATAATGAGTAATTAGATTCCACACACAAAGAGAAATGTTATAAAATTGTTTTGTCTATTTTAGTGTCAGAAAAATGGTGAGAACAAAGTTTAGCCAAAGAAAAATGCCTAAGACTGTGAATTCAAATTGGGAGCTAGATATGATAAAAAAAATGATAATAAGCTAAGGGTATAGGCCAAAAAAATTGGATGGCATCAATAGATATGCACTCAAAGAAATGAGCAAAGCCAAGGCAGAGGGACACGTAAGACTAGCAAATGAAACAAGAACCACGTGGGATGAGATAAGATGGAGAGGGGGGAGAGCACATAGGGTAAGGACAAGGGTAATCCAGTGAGAGTGAGGGGAGAAGGAGGCCCACGAAATGAATAGGGCGCACAAAAAAATGAGGTGAGAAGAGGGCAAGTTAAAGCTACATCGAGCTACAAGCAGGAAGAAGGGAGAGAGCTGCGAGTAGGCTGAACAATACCAAGGCACAACGCATGCAAGGGGAGCAAAGAGGAAGTAGGAGGAGGCTACAAAATGTAGGATGACAGGTGCAAGGAAGCCACAAGGAGAGGAAGTGCAGGATAGAGGACTATGCAACTAGTGCAAAAGACTGAATTGGCCATGTTGATCCTAATTCGAGAATTTATTTCAAAGACTGCCTTTTTATCTGCCTCTACGCCCCAGGGGACACGCTGCAATCTAATCCATTTTGATCGCTTGTGCCTAGTAATATATTTTGATAATTCTCTGATAAAATCTATTGTTGTAATGTCACACTAAATTATACAAAAATATTTTATGCAGCTACTGGCATTACTTTTCAAACCAGCACAATATCCTTATTAAAACATATCAAAATGAAAAAAATTGTTATTTTTTTATATGTTTCTTATATTGCATCCCTAAACCAAAACCAATGGCTACAACTGTAGTTGATTCTACACAAGGATGCCCAAAAATAAAATTACCAATAAACAGAACCAAGCAAGGTCATGGCACAACAAGAGGAGAAGGGGTCGGCAAGAGATGAGAAAAAATATGGAAAAAAGAAGGAAATGATCTTAAATTTTTTTGAATAAAATAGAAAATTACAGAATTGCTTTAAAAAAACAAATATTAAAAATTTAAAAACCAAAAGTTATAGATATGAGAAGATTTTTTTTAAAAATTCTCAAAAGATATAAAAATGTAATAAGAAAATATGATTTTGAAGTGTTGCCTCTAATGAAATTATTAGGGAAGCAATAATTTTTTTATTTTAAATATTTAGAAAGAAAAAAATATAATAAAAAATTCTATAAATCTAATAATTCATAAATGCTACTTGTTAAAACAAGGGCAAAAAAAATTTTTGATTTAAAAAAATACCCTTTGACGGCAAGCCTTCCAAAGAGGGTTAATAAAAAATGATGAAAATAATAAAAACCTGCAACAAAAAAAATAGGAATGGATTTTTTTTCCTTCACTTCTCTTGTCAACAAAATTTTTCAATATGGTAACTTTCACAAAAGCTCAAAACAAGAATTAGAAAGCTCTGATACCATGTAAGAAATCAAACAAAATGAAAACTAATAAAACAATCGAAGAGAGCTTAATGTGAAGAATATTACCATAAACCAAATGAGCTTCACAATGGATCAACAAGAATAGAGACAAGATATTTTGAAAGGGGAAAGGAAAGAAAACCACTTGTGTAATATTAAGAATGTGGCAAAGAAGACTAAGGAAGGAGAGAGGAGGAAGAAGTATTGTGGAGCAAATTAGCTCATTACAATAACATCAAGAACATGTGTAGAAGAAGTTGTTGTAGAATGAGAGAGGCATCTCTTTTATAGAGATGAGAAAGGAGTTGCATATGTAACTGTAATTTCTATGAATGTCACCATTCATAATAAGTGTGTGCAAAGTGTCAATATCCTCTTAAAGAGGAATAAACTACTTTCCTTAATAAAAGAATTACAAAAAAGAGTTATCCTCATATGTGGACTAGAGGACAAGAAAATAACATGTCCTTCACATATGTACTAAAGGATAAAATACATAAGGGATACCTTGGTTTACCCCATTTAATAAATAAATACAACCAAGGAAAGATTACTACTTCTAACAAAATTTGACTCAAGATTTTTCGTGCTTTGAGTTTCACCTTCATGGATCTTTCTATTATGATATAATCATGTACATAGTTGTTGGGCATTCATTTTGCATGAGGTCAATGATAGGAATCCATTCATAATTCCTCTCTTGAAAAGTAAATCTTTTTAAAGATCCACTCCAAGGTTCAGTGTTTGTCTTGCAACATACCAAAATCTGCTCAGTAGAAGATAAATGTGAGTGTTCACAAGGAGGTCTTTGCTGGTTCTAAAACTCTTTTATCTCAGAATCAAAGTAAATATGTTTGCTGTCTCAAAATATCACACCAAAAGAGAACAATATTTTTGTATTTTTTATTTTTCAATGAATGCAACTCTAACAATACAGCTACTCTGAGGTCCTATTCTAACAAGGGGTTAGTAAAGAAAATAACGAAACTGAAAGCAAATAACATGAAATCAAATGACTTGAAATTGAAATTTCTAAATGGACATAAGCTATAGAACACAACACACTACGAGTTAAACCTTCGAAGAAATCAATACGAAACTAATGAAAATAGGAGCAGTGCTTCCTAGCATCCATTGATGCAATCGTCAATGAAAATCTTTAACAAATTGAATGATGTTTCACTCTTGATCAAATTGAAAGGCCGCGATGTAATGCCCCGCCAAGGGATCCAAAAAATTAACCTAGAATTTCACTAAATTTGGTAACATTTTTTTTTTTACATGAAAGTAAATACCATACATAACTTATTCACAATAACGGAAGCAATAGCAATGTCCATCTGAAAAGTAAACATAACATACATAACAGATTACATTCTTTAAGATCCCTTAACGTTGAATTACATACATGAATCCATCTAGTACAACAACCACATAAAATAATAATGATAAGTCCAATGTTCATACATTACATTTCCAAATGCTCAATCATCCACTGTACATGTCACAGGGTATGAAGGCTTAAAAGAATATACATATGTGAAATAAGGTACATCATCCTATTCTAATCCATGATACATCAAAGACAATCACATGATACATCATCGTAGAAGACATATACATCCATCATAAAGATCAAACAAAATAAACTAAGTGCATGGTTCCTCCCAACCGTTAATAGCATTATTAGACCATCGTGGGCCATAGCCATCCCTCCGTGCATAACATCCCAAATCATCGAAAGGATCATCGGTATTAACATAGTAGGAATGTCACTCCTAACATATACAACATCATATGTAGAAAGTAATCTAACATGCAAATATAAGCATAAGATAACATCATCTAACATATGCTAATCATCAATGAAAGGATACATATCCACCATCACGGAGGACGCATCAGCCACGATGTCTCGATGAATCTCAAATGATAAGAGTGAAAAATACACTACCACCCGACCGCGTGGTACCTAAGTGGTCCACTCCCACCATGCTGAGGAGTTAATCGCAAGTCCCAAACAAGCTATCCATAACACATAGCACAAATCTCTATAGTCCAAGAATCCTAAAAGTATACTAACTCAAAGGTTCCAATCATGAAACTAACATCTACTTCCCAAAGGCACACAACGACATGTAGGAACCTACTATGCAAGTGAGAAAGTTTCATCGCAATTATCACGTACAAGTTACCCTGGCAGTTAGCTAAACTCCATGGGTCCATACTGATTTCATGCGGCCACTAGTATCCTCTCATACTGACGAGGCATACTACGAAATGCAAGGTCGCAACCATGCGTCTCACTACTCCCATCCTAGCCTGTACAAGCACTCAAGGCATGGGCGAGAAGAAAACACTTATCTTTTTAGGTTCATTTTGTTAGTATTAGGTGTGAATGTTATCACTTATTAATCCAACTTACAATGAGTTACCCTGACAGCCTCTTAGGGCCCCGGCCCCCATTGCAAGCCACTTCTCGTCACTACATGCAAATATCCTACCCTAATGCTCATGGACTCATAAATTTCAAAATCACAAAAGATAATCCATAAAATCATCAAATATGCATAAAAGCATCAAATCTCCATGAGCAAACATCCATAGAAAAACATGAACACAACAGCTCTCTATTGGCAACTGAAGTACCACCGATAATCAAAGTATATCTCAATCATACTAATCAAAAACTCCAGAAATGGTTGAGTCAAACATGCCACAACATGACATCATCAAGAATAAATCCACATCTCAGTCTCATCATGGCGACTAGAAAATAATCAAGGATAACTGATCGATAACTCAAAAATGATTAGCTCAAGTGTCTCATGCACATACATCTCAACTTCACACATGAAGATTGATGAATAAATACAAACAGTAAATACAAACATGTCATAGAGCATACAATCACATTACCATGGTTGGGCTTATACAGATCAAGACCAAATAAGATCAACATGCCAACACATCTCATAACCCCCGAGTCTCTGGTAACAACCTAGGACTGGTCAACACTAGTTAACCCAAAACAAAAAGCATATAGATTACACGATGCAAACACATGTTTTGATTTTTGCTAAGTTTTCAAATTTGAATTTAGAAGTCTCAGTTTACATATTCTCAAATTATATTAAGTGGAAAAATTTCACGTTTTTCCTAACCCATGTATTTGTTTGATAGATAAAAGTTTCTCCTCAAAACTATTAGACTCCATTTGCTAATTGTACTAATAATATTTTGTCTATATAAACGTTGTTTGAAAAAGATCCCTATCACAAACCAATAAGACTCATTATAGATTTTAATATGAATAATCTTCAAATTCTTAACATTATCATCTTCATTAAACAACTCTAAAATTGTTTAATATATATTAAATAGTATTCAATATACATTCTAAAATTTTTACTATATTAAAATCGCTTTTCTTTTAATTTTCTCTCATTTAAAAATCCATTTACTTAGATTGACTAATAATTAATTACACTTCTTCTACTATTAACTAATCTTAATTAAATTTGATTTAATTAGATTAGATAATAAACCATATAAAACTAATGCATATTAATAAGATTCTAATAAGGGAAGATTGCAATAATATCTTTAATTCATTCAATGCTTTGGTATATTATCTTTTTTCTTGTGAAGTTTTAGCATAAAGAACTCTTGGTTATGGGGAAATGGAGAAATAACTGTCCTTGACTAAAACAGTCTCAGTACGATGGCCATATCTCCCTAATGAACCGTTGGATCGGGCTAAAATTGAAATATGTTGAAGAGGGCCAAGTCGTGCCAATTCTAACCGGAGCGATCGAATAAATTCGATCACAATAAAAAGTTATGAATGACTGAGTTTGGGCTATCCAAGGGGCAGCGACAGGGCAGTTTGTGATGAATTAAAAATTTCCTCTTAAAAATAATTGTTCTCTAAATTTAACCATAAAAGAGTTTATTCATACGCATCCAAAAATATAATATATATCAAGATTACGTCCAATCATTCGAATTTTCACCATAAAATTTCTATTTTAATTCCAAATCTTGTCTTTCTAATTTAATATAAATTTGAACCCAAATCCGATTCATATCTAATTATTTCTCCTTAATTGGATCTAGGGTTTTTCTATTTTTTTCTTCTCAACCAAATAGCATATCTAGATTCCAATTTCAAATTACAGATTCAATCATAGAGAAGTTTCAGACACATAAAACAGACACGATGAAGACAGGAATGCATGATGCAAAAATAGCATAAGTAAAATCACAAGAATCTACCCGAATTCTGATGCTAATTCGTTCTTTCTCCGAAAATCCACAGAGCAAGCTCCCTTCTTTAGAGTTCTTGAGTCCTCCAATGCTCCAATTGCTCCCCACCCTCTCCCTAAGCTTCTATGAATGCCTGAATACCAAGTGCTCTCAAGAAACCTTTGGAATGCTTCTTGAAACCGCTAAAAGATGTCACCAACTAAGCATGAGTCTTTTTCAATTCTTTTTTATGAGTCATAGAATTGTAGACACCTTGTGCTTAATTGATGCACTAACCCCCGTGTTGTTGACACATGTTAATTCTCATGCAAGCTTATAACTCCAATAATTTCTATTTAAATTTTATAACTTTCATTTTAATCTTTTATAACTTTAATTATTATTATTTTATTTATTACTTTATTATTATTTTATAATTATTATTAATTTTAATTTCTAGTTTTTTTTTCATTTAATTACTTTTCCCCAATAATTCACATTACAATCAAAATATCAAAGATCATGATATTTTATTAATTTTTTCAAATAAATAATTTATTAATTAAATCTATTTGTTAAGACTTAATTAATGGAAAATTCACCATAGACCTCCAAGATAGAATATGAAAACCCATCATAGAACAAATCATACAAAATAAATCTAAAGGGTTAAAAATAATGGAATATGTCATCCGACACATTCGGTGGGTATTCAACTTTGATACTTGTCCTAACTCACTAGGACAAATGGTTTTTTTAAGTTTGGGATTTAGACTTGAAAATTTATCTCCCTTCTCTTATCATTGAGATAGTATAATAGGGTACGCTCATCCTGGCAATTCAGGGAAGTTGATACTGGTACCTACAACTTGCAGAAAAACTATGCATGTACATACAATATATAATGCTAAGCTAAACAGACAATGGCAGGAAGTGGTGCATCGTGTAGATCCCGACTAAACAGGTGACTACGATTCCCTTCCTTAACCACATCAGAAACGTCATACAATAAGAAAACACGCACACCATACACATGCAAGTATGGGGTAAGTAACCATAATAAAACACATGAGATAATAAACCATCTAACTAATCATCATTAATAACTGAAAATAATGTAATGATCATCATACATACATGAAATGTAAAGTCTAAATGATCTCATCATATATCAACTGAATCCTTATCATAATATCTGATAGTGTCAAAACAACACCACTAAACCATCAACCATAAAACTAGTCTACATAGTCTGATAATAATAGCAACAATAAGTCTAGAAAAGATGTGAACGAGGATAGGCACTAGACGCGAAAAGTGCACTCATGCAAGACGAAAAGCTATGTAGACACAATTGGGTGATCTCTTCTTAAGCTCATTACGTCAGCAAAATTCGTATATCTATAGCAAACACCAGAACTAAAAGATCGCACAACCAAAAACAACACAATAAATGTTTGGCTCAATCACAATCTCATGAATAAAATTCACAAAAATATGACACATTCAGGCAAGAATGACTACACTCCAAATGCGAGCACCAAAAGCATAACTTTATTGCATAATAATGGCAGCCCTTGTTACATTTTACAATGGGGTATTTATAAGAAATTGCCTCCTCAATTTGTGTTGAGAGTGAGATATTTTCATGCAACAAAATGCTTTTAAAACATTAAAACAAACTAAATATATACAAACTAACAATCTAATTGGTGCTTAGAGGGACTCCATCCATATTTTATTCATTAATTGGATGCATGAGCCCTTTACAGGTCAAAAACAATGAAAGCATGAGAGAGAAAGTAGGAGGAATCCATCAGTCAAAGTGGAAGTGTATGGAGGTGCCAAAAATAGAAGCTAGCCCTTCACTAGGCATGTGTCGGAGTTAACTTGCCATCAGAACATGTTCTTAATGCATGGAAAGTGCTATTTTTGGAACTGTCAAGACACCTCTAAATTGTGAAGCTGTGGAGCTATAGACTTGCGGAGCTACATGAAAATGCGAAGCTATGGACCTGTAAAGCTGCAGACCTCAACTGGGTCAAAATCTCAGAATTTCACTAAGTGTCAAAATTGAAATTCTAGCATCTGGGTTTTGTTCATCTTCATCAAAAATCTATGTTTGGATGTTTTCCCTTGAATTTCTATATCATATCAGTAATCTTAGTCACATCTAGTATATATAAAGCCTCATACTTGTCCTTAACCTTCTGTCTGTAGTTGTCCACCTCGATTCGAGTCTCTGCAAAATCTTCGAGTTTGGTATCCAACTCTAACAGTGCTTCCTCTATCCTAAAGGCTTGTCTGATGTCTTCATCACTGGATGCTTCCTCTAATGTCTTCTTGAAATTATCCAGTACTACCTCAACTAGAAATAGCTTCTCATGTTCTTCATCTTCAAAGATGTCCAAGCATGCATCACTATACAACTTTACTGCTTCCAAAATTTGCTCTCGGGCTTGGTCCTTGAGCCTATGTATCTCATCATGCAATGTTTCCATCACTTTATTCCCATTTTCTATTTTCTCTATCTAATCATCTATCATGTCAAGCTCTTCTCCAGTATATACATCAATCAGAATGCGATACCTTTTCCCTTTTATGGCTTGTAGAGTTTGCAAATCTTTGCTCCATGCTTGTACCTCATCCATGATACTAAAGTCTTGCCTCAAAATTGACACAATCTTATCCACATTCTCTTGTGTAGCATGCAACAACTTCAAATTTCTTGTGATTATAGTGACACCTTTATCCTCAAGGTTGTCCCACCAATCCTGACAAGCTTTCAAAAATGGATTGAGCCATACACCTTCCCCTTCTCTAAGAATGGTATTTAGAGTCTCCTCAGAGTGTTCAAGATCAAAAGGACCAAAAAATTTGGCTAGATATCCCTTCAGGATCTCAACTTGCCTTCGAAGTGTTCTGATCTCAATCTCATCCTATTCCATGTGCCTGAGAACCTCTTTGACTCCCATAGTCATCATCTATCAGGATGTATCTCATGTAGGCTTTCCCAACATAATATATTTTACTTCATAGTCCTCGAGACTAATTGCTTCTACATCTATACCTTCAGGAGGGTGAGCCACTTATGCAAATAAGTCTTGGTCTCATATGGAAGTGACAAAAGCAGATGGCATTGCATCATGTAATGGAGACTCAAGCTTGTTCAAGATCTTTTTAATATCAAAAATGTCATCCTCTAAAGCACAAAACTAATCCTTGGCACTTCTCATTATTTCTTTCTGAAACCATCTTGGAATATGTCTCTCTACAACCTTGGCTCTAGATGATGAAGGGATGTGTTCAACTACCTCCTTCCCTTTATCACTCTTGCTAGGAGTTTCCTACTGTGAAGACTCTTCTTCTATAGTCTCAATCTTAGTAGATCTTGTAGTTTGATCCTCAACTTCCTGAGAAGGTTGTTGTACACATTTTACTATCTGTGCCTCTTTTAATGGCTTATCAATAACCCTTAGTTCTAGTTGCTCTTGTAATGATGGTTTCTTTTGAACATGTTTCTCTTCTGAACTTGGAGGTGGGGGAGTTACTCAACCCTTATCTACCATCGTGACTTGTGGTGGAGATGGAGGAGTGAAATCAGGACCTTGTGTCTCTAGTGGTATCTACATCCATTCTTGCTATTAAAGTTCACCTGTAGGGGTGTCTCTGATCTTATCCCCAACTAACTCCATACCCATAGGCATGAAATCAAAATCCAGGATGGAGAGAACATCTTCACCTTGCTCCCTTTTCTCATTCACCCATTGCTACACTTCATTGTCCCAAGAAGAGAGTTCTATAGGTTCCGCTTGGGTGGGTGGTAGGGTACTCATGGCACTCTTCCTTCTCTCCAATTCTATGGATTTTTCCAACTGAGTTCTCCTTTGTAGAGGCACTTGTTCTTCCTCCTCATCTGATTCTATTTCTTCCTCATCTATTTCTTCCTTCAGAATGGTTTTTGGAACTAATGGATCATGCACTAATCTCTTACTGACTCTTTGCCTCATTCATCCTAACCGTGATCCTTTTTTGTCTCTTTGTGAGAAGCAGACTCTTCTTGTATAGGAGGAATAGAGCTCTCTAGAATTTCTCCCTCTTTAGGTTGGCTTGAAAAAATAGGAGGCAACTAAGGTTCATCCTAGATTTGAGAGGCTCCAATACCTTGGGATTCTTGTGAGCTTTGTTCGTGCTACCAAGAAGACACATGTTCTGTATCTAAATCCTCTGAGGAGAGGTTCTCTTCCTCTTTCCCTTCCTTTCAGGAGGGTGATAATATCCCACTGAGCGACCAAGCTAGTAGATTGTCTCTAGCCTAATAGGAGACTAGAGCTCAAAGATAGGAACCATGACTTTCTTTCCCTTACCCCTTTCTGGGCGAGCATGTGCATGGAAGATTACAGTATTAGGAATTGGATCAAGTGGAAAGGGCTTCTTAATCCAACTCTTTGTCATTCGAATGACATGTCTTGCTCAATGATTAATATCATCTCCTTCCTCTCTATCAACTTCTGCATTCAGAATGGACCTCTCACCAACTTTATCTGCATTGAATAAAGGATCTAGTAGTTCCTTGGAGTCCTATAGCCTTATCTCATCAGGGATGGTCAAATGGAGAGCCTTTTTTGCTAGATACAAAGTCATCCTACAATAGTCTCTGATGCGGACATCGTAGTCATTTGTGGTGTTCATCCAATGATCTTCAATGGTATCCTCATGATAGAAATCTTTCCCAGCCAGGTTTTCCACTTTGCCCACATTGTCAAATTATGGTCAAGGAGAGTTGTACTCTTCAAGAGGATAGTTCCCCCATTCCCACTTAAATGTTGAAATATCCTATTTTATCTTCACCTGATATGCTCCTACAAAAAAAGGCCACTCCCAACAAGGTCTTCATTATTTTTTGATCCTCTCATAAGCTAACTCAATCTGTTGAGATATTTCCATTAGGACCAACTTGTCACTTGGGTACCTTGAGAGTTTCTTTGGATTGATAGATGCACCACCTACCCGGATATATGTAAATGTCTAGAATTGGATGAAATATGCTCCAAGAGTTGTGATCTGTGCCTTGGCTTCCTCAAAAAATCTCTTCCCATAGTCCCCCTCGATGAATTGAATGATGGCAAAGATGAAGGCATCGTTTACAATCTTGTACTCTATGCTCTATGGTGAGAACTTCTTCTTTACCAACTAAGGATAGACTATATATGGCCAAGCATTGGGATCCTGTGTACTTCCTTTTTTGTATAACTCGAGATAGCTCATTACCATTGCTACAAGTAGGTACACCACATAATAAGTCATATAGAACTTCTTCTTGTCCTTTACCATCCTCAACTACTCACACAAGTTTTCACTAAGTGTAGTGGCCCAATCGAGTGGTATCTTCGCATGTCTGATAATCTCAATGAAGTTGATCATGAATGGAGCAAGATGACCTACTATAGGTAAGCCCATGACTCTACTTAGGAGAATAATAGAGTATCTAATGTCATCCTTCATGTATCCCTGAGTCATATCCACTTTGTTGATTGTCTTTTCTCGAGGTGGCATCTCAATGAAGTACAAGGAATGTATGATGTTGATGGCCTCTTGGTGATGATCTTTATACCATCTTTCAATTGCTTCATAGGAGAGTCGGATGAATTGATTGACTCTAGGAAGATGGAAGACCCTCTCGATGTTATCAGGTCGCAGATCTAAGATCACTTCTCCAATGATGCTCTTAACTACCCTTTCAATAGGAATGAAGTGTCGAGACAAGGTCATGACCAATTCAGTTGATTGTACCGACACAGGATGTGATGCTGCATTCACTAATCTGGATTGGATTAAAGTAGAAACCAAGGTTGACCTTTGTGTTAGATTGTTGCAAACTTTTAGGAATTCTCCCAAGTCTATGTGTCTGAGGTTAGTATCTTTGATCTCAGCATACTCATCATGTAATCTTGATTTTGGGGGTACACCTTGGAACTTGAACACAACTGGTTTTGCTGGTGCTCCGGATGTAGATGCCATTTGATTGTGTTACCTATGCATCCCGAGAAAAAGAAAAAATGATCAGTCCTTAGATAGTGAAAAAATGACATAAGTAAAAAAAAGTTCCCCTTAAGGACTTATTTATATTTTGGTTTTTTTTTTTTTTAATTATTATTATTATTATTTTTTAAATTATCATTTTTTTTTGTTTCAAAGTTTAAAATGTTACATCTTTCGCAATAAAATTAAATTAAATTAAATTAAAAAAACAATGAATAAAGGCCGCAGGTGCTACCATGCAGGCACAGGCATGTCGTGTGGGTGCTGCCCCGACATCACTAGGGCACAAGTGCGAGTGCCACACCAACATCCCAAAGGGCGTCAGGCAGGTGTTGTGGCTAGCACCATGAGGGCACGAGCGTGGACTCCACGAGGGTGTGGGCATGGGTACTATGCCTAGCACCACGAGGGCACGAACGTGAGCATCTCACCTAGTGTCGCACCTGTGCCATGAGGGTGCAGACATGGGTGTTGTGCTGGTGCCATGCAGGCACCACACACGCGTGTCGTAGGCGTGCAACATGCGTGCACCCATTAGGATGTTGTGGCAAAAGAGAGAAGGGGGGGAAGGCTTACCTCTCCCTCCTTAAACACTTCAAGAAAAAGAATGAGGAGGAGGGAGAGGAGGGAGGGTTTTATAACCCTCCTCCTCTCGCACGTGTCATGCCTCGATGCGCACATGTGGGTCAGGGGAATTTGAGATGGTTTTTTTTTTTCAAAACTTGCATCTCAACCTTTTCAATTTTTCTAATGTTTTTATCTTTTTTAATTTTCTATCCTTTTTTTTGTGATTTTCTCATTTTTTTTAAAAAAAATTTATTTATTTATTTTTATTTTTAAATTTTTTATAACATAACTTATAAACAAATTTTTTTCCCAATTCTCGAACTGTGAGTTTAGGAGTCAAAAAAAGTAGGGGGTCCCCATTCCTAGTGAGGAATGGGGTGTGTGTTGTGGATACCACAACAATAGCTTGTTAGTCATTATCATAGCTTCTTTCCTTAGATACATGCTCGATGAAATTTTCCCAAGTGGAAGATTAACTTGATTCTTTAGAATATGAAAGAAATGGGCATGTTGGAGTGAGATATTTGCTATAGAAATAGGAATAACTTACTTCTCATCTGGAAGATGCTCGAAACACTTCCAATCCCAACCTAAGCTACCTAGACCCAAAACAAATTTGAATAGGAAGAAACCGGTATGAAAGAATAAGTAATAGTAAGGCAAAGGAGATCCAAAAAGGTAAAAAGTGAGAGCCTTGGGAAAGGATGAGAAGTAAGTCACCTAGAGGCTACTTAGACATGCAATTTTAATAGAGAATTAATAAATACCAACAACTCTAACTTGACAAGGGAGAAACTGAAAACTCTGAGAGAGGGCATTGAATTAGCATTTAAAATTTTTAACCTCTAAAACTATTCACCACACATCCATCTCACAATCTATGCATATAAATTGAAATACCAAATTAAACATATACATCCATAGCATAAGAGTATATATTCAACACATGTATGACACAAGATATTTGGTTACCTTGAAACCCTTTAAGGATAAGGTAAAACTGGGATGGGGATTACACCCACAAATCTTCACTACTAAAGTAATAAAGTGAATCCAATGAAGGTTACAATGTTTGATCATGAAACATGATCTACCCTATGAAAGGTCTACCCTGTTAAAGGCTTACAATATTGTTAGATCTTACCCTACTAAAGGATTTAAACACCCTACTAAAAGTGTGCCTATTAAGAGGACTTTCACTTACAATGAAGTAAGCACCCTACTAAAGGATTTACAATAGCCTATTAAGACTACTTTGTTAAGAGATTTAATTGATTCACCTATTAAAATGTCTAAGCAATGATCCTTTGGTTACCACTCTATTGCTTGATGTCAGATCAACTTTATACTAATGTGTACTTGATCCTTTTTGATGAGATGTACCTATGTTGTCATCTGATTCCTTTCCTTTGTTCTCCTTTAATTAATTCTACAATGTAACTCAATTCATAACACATTAATCAGCATGAATGCTTTGTTTGCACATGAAAACTCTCTTCAATTCTCCTTAGCATTCTTTTTTCTCACATAGAGAGTTTAGGGTCAATCTTCCTTAAGAAGAGCTAGGTAATTTAGGGTTAGGTATATATCAATAGTAGTGATTCACCCATATTGCCACTTAAACCTTCCCTTCTTCTGATTGAATGCATGTAATGCATAGAGATTCACAATTAAAATTCATCCTTATCGATAAAAGATCGTAAAATAATACTTAAATCAGCTCAAAAATGGTTTACATAGTAGTTTGTGTCAATACAAAAAACTATGTCAAAACTATATTACTCAACATCTGAAGTACTTGGTGCTTGACACAAACTATATCTTCAATGCTATCACTCAACATCTAAATGACTTGGCATGCACTACTTGCTTGACACTTGAATCACTTGGCACATACTATTTTCTTGGTATATAAGTGACTTGGTACTTTAGTGGCTTGACACTCACTATTTACTCTATTAGGATTAAACCTCGGATATAAATAACAATTACATGCAAATATAAATAATATAAAAAATAATAGGTCACACAAAGGAGAACACAAAACACCAAGATTTCATGTGGTTCACCCAATCCTTGGGCTATGTCCACTAAATAGCAAGTCCAATATTATTACAATCTAGTGATTACAACTTGATTACAATCTGTAATCCCTTACAACTCAATACTACCACAAGAACCAATTTCACATCACCTACAATGAAATAATCCCTAACCCTAAGCCCTTTTATACAAGTATTTTATGCCACTTTAGGGTTACAACATGCCAGCCATATGTCGACCATACATCGGCCATAATAAATTTATGAAGTGTGTACAGTACTTTCTTGATTAGTCACCACAAACTAACAATATCCCACTTGGAGATTGATCAGACTCTACACTAGAAAACAATATCCCACTTGGAGATTGATCTTGTAGCAATATTGCTACCACATGAGGCTTCCACTAGATCAAACCACCCTTGACTCTATTGTACTTTTATTCATGTTCAGTCTAGAAGACCAACTAAAGCTGAAGAGGAGTTCAACTTCTCCATGTCACTACCTTTGTAAACATATCCACTGGATTTTCATCTATATGTATCTTATCTAGCTTTAATTGTCCATCATCCAAAACTGACCAAATGAAATGGTACCAGAACTGAATGTGTTTGGCCTTTGAATGCAGAGCTAAATTCTTTGCAAGATGAATGATACTCTGACTATCTATAAACAAATAATTATCCTTTTGAGGGTATCTCAATTCTTCCAAGAAGAACTAAAGCCATATCATCTCCTTGGCTGCCTTTGTAGTAGAAACATACTCTACCTCTGTAGTGGATAAAGCATTAACCTTTTGTAACCTTAAAACATAGCTTATAGCTACCCCACCAACAGTGAAGACATAACCTATAATACTCTGCCTGGTATCAATATCCCCTACCAAATCTGAGTCAACATAGCCCCATAAGTCAGCAGTAGAGCCTCCAAAGTGTAAACACTTACTAGGTGTTCCTCTCAAATATCTGAGAATCTATTTTATTGCATTCAAATACTCAATTCTTGGATGACTCATATATCTGCTAATGACTCCCACTGCATGTGCAATATCTGGCCTTGTACATATCGTAGCATACATCAAGCTTCCTACAGTTGAAGCATAAGGTACCTTGGACATCTTATCCTCCTCTTCTTGTGTCTTAGGATGCATCTCCTTAGTCAACTTCAAATGACCAGGTAAAGGTGTGTTGATAGCTTTAGCAGTCTCCATAGAGAAATGTTGCAACACCTTCTAAGCATAATTAGCTTGAGATAGCATCAATTTCCTATTCTTCATATCTCTACAAATCTTCATACCAAGGATTTGTATGCATGTGCTAACTGAAATTTCAACCCCTTAATCTAATCCATGTTAGACCCAACTACAAGCATATCATCAACATATAAACATAAAATAATGTAGCTATCATCATCTAACCTCTTAAAGTAAACACAATGATCTTAATGACACCTACTATATCCATGCTTATGCATAAAACTGTCAAATTTCAAATACCATTGTCAAGGTGCTTGCTTCAAGCCATATAAACTTTTTTTCAATTTGCACGCTAAGTTCTTACCTTTAACCTCAAATCCCTATGGCTAAGCCATATATATCTCTTCATCCAAATCACCATGAAGTAAGGTTGTTTTAACATCAAGCTGCTCTAAATGCAAATTTTCAATAGCCACAATACTTAAAACAATATGGAAAGAAGTCATCTTAATAGCAGGAGAAAATATCTCATCAAAATCAATGTCCTTTTTTTGTGCAAATCCTTTTACAACTAACCTGGCTTTAGATCTTTTCTTACCTCCATCCTCTTCTTTTAACCTATAAACCCACTTATGTTGTAAAGCTCTTTTAGCTACAGGCAACTTGCATAAATCTCATGTCTTATTCTTTAGCAAAGAGCCCATTTCATCTTTCATTGTAGACTCCCACTGAATCTTAGTATCCACCTACACAACTTCATCATAACATTCAAATTCACTAGTATCTATTAATAAAATAGAATACAAAGAGGGAAAAAATCTTTTTGGATGTCTACTTTTCCTTTTTGACTGTCTAACATTCACTGGTGTGTATGGTATTTGTTGTTGTGATTGTTGCACATCATGAGGAATGACTAGAACATCATCTTTTGAAGTATCATCCAACACTACATAATCATCTTCTTATTAGGATTAAACCACAAACATAAATAACAATTACATGCAAATATAACCAATATCAGAAAATAATAAATCACACAGAAATTAACACAAGACACCAAGATTTAACATAGTTCACCCAAACTTTGGGCTACGTCCACCAAATAGCAAGTCTAATATTTTTATGATCCAGTGATTACAATCCATAATCCCATACAGCTCAATACTGCTGCAAGAACCAATTTTGCATCACCTCTTATAAAAAAATACCTAACCCTAAGTCCTTTTATACAAATATTTTTACCACTTTAGGGTTATAATTAATAATTACATGTCAGCCCAAAAAGCCCCAAATAATTTATGAAGTATGTACAGTACTTTTCTAATCAGTCACCACAATTTAACAATCTCCCACTTAGGGACTAATCAAGCTCCACTCTAAACAACAATCTCCCACTTGGATACTGATCCTATAGCTATGTCACTACTCCATGAGGCTCCCACTGGATCAAACCACCTTGGACTCTCATGTACACTGATTCCTATTTAGTCTAGAAGACCAACTGAAGCTAAAGAGGAATTCAACTTCTCCCTTTTCACTACCTTGGTAAACATATCTATTGAATTTTCATCTGTATGTATCTTGTCCAGCTTTAACTATCCATCCTCCAAAACTAACCGAATGAAATCTCCCACTTAGATACTGATCCTATAGCTATGTCACTACTCCATGAGGCTCCCACTAGATCAAACTACCTTGGACTCTAATGTACATTAGTTCCTATTTAGTCTAGAAGACCAACTAAAGCTGAAGAGGAAACAACAATCTCCCACTTGGATACTGATCCTATAGCTATGTCACTACTCCATGAGGCTCCCACTAGATCAAACCACCTTGGACTCTGATGTACATTGATTCCTATTTAGTCTAGAAGACCAACTGAAGCTAAATAGAAATTAAACTTCTCCCTTGTCACTACCTTGGTAAACATATGTATTGAATTTTCATCTATATGTATCTTGTCTAGCTTTAACTATCCATCCTCCAAAACTGACCAAATGAAATGGTATCACAATTGTATGTCTTTGTCTTTGAATGTAGAGCTGAATTTTTTGCAAGATGAATGACATTCTGACTATCTTTAATAAAAAAAAATTATCCTCCTAAGGGTGTCCAAATTATTCCAAGAAGAACTGAAGCCATATCATCTCCTTGGCTACCTTTGTAGCAATAACATACTCTAACTCTATAGTGGATAGAGCATTAATCTTTTGTAACCTAGAAACCCAACTCATGACTACCCCACCAATAGTAAAGACATAAGCTATAGTACTCTACCTGGTATCAATATCCCCTACCGAATCTGAGTCAGTGTAGCCCTATAAATTATTAGTAGAGCCCCCAAAGTGTAAATTCTTATTGGATGTTCCTCTCAAATATCTGAGAATCCATTTGACTACATGTCAATGCTCAATTCTTAGATGATTCATATACTTTCTAATGACTCCCACTACATGTGCAATATCTAGCCTTGTACATACCATAACATACATCAAGCTTCCTACAACTGAAGCATAGGGTACCTTGGACATCTTATCCTCCTCTTCTTGTGTCTTGGGACACATCTCCTTAGTGAACTTCAAATGACTAGGTAAAGGTGTGCTGACAGCTTTAGCATTCTCCATAGAGAAATGTTGCAACACCTTTTCAACATAATCAGCCTGAGATAGCATCAATTTTTTGTTCTTCCTATCTCTACAAATCTTCATACCAAAGATTTATTTTTCTACCCCCAAATCCTTCATAGCAAATGCATGTGCTAACTAGCATTTTAGCCCTTTAATCTGATCCATGTTAGACCCAACTACAAGAATATCATCAACATATAAACATAAAATAATGTAGCTATCATCATCCAACCTCTTAAAGTAAACACAATGATTTGAATGACACTTACTATAGACATGCTCATGCATAAAATTGTCAAATTTTAGATACCATTGCCAAGGTGCTTGCATCAAGCCATATAAACTTTTCTTCAATTTGTACACTAAGTTCTCCTTACCTTTAAGGAAGATTGTTTTAACATCAAGCTGCTCTAAATGCAAATCTTTAGTAGCCACAATACTTAATACATTATGAATAGAAGTCATTTTAACAACAGGACAAAATATCTCATCAAAATCAATACCCTTTTTCTGTCCAAATCCTTTTACAACTAACTTGGCTTTAAATATTTTCTTACCTCCTTCCTCTTCTTTCAACCTGTAAACCCACTTATTCTATAAAGCCTTTTACCTGTAGGCAACTTGCATAAATCCCATGTCTTATTCTTCAGCAAAGATTCCATTTCATCTTTCATTGCAGACTCCTACTAAATCTTAGTATCCACTTGCATAGCTTCATCATAACATTCAAGTTCACCAGCATCGGTAAGTAAAATTGATTACAAAAAAAAGAGAGAATCTTTCTGGAGGTATAATTTTCCTTGTTGACTGTCTAACATTTACTGGTGTGTGTGAGATTTGTAGTTGTTGTTGTTGCACATCATGAAGAATGGCTAGAACATTATCTTTTGGAGTATCATCTAGCACTACATAATCATCTTCTTTCTTCTCATGTTGCTGCAACAGATCTTTGTACAACACTTTCTCATTGAATATGACATCCCTACTTCTTACAATTTTATGATTTTCAAAATCCCAAATCCTATAACCAAATTTATTAATGTCATATCCAAAAAATACACATTTCTTTGACTTAGCTTCCAGCTTGGTTCTATTTTTAGAATCTATGTGAGAAAATGCTTCACAACTGAAGGTTTTGAGAAAAGAATAACTCACCTTATTACTAGTCCATGTTTCTTCTGGAATACCACAACGCAAAGGAGTAGAGGGAACTCTATTGATCAAATATATAGTAGTATTGACAGCCTCCACCCACATGTGTAAGGGAAACCCAACATGTAACCTTATGCTCCTTGCATGCTCCATTATAGTCCTCTTCATGCCTTCAGCTACTTCATTTTCCTGTGGAGTCCTTCGAACATTTTTTTGTCTACAAATACCATTAGTCAAGCAATAATATTCAAATTCATGACTGCAATACTCACCACCATTATCAAATCTTAGACATTTTAATTTCTTACCAGTCTCATTTTCAACCAAGCATTTCCATTTCTTAAAAGTTTGAAATACATCAAATTTTTGTCTAAGGAAATAAACCCATAATTTTCTAGTTTCATCAATAAATGTAACATATTAATGAGATCCACCAAGGGAAGATATTAGAGCCAGTCCCCATACATCGGTATGCACAAGTTCTAATTTCTCCTTTTTATTTTCCATCCCAAACTTCACAAAACTCACTCTCTTTTGTTTTCCATACACACAACTTTCATAGAAATCCATATTAACACATTTTAGACCTGGTAAAAAAAAATTTGAATGAAGTACTTTCATACCTTTCTCACTCATGCCCAAGTCTATTGCACCACATCAATATAGTAGAATCTATAGTAGATATTTGTTCTCCCTACTCAATTGCAAAAATTATTCTTGAACATTCATTTTTCTCTAAAACAATTAAAGTAGAAGGAACAATATGACTTGTACAAAGATATAAGGTTCCTACTTTCACACTTTTTGCTACTACAAGGGAACCTTTTGAAACCTTCCAACTTTTATAAAAAAAAGTGACTACACAACCCTCATCACTGAGTTGCCTTGCTGAAATTAAATTCCTACTCAGCCTTGGAACATGTCTTAACTCATGTAGTAGCCAATGATTCTCATTCTGCAACTTAATCTTAACTTTTCTATTTCCAACAATCTGATAGGGTTCATTATCCCCCAAATAAACAAGCCCAAAATATCCTTGGACATAATCAATGAAATAACCTCTATGAGGTGTAGCATGAAATGAAGCACCAGAATCTAAAACCCATGAATCATCAACACTTTCTAAACATAGAAGCAAAGCATCCTCTTCGAATTTGTTACTTACCAAATTTTCCTCCTTTTCTCCATCTGGTTCATCTCCTTCATTTTTATTTCGAGTCCAATAATCTTTCTTTTTATGCCCTAGATTTCCATAGTACCAGCAGTCATTTTGTCCTCTCGATTGAGACCTCCTCCCTTTTGACTTTCCTCTTGATTTCCCTCAATTTTTAGAATTACTTCCTCTCTCAATTGTTCTACCTTGACTTTGTGTTCAAAGAACTTCATAATGTAGATCCACCTAAGGATTTCCTATGAGTTTTCTCACTCAAAATAACATTGAACACATCATCATATTTTAGGGTACTAGATCTAGGAACAAAATTACTCACAACCATTACCAAGCTATTCCAGTTTTTAGGCAAAGAACACAAAATCAAGAGAGCCCTAATTTCTTCATAAAAATTGATACCACCAGAAGATAATGAACTAGTAGTAGTATTAAAATCATTTAAATGATCGATAAAAGATCCACTTTTTTCCATTTTCATATTAAATAAATTCTTCATGAGAAATACCTTGTTTGAAGCAGAGGGCTTTTCATACAGTTTCACTAGGGTTTGCATCAACTCTTCTATTGTCTTCTCTTTTGTAATATTAAATGCCACTGATGGTGCCAAGAATAATTGAATGATTCCAAGTGCCTTTCTATCCAAAAGATCCCAATTTTCATTTGACATAGATCCCTGATTCTTGGTTTTGCCTTCCAACGGCTTCCATAAATCCTTCTAATAAAGATAGTCTTCCATTTGCATCTTCCATAACTAAAAGATCTGCCCATGAAACCTATCAACCCTTAGCTTACCCTCATCTGCCATTGCTCCCACTCAATCATGAGACTTTCCTATAGAATATAATTGGAAAATAAAAACTTCACTTTGATACCACTTGTTAGGATTAAACCTTAGATAGAAATAACAATTACATGCAAATATAAACAATATCAAAAATAATAGGTCACATAGAGAAGAACATAAGACACAAAGATTAAATGTTGTTCACCTAATCCTTGAGCTATGCCCACCAAACAGCAAGTCCAATATTATTACGATATAGTTATTACAACCTAATTACAATCTATAATCCCTTATAGCTCAATATTGCCGCATGAACCTATTTTTCATCACCTACAATGAAACAATCCCTAACCTTAAGCCCTTTTATACAAGTATTTTATGCCACTTTAGTGTTACAACATGTCGGCCATCTGTCGGCCATATGTTGGCTACAATGAATTTATGATGTATCGTAATTCCCTGATCAATCACCACAAACTAACATACTCGGCATGCTCTATCTGATATGTTATGCTTGACATATGTTACTTGTTCGGTATGAACTAAGTAAATGACTTAAGTATATAGACACTCATTTGGAAAAACCAATCTAAGATCAATAGTCTCCCCCTTTGACATGAGTGTTAAAAACACTTGGTCATGCATTAATGATTTTATCCTTACAAGCATGACATAGATATCTAGTATCTATTTGACTTCTATACAAAAATTTCAAAATATCAAAATTTTGCAACACATGACTTATCAGTCATACCTCAAAATTTCATAACTCCCTCTGAGTTGATTGTTCTATGCTAGACATCATATCTAAACAAAAATCTTTCTCTTGCTAAGTAGATTGTTTATTTTTGTATCTCTATCTCTATCTCTCCCATACTCTTTCTCATTATTACTCTTCCTTTTCTCTTACTCCCATTGATTCCTTACTCCCCCTTTTTGACACTTATGTCAATAGGTTATACACTAATAGTGTGTTTGTCCAAAAATGGTTTGTGGATCTCTAGTATAATCTTTAGAGTTGCATCCCAATTATCACAAGCTACCTCCAATGACTTGATTTAGTTGGCCATCTTGGTAGCAAGGTATACTAAGACTTCATGTGTAGAAAGATGAGAACCTTTCTTCATGAGCATTTTAGCATAGGTTATTTCCTTGTGCAGTATCTCCATGTATGGAGTCAATGTGGACTAGATGCATATCAATTGAGCCCTAATATTAGCTTCATGTGCACATAATGTTTCTAACTAACTTTGGGATTGTAGGAAGGTGCTAAAGTATTTCTCACTTTTGGCTAGAGACTTTGATAGAGTTATGCCATAATACTCTCCAAGTTTAGGCTATGACTCCTAACTTCCCTTGTGAAGAGTGCAGTATTATTAAATTTAGTATACAAAGAGAAAATATTCTCTAGTATCTTCTTCACATTCTCTATATTGGTTGTTAATTTAACCTGTGTTAGTGCAATAGCACTTGATATCTTTTCATCAACTTTATGTTGGAACTTTCTCTTAGACCATTCAACTAATTTGACATTAGAATCTATGTCTATTAAATTTAGCTTCTACACTAATTTGGTTAACTATTCTATTATTGGCTTGCTTTCCCTTGGAGTCAATAGACCGAATGCATCAATAAAAATGTCTTTGATTTCAATCAAAGTTTGCTTCTACCTATTCTCCTTTCTGAGAAATTCTTGATTCTTCTTCTTTGCTAGGGCTTTCTAGAGTATTCCCATCTACTTAATAGTAATAGTTGCATAATCAAACTTGGCAAACTCAATTACTTCATCTAGATTTACATCAACAAATGATATAACTTCAACTTCTTTCGATGTGCTTGGACTCGGCCTAGAGGATTGTAAAGGTGCAACTTCTATGCTTAGCCTCTAAAGAGCTTGACTTGGAGGAGTGGCAGATTTTGATAATGTTACTAGTTCTTGTATTTCTAATTGTTCCTCTGGCTTTGTTGTCAAACTTGACTCTCCACTAGGTGTGTCCTTCTATTTCTTTGTATTACTAGTAACACCTTGATTTTGTGCTGTAGGTGCAGAAGTATCTACCCAACCTATTTTAACTTGTGTTCCTTCATTCTTCTATATCTCATCTTTCTACTCTCCAAAAGTCTCACCCTTGTCATGTATACTTTCCTTTATAGTGATTGAGACTGGAGTACTTTGTGCCAATGTACTAATGGTAGGAGTAGTTGTCTCCTTCATTCGATATACCCGAAGGGGTAATGTAGGTTGTATCATGATGCATTGAGGAGAGGCTAAAGGTGTGATTCATTGTTGTACTTCCTCCCCTGCAAATACCTTATTTTCCTTCTCAATCTCATCAATACTCACCATTACACAATTCTCACAAAGTTTTCCCTAGGTTGTGGATTCCACCAGTATCTTCTTCAAGTCATCCTCTATGAGGGGATTGATATTATGAGCGGTAGTATCAAAAAATCCTTTATCTAGATAGTATCATCTTCCATGTTCACCTCATGTAGAGGACTAGCACTTGGCACTAGTGTATGTGGTACACTCTATTTTGTTGGATGCTCATCCTCAGCTAGAGCCTGTGTGATTTATGTTCATGTCCATGCCTTCCTCAACTATATTTTGTTGAGTGCCCTCTTCTTTTTCTCCTTTTTTTCTTCACCATCCTCAATAGGTGCCTGCAATATTGCCTAGGATGTTAACAAATCATATAGTGATTTCCACATCAAAGTATTCTTTTGTACAACATTCTCAATGTTATTATGCAACATAATGAATACCCTATATTTTGGAGCAAATTTTCTAGTATGTTTCTTAATGGCTTTGGCCATTGCACCCTTATTTAGTTCTAGCATTACTTGGGCAAGTTTTGTTTCTCTTATTCATTTTTCAATATCTAGACAATAGTGACACTTTTGCTCAACTCTCTCATACAAACTTTTGGGTATGGAGTTTGCAAGTTCAAGAGGAGTCTTTTTAAATATTGCCATCATGGTATATACTACCTCTTTAACTTGATTATTTTCAATCTTCCCAAGATTTTCAAACTCAAAGTGAGAGAATCTACATAATTCAACATTATTTCTAATATTCTCACATAGATTATCTAAATTTGAAGAAGAACTATGACTTACCACTTGAAACTATTTGTTGTCATCAGATTCAATCTTCTCTTCATCAGATTTAGCTTGAGCAACATATTTTCTCCGCAGTCTCTTATGTGATTCTTCAACCTTGCTAGCTTGACTAGCTCTCTTCTCCTTTGGCATGGCTACTTCCTTAGCCTTTTGTGTAGTGGTCCTTGTGCTAGCCCTAGTTGTAGGTACTATAGGTTGAGCAGGTTTTGCAATCTTCTTTGGTTTGCTTACTGCTAGTGTTTTAGCTTTGCTTTTCTTCTTTTCAGTAGTTGTAGGTGCTTCACTAGCTTCTTCTCCCTCAACACCTTTGACAATTTCTACTTCCTCTTCTTCTTGGTGCTCTCCTTGACCTTGAGTGATGGCAAGTGGTGCTTGGATAGCTGCAAGTGTTTCTTTTTCATCATCATTATCATCTTCTTCTTTTTCCCCTTCACCAAATTTATCTTTTAGTTTCTTTACCATCTTATTCTTCTTGCTAATGACTAAAGCAATCTTCAAGTCCATTATGGATTTTGATTTAGCCATATCATAGTTCCCAAAATTTGTAGCCTCCTTGTCCACTTCTTCTGCAAGTAATGTTTTTATTGTTGTAGAGGCTTCATCAATGTTGATTTCATATCCTAATGGTCTTAACCATCTAACTCTAGGAACTGTGGCCTGGACATATGTATGCTCAGTGTCAACTAGGAAGAAAAAATCATTAAAAATGTTTCTCCACTAGTGAAAATGGTATCCTCAGTCTTTTTCTTCATTATATGCTTGAAGTCTTCAAAGTCGCTTGTCATTATTGACTCAAAGTTATCACCTAGTTGCTCCATGAATTCACCTATTTGCACTACAATAGGTCTATTTACCTTCCATGCAACTTTACCAAAAGTAGGAAATGTATTCTATACATACAAGAATAGATCCAAATTTTCATTATGCACTTTTAGTCTTCCTTATGGATCCCAAATTATCAGTCAATTGTTGCAACTACAACTCAACAAGATCATAAGTATGATCTTTCTTCACTATCTTGTATCCCACATCCACTGCAAAACATGGAACATTGTTGAGCTTGTTGGATTGATACAACTTATGTTCTGTAATCCTCACTACAAAAGAAATTAAGGGATCTATGATTGTATCTATTGTCATCCATCATTTATTTCGTACAACCCCTATGTTCCTTTTAATTGCCTCTTTTTCTTCACTTCTTAGTATCTTGGGTCGATCTAGGGTTGGATATCATGTAACTCTATGCACAATTTTCTTGTTGATTTTCACCAATCCATTATCTAGCCATACATAATTGTCATGTATCCTAGTCAAAACTATCTTTATCCATTCTATCTTGAAGACATTGGGGAAATCTAGGGCATAGGTCAACCCTTTCTTCTCAATAATTTTGAATTCTTCCTTCAACGCTCCATTTTCACATAATTTTCCATATGTCTCCCTAATTTCCATGTCTCCTATGCTTCCAACCTTACATGTATAGCAACATCTAACATCTTGAATCATTAAGACTTGTGGTGGTATCATTGACAACACAGCGGATGGATATTGTTTATAAGATATGTCTAGAATAGCTCTAAAATTAGGTTGTTTAATTCCATTGCTTATTAATTGTACATTCAAAGCTTCCTTTCCCTCTACAACCTTGGCTACTGAATAACTAGATGTCATTTCATAAACTAGGTTTTGCAAAAATTCAAACTATGTAGCTTGGGACACGATAAATACCTTTGTGAATCTACAGTGATGGTGTCAAGCATTTGTTGAATTTGTTTACAAAAGCTTAGGAAAATTTATTGTGCTCTCCTTCAAATTTGAATGATGTTGAATGAGTAGAAATCAACCATATAGACCTCAAAACCTTGCAATTAATGCTTAGTGCTTACACAGTTGTAATGCTTAGTGCTTACACAGTTGTAAGCTTGGCTTTAATAAAGATTCTAACTCACTCAGTAATCACTACAACATAGGTCAACACTAACAATTTTGATAGCTTGAAATCAAATAATATTTCACTCAGCAACCATGGTGAAACTTTTCATGCTTGGCAATAACATGAAAACTAACAAAACTTAAAGATTTTTTCTTGATTCTTAACAAAACTTTGCATTTTTCTTCATGCATATGTAATCTTTTAAGAACTAAATCCTTGGAATTGATGTAAAGTATATCCTTTTAGATATCAGTCCTACTTACCTTATGATTTCTTAATTAGAGGAGGTGTGATCACCTAACCCACTGGGTGAAGTGATCCCTGCTACACTTGATGTGTCACACACTTCCTTTTTCTTCCATGTCTTGTTCATTTCATCTCTAACATTCTCAACATCTTCCTTTCCTTTACCTTTGTTGAACTCACTGTTTGGTTCCTTTGACCTTGTTGGACAATTTCTGCTTATGTGACCAGTCTCCAAATAGCTAAAACATGTGGTTTGACTTAACCATCTACTATAATCACTTCTAGAATGTGTTCTTATGCAATTTTTAGCAACATATTCATACTCTTGATAGTAGTGACAACTGTATCTTGTATCATAATCTCAATTATAAGAGTTACCATTGTGCTTTACCTATGTTTTCTTATTTGATGACCATTTAGGCTTGGATCTACACTCATATGCTCTATGTCCATGCTTCTGATAGCTATAGTAGTGTCCTTCATTTTTTTGTGAGCTTATGGTCTTGGTTCTGCATTCATGTGCCTGATGTCCTTGTTTTTTGCATTTATGGCTATGATTCATGAACTTCTACTTAGGATTCTGATTTGTAGTCTTACTCCTATAAACATTAGCGGTATGACCTATCTTACCACAATTATGACAAGTAGGTTTTGAGTTCCTACTTTTTTTACTTCTTTCTTTGCCACTTTTCAATGATTCTCCTTCTTCAGTACTAGTGTATCCCAATCCAGAAGTATCACTATTGGATCTAGGGGATATCATCAATTGTTCAAATTATTTGATGGCTTCACTAGGTTTGTTAAAACTATCTGCAAACTCATTTTCTCTATTTAGATCATTTCTCAATTTTTCATTCTACAACTTCAGCGTTGTGATCTCAATATCCTTTGTATTTAGTTCATGATTTGTAATCATCATTTGACTCAAAGTTTCCAATTCCATGTTAGCAATCATAGTTATCTCTGATGTTTTCTCTTCTAGTCTATTAGTCAAAATCCTTTTCTACTTAGTCACCTCACATAGAAATACTAATTGGACTTCTTGTTCTCTCTTTATATATCTGACCTCTTAAGTTAGGGTTCCATTCTTTTCCATTAGATCTGCAACTACTACATTGAATTCATTGGAGTTTCCATTTGCAAATAATTCAGTAGTATCAATCTCTTGGTATTGTGTGTCATTCTCTTGACTCACAATTTCCTTCCTTCTCTTCAATGATATCTTTAACTTATCTCTTGTTTCATTTAGTCGGTGTAGGGCAATTTGTATTTCAATTGTTTGATTCTCAATAGTCTTTCCCAATTTGTAGACTTCCATCTCAAAGATCTTTCCTCAAAGTTGCAAAGCTTTTCTTTTAGAGAACTATGCCCTGATACCAATTGTTGAAAATACAATAGGAAGGTAAGCTTTAGGGGAGGTGGGGTGAATCAAAACTTAAAACTTTTAACATCTAAAACTATTCACCACACATCCATCTCACAAACTATACATATAAAATGAAATACCAAATTAAACATATACATCCATAACATGAAAGTAAATATTCAACACATGTATGACATAAGATATTTGGTTACCCAAAAACCCTCCAAGGAGAAGGTAAAATTGGGGTGGGGATGACACCCACAAATATTCACTACTACAGTAATAAAGTATAACCAATGAAGGTTATAATGTTTGACCATGAAACATGATCTACCCTATGAAAGGTCTATTGGAAATATGATTGAAAAGCTCATTGTTGTTGAAAGCTCAAAGAGGGATATTGTTATAAAAGAATGTTTTCAATCATTGTTTTTCCATTGATGTCAAACCTACTATTTGTAGGGATGATATCTACTTATAAGGTCCAAGCACTATCACTTAGTTGATTGATGAAGAAGATTTGATCAACAAGATGTAACAAGAGCACCTAAGGGAAAGGTTGAGTTATGATGTTGTAATGAAGTGTAAGGATTATTTAAGAAAATGGTTAAGAAATGCATTGATGACATACTCAAAGATACAGATGTTGGTCACACTTAGATACATTGAAAGAAGGAGTTGTAACAAGGTTGACTACAAAACCTTAACTAAGATCATCAGTAGATGCAAAGCAAGTTAGTTGAAGCCAAGAAAATTCTTAATAGAAGCCAAGTAACAGACATTTCTAGTGTGTGCCAAGTAATCTTCAAGTGCCGAGTAAAGATCAGGTGTCGAGCATTAGAAACATTTTAGTAGGTGTCGAGTGATCTTCAGGTGCTGAGCATAAGGAAAAACACAGTTGATGTTGAGTAACACAGTATATTTCGAGCACTAGTATTTCAATAGTGTCGAGTTCCTACATTATTTCAAATGAAAAAGATTCACTAAATCCAAGCCGTCTTAGTGGTTACATTGAATTTTGTGAACAAATTGGAAGATAAGGATGATGAGTTGCTAGCACAGAATCTTATGTAAACCATTTTTAGGCAAGTTCTAAAGGATTATTTAAGAAGTTTCTAGAGGAAATAGAATATGGGTTAGATGTAATGAATCCTACCTAATCCATGTGAATTGAAATTGAAAAATGGAAGAATCGAGCGAGAAAAGGAACTCCAAGACTTTTATTTAAGAAGCCATAAACAAAGAAGCAAAGAGCTAATGATACTGTTGTTGCTGAATCTACAAAGTAATTGAAAGGGTGTCAAGGAGGTGACATCTAGGAGAAGGAAGAGAACAGAGGCTATGCTTCTATGAGTGGTCATGAAGAGATGATTGCACTGGTACATTGAGTATGGAAACTCAAGGAGATAAAGCTTGAAAGAAAAGGCAAGATGTTAAGAATTGCAAAGATTGAAGGCTAGGCAAGGGTATGAGTTGAGAAGTGATCTAAGATCTACAAGATAAGTAGTATGTTGTAGTCAGGTCAAAAATTCTCTAATACTCTCGAGAAATTATATTAGATCTAAAAATTCTATGGACTTAGGTTAGCCTAACAACCATTTGTAAATCCTTTAATAGGGTGGCATTCCAATTGAATTTTCTAAAATCCTCTAACTAGGCCCACTTCTAATAGGGTGGTTAAATCCTCTAACAAGGTCACATTTAACAGTGTGTTGTAAGCCTTTAATAGAGCAGGCCTTTCACAAGGCATCACTTCAGAAGGGTGAAAATTGAGTAGCATGTTACTGGTGGTTTTTTCCAAATTGAGTTTCCATGTAAATCATTGTGTCATGAGTTGATTTCTTGTGTGTTTTACTTGCATGTTGATTTATAGTAACTTGCTAATTAGATAAGTTAAAGCCTGGATGAATGAATGGTTGAAAGGGTTCACAACACTTTGAGAAAACAATTGAATAGGACATTTGGACCTTGAATAATTGATTCACCCCCCTCCCCACACACCCCCCCCCCCCCCCCCTCTTAGTTATTCTAAAGCAATTATAAAAATTGGTATAAGAGCCTTCTGCTGATTTAGTTTCAAGGTACTAGAAGTAGGAAGATCAAGATGTCCAAGAGAGAAGTTCCCAAGCTCAACAAAGACAACTCTGTTGCATGGCAGAGTTTGATGAAATTGCACCTTGGATCAATAGGTGATTATGCACAAACCTCAATTGGAATAGAGCATGTAACTCCAAGAGGACCCCTCACTATAGATGACTTAAACAAAAAGAAGGAGCATAACCAAGCAATGTTGGAAATTGCATCTGCACTTAGCTATGTTGAATATGATGACATTAAAGATTGTAACACTACATTCAAAATGTGGAAAATCTTATCAGATATCTATGGAGGTGAGCAAAGAGAGAAAGCCTAAGAGGAAAGTTTGATGACATGAAGATGGAGGAAGGTGAAAATGTTGCCAAGTACATTGCAAGAATAAAAGAAGTGGTGAGTGCAATAAGAAGTCTAGGTGGACAACTAGAAGAAGAAACATCCATCAGCAAATATTTGAGAACTCTGCTCCCTATCTATGCTATAAGAGTTTCAGCCATCCAAGAGTTGAGGTGTGTACAAGGGAACACACTAACCTTTGAAGGAATAGTTGGAAGACTTACTACATTTGAGCTATCCAATTTTGACAACTACAGACCTGAGAACCTTGAATCTTCTTTTAAGGCCAAGATGACAATGAAAGACACTAAGGAGGACACATCAAGAAAAAGGAGAAGAAAATGAAAACATGCATCTAGTGATAGCAACACAAATGAGGAATATGTGGAACAATTAGAAGCACTACTGGCTAGGAGATTCCATAGAGGAAAAGGAAAATTCAAAGGTAAGCTTGCTATCATATGTTTCAATTGCAATGAAGTAGGTCATATAGATGCAAGATGTCCATAGAAGAAAAAATATAAAGAAGGAAACAAGTTTAGAAATAAGAGAGAAGATGACATCAAAGATTACAAGGAGAAAGGCAAGAGATGTTACATCATTGAAGAAGATTTTGATGACAATGATGATGAAGTAATCTATGTAGCCATGAAGAATGAATTAGATAAAGATGAAGATGAAGCAAAATCATTAGTTATCTATGTGAACAAGAATGACAAGTGGATCATAGATAGTGGATGCTCACATCACACGACAGGAGATAAAAGTAAGTTCATTACCTTTACTCAATATGATGGAAATAGTGTTAGATTTGGTAATGATGCCCCATGTCAAATCAAAGGAAAAGGCTCTATCAAACTTAAAGAGAAAATTTCATGTGATAATGCATACTATGTTGAAGGATTGAACTACAACTTGTTAAGTGTATCACAGTTAGGCAATATAGGTTGCAAAGTGGAATTTGGAAACAAAATTACCAAGATCTATGATATTGATGGAAATCTGATAGGAAAAGGTGAACAAACTAGGAGTAATCTATTTTATCTTAATATGGAAGATGCAACATGTCTTATTGTTAGAATTGATGATGTGTGGTTGTGGCATAAAAGGTTATGTCATGTTAATTTTGATAATCTGATCAGCATTAGCAAGAAGAACAAAGTCAGAGGGTTGCCCAAGTTGAAGAAACCTGAAAACACAATGTGTAAACAATGTCAACTAGGGAAAATGACTAAGTCTAGTTTCAAAAGCAAAACAGACACTTCCAATGAAGTACTAGATTTATTTCATACAGACTTATGTGGCCTAATAGAGGTACAAAGCTACCTAGGAGATAGATATATAATGCTATTTGTAGATGATTATTCCAAGATGATGACTACTATGTTCTTAAAGCAAAAATCTAATGCATTCCAAATGTTCAAGTGGTATTTGGCTAGAGTTTAGAAGGAAATATGAAAGAACCTGAAATGTCTAAGGTTAGACAAAGGAGGTGAGTTCACAACAAGTGAGTTTGAAAGAACAGATGACAATAGCAACTTGTACATCAAAGCTAAGAGAGGTAAAAACATTTTGATCTCAGAAATCTTTGTTGATGACATAATATTTGGAGGAAAAGATGTTTTATGTAAAGATTTTGTTTATCAAATGAGGCATGAATTTGAGATGTCAATGTTTGGAGAAATCAAATTCTTTTTTGGATTACAAGTACATCAGCTAAAGCATGGCATATTTGTGACCCAATCCAAATACATCAAGGAAGTACTCGAAACATTTGGGTTAGAAGACTCAAAACTAGTTAGCACACCAATGGCAATAGGCCGCAAACTATCCAAGAATGATGAATCTACTGAAGTAAATTAGACATTGTATAGGTCAATGATTGGAAAGTTGCAATACATTGTACATAGTAGACCAGACATTGCATTAGTTGTTGGAATAGTAGCAAGATTTTCTTCCAATCCAAGAGAAAATCACTTAATGGTAGTGAAGAGAATATTGAGATACTTCAAAGGAACTAATGACTTTGGTTTATATTGCAAGAGGAATGAGAAGTTTGAACTGATAGCTTAAACTAATGCAAATTGGGGAGGTAACATTGATGATAGAAAAAGCACCAGTGGAGGAGCATTTTTCTTAGGAAAGAGGTTGATTACATGGACAAGCAAAAAGAAAAGCTACACCTCACAGTCTACTGCTGAAGTTGAATATGTGGCAGCTGCTATAAACTACACCAATATTGTGTGGATCAAACATTTGCTGCAAGGTATGAAGGAAGAAGTAATTGAACCTATGACACTTTATTGTGATAATACAAGTGCTATCAATATATCAAAGAACCCAATAATGCATGCTAAAACTAAACATATTGCAATCAAGTATCACTATGTAAGAGAGCTAGTAGAAGACAAACAAGTGAAGATGGAATATGTCAGCTCAAAGGAATAGATTGCTAATATCTTCACAAAAGCACTACCTAAAGATGCTTTTCAGTATCCTAGAGGTAAGTTAGGGGTGATACCCGTAGCTAAGGCTACTTGAACTAAAAAGCAAGAATGCCCTACATCAAACATGCTAAATGTTGAAGAATTTACACATCGATGCAGAGGATGTTTACTTTGGGATCCATGCGTAAAGTAGTAGAAGTGCTGAAACTTCAAATTAGTCACTAACAAGGTGACAAAGGGAGATATTAAATGAACCTGTAAGAGCTACATCTACATATTAAGATGCTAATATGTCTTTGGCATTGTTGTTAAAGAGGGAGAAGTGAACAATTAATCAAAAACTATTGAAGATAAAGGATTAGAGAAGTAGAGGGAGATTTCAGAGGTTGATCAGAATAGTAGAAGATGAATAACAAGAAGAAGATGAATAACATAGAGGGAGAAAGATAAACATAAAGGATATAGCAGCAAAGAGGGAGAAGTGAAATGAATCAATCAGAATAGTAGTAGGAGATGTGATGTCACAATTTACTTTTTGGCATTTAACTTATTGTTCTAACCTAGTTAGTTTTTGGTTGAATATTTTAGTCTGATGATTGATCAGTTTGGTTTGCCATCAATGCCAAAGAGGGAGATTGTTGGAAATCTAATTGAAAAGCTCATTGTTGTTGAAAGATCAAAGGGGGAGATTGTTGTAAAAAAATATTTTCAATCATTGTTTTACCATTGATGTCAAACCTGCTATTTGTAGGAATGATATCTACTTATAAGATCCAAGCACTATCACTTAGTTGATTGATGAAGAAGATTTGATCAACAAGATGTAACAAGAAAACCTAAGGGAAAGGGTGAGTTATGATGTTGTAATGAAGTGTAAGGATCAGTTAAGACAATGGTTAAGAAATGCATTGATGACATACTCAAAGATACAGAGGTTGGTCACACTTAGATACATTGAAAGAAGGAGTTGTAACAAGGTTGACTACAAAGCCTTAACTAAGATCATCAGTAGATGCCGAGCAAATTCTTAGTAGAAGTTGAGTAACAAAAATTTCTAGTGTGTGCTGAGTAATCTTCAAGTGTCGAGTAAAGATCAGGTGTCGAGCATTAAAAAAATTTCAGTAGGTGCCGAGTGATCTTTAGGTGTTGAGCATAAGGAAAAACATAGTTGATGCCGAGTAACACAGTATGTGTCGAGCACCAGTATTTCAATAGTGTCGAGCTGTTGCATTATTTCAAATGACGAAGATTCACCAAATCCAAGCTGACTTAGTGGTTACATTTAATTTTGTGAACGAATTGGAAGATAAGGATGATGAGTTTTTGGCACAGAATCGTATGTAAACCATTTTTGGGCGAATTCTAAAGGATTATTTAAGAAGTTTCTAGAGGAAATAGAATATGGGTTAGATGCAATGAATCCTACCTAATCCATGTGAATTAAAATTGAAAAATGGAAGAATCGAGCGGAAAAAGAAACTCCAAGACTTCTATTTAAGAAGTCATAAACCAAGAAGCAAAGAGCTATTGATACTATTACTGTTGAATCTGTGAAATAGTTGACAGAGTGTCAAGGAGGTGACATCTAGGAGAAGGAAGAGCATAGAGGCTCTACTTCTATGAGTGGTCATGAAGAGATGATTGCAATGGTACATTGAGTATGGAAACTCAAGGAGACAAAGCTTGAAAGAAAAGGCAAGTTGTTAAGAATTGCAAAGATTGAAGGCTAGGCAAGGTATCAGCTGAGAAGTGATCTGAGATCTACAAGATAAGTTGTATGTTGTAGTTAGGTCAATATTTTTCTAATACTCCCTAACAAGGTCACATTTAACAGTGTGTTGTAAGCCTTTAACAGGGTAGGCCTTTCACAGGGTATCACTTCAGAAGGGTGAAAATTGAGCAGCATGTTACTGGTGGTTTTTCCCAAATTGGGTTTCCACATAAATCACTATGTCATGAGTTGATTTCTTGTATGTTTTACTTGCATGTTGATTTATAGTAACTTGCTAATTAGATAAGTTAAAGCTTGGATGAATGAATGGTTGAAAGGGTTCACAACACTTAGAGAAAAAATTTGAATAGGACATTTGGACCTTGAGTAACTGATTCACCCCCACCCCCCCCCCACCCTCTCAATTATTCTAAAGTAATTCTAATAAGGTTTTCCCTGTTAAAGGCTTACAAGATTGTTAGAACTTACCCTATTAAAGGATTTAAACACCCTACTAAAAGTATGCCTGGTAAGAGGACTTTAACTTACAATGAAGTAAGAAGTAAGCACCCTATTAAAGGATTTACAATAGTCTGTTAAGATATTTTAACTAATTCACTTGTTAAAATGTCTTAGCAATGAACTTTTGGTTAGCACTATGTTTCTTTTTGTTATATCATACTAATGCTTACTTGATCCTTTCAAATTAGATGTACCTCTACTATCCTTTGATTCCTTTCGTTTATTCTCCTTTAACTAATTTTTGAATATAGCTCAATTCATAACACTTTAATCACCATGAATGCTCTACTCATACATGGAAACTCACTTCAATTCTCCTTAGCATTCATTTTTGTCACATAGAGAGTTTCATGTTTATCTTCCTTAAGAAGACCTAGGTGATTTAGGGTTAGGTATGAATCAATAGCAGTGATTAACCCATGTTGCTACTTAAACCTTCCCATTTTTTTGATTGGATGCATGTAATGCATAGGGATTCACAATTAAGATTCATCCTTATCAACAAAATATCATGAAACAATACTTAAGTTGGCTCAAAAATAGTTTACACAATAGTTTGTGCCAATACAAACAACTATGTCAAAACTATATTACTTAACATCTAAAGCCCTTGGTGCTCGACACTAATTGTAACTTCAATGTTGTCACTTGGTATCTGAATGACTTGGTATGCACTGCTTGCTTGACACTTGAATCACTCAGCACTTGCTATCTTCTTGGCATCTAAGTGACTCAGCACTTAAGTGGCTCGACATTCACTATTTACTTGACATGTTCTATGTTATATTTTATGCTTGGCATATGTTACTTGTTCGGCATAAACTAAGTAAATGACTTAAGTGTATAGACATTCATTTATCAAAATCAATATGAGATCAAAAATCTGAATAGAGACTCAATAAATACCAAAAACTCTAACTTGACAAGGGAGAAACTAAAAGTTGGCAACAACTCCAAGTGGTTGGGTAAACATTATTCCCACGCTTGTCCCATCTTGTTGACTGCTCAAATGTTCTTGAGCACGCCAGACAAAATTGACCTTGAGAATCACTAAATGTCATAGGGCAGTGATCTTTGATGGGGCATATCTCAGAGTTCATACAAGGTATGGATGCAATGTTGGATGCTACATGATCATGTTGTTAACACCTAAAATAACCTCTCTCTCTCTCTCTCTCTCTCTCTCTCTCTCTCTCTCTCTCTCTCTCTCTCTCTCTTGGAGATTCTATTCCATTTTAATTTTGTGGCACCATCTTGGATGATATTGAAACTTGTAGTGTTGGCTAGTACAAATTTTCCAACTTGTGAATCTCTCTAACCATTCATTGTGGGATCAAATTCTCTACTCTGAGTAGCAAGATAAACCCTAGTCCCAAGCTCATCCTGTCCCACAGATTGCTCGATCATTTTCAGGCACACTAGACAAAATTGACCCTGAGAGTCACTAAATGCATAAGGCAATGATCTTTGATGGGGTATATCTAGGAGCTTGTGCAAGGCATGGACGTAATTTTGGGTGCTACAAGATCATATTTTTGACACCTATAATAACCTCTCTTACATTTTGGAGATTCAATTCCATTTTGATTTTGTGGCCCCATCTCAGGTGATGCTAAAACTTGTAGTGTTGGCCAGTACAAAGTCACCATCATCATGGGATCGAACTATCTACTCTGTTAGCTTTGAGTGGCCAAGTAAACCCTAGTTCCAATCTCATCCCACCTCATTGATCACTCAAACATTCTTGGGTATGACAAATGAAATTGACCCTAAGAGTCACTAAATATTGTTTGTCAATACTTGTAAGAATGAAAAAGATACAAGAAGTTGAAGATGACATCCTAGGGGTGTAGAATCCATCACCATAAAAAGAAGGTCAAAGATAGTGTAGTCAATGCATAGTGGATAATGACACACAAAAGATATGTAAGAAAAGATGCAACAACTATAGCTACATGAATCATAAGAAGAGCACACATAATGTGTTTCCATGAATGAAGCTCTCGAAGAGATGGATAAACAAGCAATCTTGATATCAAATTTCATGAATAAACTAAAAACTTTATCTCAAGTCTTCTCGTGTTGTGAAGATAAAGCATATATAAACTCTTGACATGTTTTTGATGACACTAAGATTCAAGCTTAGACATTTACATAATGCAACCAACTCAAGATTCAAATTTCAATGTTAAATTGTATAACAATAATAAGAATTCAAGTTTCACTATTTTCATCCCAAAAAAAACTCCAAATAGGTTACTCATAATTAAAAGTACTCATAACTTGTACAATCTAAATACAAATTAATATCATAATCTTATTCATATGTCAAAAGATACTATCAAAGCTTATTATAATGATTCCTACCCTTATTTTGGATTAAAATTACATTAAAATGAAATACATGAAATACTTAAAATGTAAACAAGAAAATATATATATATATATATATATATATATATATATATATATATAATGATAACCAACAATGTCGTACATGAAGAAACCGATGCATCAAAGTTGTAAGTCTAATAATGTCATGCATCAAATATATAATGTCATGTATAAATCAAATGTATGTCGAATATGTCCATTAACATGAAGTCCAAAATATATGTCCACTAATGCCTATATGTGTATACATCTGTGTATCTTCTCCTTCCCATGAGGGGAAGGAAACAAATCCCTAGAGGTCTTCAATTATCACATGGAGGGAAATGATGGGAATATTAGGGTCTTCCTCACACACTTGCTTGTCCTCTTGTTTAGGCTCCTCTCTAACTAGAGCTGATACAAAAAAAGTATAAATGAATCAATTATTATTATACATTGAAATCAAATATATGTACACACAAAATTAATAATTTGCTTACTGCCATCAAATAGTCACTCTATACATCCACCTCAAAGGCATGTGGATGATCAGGAGTAAGAAGGCCCTACAACAATTCAATCAATATAATTGCTTGATCATACTTATGAATACCATTTGAAATTGCAATACTAACTATTATAAATAAAAACTAAAACAATAAAAATTGTTTCATACCTCTATTAATGGCTCTGAACTAGCCATCATGACAATAACTCCACAATAGATGGACTAGCAAAGATGAGGAGTCTCTGATGTCAACAACTGCAAATCATATTATCTATATATATATATATATATATATATATATATATATATATATATATAATCAAATGGATTAAATTAACATGAAAAAAGTGTACCTCTACAAAGCTTGTATCATGCCTAGGCTCAGAGTTGGTTGTGAATATCAATGGTCCAATAGAGAATTAATGCACATGGATAATATTTTTTTGTCAATCCTTCATATGATTACTTAATAAATACATGTTTTAATTGAAATGATTAAATTGATACATACCCGTTGACTCATTGACAAGATGTAAAATAGGGTCAGGGAATCTATACTAGGGCCATCACCATCTTACCTTGAATTTTGAACAATGTCAAAACGTGCTAATTTATTAGTCATTCATTGTACATGCAAAATGTGATCAAATTAGTTTATTATAATTGTAAAAAAAATTGTGTCAATGCCAAATGTCTCACTCGGGAAGTCATCAGTGACTATCCCATCATCCATAGTGTCTCCAACGTGACTGTCAAATATTCATAAGGATCCATATCACATGCAAATGTGACCATGACACAAAGAAGGCTCTTCCTCAAATAATGGACTAGTACAATGAATGAAGGTCTATGTCAAAGCATTGATAGTCCTTGAGCACTAGTCTCTACATGTTCCTTCACAACAACAAGAATAATGACATGCTCACCATGTGGCTTGACAATAGGATCCCTAACTCCATTAGGGTCACAATATGCCCCCAACCTCTAAAATGATGACCCCCCAACTCTACCTTGAGAATCTAACATGTCAAAATAATTGAGGATCCCCCCAAGGACAAATTTACAATATAATTTTCTTAAGAAATATATTGAAACCTCATGATTATTGCAGTGAGATGCATCAAAACCCATCCACCATCTATCCCAAAATTTAATTTTAATATCATCATGGATGCACCAATGGATGGGGAACCATTTAGTTGTAGGTTTAATAATGTCTTCTTCTCCTAGCTTTTTAAACAATGCACATATGTCATCTTTCGTTATCTCCTTGTTTTTTACATCTTCATAGTATAACTTTTTTGCTTGATATCTTCTTTCTTCTTCTCTCTTAATATTCCAAATATCCAACTGACCACTAACAGAAGCTACTTAGCTCACACTAGACTCAAGAGAGGATGTCAATTATGCTCTCGTAGAATTAGTTTTCTTGCAAATTTTTAACCTACCAATGATTGATTCTAATTGAGTCTTCTTCATTCATTATATTGTCCTAGGTGTTAGGAGGAGGTCTTGCAATTGTTGGAGGTTGTGGAGGTTCTTGCTCTTCTTCATGAGGGTTTTTGTTTTGATTCTATGGAGGATTTTGTTGATCGGGCTGGGGATTTGGATCATTTGATGGTGTAGGGTTTGAATGGTTGATTATTCATATTTCTTGATGAGAAACCAATTGCATTTCAAAACACTAAACAAACTTGAAGTAAAACTAAAAACAACATACAAAGCAATGCTAAAACATACAAAACAATGCAAAAACAAGGTTATAAGACATACATGATGAACCCAATCTTGATCTCTAGTGATGAGTAGGTATTTTGAGGAGGCAAGAGAAAAGCTTTCACCATATACAAAATGTGTGTGTGTTGTTGGGGGTAGAGAAGGCAACCAACAAAAGAAATGAGAGAAAATGAAATGTGCCACAGGTTGTAGTCATTTTATGTGATTTTACATAGTGCATACATGTTTTGTAAAATCATACAACATGTACACATTATAGCATGCACACACTATGTGAATCCACATAGAACATGTACACTCATAGGCTGCACAAGCCTTAGGCTTGTGGAGCCCAGGCCATAGTGCATACGTGCTATAGGAAATTTTGAAAAATAATATGGGTGTCATCTTTTTGGCACCACAACTTGGTGCATTCACCCTCTTATCCTTTAATATGGTTAGTTACATGAAAAAATTCTAAAGTTATTATATCGATGCCTTGTTATCACTTCATTCAAAGGATCTCTTAGCATCCACATTTTTAGTTTGAATCATTGTGATTCACACTCCCTTTGATATTAAATGATATTGTTACATTATCTTTTAGAATGTAGTATATATCATGTTGCACAAAATTCATTATTTCTACCAGTTTTAGAAATTGATAAACATCCTTGTCTAGTGTCACATATTCTTTATGTTATAAAGAATTATGGGTTAGCATAGGTGATGCAAGAGCATTTTGGGTTCAAAGCAATCTTGCATCAACCAAAAATATTTATATTTCTAATTTATTTTTGTTTATCAGTTTGCATAGTCTAGAATATCAATTGAGTGATTAATCATATGTTCAAGTTAGCATTTGTGAACTTGGGATTCTTATTAGGACCTATTCATGGACATCTTCCTAGGATCACAACTCATTTGGTTCATCATTTCTCAAGCTATGTTTGATTTGTTATTAGATTTCATATTTATTCTAGTTCTTGGACATATTCACAAAGATAGGATTTTTGGCAGAAATTTATGATTGACGATCATTGATGGTGAATATATCTACATTCAAGTATCATGTGTGAAACTAAATCTTAGACAAGAAGTTCTCAAACCATTTTTGTAGTTTGTTCCTTATAATTCAGGACCATCCCTAACTACTGTAATACATTTCCTATTTTTGGGGAATGTAATTATTTCTTGTAAAAAAAATCATAATTAGAAACTAGATAGGAGATTCATGGTTTGTGACCAAATATTCATTTGTAATAAGGTATATTTTTCTTGGCATGTTTGAAGGTGTGTTACAACTAATTGTAAATTTTTTTTCTAGTGCATATAGGAATGAACTCAAATTTTTCTCTCTAATTACTTATTATTTCCATTCTATTTGCTCTTGTCACATTCTTATAGAAATCTCTTTGAGGTCCCTTCATGTGTGGCTTCACCAAGTGGTATCAAATCTAAGTTTGTGTTCCTTACGAAATTATGTGTTTAAATATGAAGTTGTGAAGCCCAACTTAATTTGTTATACAGTGGTAGAGTTGAGATCTAACCTATAATTGAAAAGGGTTGGAAGATGGTTCATGGATAGAGAGATGTGGATCTAAAAATAATGGACTAGTTTAGAGAAATTACATCTAGATTTGAAGTTGTGGAAACTGCCCAAAGAAGAGGTAGAGATATAGAGGATGTGAGTAATGATGAAGATGAATAAATTACCATTGAGCGTAAAGAACTTTTACTTGAGAAAAGAGATGAAATATTTCATGGAGTCCAAACTAGAGAAAATTCCAAATCGCATTTCACCCCTCTTGATTACAATGGAAAGTTAGTTTGTGATGAATTAATTAATTATATCACTAAGATGTACAAGTATTTCGAATAAGAAAGCACCAATGTTGACAAGAAGGTGAAGTATGCTAATATCATGTTGAAAGAACATGTGTATTTATGTTGGGAACACTTGTAGTTGGATAGGAAAAAGAGAGGAAAGGATAAGATCAAGTCACTAGATAAGATGGTAAATAAATTGAAAGACAATTTTTTACTAAGAGACTACCAAGTTAAGTTAAGGAAATTGTAGAGCTTGAAGTAGAAGAGACTACTACAAAGGAATATACTAAAAAATCATATAGGTTGGATATCAAATCTATGTAGGATTTGTCAATCCAACTTCATGAAACCAAGATTATTTACATGCAAAGATAACCTATCACTGGGAAAAATGGAATAGAAAAAAAAGGATTTGGGCTCTGAAAATATGAAAGACTAGATTATCACATGAAATGAATAAAAGATACAATGATCAATCCTTATAAAGGAGATTGTGAGTTCTAAAATAGGGAATCTTAAAAAGAAAACATTTCATAATTAATATAATTATTAAGTGTCACTAATGGGTAGAGTATTATCTTAAGAGAGAAGTAAAGGTAACTTAATGACCATGTCAAGATGACTTAATAATAAAGTTATTGCTTTATTCTAACACCTCCCCTTAAGATGAGTGATAATGCATGAAAATGTAAAAATTAAACTTGGGTTCCAACAACATGATCTGATGAGGTACCCAATCAAAATCAAATCTCTATAAAGAGGAGAAATAGATAAAACCTCATAGGAAAAACTATACTTCAAAAAGAGATGGAAATAATGTTGAAAAAAATATGAGGGAAGCAAGGCCTCATGAATACCCCCCAAGGATAACTTCATTCACCCAAAACATGGATCACAATTGAAGATAGTGTGCAAAGATGCCAAAGGTTTAGTGAAGATGTCTACAACCATCTTCTCTATAGCTATGTGCTCTAAGATGAGAGCACCATCCTGAATCAATTATTTGATTAAGTGCACATGGATCTCAATGTTCTCAGTATGTTGATGCTCCAATGGGTTGGAAGAAATGTGTATGGAACTCTGATTGTCACACAAAAGAATAGTGGGACTATCAAGAGGAAACCCAAACTCTATCAACAATCATCAAAGCCATGGCATCTTCTGACTAACTAAAACCACTACTCAATACTCAACCTCTATGGATGATAATGCAATACTAGTCTACTTCTTATAAGACCATATGATAGGACAAGAACCAATATAAAATATGAATTCAAAAGTAGACTTTTGATCATCAATATCACCAACTCAATCTGAGTCTTTGAAGCCAAAAACGTGAGGGGATCTTGGTGTATAATAAATGCCATGGTGTGCAGTTCCCTGAATGTACCTCAAAACATGTTTGGCAACTTTCCAATAAATCTCATGAGGATCATGTGAGAATCTAGAGACAAGGCCAACTAAAAAGGAAAGATTAGGATCAGTATGTGTTAGGTACAACAAACTACCAACCAACTATTAGTATAATGTGGGATCTACTAAAGGAGTAGTGCATGTGGTAGAACAAACAACACCTAACTGAAATGGTGTGGGGGCGGGCCTATGAACAAGGATGCCAAAGTGCTGAAACATATCAAGAGCATACTTCTACTAGAGTGTGTAAATCCCATTAGAAGACTAAATAAAATGTAGGCCTCAAAAATAGTGCAGAAGACCAAGATCTATCATCTCAAACTACTACATCAAAGTGTTGGAAATATAAGAGGAGTAACTAAGAGGGGAGGGATGAATCAATTAACACTAAAATAAATCCCAGATCCCTTAGATGTCAACACAAAATATAAATTTCACTAAAAATACTTTTGCTTAGCAAACTCATAAACATTCGATTAATACTGATAATATGTTGTAACTCAGTAACCACTTGAATAGGAACTGTAACCAAGCAAATCTTAAGATATCATATGTGAGTAACCATACTTAACTTTTTTGCATACACATAAAGGAAATAACAGGAACACAAGTGACACCAAGATTTAATATGGAAACCCAATTTGGGAAAAACCACCAATTGCAACTAGTTACTGATGTTCACTCTTCTAAAGCGAGCCCTGTTAGGAGCCAACCCTGTTAAAGGTTACAAAGAACACTGTTAGGTGTGACCCTCTTAGAGGATTTAATCACCCTGTTAGGAGTGGCCTTGTTAGAGGTCTTTAGACACTTTGATCGAGAAATGCCACCTTGTTAGAGGATTTACAAATAGTTGTTAAGCCAACTCTGTTAAGAGATTTAAATCACTGCTACAATGGTTAGAGAGTAACAATGAGATGACTTGATTTCTGATGCAACTGAATTGCCGATTAGAGATCTCAATTTTGGCTTGTATACTTGATCCTTTCTGATCAAATGTAGCTTTATAGCTCCACAAGGTTATTCTGCTTATCCCTTTTATTCACTTCCTCTAAGCATCTTCTATTCTTTTGTACACTTGCACACATTCAATCCTCATCTTGACCATATACTTATACCTTATGCATTGTCAAATCAGCTTGAGTACAACTTAGAATAATTAATATTCATCTCCTCAGTCAGGTAGAATTAATAAAAAACCCCATTAAACTCAATATGCCAAAATAAGAACATCCTTTGTTTGCTGACCCTACTCGGTAGGCACTAACTTAGAAATATTTTCTTGTATTAACCAAGTAAACTAGGTTAACACTACATCTTCACAAACTTCCTTTGGTAGCTGAGTGAGCTCGGTTAACACTGGTTCCATCCAACTCTTCCTTCATCAACCGAGTGATCTTGGTTAATACTCAACTTCTGTGAACTTCTCTTTGTCACCCTAGTGAACTCGATTGACACTGTCTTCTAAACTTAGTAGACACTAGAATGCTCACTAGATGCATGAAATTGTCTACATCACCTGAGTGAGCTCGACATACACTGACTGACAAAGAAATGAAATTTTTTGTAACATCAAAGATAATACACAATTAACCGATTATTTTCAATACAAAGCTCACTGAACACCTTGAGCCATATAGGAAGAACTACCCATTGTACAGTCTTAAAATAAGCTCACTTCATTTTGAGAACTTTTAGCCCTCCTAGTTTCAATCTCTCTTTTTCCTCCTTAATCCATCTTGCACTTCTATATAATCTCTTGTCTTCTAATATGGCCCTTTAAGTGTTGCTTTGCTACCTTTTTGGTTATATCTCATGGCAGTCCCACTATTTCCACATTTCATCTACACTCCCTCTCAGCCTTCTAGAGGCCTTATTTCTACCTCTCTCTGGAAACGAGTCAACACAAGTCAATCTATTCTGGAACAACTTGACCCTAGGCTGACCTTGTCTAGAAGGTCAATCTCTTCCTTAGTCATTGTGGGACTTGGGGCCCAAGAGGCCTTGGAGTTCTAATTGTTAACTCTTTGCTTCCAAGTCAATTTGTATTGTTTTCCTGCCCAAAAGTTAGTATATAATGAGGTTTGGGGGCTTCATTTTCACAAGCATGCATTCACAAGACTTTGATGATACATCAAACAATCAAGGCAAGGAGTTTAAACAAGAAAACAAGTATTTTCAAGCATTCATCATGTCAAAGCATTTCTCCTTTGCTTCAAGTTGCTTCCTTCAAGGTGGTAGTGGAGTTCAACTTCAAAGCAAGAGAACTATCACTGCATTCCTGCATGATTCTTCCATCATTCATTATGGGATGTCACATATGTTCCTATTCATTAAATTTTAGCTTCTTTGATTTTCCTTTGATTTCTTTGAGTCAAGACTATTATATTTATGTATACTTGATCACATATCAAATTGAATTGCATCTATGGAGGTAATTACATCTTTCATTTGATATTATTCAGTCCTACTACATGTTAGCATTTCCTTTATCAATTATATCTCAATTCAAGGTTGATTCCTCAATATAGGGCTTGATTAAGACAAACCCTCATCCACTCAACAATAAAAACATATGTTTTATGTGTGCATGAGTAGATATCAAAATTGTGATTGTAGATCTAGAAATAACTTGTTGAGATATTTCTGATGAATTTGGGTCAACCTTATTACAGTGCCCCAAAAATACAACAACATCATAGGAATCCTTCCAGAATAGTTACCACCAAGTCAGCCCATTCCTTTCTTCTCGACCGAAGAATCAATTTATGGGTTTTTCATTTTGTTAAGAGATCTACAATCATATTTTCAATTACAGGTATGGATCTGCACTTTTTAGAGCCAAAACACAACTTCCTCTTTTCTCTTTCAAGGTGAGTCTTATTTCTTTCAATCCATTAAATTAGTATAATTCTATATCTTAATTTGGCTGATTGTATATATTTTACATCTTGATCTACATTATTTAATCAATTACTTCAATTTGTGTACACATTATCACACACTCTAGGGACACATGTAATATTGTTAATATACATTGAGGAACTTCTAACTCCTATTATATAGAACTTAAATTAATATAAATATATAGCAATAATAAATAAATTTTCATATTTAAAGCAAGAGCCTACAATACAACAATAAATTGTGAGTCTCTTAATTAGGAGGTTTTAGATTCGAATCAATAATAATAACAAGTGCCACATAGTGGCTTAGTGCTTGCCTTTAGCTTTTATATAAATATAGTTTTAATTTAATAAATTTATTATAGTTTATAAAATATTTTAATTAATAAAAATATTAGATAATTATAGTTTTCTATAATGATATTAATTATAATTATAATTTAAATTTATTTATAAATATAATTATTAATATATATGTACTAGCACTCTCCATTGATGGTGTGGGAGAGAGAATAGGAAATTTTTGAACACTGGAAGAAATGGCTACCAAAAAATGGTAGGGGAAACCATGGTTGGAATGGAGATGCTTGATCAGGGATTCGATGATATGCATGTTGGTCTTATGGATATCAAGTCAATAATCTATGGCCTCTTAATCATTATAATAGAACTAGTTTCTAGCAAACGATGCCCTATGCCCAAAGAAATGATTATGTCAATCCACCACAAAGGAGATAAGTTAAGGGAATGAGAGGAAATGGGGAAATCGGGCACATGGACAAAAGCCAATATAAAAAAAATTTGATAGATTTGATTTCACAAAGATTGTTCATAAGTTTTATAGGCCCAAACATCAACAACAAGCTTTGGCAAAGGAGAAAGAGGTAGTTAAAGATGCTTCCCAAAACCCATAAGAGCATATCTCCTAGGAGGTAATGTCCACTATTCATATAGATAATGCAAAATGGAAAGAAACAATAGGTAAGTTAAAGGAAAAAGCTTTCTTTTTCAAATGCCTAGGCCCATGGCCTTCTGTAAGAACTATAAGGTTAGGATGCAAAGCAATACAGGGAAAGGAATGCAAATTGAAAACCCTAACAAATGGCTTTTACATGGGGATAGCTACAAGTAAAATAGACAAATGGGAAATCCTAAACAATGGCCCTTTCCTTTTAGAGGGCAAAGGATTTTTTATGAAGGACTAGGAGCCAAATTTTGACCCACACAAAGAAAAGTTGTAGACGTTTCCTTTATGGATCAATCTCTACAACCTACCAGTGGAATATTGGGGGGAGGAGGTTCTGACAAAGATTGGGAACATGATTGGAACTTTTGTTAAATCAGAGGAAGTTTGAGTATCAAGGATTCTTCCTTCCACCCAAGGATTTTAATCGATATGAAGGAAGGGAACCTTTGCTCTGACTTCATCACTCTGAGCACAGAAAATGGAGTGTAGAAACAACCTTTATATGTATGGGAAGGAGAGGATAATCCAATTTTGGAAGAGGCTTTACAGTGTAGCAATTTTTTGAAAGGGAAAGGGCTAGAGGCAGAAAAACTTTTAGAGGTTTTGTAATGGAGGGAATGCCAATTGGAAAAAGATAAAAGTTTAAACAATCATGGTCACATAAATGATCTCTATGTAAATTAGGAGATTTCTACTACAATAAAGTCAGATGTGGTGGAGAAATTTCTTATGGACAAAGAAGCAAGGGAGCACGAGGATAAAGAGATCTCAACCCAACTGGTGACAGAAACCCCTATGGAACATTGGGAAGCAAACAGGGGTGAGAACTTACAAAGGAGTAATCTAGAGAAGGACAAAGAGATGCAGGAACTAGTAAATGACACTCCATCTATGTTATTGATGTCAGGAAATAATAGAGAAAGAGCCCAGCCTGAAAATTTAACCCCCAAAGGATTTTTAGGAAATACTATGGAAACACCCTTGAAAATGCAAGATCACATTGGAAGACTATATTGGGAGAGGAAAACCAAGTCTTTAAGGATATAGAAGTATCCCCTAATCAGAACTTAAGTGAATCCTTTGAGGAAACTATGGAGAGTAGCAGCATGAAAGAAGGAGGAGATTCATCTCAGGAGGCACCATAAGAAGAAGATAACTTAAATGACCTAGGCCTGTTAGAGTGTCTAGGCATTCAAGAGGAAAGAACAATAGAGAAAAAAAGCTCTAAAAAGAAGAAACCAAATGTAGGTAGCAAAAAGAAAAGAGGCCCCAAATCTATCAAATTAAAATTGGAAATGGCAAACAATGCAAAAAGCCAATCAAAAATATTGAGATCGGGAAAAGGCTTCGCCTTTTCCAAGGAGCCATGAAAAATCTATCGTGGAATGGTAGGGGCTGCAATGCCCCTAACAAGATTCGATTGATCAAAAGGTGTCTTGATCAATCGAAACTGGACTTGATACTTTTACAGGAAACAAAGATTAAGGAGGAGAATTTTACCATTTTCAAAAAAAAAATTAGAAGATGGGAATGCTTGATGATAGGAGCTCAAGGAGCCTCAAGAGGTATGACAATTTTATGGAGATCAAATACTCTAGAAATAACTAAATTCCTTTTGGATACTAATTGGTAATGGATTAAAGTATATGTTAAACAATTACATTGTTCTTTCTTGGTGTTTAATGTCTATGGTCCAAATAATAATGCTCAAAAAAAGATTTTATGGAAAACCTTATTTGCAAAAGTGCAAGATTTAGATAATGATGTGGCAATCTTAGGAGGGGATTTTTATGCACTTTTGAACCCGAGAGACAAAAAGGGTGGGAAAGGTTGGATTCCATGAAGCCAAAAATATTTTAGTAATATTGTGAATGATAGTGGTTTAGTGGAAATTCAATTCAAAAAAAGTGATTTCACATGGACAAACAGAAGAGAAGTTTTTGTGTATATAGTGAAAAAGTTGGATAGATTTCTTGTGGCAGGCAATTGGGCAGAGGCAAATTGGTCATGTTCAGCTGAAATTCTCCCTTATCCAGGTTCTAATAATTTCCCTATTTTCTTGAGGATTCAAGATGGAAATACTCCAGATAGGTGTCCTTTTAAATTTGAGGCCATGTGGATGAAAACGGAAGGCTTTGCAGATCTTATTGCTGAATGGTGGACAAATGCTCCAACTAGGAAAGATAATAAAGCCTTCATTTTCTTCAAAAAACTACAATTCCTCGAGGAACAATTGAATATTTGGAATAGAGAACATTTTGGTAATATTTTTGATAAAAAAAAGGAACTAGAGGAGAAATTAAAAATTTTAAGTCTTAAAGTCATTGAAAATGGAATGTTTGAGGAGGACTTTAGAGAAGAGAAATTGCTTAGAAAGTAATTAGAAGCATGTTTTACTAAAGAAGAGATTTACTAGAGACAGAAATCAAGAGAATTGTGGTCAAAGCAGGAATACTAAGTTTTTCCATAATTCAGTAAAAATCAAAAGGACATCTAATAAAATCTATGAGATTCAAAATGATGAAGGGGTTCTCATCCAGGATAAAGAAGAAATCAATTTAGCAGTAGTTAATTTTTTCTCTCATAAAGGATAGTAGATTGTAAAGAATTAGAATGAGGTGGAGGAGGTGTTGAATGTTATCCTAAAACGGATAACAACTTCCCAAAATAAAGCACTAATGGACCCAATCAAAGAGAGTTCAAAGTGGTTGAAGCTTTAAAAGGTTTAGGAGGAGATAAAGCCCCAGGCCCAGATGGTTTTCCTGCTATGTTTTTTTAGAAATTGAGTTTTATCTTTCAAAAGGATTTATGGGAAGTAGTAGAAGAATCTAGACAAGGTGGTTTCATTCTTAGAGATTTCAAAAACACCTTTATAGCTTTAGTGCCAAAAAAAGAAACACAAATAACCTTTGAAGAATTTAGACCAATTTCTTTATGTAATATAGTTTACAAGATTATTTCAAAGGTAATGGAAAACAAACTGAAATAAGTTCTTAGCTCAATCATTTTGACAGAATAGAGCGGCTTCTTACCAAGAAGATCCATTTTTGAAGGGGTAGTGATAGCACATGAGGTATTTCACACTATTTGAACCTCAAAAATACAGAACATACTGGTCAAATTAGATATAAAATAGGCTTATGATGAAGTTTACTGAGGTTTCTTGCTGAGTGTGTTAAGGAGATTTGGATTTGCCTCAAAATGGCTACAATGGGTAGAAAGATGCTTATTTACACTATAGTTCTCAGTGTTGATTAATGAAAGCCCACAAGGCTTCTTTGAACAAGAAAAAGGCATTAGACAAGGGGACCCCTTATCCCCTTTTCTCTTTATCATAATGGAAAAAGTGTTAGGAAGGCTAATTCATAGACAACGGGAGCAGGATTTATGGAGAGGAATAAAAATTATAGAGACAGTGGAAGCCCTTACTCATTTAAAATTTGTAGATGATACTTTTTTAGCAGGAGCATCAAGTATAGAAGAAGAAAAGACTATGAAGCACATTCTAGAACTCTATGGAAGAATCTCAGGGTAGTTTATAAATTGGAATAAATCAAAGATCTTTTTCTTCAACACCCCACAAAATATTAAATTGAGAATATGCCAAATAATGAACATTAAAATTGGGCTGATGCTAAATAAATATATAGGGATTCCTTTCTTTGCAGGAAAAAATAAAGTAGAGCTATGGAATAATTAGTAGAGAAATGTCAGAAAAAGATGGAAGGATGGAGAGGAAAGTGGCTATCTTCAGTAGGCCAAATCCTTATGCTTCAAACAGTAATCTTAGCCATGCCAGTTTTCGTAATGATGTGTTTAGATTTACCCAAAAAAGTTGTCAACATTCTGGAACAGAAGATGAGAAATTTTTTTTGGAATGGATCTAATGAAGGTGACAAAATTCCTTTACTAGCATGGGAAAAGATATGTCAACCCAAGGAAGAAGGGGGTACTGGTTTAAGGAATTGGCAACTAATGAATAAAGCATTGGGAGCCAAATTAATTTGGGCAGTGTATGAGAATCCACAACTCTATTGGGTGTGAATTTTGAAAGGAAAATATTTAGACTCAGATGAGGCTCAAAGGATCTTAACAATTAGAGACCCTCCAAAGGGTTCAGCCATATGGAACTTCATGCTCTCCTGCAGACAACTTATAGTGAAGCACATCTCTTGGTGTATAAGGGATGGAAAGCAAGAAATTTTTTGGGAAGACTCTTGGAAGGGGCATAGAGTTTTGGGGGAGGATGATGGTAACTTAGATTTAAAAACATACTTCAAAGATAAGTAGGGAAATTTAGTAGTGGACTATATGGTTGAAAAGGAAGGTTTAATAGGGAAAGAATGGTGTTGGAAAGATGTTTCAAGTGAGGAGTTAATGGATGTACAAAAGAAAAGAATGCAGAGCATATTCAAAGAAAGAACAATGATTGTAAGTCTCAAGAAGGATAAAATAATTTGGAGTGGATCCTTATTAGGTAATTACTCAGTTAAATTAGGATATAATATTCTGGTTGAAACAAATAGGGAGGTCTTCATTTCAAAATATCTTTGCTGGAATAAGGACATTTTACCTAAGGCAGGGGCCTTTGCATGGTTAGCCTATAATGGGAGAATTTTAACAGCAGAAAGACTGAGGAGAATAGGTATAATAGGCCCATCAAGATGCCCTTTATGTGAGAAGCATGAGGAAAGAGTAGATCACCTTTTAATTCAATGTTAGTATGCTAGGAAATGTTGGGATTCGATTCAATTCAAGCTAAGGTGGCAAGGCCCAAGAGCTCAAAGTGTCAAAGGGGTTTTTGATGGATGACCAAGGGAGCAGAGAAAATCAATTCTCTCAAGCATATGGAAAGTTACTCCATCTTTGATCATGTGGGAATTGTGGAAGGAACATAACAAAAGAATTTTGAAAGGGGAAAAGGAAAATTTAAGAAGATGCTTAAATAGAATTGTAAATGCAATAGAGGAGACAGTTAGTGTTGCAACCACAAAAAGACAAGCGATGAAAATTCCTTACAAAAAAGATGATAGTGTGTTACAATCTTCATGGCTAGGGATGAGATTCAAATCTCCTTCTGGGGCATTGGTAACCAAAAAGAAAAAGAATAGGCTAGAAAAGATAGAGTGGAAGGCTCCACATGAAGGTTGGGTGAAGGCGAACTTTGATGGGGTTATAAGTGGCAACCCAGGGATCTCAAGGGTTGGGGTTGTATTGAGAGATAGTGCAGGTCAAATCCTTTCGAAAGTTGCAAAATAACTACCCACAGGCACCAACAATATGGCAGAATGTCAAGTAACATTGTTAGTTGTAAGGTTAGCAAGAAAGGAGAGGGTTAAAAAGCTGCACTTGGAAGGTGACTCTCTTATAGTAGTGCACGCATTAGCAAAAATGCAAATTGGTGCTTGGCATCTTCAAACGATAATCAGTTGAACTGTGGAAGAATTAAATCACTTTGAATATTTTAAAATCATGCATATCAAATGGGAAGGAAACAGAGAGGCAGACACCTTGTCAAAATGGGCACTATCTTTAAATGATGAAACGATTAGAATAAAACATTCAAATTTTGAAAGAAATATAAATTAGAATCTAAGTGAGGAAGGAATGTAAGTAACCTCCAAGCCAACCTATGCAAGGATGGGGAAGTCAGAAAGAAGTCTTTAGTAAGATATATTAAAGATTTTAAATCTTTGTGAAGCATGTGTGTTAATTATTTTGTGTGGCAACATGACTAATTTAAAAAGGGGAAGATGATGGCTATGATAATGTGATAGAGAATGCATCAGCAAGAGCATGCGAAGCTCTTTAAAAAAAGGAAGGGAGTGATTGTTTTAAACTATAATTTTCTTTAAGAAGGTAATTTGGTGCAAGTTTCATGGATCCAACCTTCACCTTCAAAATGATGAAGCAACATAAGGCATTGCTTGGGCGCGTGGTGGACCATCGTTTGAAGAAAATGGTGAAATACCCGTCTGATACAATGATTCAAGCAATGCAAGAGACTTTAGGCCCTCTCTTTCATGAAGTTGACCACCGTTGGAAGGTCCAGGTGGATATAGCAGCAATGATAATGGCATGGGGTTTGCATGTCAGCGAACATGAACAAATTGTTGCATGGGTGATGAGGGTGCTCTTTGAAGAGGCTTTAATTTCAAATTTAGAGATGTTGTTGGAATGGGTGCATCCAAGATGGGCCTTCGACTTTAGTGAAGGTTATGCAAATGAGAAGGAAGGAATAGAAAGAGGGATTTTCCCCTTTGTAAATTGGCCACATAGATAGATTGACAGGGAAACCTACACGAATGAGTGATGCCATGCATGGAATGATCTCAAATCTTCTATCCTATCCTACAGTGACTAGAAGAAGGGGGCCACTTTCCCAAAGGGAAAGAGATTGGCAAGAAATTTTCACCGTGCATAAGGTGAAGGAAGGTAGTGATAAATTTTGACGTGACAAGTGAAACTCGTGTTATGAAAGTTAAAGGAAAGGGAGGGTTGGATTTTTTTGATGGAAGGGAGCGTAAGATGATAGCAAAATATGGTGCTTCTTGATTCAGCAGTAGAGCCATTTTTGGAAAGCAGGAAGACCTAAAGACATGGAAGATAATGCATATAAGGACGCTTGGCTCTGCAATGGAAGATTTTGATATGGATTTGTAATTTCAGAATACAGATGTTTTTGGAGGAGCAACTCAGTGTAAGTTTTTTGGAAGCATCGAGGATATAACTGACGCAGGTGTAGATGATTTTTTTGTTTCAAAAAGGAGGAAATGCCTTTAAGAAAATCAGCCTAGTAGAGGCCTTTTGTGTTTTAGATGGTTAGGAGAAACATCATATTGTAAATGATGGTCCTATAGATAGAATTATGGATCTTATAATCTTGATTTAAATATTTTTATAGTATTAATAAAATCAAACTTATTACCGACCAAATACACACACACACACACACACACACACACACACACAATTGTATATATGTCATTTGATAATATTATATTAGAAATATATTAAAATATGAAAAATAATAATATTTTATAATAATAATAATAATATATAATGGTATTTCTTAAACTATTATATAATCTATGAAAGATATCTTTTTAATATTAATAATTGAATGACAAATATTATATTATAAAAAAATTAAACCAAATCATTTACATTAAAAAATATTAAACATCAATGAATCATATTCACCTTAATAAAAACTAACTCTTAAAGATTATTAGTTTTACAATCCACTCGGCCAATATAAGAGTCAAATGAATTCAACTAATCAAATCTTAGAAAAATAATTTCTAAAAATTGTAATTTTAACAATCATGCATCTATCTGGCAAGGTGGGAAATGGAAGTAATAATCCAGTTGAGGCAATGGCTTTGTTCTAGGGCTGCAACTTACTAGTGAAATGCAACTTAAGGAAATAACAATAGAAGGGGACTCCAAATTAATCATTGATCTGGCTAATGGGGTGTCCCAACTAGGATGGAATATCCAGACTATAATTATGGATATCAGGCATATTTTAGATGGGATGGAAAGAGTCCACTTGTAGCACATCTACAAGGAAGGAAATAAGGTGGCCAACACAGTGGCTGCCATGGGGTTTAAATCCATGACATTCACATGCTGGAGGAATATGGAGAATCTTAATGAAGACATTAAGTCCTTGATAAGCAAGGAAAGTAGAGGGAGTATCATGTAATAATGTTTATAATATTTAATGTTTGGGCAAAATTTGGCAAGTGTGAGTTGAAGTGTACTAAAATTAAGAAAGGTTTTAGGAAAATGAGGAGACGTGGCCATACAAACGAAAATATGAGTGAATGCAAATTAAGAAGAAGGTCACTTCATCATTATGGTAACCCATCGCGAATTCAAATTTCTCCCCATTTAAAAGTATGAATGATATGATTTATCAGATTGTCAGAGATCTTCGGGGTGCTAAAATTATGATACTATGCAATCACGAATCCCATAATGTATTCGCATGGGATTTTGAAGTTTATCAAGGATGGGACTGTAAAACTTATTTGCTAATTGTTGAAAGACTCAGGGTCGGTTGTAGGTGTAGTGCTTTCGCAGACAAGGAGGTTCAGATGCTCATCACTGAAGTGAAGGAATGAGAAATTGGCAGGATAGATATGGGTAGGGACTTGAATAGGATGGATCCCATAAAAATGGAGAACTTCAAAGATAGGATGGCCACCTAGTTTTTGTTGAAGGAGGGGGGCTTTTTTCCCTACATGTAGTCAATGGCGAGGTATGACGAGAATTGTGCCCTTCAGTTTGTCAATGGATGGAACAACCACAAGGTCAATATTAATGGAATCACTTTTCAAGTGAATAAAGAGGTGATAGCCATGGCTACTGGTCTTTCAATGAGAGGAAAGAAATGGAAGAAGGTCACTAAAACTATGGACAAGGCTAGTGAGAATATTTTTTTTGCAAATGGTGAGGAACCAGTGCACTATAGAGGAGGATTTAAGAGGGACAAACTGCCAGCTCCATGGGATGATGTGTGTTTGGTTCTTATGAAATATTTGATGTTGGAGGGCAGGTTTGATGTTTGCTTCTACTATCATTTCCCTTTGTTGAATCATTTTAGGAGTAGGGATTTTATTTCTATCCCTTTTTTTTTGTCGCATTCTCTTGAAGATATGATCAGTGATGTTAGGGAGAAAAGAAATAAAGGGAAAAACTTTACCATTATCCACCAAGACCTTATCTTTCACCTATACCAATTCCACATTTCCCTTTCTCCCCCTAGGGTGGTGGTGGTTGACAACTAGTGCCACCGTTAGAATTCACCCCCGAGCACCAGTATTGGAACAAAAATTCATACCCTGCGACCCTCCCCTAGCTATGAAAATAAGAAAAAGAAAAAACCTGATACAGTTGGGGAACAAAAGGGTAGTAAAAAAATTTAAATGGAAAAACCAGTGGTGGTGGAAGAGGAGGACTCAGAGGAGGAGGTTGAGGAAAAGGATAGGAGAAGGTCTAGGAGAATTGCCCAATCCCAAGCAAGACACAAACAAAAATCCAACAGGTTCATGGTTGAGGAGGTTGAAGAAGAAAGAACAGAAAATAATGAAGAAGAAGGGGAGGAGGAGGATTCCAAAGGAGAAGAAGGAATGGAGGAGGTAGAAAATAGTGTTAACTTAGTGGACAATTCTGTTGACAATGCCCAGTTCTATGTTGATAATACTCAAGTGGCAGCTAGCAATGCTGCAACCACGTAGACTACCCATGTTTTTGCTAGCTTTACCCTTTAGTCCATTACCTTCTATGAGGATAGCAGAAAAGTGGACACTTCCCCTATCACTATCTCCTCCTCGGCCAAAGAAAAACTTAAGGTTTTTACTAACCCAAGGGTTTTGCAGGATGATAACCAGGTGTAGAATGCTAAAGAGGAAGCTAAGAAGGTGGAAGTGGATAATAAGGAAGAGATCGAGGAGCAATTGGAGGTGTATGCCAAATTGGAAAAGAGGGTTAAAACTTTAGAAGAAGGGTTCTTCCCCTTCTCTAAATTTTCCCTTAAGGTCACCCACGCTGCTACCACTACCCTCTAACTGCTGGCTTAGGAGAAGGAGGACATTGGAATGAATATGGAGGATCATATGCTCCTCTTTAAATTCCTTGCGGATGAATGGGATCATATTCTACTCGGAAAGGAGAAAACTGTTAATTAAGTTTTTTAGATTTTGGGGATCCTCGGATCCAGATTTTTATGTTTATATGTTGCTTCTAATTTTTTTGGTTTTTAGTTGTTGCTCAGACTTGGGTAGGCATGGTTATGTCAATAGTTTTATGATGAACTCTCATAGTTTGATAGACTTATTAGACTGCTACTATAGTTTAGATGATTTTGTTCATAGTATTATGCTGGTTGGTAACATGCATAAGTTTTCTTGTGGTTAGGTAGAACTTTAGTTCAATTTGTTAAGGTCCTCAGTTGGTCTCTGCTAGTAATGTGTTGGTTACCAATTTTTTGGTTGTAAGGGCCGACCCCCTTGTTCTTGGTCACTTTTTATTTCAAAAACAATCATGCATCTATGCTATGCAACATATTAGTTGCATAATTTTTTTTTAAATCAATTAATTTTAAAACTGTAGAAACCAAAAAATAGTACTTAGCCTACCGGCAAGTTAGATAAAAATAAAAACTATAATCTAAAAAATGATAATCTAAAAGTTTATAAAATTGCATAAGAAAATTAAAAAAATATTACTATACAATAGTTAAAAAATAATAACGTTCACATTTTAATAAAAGAGGTGAAATTGTGTGAGATTTTTTTTCCATAGACGATTCTAGTGGCACTCTATATTCATCAAGATAAACATCATAAAACATAATTGAATCCAAAAAAATTACACTAATGATCATTGATATTCTATCTTTTAATTTTTTTTATCATAAATATTTTATTAAGCTAGTAGGCTTTCTCCCTAGAAGACTTTCGTTGGAATTTTCGAAGTTTTTGACGTTGTTGAATGCTTGAAAAGGCTAAAATGGGGTCGATAAAGAAAATGGTGTCGGGAGTTTCCTTGTCATAAAAAATGATAGTGGTGTCAGAAAAAGAAATAGTAGTTTGGACGCTGATAAAAAGAAACAACATTGGAAGAAAAATTCTTACTTCAGTGGCTGCTTCGCTGAGGATGGAAATATAACCATATTCCTCAGATTCAATTTATATTTTGTTGGACTCTTCAAACATGCCCTCCTCAGGAAAAATGGATCGAAGAGTTGAAAGGACAATTTAATTTGGTCATGTAATTATTATATATTTTTGACTTCAAGATATGGTCCTTCTCTAGTGAGATAATTGCATGAGCTTGTGAACCATGTCGAAGTTTGATGAGATTCAATGGATGAGAGATGCCAAAGAGTATCTGAGTTAGAAGAATAAGATTTATGAGAAGCCTCTATGCATTTTGAGTACATCCATGGCCTTGCTGAAGGAAAATGAGAATTCCTATGTGCCTCAGATTGTTTCCATCGGCCCTAACTATTTCAGGAAAGAGTGGCTCATGGGAATGGAAACATTCAAAGGCGATGCAACACATAGAGAGGTGCTTAGAATTCAATATGGCACTAAGAAATTGGACATTGAATTTGAACAAGTGATTGCAAGAATTAAGAGGAGGTAAGAGGACATAAAGAGGTGTTACTATACATCTCAAAACCTAAACTAAATTATCCTAATGTATGTCATAAAACTATAATACAACACTAAAAACTAAATATTGTGTTATGCATAATACTAATAAAGTGTATATATATAAGTAAAATTGGTAAGTAGATCAAATAAAACCTAGGTATCATTTCATGTTCTCTCCTGATTTTAAAATCATCAATCATGTATAAGCATTTTGGAAATGGAACCATCAAGATCTCAATAGAAATTGGATATTGTAATTAAAGACTATAAGGTCAACATCCAAGTTCAATACCTCCTAGCCTCTATTATCTTCAAAATCTATCAAATAAAAGGTAATATTCTCCCTTTAAAGCAAGTTTCTCTCCTATTTTATCCAAGTACACTACAATTATCTATCTAGTTCCCACTTCAAATCCTCCATTATATAGCTTTCCTCATAACTACTATATTTAATCTCTTACTTTGTAAAACACTCTCCCCATCTGACAAACCCTTGTACTTAAAAGGCACCTCAAATATGGAAAGTGAGTAGGAATTATGTAAAATTATAATTTTCTAAACGAAATATTGTAATATACAAAGCAAATATGAAAGAACCTTTTAACGATTAGAAATCATTTGAGATATTCTTGTTTTCCACATGTACAAAAGTCAAAATCCGTGGACACAAATTAATGAGACAATCCAAATCATGCTAATATTGGGAAACAAAAAAAATGTTTAAATGAATCATATTCTAAATGCCTCTTCCATCCTAGAAAATCTTTTACATTATTGGGAAACGAATTGAAAAGTGGTCTAACTTGATGCAAGCGAGTCCTTTTTGGCTAAACATGTCTTCTTTAACAAGAGGCCAGCTACAATGCCGCGATAGAGGTTAAGTAAAAATTTAAATATCTTAATTAGAAATATTATATTATGATTGTAAAAATAGTTTAATTTCATATACAAAAGTAATTATATTAGAGTATATGAGTTGTACTATATATTTTAATTAATATAATATTTAAAAATTTGTATTTTTTAAATTTTAATATATAGTGATTGAATTTTTTTTTGAGACTTCCATTGTAATTTCAATATAACTATAGTGATAATACATATTTTTTAAAATTATGATATATTATTTACAAATAAGGTATTTATAATTAACTTAAGTGTCAATGATGAATACAGGGATAGGGAGGTATATGAAGGATAAGGGGACATAAGCTAGGGGGGTTGAATAAGATGAATAATGTGAAGAGAGAACACATATAAAGAGCTAAAAAACTTAATATTGATAAAAAATAGGGAGGGAAAAATAGAGAGTGTGGGCATTTATGAGGGAGATTAATATGAAGGGAAAGATAAAGAAGAAGTGGGTGAAGAGTGGGGAGTTTGAGCAATAGAATATATATATATATATATATATAGTGAGAGGTGAATGGTAAAGAAATGGGTAAGATAAGATAAAAGTAGGGATGGAGAAAGAAGTGTGTGTATGAAAAATATATAAAGGAAATGCTTTGGAGGTAGATAGGGAGAATGTGCAAATTAGAGAGAGACATATGGACATAAAAATAGAGAAATATACAAAATATAGAGGAATATGGAGAGGAAATGATAAAGGCGACAGGATAGAAACAATAGCTAGGTTGTCCATTTTGTATTGGAAATAATAGTTAAAGGGATATATAATTATAATAAGAGATAAGGAGAGAGCGAGTGGGGTGGATAAGGGGGGAGGGAGTGAGTGAGATGAATATTATTAATAAAAAAGAGTGATAGAGTGGTGAACATATTGATTGAGATAAAAATAGATAGGGAAATATAGGAAGAGTTAGTGTATAGATAGATGGATTGGGATTGAATATCAAGGTGGAGGATAGTTATAAAGGGAGTGACAAAAATGAGGAGAGGTGGAGGGAGAGAAATAGGAAGAGAAGAGGAGGGAGATAAAGAGAGAGAATGATAAAGATATTTGAGGTGATATATGGATAGTAGATACATAGATTGATAGGTAGACATAGCACATACATAGAGTATAAAAAAAAAGAGAGGATATAGATACACGGGAAAAAATGGTAAAGAGGGTAAGATAAAATAGAGATAGAGAAAATATATGTTAATAAAAGAGATATAAGGATTAGGTAGGGAAGTAGATGGGGAGAGTTTATAAATAACTATTCAAGAACATCATCAAAAGTATACAAGATTATTGTTCTTTGGTGACTCATGTTGAAGTGACATATCATTTCATAAACATATTTGAAATTGACCTGCCCATAATAATTTGCATCATACATAGAAGAAAATATTGATCATTAGTGAAATCTTCTTATCAATCTTTTGTAACTTTTCCAAAAAATATATTCACCATGTCTCTGATTCCTAGCTTTGGTAAGAGATCCAACGTAGTACATCCATTTTCTCTTGATGTGTGGGATTTGTTTGGAGCTTTTAATTCAATTAGCAGGGATTTGGCTCCTTCGAAATTTACAAGGGAAACGATAGCCATTGGAAATAAAAAAATTGATTGAAAGGAGACTCCAGATGCACACATTTTCAAGGCTAATCTGCCAGGTAAGTAATTTATTCTAGCTTTATTTTATTTTGAAATTTGAATCTAACATTTTGACTAATGCATTTGCAATTTCCTTTTTCCTTTGTAGTTATTGATCTAATAGGGTCTAAATTTCTTATTTTTCATTAGGTCTGAAAAAGGAAGAGGTGAAAATAGAAGTTAAGGATGGACAGATCCTACAAATTAGTGGAGAAAGGAATAAAGAAGCAGAGGAAAAGAATGAAAAATATCATCGAGTGGAGTGCTAACATGGCAAATTTTTGCGACAATTTCGGTTCTTGATAATGCGGAGCTAGAAGATGTCAATGCTGCCATGGACAATGGAGTGCTAACTATGACTGTGCCAAAACAGTTAGAGCTAAAGTGAGAGGTTAAATCCATTGAGATATCTAGTTGATAGATGAGAATAGGATGGATTTGTACAAGGGTAAAACTAGTTTGTATGTAGTACCGCTGATTTAGCAAAATGAAAATAAAGTAGCATGTAACCTATAAATTTAGGTTTTGTTCAGCAATGTGAATGTAATGGTGTTTGCTCATTGTGCATATAAAAAGTAATATCAATATAGTTTTATGTTTGTACTATATATCTAGTCAATGTGAAAATAACATTTTGATAGTACTGTTGAGTATTTCTTTGCATTCCTTATAAGCGATGGACGAAAATAGATCTTTCAGTGATTTTTGGTATTGCAATTTTTTCAATTTCTAAATGATTTTTGGGCTTGTTTATGATTTGATATATTTGAAATTTAATTCAACTTTTAAAAAACTCAAGAAATAATATTTCAATTCATTTTAGCACAAACCTTCAATCGGCAACTGTTCCCATTAAAACTAGTGACCATAAAAACAAATTTTTAACATTTGATTGCAAAGACAAATTTGATTGGAAATTGGATAAGTTAAAAAAAATTATAATGAGATATTTTCTATATACATTAACATTAAAAAGATAGGCAACATGAAATACAGAAAATATATTAGACACCTTGTATATAAATTTGATGATTTTATTGTTTGAATTACCTAAGAGTTCCCAAGGTTTGCATTGATACACATTTTCATTAATCATACTTTTATCATTGTCACTCATTGGATTATTAACTTTCTAGGGAGTCTTCTGGGGTCTTTAGGCATTCATTACGGGGGAGTGGATCCTGAGTTTAGCATGGAGTAGCTAGAATTTTTTTTGATATGTGTGTTACTGCTTGGAATTTGTGAAATGTGTGCCTTTACAATAATATAATATATTATTCTCCCTCAGATGATCCTTGTCTTTTGAATACAACTGAGATCTTTGCTACAATTATTTCTCATGATTAAGAAAAAATGGTAAACCAAGTTTAGAGACACACAAAATACATTGAGCGTACATGTTTACACAAGAAAGAAAACAAGGTCACATGCATATATAAAGCCTCTTGGAAAGAGAAAGTTGTATTTAGATGATATATTGACTGCATTTTAGAAGGCTAGGTTATCCAAATCATTTATGAAATGATAATTAGAGGGAGGGAGAAATAGTAAGAAAGAGTGCACATATGAGGGAGGGAAAGGAAAACAAGAAGGAAGCGAGAGGGAGAGAAATAGGAAGTGGGACAGGAGAGTGGGCAGATGAAGAGATATAATTTGATAGAGATATGTAAGGTGATAAATAGTAGATTATAGATAGATACACAGAGAAGATAAAAGATAAATAGAGAAAATGAAATATAAATAATGAAAGGTGAATGGTAAAGAGAGGGGTAAGATAAACATAGGAAGGGGAAATGAGTTGAAATGTATATTAAAAAGATATGTAATGCTTACAACAAACATTTGGATAGAAGCAAGACTCGTCAATGGAGCTATAGGTGAAATCACATAAATTGTCTACAGAACGGGTACCAAACCACCAAAAATGTCCATGTATGTTGTTATACGTTTTGAAAACTACAATGGACCACCATGGAATCAAGATGAGTTGGTGGAATTGAAAGACAATGACTCATTTTTATAGCTATATCTAGAGTAAAAAAAAATAGATTGCCTCTGTGTCCAACCCGCTTTCACTCTTGAAAGATACTCAAAAATGAAAAGCAATCCATATACAATTATATGCAAACAAAACAAGGACTGCCTATATTAGATAGTTCTTCAGACAAAGTGTTTATATTTTGAGTGTGACAAGAAATCAAAATAACACAACTGAATCAAACATATTACATAAAGAATATACTCAAGCATATACTCAAAAGTACATAAGACTATCAGGCAACTCCTTGCACGATCAAAGGTGCAAGTGCTAGTAATAACAAATGTTAAGATAAATTCTTTGAATTGAACTTGCCCTAGGGGAGAGGACCTAGTACTTGAGCGCGTACCAATAGTTGTGACAGTAGTTGTTAACTTGATATCCACACTTGTTGATTTAACATGCAACATTTTTGACAAGATTGTACCAATAGATGTCTTTAAAGTTGTTCTTGTTAATGATAATTGTCCATAAGTGAATGAAAAGTGTCCCTTTTCCCAAAAAACAACCAATAGTGTGATGCCACATCAGCGGCACAACTATGGGGCTCTCCAATGCACTATGATTGGTCTCACTTTTTTTTTGGGCTGTTTTGGACACTTTGAGAAAAAGCATGCTGATGTGACATCATATTTGATGATGTGGCTCTGAAATCTTAGTTATAAGCAGGGGACTTGCCAAGTAAGCTACTACCAAAAAATAAGAGTGATTTGAAATTTTCACATAAGATTTTGAGAAGTGCGAAGTTAGGGTGCACAACTATTGAGTCCTCTCTTCTAATTGAGAGATAAGTAAAAAAAGTTTAAACCCTAAAATTCCGATTTGAAGTTTATCTAATTTATTAATTAATTTTAAAATCATAAAACCACTGATCTATCATTTTAAAATTAATTAATAAATTATTTACACTGTCAAATCGGGTGCATATATTCGGCTGTTTAGCCAAGGGCGAAGTTCAAACCCGTGAATTGTACGGTCGTACAGGTCCAGAAATGGCAAAACCCCCATTACAAATCTATACCAATTCTTCCTTAGAGCAGAAAGCGACCGCCATGGCCACGTTAGAGCAGAAAGCGACCGCCATGGACGCGTGGCCCTCTCAATAAATGCAACATTTAAAATCTGCGCCAGTATACACGTCAACCCATTCTGCCATCTAAAACAGTACGTGAAGGCCAGCTTGTTCTTCGCATCAAACCCTAACTTTACTCATCGCCATTTCCATTAATGGCGTCCGTACCAGGCATGGGAAGCCCCTCTCTCGAAAAGGAGCTCAAGATCGTCTTCACCTTGCAAATTAAGTGCTCTGAACCTTTAGATCCACGTCATCCACCAATTCCCTAGGCTTTCTTCGTGTCGGAGTAGGGGAAGCTGGACCTTTCCGGGGGACACCGCAGCGCCATGTAAACGCCGTTCCGCAGGTCCACTGGACGCCGAGACTAATCAGGAAGGGCCGCCATTAAATCAGCGGCGAGTGATTCATTATTATTGCGGGGCCACTTTTGGGAATGCCTGCAGGTGCCCCGTCTCGTCTCCGGTCGCCATCGCGGATCAAGAGGAGCGATTCTCTGACGCATACACTTTGTCTATATCGCAATAACTGCGTATATACACTGTATATCTAGGTTTCATTCTGTCTATATAGCAATAAGTGCGTATATACGCTGTATATATCTATGTTTCATTGTGTGTATATCGCAATAAGTGCGCATGTACACAATATATATCTATGTTTCCTTGTTTCTATATCACAATAAGTGCGTATACACATAACTTCTCTACGTTTTAATTTTTCTGTATGTGTGTATGTTACGGATCATTTCGTGTTTATTTGTGTATATATCGCATCACAATGCATCTGTATAGTAGGTAGCATGATTTATTCTAAGTATTTTTCCCATTGTGCTGTATATACAATTTGTATATCAAAATATATCGTATATAGTATATACTATTCATGTCAATTTATTTTGCCAGAATTTTGTATAAATTGCGGTTTATGTTTTTACATTTGAAGTGTCTATATTATGATGTATATATACATAATTTATATTTGCTGTTCATGTCTATATTATGATGTGTATATACATAATTTATATTTGCTGTTCATGTCTATATTATGATGTGTATATACATAATTTATATTTGCTGTTCATTTTGTGTATATATTTCGGTACAATACGTATTTATAGATCGCATGATTTACTAGACATTGATCACTTTGTGGTGTATATACAATGTATATATGAAAGATATTTTGTGTGTATGTGTATAAATCAATAATATTTTGTCTCTCATTGTTGACATGCAATCCATATGTCAATTATCCGTACAAGTAGGCGATATATACACATCAATTGCTCTGTCAAAATTATGTATGCGTCACGATTTATTTACTGACATACCTATCGTGCATAACCGCTCATTTTCTGTATATTTATATTTATACATATTATGATTGTTTCGCTTTGTGTACGTACTACATACTACGGTGCATTAGGGGATTCATTCATATTATGATTGTTCCGCTTTGTGTACACAGTACCGTTCATCAGGGGTTTATTTGTGTGTATATCATATTATGTGTATATACATCACATTTTATTTAAATACATTTTATTTAAAATATGTGTATTTATTACATTAAAGGTATATACAGTAGACATTTCTTTAAACAGTATGCATTTATTTAAATATTTCTGTATATATCACATTTTTGTGTATACAGTATAATTTTTTTTAAAAATATTTGTGTATATATCACGTTTCGTGTATATACGGTATATTTTCTTCTAAATATGTGTAGGATATATACACATTATATATTACGATTTATTCAATATATATTTATGTACCAGGATTGACAAGTGTATATAATATATTGTATATATCACATTTTTGTGTATATACAGCATTTTCTTTTAAATATTTGTGTATGTATCGCATTATATGATACATACACATTATATATTACGATTTATTTAGTATATATTCATGTACAAGGATTGGCGTGTGTGTATATATCACAATTCAATTTAATATCAGGGTTCATTTAGAGGGTCTTTGTTGTGTATATCTCACAGTGGACTTGATGTAGATTTGTGTAAATATCGCGATTGACAGATGCATTTACAGGCAGGGCGCGGTGGTGGTGTTTTGAATGGGTGCCTGGGGAAGAGGGAATGGGCACATGGGTGTCAGAGAGTAGGACGGCGTAAGTAGCCTCCATTAATAATGATGTACAGGCTGTCTTTGAGGAGGTTTGAGAAGGCCACTTGCCTGTCAGGAATGTACCCCCTTACCCCCTCCATACGTCATTTTCTTTTCCCTGCTTTGTTTGGTTCTGCGGAGCTGAATCATTATTAGTAATTTGCCATCTTTTTCTTCTCCAGCCGCTTCGGGCATACGCACAAGTCCACGGCAGTCCCACCAGAGAAAGATGCCGTTTGGGTACACAGAGACAGCCATGCGAGAAAAGGTGTTGTCCGTGGGTGGGTGATTGCTTTTGTCCAAAGATCCCGAGATTGCATGAGATGGATATTTGGCAACTGCAGCTTTCGGACAGCTTTCATCTCCTTATCCCGCTGGGCTCCACTTCAACCTCAGGTTGGTGCTCTCCCTGGTAATTTTGATCATTTTGGTTTAAAGCTTCCGGTATACGTTCTCAGGCAGTCTCAAGATTTTTTTAATGGGATTGTTGGAATCAGAACTTTCCAGTCACCAATTTTTCTATGATGGTTTGAGTATTTTAATGCCTTTCATTTTAAATTTTTTAAAATAGATTAATAAATATGATTTCTATAATTTTTAATTTATGAAATATGAAAAAAAAATTACTCAAAAAATAATATGAAAAAATAATGTCTCTAACAAATATTGACTAAATAAATTATAGAAACTAAAAAATAATGTTTAAATAAAAACTAAACTAATATAGAAAATAATTTATAAACTAAAACTTAAATCAATTTTAAAAATCAAAAGTTAAATAAATGTGGAGATCACAAATAATTGTTTTTTAAATAAATGAAAATAATTATTAAAATTGAAGATTTAAAATATAATCTTATGTGAACCAATTAGATTATTACTAATTTTCAATTTAAATGATATACTATTTGCTAAAATCTTTTAAATAAGTTAATAAATATTATTTATTTAGATTAAAAAAATCATTACAAAAAATCTATTATGAAAAATTAATAAGAGAAATACAAAATTAATATGAAAAAATAGCAACTAACAAATATTTTATTTATTAAATAAATTATAGAAACTAAAAAAAATTAAAGAGAAAACTAAATTAATATTAAAAAATTAAATCAAAATAATTTAAAAACTAAAATCTAAATCAATTTTAAAAATCAAAAGTTAAATAAATAAAAATCACAACATAGCTAACGTGAGATCACAATTAATTATTTTTTAAAATAAATAGAAAAAGGAAAAAAAAAGTTAAAAATGGAGATAATCACTAATAAATTTCAAAATAAGAGTTGAGATAAAAACTGGCCGATAGATAATTAATGGGAAGGATTTACAATTTTCTGGCCATATTAACAACTTTTCCAACCAAGACAACTTTTCTAGTGAATTGACAACTTTTCTGTCAAAATTTTAATTTTCGAAAACAAAGTTTCCACAAATAGTCTAACGACTAAATAAAATATTTATTAGAATTCGTAAAACAAATTTTTAAATCATATATTCTTTTTAGGAACATTCTAATTAAAAAATAATATATACTAATAATATATATATATATATATATATATATAACACAATTTATGACATTTATTTGCATTATTAAATAAAAATTTTAATTGTCTAAATTTTTTTTGATGGTTTATTAATAAATTTAAATATCATATTACAGTGTTATAGATATTAGTCTATCAATCTATGGTCTTATAATTTTTATCCCATTATATATAGTTCAAAAGTGCAAAGATGGGCCAATACAACCATCGATTGGGATGTTGGTTGTCGGTATTTCTTTGCTTGGTCTCTATTTTCTTTAACATTCAAGATAGGATATTTTTCATTTTAATTATGTGGCTTTTTTTCTTTAACATTCAAGATAGGATATGTTTCATTTTAATTATGGTGGCTTTTAGAGGGAAGTGGTTATCTATATTTGAATGGGAAAATTTGTACTTTTAGAATTGTTTATAGTATAAATAGTTAAATTGTACTTTTAGAAGTTCAAAAGTACTTTACTAATTACTTGCTTTTTAATGTAAAGAGGTACTTTGGACTATTTAATTATATAGATATGGACATTTTGTGTTATTTGAGCATTATAATTTAAGTGGTAAATAGTTTTTTGGGATTATTGAATTATAGATAGACATTTTGTCATTTAAGCATTATAATTAAAGTTGTATTTGAATTATGGTGTTGTAGAATCAATTGGTTGAGTTGTATACTTTTCCAAGTTTGATGTGTACCTTCTTAGTTATTCACTCTCTACCAAAAACATTTTTTTATTGACTAATTTGGACTTCAAACTTTATATTTGGACATTTTGGTCATTTAAGCATTGTCTTTTAATTAAATTGTTATCAAGATTGTTTAGAGGTGGAATTGGTTCAATCCTAATTCCACCAATTTTAACATATACTTTCCACAGATTTTTTATGGGATGATTTGAATTATAAATATGGGCCTTTGAATATATACTTTCCTTAGAATTTTTTTATGGGATGATTTGGATTATAGATATGGAAATGTATGTCATTTAAGCATGATGGTTGAAGTTGTCCTTTAGTTAAGTAATGAAAATTGTTTAGAGGTTGAAATGATTAAATTTTCATTGTCTTTTAATTAAATTGTTATCAAGATTGTTTAGAGGTGGAATTGCCTCAATCCTACGTCTAGCAATTTAAGCATATGCTTCCCCACAAATATTTTCTAGTGGATGATCTTCATTATTAATATGGGCATTTATGTCATTTAAGCATGATGGTTGAAGTTGTCTTTAAGTTAAGTTATCAAAATTATTTTAGAGGTTTAATCTTTTTGAGATTGAATTGATTAAATTTTAAGTTGTACTTGAAGATATTGTTAGAGTGGGGTTTCTGTTGCACCAAAAGACCAATCTGTCAATGCCTATTACAACCACACAACTTATAATACATAGGAGGCGGTTAAGCCTTTGTTACGAATCTTGAGGGGAGTACTAAACGAATTTCTAACAATCTCCCCCTTAGTGTTACTCGAGGGTATGAGGATTCAAACTTGTGACCAAGCTTTGGTACCACTTGTTAGAGTGGGGTTGTCGTTGCACCAAAAGATCGCTTTGCTAATATGTGATACAACCACTCAACTTATAATACATAGGAGGTGGTCGAACCCTTGTCACAAATCTCGAGGGGAGCGTTGAACAAATTTCTAATAGGTATACCATATACTTTTCTAGTTAGTTAGAATTTAGGTTTTAAATTTTTTTTTAATGGACCATTTAGATTATAGATGTATGCATTTATGTTATTGACCATGATGTTTAAAGTTACGTGTCTCTATCATAAAAATTATTTAGAGGCTGGATTAATTAAATCCTACTTCTAGGAGTTTGATCATGTACCTTCCTAGTTAACTACTTTTCGTTTTGCGGATAATTTGGATTAATTGATATGGACATTTCTAGTGTTCATCTTTTAATTAAATTGCTATAAGGTTAACAAGTTTGAAACCTTAGAGTCTGAATTGGTTTCATATCCTATTTGTTTACTATATAATTATATAGGATTTTTCATTTGTGCCTATCGTGTATTTATTACCTAATGTGTAATTGAATGGTATATTTTAGTATCAACATTTTAGAGTAGAGTATAAAAAATACCAAAACAAGAATTAAGATCACACTTCATGATTCATCATCACGTAATGAAAATAATTTATAAAAAAATATCTCATCTTGATAATGGACTATAGAATGTAATTTGAGATGTTGATGCTACAATATTTGTTATAATTAAATCCACAAACATTCTTAATCATAAATTAACTTATTAAATTGAGAATATAATTTTGAAATTTAGATCTATTTTTTTAATTTGACATAAAATCTATGGAGACACATATTATAAAGATTTGCAACATTAGGTGTGATCCTATTCTCATATAAGTATATTTTAATTCATCTTATAAAGATTATTTTTGCAACATCAATTATGATCCTATTCTCATCCTTTGACTAATGAATCACAATAAGTTTCTTCTTAGTGGGCATTATGTGAGCCATCTAACTTCACTAGTAGTCCAAGAGGTCACTTCACATTTAGTTAGAAATCAAACTTGTAGAATTTGAGTTTGTGTTGTTTCAATATATGATTGTTTTGACCGATTGTTTACACTAATGATATTTCTCTTGTTCTTTTTGGCGGAGATGTTGATAATGACAATAGAAATGATGATAATGCTAACTAAAGAAAATTAACATGGACTTTCAAAATGTACCATTTAATTATATGATAGTGTTTACATGACCATAGAAATCGTAGTGAGGTTTTTTTTAAATTTTATTTTCATTCCAATTACCATTTAGAATTCATGAGAACTATATAGGTACAAGAATAATCCTTATGTTTGGTTTCAATGTTTCAATCTTTATATTCCTCATTCTAGTATGTCATTCATTTGTCATAAGTTCCTTACAAAAGGGAAAAGTTTATTAAGTTAGCAATCTAGTAATCATTCTTTTGCATCAAAGCAATAGAGAAATGAAACAAGAAAACATGAAATATTGCTAACTAGTATTATTATTATGGCTATGATATCTTTGTAATGCTCTTTGTATCTTTGAACTCAAATCAAAATTTTAATTATATAAATTGAAGACCTTGAACAAAATTTACTATGTTTTTCACTCATTTTAGGTGTTTTTGTTTACTTGTTTCTGTACCATGTTATTGTCAACATGTTCTCTAGTATTATTTGTAATTATGTATTGTGTTTCCCTTCTCCTATGTCTTGAAAAACCTTGTAATAATTTTTTTATATATCATAGTACATCTTATTTTTTGATCTTTTCCTATGTGAAATTATATTTGTGTGTATCCCATTATATGCACCATAGACTTATATTCCTTATTTATCAATTTTTGTGGATCACAAAGACAAGAAACTTCTTCAATTCTCCAAGTTTTCCTCCAAACTCTCTCTCTCTCTCTCTCTCTCTCTCTCTCTCTCTCTACTATGCACACAATATGTTTATATTCCTTGATGTAGTTTCATAGAGTGTACCCATTTAATTAGTGATTATGGTTTCACAACCTCCTAGTACCCATCTTAATTTTTCTCTTGTTATATCCTTTGATCCCATTTTTGTATTGAAAATTAATATTAAAAACTATAGAATACAAGAGTTACCTTATTTTATACCTTATCTTAAATCTCAATACCCTTTTGGGATCCTTTTAGTGTCCCCTTTATTCTATATTATTTTATACACCCTCAAAACTCTAGATAAGATGGGTTGGACTATTTCAATAACACTAAACTATGTCAATCACTAACATAGTGTAGCCACCTTTCTATAACATAATGTGTAAGCCTTCTAAATGTCTAGATCTATCCTTGAAATGTGAATATGACCATTATAGGTCATCTTGAATGAAAACCAACATAATGTTGACAAATCCTAGTACCCCATGGTAATGATTTTAAAAGTTTCCATTGCTAGCAAAAGACAAAGGTGTAAAGGCTAAGTTATACTTAAGGATGTTATCGGCTTAGGAAGTGTTATCAAAGAAATGACAGAGCTATCAGAAAGATTGAAGTGTTCTTGGAACCCTAAAAGTTTATATCAACAACAAAGAAGCTAATATTCAACACATGGAGGTGCAAATGGGAGATATCCCAAAAAAACTAAAGGATTATGAGCAGAATCTTAGAGTGCTCATCAAGGAAAGTGGAACAAAAATGGAGCAAGTAACCTCAAGCATTTGTGTAGCTGCGGCGATATTGGGCAAAAGAGAAAATGAAGGAACCATATCTTCGGAGGGCCTAAGCAAGAGGACAAGACAGAGTTCGAGGAAGAAAGCTTTGATTGCTGCTGCTTCTTTAGCTGCTAACTCCATCCAGGACACGGCTAAGAGTGGTAAGGAGGCAGTGAAGATGATTACGAAACTGCAATAGTTTCCTGGGTCTTCTTTTCTGGTTGGGTTCCTGTCCAGGTCCTATTTGCTGGCTGTTACTTCTAGTTCCTGTGTTTGGTCCTATTTTCTGGCTTTTAGTTTTTAATATGTACTGACGGTTCCAGGTCCTTGAAAAACCTGGGTACTGTATTTGGACATTATTAGTGGTTTCAGGTCCCTGTAAAACCTGATTTTGGTTTTACTTTTCAGTAGTTTTAAGGGCTCTTTCTTGTTGGATGGCTTGTTTTTTCCTTTTTTGAGGATGTGAAAGGGTTTCAGGGTCCCTTCAAAACCTATTTTTACTGTAATCTAAAACAAAGAAGCTAAATGAAAAGGTAAAAAATGGTCCATGAATTTTTTTAGAAACCCTAATTAGGTCATAAAATGGAACACGAGATATTTTAGTAAAGAAGAAGATAAAAAATAAGAGAAAGTGAGAATGAGAAGAGAAAGTGATGAGATACTAAAGCACGTGTAAGTAATAGTGATTAGCTATCAGAAGAAGGAATGGTGGAACAATACAATAAGCTATCAGATAAAAGGACAAACAATACAAGGAAAAGATGACCTATCAAGTAGAGGAGAAAGGCTAGTTAGGTCAATCTTTTGATTTGTATAGTTAACAAGTTTTTCAACAAAGATTGTTAAATCCTTTAATAAGGTGGTCTTAATTAATTGGACTTAGAAGTTCTTGTTTCAAACATATTTTAAATCATTTAAGAATGTGAAGAGTGTATTAGTGGGATTAAATCTCTTGATCGAGTAGTCTGTAATAGGATTGTTGATACTTCTAACATGGTATTAGACACTTTAAACATGGTTTAGTCATTTAGAAGATGACATTATTGCAAGCTCTTTATGATGCACCTTATTACTATAGTGATGAGGTGTGGGTACCATCCCCACCAAATTTTTTCACTCCAACCAAGGGTTTCTACTAGACCAAAATATTGTGTTTCAAGTTCATGAGTTTTAATGTTTGTTTTAGTTACTTTAGATTGTAGTAAATCATATGAATACAGAACCTGTCGGTAAGGTTATTGGTTACACAAAGGAATATCAGAGCAAGTATTTAATAGTTTATTTGTTTAAGACATCTAAGGTGTTTATCTTTTTACTAATTCACAACACCCCCCCAAGTATCTCACATGCAACTTACCAACAATTGGTATCAAAGCATTTGGTTTTCAGAAGGAAGTTTGATAACTTGATTAGGTTTGGAACAATGGTAAGCTACATGTATAAGAAGGAATTAGAAGAAGATATGGATAATGCAAATGAACAAATCTTTGAATTAAGGATCAAGTTAAGAACATCCTTTGTAAAAAGAAAATAACTAACTTGAAAGTTGCAAATGAGTCTTGATGATTTGGGCAGGTTATCAAAGGGAAGTGTTAACTCTAAGCAAGTTGATGCTGCAATAAATGAACTACTAGAGAGAAATGGTAAACTACTGGAAAAGAACAAAGAATTGAAGGAAAAGTTGAATTTGATGAAAAATGAACATGGAAGTCAAGCCATTAGAATGACTAAAATACTAGATAGAGTGAGAACTATCGAAAATGATAGAGATGATGTTGAATTGAAGTATTAAGATGCTTTAGAGACAATTACTGGAAAAGATCTAGTCATGGAAAGATAGAGAAATGAAATCCATGCATAAGATGATCTAATAAAAAAACCAGTTCGATAGAAGTCAACATATGGAAATGGAAAATTAGAGACTAAAGACTGAGAACAATGACCTATGTAATGAATTGAAACTTGAGAAGGAAATCAATGTTAGACTTGTAAAGCTTAAAGGAGGTATACTTGAATTTGATAAAATCTTGATGAAACAAAAGGAATGGTTAGATGCTACTAAGTTGCGAGTTATAAACAACCATACGAAGGGGAAAGGCAAATCGACAAAGTCTAAACAACCAATGTTAGAAGACGATGAAATAGGTAAATGAACTACAATCTTATATATCATTATTTTAGAGATTATGGACACACATAAAATGTTTGTAAATTCAAAAAAAAGATGAGTGAAAAAAGAACATTATTCAATGGTTACTATTTTTAATTGCAACACAATTGGTCATAGAGCTTGATAGTGCAGGGTTGAAGCTAACAATAGTACAATTAAAAATAATTACAATGGATATTGCTACAAGTGCAATCAATATGATCACAAAGTTGATGCTTGCATATTTAGAGCACTAACAACCAAGAAAACTATGTTCTTTTGAGAAATCGAAGGTAATGATGTAGTGAAATTCTACAAATTTGGAAATCTAGGACATTCAACTATTGAATGCATATCAAGAATTACTTGGCCTTAGAGATCACTTGGATTACCATGTTATATATGCTCAAAGAATGGACATTTTGCCTAGAACTGTCACTAATAGTACTCCATTAATAATGATTAAGAAGGAAAAGGAAAAAGGATTGTTGATAAGGAACAAGTAAGAGATAAAACGAGGAAAATATGGGTTAGAAAGGAAGAAGATACAATTAAGACTAAAGATCCTTTGTTAGATGACATAACTACTTCATCCACCAACTAAGCAACTAAGTATATGTTTAGGGACATAGAACTTCATCAAGCTTACATATGCACAAGTTCTTAAAAGAGTAGATAAGAAGAGAAACATACTTCAACAAAAATTGATGAAATGATTTTTTTTGGAAATCATATCAATTTTTTTGTTAAATTAGTAAATGATTTAGTTATTAGTTATTGTTGACTTGCATTAAATTTTTTGGTACAATAGTTGTTGGACACTTATTTACTATATAAAAGGGGCATTTGTCATAATGTATTCATATTTGAGAAAAGATCAAGTCTAGAAGAGAAGTAATAACATGAAACACATATCCATCAAATTGTGAACCCTAGTTATAATATGATCTTGAGTTAGAGTTTGGAATCAAACATCAAGCATCATGGAGAATAGGAATATGTTGATTAGGAGATCAAATGAAGAGGAAACTGCATACATGTCATGCTTGTTGAAGCCTAAGGACATATATGGAACGAGAGCCCCATCAAGTATACCTAATGAAGTATTGCTCAATAAGGACATGAATGGATACATCCAAAGCAAAAAAATTATGACAATGAAGAAATAAGTGTAGCATACAAAGAATTACTCAAGGGAAAGGATATACAAAATGATGAGTATGAGTTATCTCATATCACTCATATGTTGAAGAACATTGATGAAGAATAGATCAAAATTGTGTTGAGAAAGATACATGGAGAATATTTATGGTTGGAAGTGTTGGTGTTTTACACTACCAAGTAACAAAATACCTAATACCAAGATGATGAAGAGAAAATTTAGTCTAAGGATTAGCTATTTCCTATGCTCAGCTAAGAAGTCTTCATATTTTGACCCAACTTCAACAAAATCATAAAGATTTTCTACTCTTTAGGCTTTGCAAAACCAAGACGGGTACACCTGAGGGATAAAATGATTCAAAACTTAATACGATCTTCACACTTGATTTATTTACTGATATTCTCTCACAATACTAATCCCCTATAGAAGATTTTTGGTCATGATTCTTCTTAAATTTACATGTAATCTTGGGTAACAACAACTAACTAAAACACAAAGATTAAAAGCAATCAAGTATTGACCAGCTATGATACTCTTCATACATTTAATGTAAAATTGATTTGATTTCAAGATTTTTCTTGATGATTATCCATGATCTCTTCATATGCAAACTAAAATAATTGATTAGTGCCTCATCCATTGGGATTCAGAGTCTATCCAACTATTTTGACCTAATTGATTGCATTGCAATCAATATTATCAACAATTTTACCTAAAACTTATTCTTATACATATCCTTTTTTACTGCCTGGAAATTCTATCATATTACTGAAGCATTTACTTAATTCATTAAATTATAAGCAATGACAAAATGATATACAACCTATCTTGGCTACATTAAATTGAATAAGCTTTTCCCATACAACTTCAAGATAACTAGTCAGAAAGAATGGAGATAAGACTCAGAGAAAATAGATATGGTGGTGATTCATCTTTGTATCAATTTACATTGAAAATCATATAACATTTGGAATAAAACTCAACACAACTCAGGACAAGGCAACCTAATCCTTCGAAGTTAATGTATCTTCAATTTTGTAGAGAACATACATCACCAAATTGACATTAAGGAAACTAGACCAAACATAAACCTACCAAAAAATTGAAAATTACATAATAGTTGAAACCCCCTCTCTAGCCTTGGAATCTCATTTATATAGTATGAGATGCAACAAGTGTTGGGCCTAGAGAGTACTGACAGCGGTTCTTATGATAGAAAAATATTTACAAAAGTTATTGTCACAAAGACAAAAATTGGTGCAACAGAATGATTTGTATCATGAATATTCCTTTTGTGGGGACCACTTCTATTGCACTTCTTTGTTGCTGAGGAGTTTTTGATTGGCTTTGATATAGTACCAAAAAATTGATAGTTATACTTGATTGTCCTATTGCCAAGTCATTAGTTTGAACCTCTGTACTTGCTACTACAATTGATTTTTTATCTTTCTCTTCTTATGCTTTAGTTGATGTATCAGTTGTTTGCAACTCATCTTGTTCCATTTTATCTTCATCAGTTTCAACAAGCACTAGCTATGTTGAAAGTACAAAATCTGCCATCCACTTATCAAAAAATGTGTCATCTAGCCAATTAAAGCTTAGAATCTCATATTGTTTCTTCAAAACATATTCTCCTAGTTTATCTATTTCAATAAACTCCTCTCTTAAAGAATCATAAGATATTTGAACTTTAAAAACTTCTTTAGTTGTATTTGTCAACCATGCACATCCCTTTTTATTTATGACCTTATTGAGCCTAAGGCATAATAGATCATCCTATTCTATGGCCCATTCCTCTTTATCTTTCAATTTGTCCATTTTATTCACCGCATGAGGGAAGTTCAAAGTTTCTACTCATATATTTTGAAAGATAGTTTATGATTCTCCTCTGCAATGCAAAAGATAGTTTATGATTCTCCTCTACAATGCAATTCTTTTATTGTCAAACTCAGAGAGATCATTAGTCAAGTCAAAGGTCTTTTCTATTTTCTCATAAGACAGACTGATAAGTGAGAAACATAAAAGAGTGACCTCCTTGTCCCTGTTATTCCATTTTTTAAAAATTGGCTTCAAAGCATCCTCATTTCCTTTTAGCTCATTCCATATGTTCATTACTTTTTCCAATTGTTCATAAAATATAGGCCAACCAATCTTATCCACCAAATGCATAATTGTTTTCCTCAATTTGTCTTCATACTGGATATCTAGTTCCACATGTAATGCCCAAAGTTTTATTTTTTCCTCTTCAAAATACGCTGTTGTATAATATTGAGGTCTCTATGGGGTATCTGGAAGCTCTATAAGGGGAGTTAATTTAAAAGGCTCAATTAGAGGATGAGTATAAGTAATTTTAGGTCTACTAAACTGTCCTTGGTACCATGTCATCTTATTCTCAAGCTCTATTTTCTTCTGTACTTCTTTATTATAAGCTCCCAAAACCTGCTCATATTTTTCTTGTAGTTCTCATTTTTGTTGTTTCTTCTTCCTCTCTGTAGCTTAATGTGAGATTAGCTTTTCCAACATTTAATTATGTAGCCTATTCATTCAGAATATCCTCCACCCTTTTAACAATCAAGTTTTCGATCATGTCAGTATCATCAAGCTGAGAGAAATTGGCCCTCTGGATCCTCTTCTCATAGACCAAATTACTAAGGCAACATGATCTTCACTGAACTTAGCACCTCTTAGCTCCTTTTTCACCTTTTCATTTGCACTTAGCTTCTTGTTAATAGTCATAAAAACTATTGCATCTGCAATATCCCAATTTGGCAAGAGCAAAACCCCAGATGATCTTATCCTTTTTCTTCCTTCCACAGGGGTCAAATTTTTAAATTCTTGCATCATTTCCTCTTTTATTTGACCTTGCAGAGCTGCCTCTTCCATTTCTAGATTCTTTGCCTCCCTCTTATTGCACCTTTGCTCAAATTGTTCAATGTTAGTCCTCCATGCAAATTGGTAGAAAGCTCTTGATTTGACAAAACTATCAGCTGAAAGAAATTCATGACTAGCTTGGTCTACCATGGGGTCTAACTCCTTTCCTCTATAATAAAAAATAGTTAGCTCAAGGCTAGGCATGGGAAGCTCTTGAGGATTCATTTCCTCTAATTTTGAAGTAGTAATAAAAACTCCCCTCGGGATCCTAATTGCTCTATTTTCTCCTTAGTAAGTTTCTCATCTTCTATATGCAATGGAGATTGAGCAAGTGTGTATTATTCTATTTGGGATACTTGTTTTTCTTCTATCTTTTGCCTCTTGGGCCTTGGCTTTTTAGGGCTTTCTTCCAAAACAATAATAGTTGATCCAACTATTTGTTTTCCCTTGTCAACTGCATGCTCTTTGTTCCTAATAATGATGTAGCTAAACCTTATTTGAATAACAAATTGTCCTAATCCTATTGTAGGGGTAAAAGATCAAATTTTCATTACTTCTTGAGCCTTGTAAAGATAAGAATTGATAAAAAAAGGTCTTCTTTCAATTCCTAGCCTCCATAATCTCTGGAAAAGTGATCATTAACTTATTCATCTTATCTACTTCTGTCTGTTCATTTTTCAAAGGCTTATAACTTTGTCAAAATAATTAATAAATTATAAGACCTTGTAATAAAATCTCCATTTCTCCTTTTTTATCTCTTATTCTTAGAGAGAATTCATTTCTTATTACATCTTCAGGAAAATAAGGTTGATGCTTTTTAGCACTAGTCCTTGCCCTTTGTCTGAATATTTTAAAAAATTCTTCATTATCATTAAAACGAGCATGAGAGATAGCCATTTTGTATGGTTCTAAAATTTTATATAGAAACAACTAGCCACCTTTTGTGATTATGAACTAATGAGCAACTGTACAAGATGGGAAAATAGAGCCCCTAGACTGACTAGTTAGTTCTGCTTCCTCTAAACTACCTATTTGCCATAACATCTCAGTTATTTCCACCTTAAGAGGTACTTGATAGGGAAGCACACGTGGAGTTCCTTGGAATCCATATACTCTGATTACTATTGACACAGGGTATGGTATGATATCTACCAAATTATGAGAAATTCTTAGACTAGTAGGGTTATCCATAGGCTTGATGAAATCTAGTAATGGCTTAGGTATCCTAGGGTCATCCTTTACTAATAGGCTCCTCAACCTAGATGCAAAGTATTTATCAAATCTCACAAAATTGCCTTCCTCTGCATCTTGGGTCATATTTGCACTCCACAATTGAAGTGGTAGAGATTCTCCCTCATATTCTCTTGTCAAAACCATTTCCTTTTCAAAGAAAGTAACCCCCTTATCTAAAAACATATGCATCAATAAAGAATAAAAATTAAAGGTTTTCTCAAATTTTCCCTTTGCAATTCCAATTAGACCTATGTGAATTTATTTTGCCAGAAAGGATGCAAAATCAAAAATAATATCCACACCAAAGGAAGAGATTTGTATCATTATATAGATAAAATTTATTGGTACAAATTCTTGTTCATCTTCACCAAAGACCTTGCACAAAGTCATGTAGATGTCTATGGCGCTAGAATTGAAAAACTATTTCTTGAAAGGTTCTCTAGTTGATGGTGTAACAAAAGTCAAATTAACAGTTGTGGCCAAGTGTCCTCTTAGTGCCCCTTGCCTAACCTAATCCTTATGAGACAAGTATTCTTTCTCCAATCCCTAAAAATCAATGACCTCATGATAATCTATGGTCGAGTCCATTCCAAAAACTTCTTGAATTTCTTTTGTAGAGATTTTCATTAAACATTCCCCATCTATTCTCCTCACCACCCTAGTTACCAGGTCATAGTTTTGGGCTATAGCTATGAGGAGGTCTAAATCCATGAAAATCCCAAGAACTACTAACTTACCTAAGTCAAAATTCCAAATATTTTCATGGGGAACAAACAATTTTCTCTCTAAAAACCACTTTTTAAATAATTGTAGCCCTGTTTGAGAAGTTATGGCACCCCTAGTCCAATTCCCCTTGTCAAACAAACCATCTGCAATTTGGAGTCTAGCGTTTACAAGAACTATTTTCTTTATTTGAGCAGATTCGTTAGTAGATTCACTCAATTGTTTCAAAAATCATTATGGATATTTCTACTAGCATATTCTACCTTCCTAGAGAAACCCTTTTTTGGAGGCATATTGGAACAACAATGAAGAGAGACTAGAATTCTTTTAATTATATGCAGACTGAGATACTTGTCTTTCTTATTTCTTCTCTAAATGCTGCAATGAATTGTTGATTTAGAAGATTTTTACAATTCAACCAAGCAGGAAAATAGATTCTTCAATAGGTTCCAACTTTAGGAAATTGAAAATAAATTTGTATGAAGGAAATCTCAACTGCCTACACTACATTCCTTGTTTTATTTAGCACGAGGAGCTTTAATTTCCATAAATGGATCACAGAGGAAACATAGTGGCATTCCTCTTCAAATTTGAAAATAGGTCATTGATTTTTTTAGAAAAATCTGATGATTAAGAAATAAAACATTTTATGGCCGAGCTTCAACCTTCCTAACTGACAATCAATCCAATTGAGTCTTAGCACATGAGCTTTTTCTTACCTTGTTGGCAACTTACATAGAACCCATTTATGTATCTAGATACGTATCAGGCTGTTGCTATGTTGCCAAGGATAAAATCTTTGCAACTTTTGTTGGTCACAAAGTGACCGCCGTCAATCTCAAAAGATCTAATAGTACGAACAATTATTACATCCCTGTGTAGTATATTCCTTACAACTGTAGACGCTCAAAAATGGTTGGCATCTACAACCTCATCACTTCTTCATATTAATTTATCCCATTTTCTCATTCTACTAACTTCGATCTTTTGGCCAGATTGATCATATTTTGTCATTTATATCCCCTTTCACATCAATTTCATATCAACTCGAAATCATATCAAATCAACTCAAAATCACCCCAAATCAACTCGGAATCACTCGAAATTGGTCCTAATCAACCCGAAACATATCAAACATCCCAAATCAATCATCATTTATCCGCTCCTAGGCATTGTTGTGGCTTTTAGTGCCTTGGAAACGTATCAACCTATCAATCTTATCAATCTGATCTTAGTACTGCCATGGCTCTCAGTACTAGGTCAAACTATCATTCATGTCATCCAATCTTTGACATTGTTGAGGCTTTCAATGTCAGATCATGGCATCATCAACCATTTTAATAACATTGACAATGTTTGTCGGTGTTATTATGATCAAACCTTATCAATCAATTTCAATCTTGTAGCATTTACAATGTCGGTTAAATGTTACATATCAACCAATTCATGTCATGTGTCCTTGGCATGTTATCAACTTCAATCAATCAATTTGACCATGGCTTTGGTCTTCTTTTTCATCATCTTATTCGATATCCATCATCGTCATATTTTCATCAAAGGATACGGTCACATTTATTTAATCAATTTGGCCAATCATCTGCTAATTTTCTCTATAGGATTAAATAACCCATAATTTAATTCTATTATTCTCACTAATTATTCTTCCTGATTATCATCCTCAATTAATTAATTTTATTAATTAATTGATTCATTATCTGCAAACCATGGAAATTTACAATTTTTTAAGTTCCATTTTCCATCATTAATTCCATTTTCTACTAATTCTTATTTTGTGGAATAAAAGGATTTTTAATTCCAATACTCCATAAAATATTTCATCATCATGACACTTGGATGTGACACCTCGTGGATTCTCCTTTGACACTTGGCTGAGATTTGTCATGATCAAATATTCTTATCTCTTATGCATGTCCCTATTTGGCTTATTCGTCATAGATTCTTGGCTTTAAGTGGGTTGAGGAATCTTATGACGCGTCATAGATTCTCTTCCACATTTAGCCAAATTTGACTCTCATGTGTCATAGAATCTTACTTTTGGCATATTCTGTCATATGCGTCATAGGAATTATTATTACCTCTTATGCATGTCCCTATTTGTCTTATTCATCATAGATTCTTGGCTTTAAGTGGGTTGAGGAATCTTATGACGCGTCATAGATTCTCTTCCACATTTAGCCAAGTTTGACTTGCATGTGTCATAGAATCTCACAATTGGCATATTTTGTCATATGTGTCATGGATTCTCAAAGGAATCTCTTGCCACATCGCATGTCTGTGGGTGACAAATCCAATGCTCTCACCTTACATGAAAATTATAAAATGAACACTCTTTCTCTCATTTTGAGTCCTGGAGTCTCTTGAATCCTAGAATGCTGAAGTCTTGAGTCTCTAATTTGCATTTTACATTCTCTCTCTCACATAAAATCACACTTCAAGTATTCTCATGGCATTATCCACATCATAGACTTTTGCTTCAATTTTGTGTGCACTATAGGCGAATTAGAGCTACAACCATTTGGAGAAGAAAGAAGAACATGAGAGCTACAAATGAAAAAGGGGGTTTCTATTGCTTTCTTAATTAGTTTGGCTTTCATGGTAGACTAGTGGGTGCTAATACATGATTATTGAGTTTTGTGATTTTCTCATAGTGTGTTATGCTTTTAGCCCATTTTTCTAGTCCTACAACAACAAATAAAAATTTGACATTTTGACAGTCTAATGATGATATGGAACCCATGGTACTTTTCATAAGGGTTGGTCCTGCCACATATCCACGTGGCAGGTTGTCGCTATGTCGTTGAGGATAAAAATCATGCTACTTCCTTTGGCGACAAAGTGAGGCCTATCGATGTTCCATCTAGTCTATGACAAAGACTTTACTCTTGAAACCTTGCTCCTTCTGACTAGGTCCCGCAAACAGGTGGTAGGCTATCACTATGTCGCCAAGAGTAAAAGGCCTCACAACTTTCATTGCCAACATGGCGACAACCCTTGATCTTAAGGGAGATCAAGGGTTATTGTTAACAATTTTTTCAAACAAAATATGTAAACCCACAAAATATTAAAATAAAATATATGGTTAAGACCTTTTACGAGAACTTAGGGAAATTGGATAATGTAAACAAGCCTTTTTATAAAAAAAAATACTTGGGAAAAAGGAAGAAAAGCATTAAAATGAATTTTCCCACTCACTTTCTTTTAAAAGAAATACACCACGCAAACCTAACTCAAAGGTCCTCTAGAGTAAGATTTAATCACTAGAAAATAACATAATAGAATTAGCGATTTTTTTGAGGTCAACAACAAATTACAAAAACCTTAATTTTTCTAAAAAGGAACTGGAATTTTCACTAAGGATGTATCAGAAAGTTTTATATGAAAAATCAAGCCAACAAAAAGATTACAAACAAATAGTAATACCAAAAGAAATTGTCAGTATTGTTATAAGACTATTGACAAATGACTGTAAATGCATAAAGGAACTGGACCTTAAATTTTAAATCAACAGACTAATTAGATACAAAGAAGATCATAACACTTTTAATTTGAACAATATCATGGATATAGGAATAATGTTTACATCCATGGTAATTGGGTACAATATTTATCAAGATGAAAACACATACAAGGTACTTGGAGGAGTTGTGCAAGTTGCATATGAGACTATCATGGAAGTGAAAAAGTTTTATTTTTCAGAAATGATGAGAGACAAGTTGATGATGAATCAAAGAAATATCAAGAAGAAAGGACTAAGGTATGGACCATTATGGGTGTGCATATTCTTTCATGTGCAAAATTTCTTTCTTGGAACTGAAACAATTAATTTGATAGTTTGAAAACCTGTCATACATCATATTAATAGATTTATTAAGAGATTAATCAAAAATTTCAATTTTACTTAATGTGATTTTTCTTAAAGATTTCAAAGTGACGATGAGTAGAAGAAATCAAGTTCCACCTCATCTAGTGGAAAAGTATAAGAAAAAAAATGCTTTCTAGTAAGCACACATTCATGCATAGTGAAAATTGTGGAGATAAGAATATCTTGGTTGGCACCATTTGGTTATAAAGTCTTAGAAGGAGAATTAATACCAGTGATAGAACAATTGCTAGTTGAACTAATAGATAAAGAAATTGAGAGATTTAAAACTTGTAATGAAAACTATAGGAGAATAACATTGGAGGAGAATAAATCGAAAGGATAAGGAAGCAGTAGGCCAAAATGTAGTGCCTACCCTAGTTTGGTTTTAGTTATAGGCTAGTTTTTATGCTTATGTTAAATTTCTTTTAGTGCTACTTGGTTACCAGGTTTGTGATACTAGTTTCACATTTTGATCATATATTTGAGGAGCTATTTCATGTGTTATTGTGGTTTATGATTATTCATTTAATTATGTTGGTGTCAATACTTTCATATAATGATTACAGTTTGGTTCATTATGATAATGATATATAGATTTTGGCTACTTACTCCATACTTGCATGTGTATGGTGTACATGTATGTATTACTTTATGATTGACGTATTTGATGTAGTTGAGGCAAGGAGTCATAGTCACCTACGAGGCAGGATCTACACAATGTACCACTCCCCCATCATTGCTTGTTTAGTTTATATATTAATTATATGTATATGTATATGTTCAAATTTTATGCAAGTTGTAGGTACCAGACATCGACGTCCCTGAATTTCCATGATGAGTGTGCCCTATCATAGTATCTCAATGGTAAAAGAGGGGATATAGTTCACAGGTTCAAATCCTAAACCCAAGCCTATTTTGTCTAGAGATAAGGACAAGTATTTGATTCCTCTACCCTTCCAAATTCATCAAGGTGACATGGATTTGAGAATTTCACCCTTGAGTTTGATTTCATACTTTGTATTTTAGTTTAGTTTTTGTATTGGGGCATGTTGCATATTTATGTGGTTTTAAAGTGTAATTATTCAGCAAAGAAAATTATTAAATGAATTAATTAAATGAGAATTTTAGGAGATAAAATATTATAATATTATATTTAATTAATTAAATAAAAGGATTAAATTTAAAATATTTTATTAAGAGCCTAATATTGGAAATTAAAATAAATTAAAATTGCCAAGGCTAAATTTTACATAATTATAATTATTTAATTTAACAATAGTAAATTTAGAAGTTGCATTTAAATATCGAGCTTTAAATATTATTTTTAGTTAAAATAATAGTTATATTTTCTACAAAACATCATGCTGAATTAAACGAAGTGGGAATAGTAAAATAAAACATGATTATAATTAAAAGGCACTAAGTGCATATAATATTTAATTAAATTAAAATAATAGTTACAGGGTCACAACCCATCTATTCTCCTCACCATCCTAGTTACCGGGTCATAGTTCTAGGCTATAGCTATGAGGAGGTCTAAATCCATGAAAACCCTAGGAACTACTAACTTCCCTAAGTCAAAATTTCAAATATTTCCATGGGGAGCAAACAATTTCCTCTCTAAAAACCACTTTTTAAATAATTGTAGCCCTTTTTGAGAAGTTATGACATCCCTAGTCCAATTCCCCTTGTCAAACAAACCATCTGCAATTCAAAGTCTAGGGTTTACAAGAACTATTTTCTTTATTTCAGCAGATTTTTTAGTAGATTCACTCAATTGTTCTAGAAAATCATTATGGATATTTCTACTAGCATATTCTACCTTCCTAGAGAAACCCTTATTTGGAGGCATATTGGAACAACAATGAAGAGAGACCAGAATTCTTTTAATTATATGTGGATTGAGATACTTACTTGTCTTTCTTTTATCTTCTTTGAATACTACAATGAATTGTTGATTTAGAAGATTTATACGATTCAACCATGCAGGAAAATAGATCCTTCAATAGGTTCTGACTTCAAGAAATTGAAAAAATATTTGTATGAAGGAAATCTTGATTGCCTGCACTACATTCCTTGTTTTATTTAGCATGGGGAGCTTTAATTTCCATAAATGGATCATAGAGGAAACAAGGTGGCATTCCTCTTCAACTTTGAAAATAGACCGTTGATTTTTTAGAAAATCTGATGATTGAGAAATAAAACATTTTATGACTTGGCTTCAACCTTCCTAACTAATAGTCAATCCAATTGGGTCTTAACACATGAGCATTTTCTTCCTTTTTTAGAAACTTACATAGGACCCAGTTATGTATCCAAACACATGTCAGATTGTCGCTATGTCATCAAGGATAAAAACCTTGCAACTTTCGTTGGCAACAAAGTGACCTTTGTCAATCTCAAAAGATCTAATAGTATGGACAATTATTGCATCCCCGTGTAGTATATTCCTTACAGCGAATGAAATTTTGACATTTTGATAGTCTAATGATGACATGGAACCCAGGGTACTTTTCGTAAGGGTTGGTCCTGCCACATATCCATGTGGCGGGTTGTCGCTATGTCACCAAGGATAAAAATCATGTTTCTTCCTTTGGCGACAAAGTGAGGCTTGTTGATGTTCCATTGGTCTACAATAGAGACTTTACTCTTGAAACCTTGCTCCTTTTGACTGGGTCCCGCAAACAGGTGGCAGGCTATCGCTATGTCACCAAGAGTAAAAGGCCTCGTAACTTTCATTGGCAACATGGCGATAACCCTTGATCTTAAAGGAGATCAAGGGTTCATCTTACTTAACAATTTTTTCAAACAAAATACGTAAACCCGCAAAATATTAAAATAAAAGATAAGGTCAAGACCTTTTATGAGAACTAAGGGAAATGTTGGATAATGTAAACAAGCCTTTTTATAAAAAAATACTTGGGAAAAAGGAAGAAAAGCATTAAAATGAATTTTCCCGTGCACTTTCTTTTAAAGAAACACACCACCCAAACCTAACTCAAAGGTCCTCTGGGGTAAGCGTTAATCACTAGAAAACAACATAACGAAATTAGGGATTTTTTTGAGGTCAACAATAAATTACAAAAACCCTAATTTTCTGAAAAAGAACTAGAATTTTCACTAAGGATGTATCATAAATTTTTATATGAAAAATCATGCCAACATGAAGATTACAAACAAATAGTAATAGCAAAGGAAATTATTAGTATTGTTATAGGACTATTGATGAATGACTTTAATTAATAAAGGAACTAGACCCTAAATTTTGAATCAACATACTAATCAAATACAAAAAAGATCATAACACTTTTAATTTGAACAATATCATAGATTTAGGAATAATGTTTACATCCATGGTAATTGGGTACAATATTTATCAAGATGAAAAAGTAGACAAGGTACTTGGAGGAGCTGTGCAAGTTGCGTATGGGACTATCATGGAAGTGAAGAAGTTTTATTTGATAGAAATGATGAGAGACAAGTTGATGATGAATCAGAGAAATATCAAGAATAAAAGGACTAAGGTATGGACCATTATTGGTGTGCATATTCTTTCATGTGCAAAATTACTTTCCTAGAACTGACACAATTAATTGGATAGTTTGAGAACCTATCATACATCATATTAATAGATTTATTAAGAGATTAAGTAGAAATTTTAATTTTCCTTAATGTGATTTTTCTTAAAGATTTTAAAGTGAAGATGAGTAGAATAAATCAAGTTCCACCTAATCTAGTGGAAAATTATTAAAAAAAAATGCTTTCTGGTAAGCACACATTCATACATAGTGAAAATTGTGGAGATAAGAATATCTTGGTTGGCACCACTTGGTTATAAAGTCTTAGAAGGAGAATTAATACCAGTAATAGAACAACTAATAGTTGAACCAATAGATAAAGAAATTTAGAGATTTAAAACTTGTAAAGAAAACTGTAGGAGAATAAAATTGGAGGAGAATAAATCAAAAGGATAAGGAAGAAATAGGCAAAAATGTATTGCCTACCCTAGTTTGGTTTTAGTTATATTGCCAAATTTTTTTAGGCTAGTTTTTATGCTTATATTCAATTTCTTTTAGTGCTACTTGGTTACCCGTTTTGTGATACTAGTTTCACATTTTGATCATATATTTGAGGAGCTATTTCATGTGTTATTGTGGTTTATGATTATTCATTTAATGATGTTTTTTTCAATGCTTTCATATATTGATTACAGTTTGGTTCATTATGATGATGATATATCAATTTTGGCTACTTACTCTATACTTGCATGTGTATGGTGTACATGTATGTATTACTTTATGATTGATGTATTTGATATAGTTGAGGCAAGGAGTCAGAGTCACTTGTGAGGCAAGATCTACATAATGTACCAGTCCCCATCATTGCTTTTTTAGTTTAGATATTAATTATATGCATATGTACATGCTCAAATTTTATGCAAGTTGTAGGTACCAGACATCGACCTCCTCGAATTTCCATGATGAGTGCGCCCTATCATAGTATCTCAATGGTAAAAGAGGGGATATAGTTCATAAGTTCAAATCCTAAACCCAAGCCTATTTTGTCTAGAGATAAGGACAAGTATTTGATTCCTCTACCCTTCCAAATTCGTCAAGGTGACATGGATTTGAGAACTTCACCGTTGAGTTTGATTTCGTACTTTATATTTTAGTTTAGTTTTTGTATTGGGGCATGTTGCATATTTTTGTTGTTTTAAAGTGTAATTATTCAGTAAAGAAAATTATTAAATGAGAATTTTAGGAGATAAAATATTATAATATTATATTTAATTAATTAAAAATTAATTAAATAAAAGGGTTAAATTTAAAAGATTTTATTAAGAGCCTAATCTTGAAAATTAAAATAAATTAATATTGCCAAGGCTAGATTTGACGTAATTATAATTATTTAATTTAACAATAATAAATTTAGAAGTTGCATTTAAATACTGAGCTTTAAATATTATTTTTAGTTAAAATAATAGTTATATTTTCTACAAAACATCATGCTAAATTAAAGGAATTGGGAATAGTAAAATAAAACATAGTTCTAATTAAAAGGCACTAAGTGCACATATAATAATTAATTAAATTAAAATAATAAAAGATTATTAAATGGAGAGGGCTTTGCATGTTAGTTAGCTGAAAACCTTAAGGAAGGTAAAATGCTTTATTAGGAGATTCATGCTCACTCTCCATACACATTTGGAAGAGAAATTTTGAAAGTGAACCAATGGCAAAGGTGAGAATGAAAAGCTCATTAAGTAGACAAGAAGATCAATGCATCTTCGAGGATATGTGACAAAGATCTACAAGAAAAGACAATGCTATATCTAGATCTTGTTAGGTAATTGAGAATGGGGAGGGTTTCGGGGGGGGGGGGGGGGGGGGGTGTCCAGTTATCCTACAATCCCTTCAAACAATTTATTACCAACAAAATTTCATAAACATCGTAAGATTTCTCTCGGTGATCTCATTCAACTTAACAATTAACACTTATTAACAATTTAATCCAACTTTTTCATTCATTATTTATATTATTACCGAATATCATAATATAATTATTTTATTACCTAGTTGTTACTAAGTTGCATTAAAAATAAATATCATGAAAATCAACTTGCAACATAATAAAAATCACACATTTGACACCAAGATTTTCAATGTGGAAATCCTGTAAAGGAAAAAACCACTTGGGATTGACAACCCAAAATTTTCACTCTTTTGAAGTGAGCTTTGCTAGGAGCCAACTTTGTTAAAGGTTAACAAACACATTGTTAATGTAACTTTGTTAGAGGTTTTACACCAAAAGATCATTTATACCTTATCACTCCTTGGTCTTGTCTAAAGAGTGGCCTTCTCTAAAGGACTTATAAATACCACAAATTGATATTACCGTATAGGATTTCATAAACTTTTCAGGTCCACTTGATTATGAGATTTATTTTCTACAATGATTATAAAGTAAAAGTACAAATTGATTTGTTAGGTTTAGCTCTACCTTTCTTATTCAGATCTCTTTTCTGCTCACTCCATTTCTAATCTCCTCCTTCAGATCTATTACCGGTTGATTTACTCCTTCAATTTTTCACTTTCTACTTAACTCTTCTTTGATCTTCTCTTTTCTTTTCTTGGTTCACTCTACTTTCAACTTCAACAACTTTTCACTTTGATCTTCTTTCTTATTATTCAATCAACATCCAATGAACAACCAACAACTCTCTCAACTACTCCTTAAATAGTAGTCTCTATTCTTCTAGATTCTTCCAATTATTGCCACTTAAACACAATTGTCTATCTCAAATTCATTACATTTAGTCACTTAAAAATATAAATTTTATATAACTTTACACTTGTCCTTATTCTTCTTCAATCTCCATCATCAAATCTTCATTGTATTTTTCTATCCGCAGATCTTATAGCAAACTTTGACCGATGCCTTTGAACTTCTCAACCATTTTTTATTTTTACCAAAATTCAGCCCCAACTTCCTTCTTTATAATCTAATTCTTCTTGCTATTACTTGGTGAACATAATAGTAAAAGATCGCTTGATCAATACTTAACTTACTCGAACAATGTTGAACTTTCAGTTGCTTTTCCAATTGCTCGGTGTTCACACTATCTTTCTTCTTTAACCTTGTCACTCGGTATAGATTGTATAGCTCAATATATTACAAGATTACATGATTTTAAAACAATCAAACCAAAATTATATTATCACTATCCAATTTATTCAAGTGCCCATTGAATACCATACTTATCAACTCAGTCATCAACATAATTTCTGCAAATCCTCTTCATTAATCAAACGATATGGTACTCTACTAAATTAATATTTAATGTCTAATCAACTAAGACTTGAAATTAATTAAAATATAAAAATTGATATGACTATTTTATATACATTCATAGAATTCTCAATTATATCATCAGTTGGGGCTAACAGATATTATACATTAGCTTGCTTTATTACCATCACATCTATTTGTATCTCCTAACAGAGCAAGCTTTAGTTGTAATCTTTTGTAAATCTTTTAACAATGTATCTCTCCAAAGGAGATTTGTAAATCCTTTGGAAAGGTAGCCTTCATAGTTTTGTGTAATCCTAATATATACATTGCTAATAGGATGTGCTTTCAGAAGAAACAACTATAGCTCTTAACTGGGCAACCCTTTACATGCATTATTGTAAGAATTTGCTTAAAGGCAAGATTCACCCAGGAACTAAGAACTCAAACAAAAGCACAACTATAGACAAAAAATGGATATGATCAATTAATTAGAGTATGTCCGAATATATTGCTATGTTCAGAATGTGATGTTCAAACACACTAGGAGTGCCTGTATATAAAGGCCTCTTAGGAAGCACCTAGAATGTCTCTAGAAACAACCAGAAGATAAGACAACTAAGCACCTTATCCAACATTATAGATGAATAGATAAGAATGAAAAAGTGTCATATGTGTGTAGAAGATTCATGTGTTGTAGACAACACGTGCTTAAAAGAGGTGCGGACCCCTGTGATGCCATCATGACAACACACAAGAGTGCACAAACTCCTAAGTGTCTCACAAATAAAATAATGCAAATAAAATAAATAATGCATTAACCTAAGTAAACTTAAGTGAGTTTAAATAGTAAATACTTATTTACACCAAGACCCCCCTTTAAGTGCAACTTAGGGGAATGCCCTTAAGTTTACAAAATCTAGGATGAAGATGCATAATGGGTCCCAGCTACTAGGCCATATTAGGTACCCATATACATAATGAAAATGCAAATCTCTCATAAAGTGGGAAAAGAGGGAAAACCTCATGGGAAAAACCCTCCCCCAAAAAGAGAGATAAATAAGGATGCATCGATGGATGGAGTAATCAAGACCCCCCCATTACGATATACATCCAATATATACATAAGAGAAGAATGTGAGAAGAACAAAACTCTGTAAGAGGAAAAAGTCCCCCCCAAAAAAGAGAAGAAGGAGACAAGGTAGTCCCCCCCTCCTTAAAAGTAGTGTGCCGATCAATGAGAAATGCTCCGATGTAGAAGCTGATCTATGACCTTTGAATGATGTTCCTCCCCTTTGGAAGAAACAATGGCAAGGGTACTTGTGAGATGTGTCCCCTGTATAGAGAAGAAATCTCAATGATGATCGGTGTCTCTAAATCTTGTCCAAAAGTCCCTGTGTTGATACTAATGATGGCTTCCTCCAAAACTGCTGAAGAGAAGTGTAGATCAAAAAAGGAGCGTGGTAGAAGCTTCTTCAGGAAACCAATAGTCTTCTCAAATGTGAAAGAGATCTCTTGTAGATGTTGTACATAAGAATTCATAATCATGCCAACCTGGAAGGATTGATCATGTAGAGAATGGAGTTGAGGGTCAGAGTGGGCCCTCGCAACAACTGTAGAAGACTCCTCAACAAAGAGAAGCGAGAAATCATCATAAAAGTCTCCCATATCTTCTATGTGTGACTCCAAGAATAGAGCTGAAATGTCTGGCAAGAAATCATCACCTGAAAGACCATGAGTACCCTATAGTGCTGAAGTACATGAATCTATAATTGTGGCAAAGGATGAAGTATTTGCCTCAAATAGAAGATGAATGTCATCAAGAATATCTCCCACATCTTCAATGTGAGACTCCACGAACAACTGTGCAATGTTTTAAAGGAAGTCTTCGCATGAAGGTAGATTAGGAAGATATAAAGTATCCTTCTGCACTAAATTCAAAGCATTTGTGGCTGGAACAAGATCAGTAGGAGCAATAGGAGATGGAGGTGTGATCTCATCTGAAGAGGAGTCAGCTGCAACTAGAGGAATGAGATCTTGTGGGAATAGAGGAATGTTAGGATCTCCATAGGTCTCCCAAAGATACATCCAAAAAACATATGGATCAGATGACTTAATTTTGAATGTCTTTTTCATAACTTTATACTCCATATGGGAAAATAGAGTAGGAATAAGGATGTTGATTTGATCAACAATATACTCAAGATCTGGCACATATGGCAATGCATTATGCTGAGAGAGATATCTAACCATAAGTTGACTCCATTCCTGATAGTTATCTAGGGTCAAGTAGATCAAATCTACCTCTTCCATGATGGACAAAGCAAAGAAACCTCAAAAAAAAATCAAAGAACCCCCCCCTAATGAATGATTTGAGCACTTGATAGCCACTTGCCAATTTAGGGCCTATTTTTGAAAGTAGTGTTTCTGTTTACAAAACCTATAATGTGATTGTAGATCTAGAAAGTCGACAAAAAAATGCACTTTCAAAAAAAATAGAACCTGATTTGGAGTTCGGATGAGCCTGTACTAAGCATTTTAAGTAGAAAAATTTGAGATTTTGGGATTGCAGAAAAATTTAGAAATAGAGATCTCAAACCACCTAAACCAATGTGTAGATCAAGAAATCCTACCCCAAAACAAAAAAAAATTCTTGCAAAAATGAGTCTGTATGAGGAAGATATCGCTGTTTGAAAATCGCTGCTGTCGTTATTTTTTCTGAATTGCTGCGGCGCTTCATAAAAAACAAATGGCTCTAGATTTTTTGGACCTTTTGAATATGATGCAAATATCCGATTTGCACTAGCAAGCACCAATCTTCACTTGCAAAAAATCTCTCCTGTGGCCCTATGGCCAAAAAATTTCTGAAAAATAATGTAGATCTGAAAAAATAGCAGAGATGCAGATGAAAAAAATGTAGATCTAAAAATTAAATATAAAGATCTAAAATGATCATACCAATTTTGAAAATCAGTTCTTCAAGTGCCAGTTTGCAAAAAAAATTTGCCTCACAATCGACTTTGGCCTAGGGTATGCAGCTTTGTAGCTGATTTTCATCGAATCAGCATTCCAGATGCAATGGTGAGGTCAGATTTGGCACTGGACACTTCCAATTTCTGTGATACTCCAGATTCAGGGTGAGGTGATGAAGCAAGTGTGGTCTCAAATGGCTATGTGATGAGAAAATCTCCAAGTTGCTCTGATACCATATAAGAATTTTCTTAAGGGCAAGATTCACTTACAAATTAAGAACTCAAACACAAGCACAACTGTAGACCAAAAATGGATATGATCAATTAATCAGAGTATGTTCGAATACATTTCTCTGTTCAGAATGTGATGTTCAAACACATTAGGAGTGCTTGTATATAAAGGCCTCTCAGGAAGCACCTAGAATATCTCTAGAAACAACTAGAAGATAAGACAACTAAGCACCTTATACCAACATTCTAGATGAATGGATAAGAATGACAAAGTGTAAACATTGCTCTGTTCAGAATGTGATGTTTAAACACATTAGGAGTACCTGTTTATAAAGGCCTCTCAGGAAGCACCTAGAATATCTCTAGAAACAACTAGAAGATAAGAAAACTAAGCACCTTATCCAACATTCTAGATGAATGGATAAGAATGACAAAGTGTCATATGTGTGTAGAAGATTCTTATGTTGTAGACAACATGTGCTTAAAAGAGGTGTGGACCCCTATGATGTCATCATGACAACACACAAGAGTGCACAAACTCCTAAGTGTCTCACAAATAAAATAATGCAAATTAAATAAATAATGCATTAACCTAAGTAAACTTAAGTAAGTGTAAATAGTAAATACGTATTTATACAAACAATTATAAAAGAAAGTGGGTACATAATCCCCACTATGGTTTTCATATCTAATCGAGGTTTTCCATGTATAAATCTCTATGTCATTCTGATAAATGATTTTGTTTATGAGTTTATAAGTTTTTATTTCATCACATTTATCATTGATTTGGTTCCTAAAAGGTTATTACTCATTTTATTTAGAATGGTTAAAAGAGAAACCAATCTGAGATTTGGTATTGATTCACCTCCCTCCTAGTACTGGTTGGGACCAACAATTGGTATTAGAACCCATTCCCTAGCAATAACAAGATTGAAATCTTGAGGGAAGATCCAATGAGATCACTTAGAAGGCATCCTGAAGAAGCACATGACACCATTGAAGATTTGAAGAACAAGCTCAGGAAATCTTTGACCAAAGGAAGAAATGATAAAAAAGAATAGTGATATTCAAGAGGTTATTGAACAAATGGAAGAGCATAATGGTTCTAAAGAGTTAGAAGAAGAGATGATGAGAACAAAAGTCCAAAAGACATGATTTATCAGATAAAAAAGGAGAAGGAAGAGCTGATAAAAGAAGTGAGAAAAACTCAAGTAGAATGAGACAATGCCATCTCTACTAGAGATGAAGCTGAAGTAGAATTTAGAAGAAAGGATATACAAAAGACTAAGGAGAGAGGTCCTCCTCACATGAAGCAGTTCATGTAGTTGACAGAGCAAGTACTCAAGATAACAAAAGAGATAAGGAGTACAAATAAGAGGAGTGAAAAGTTGAGAAAATCCAATGAGATCTCAAAGAAAATAGGTAAGCAATTGAAAGCACAAAGAAGAAACAAAAGAATAGTCTATCTTGGATACAAAGGTGATAGCAAGACTAAGGAAGGAGTGATCTCTGTAGAAAAGAACCTGGACATTAGAAGATTAGGAAGCACATCTCCAAAAGGTAAGAATACTGCCAAATCTACTTGTTACTATTGTGGTAAGAAAGGACATACATCTAGCATGTGTTGGTTTAAGAAGATAGGACTTGTTAAGTAGCATACAAGTTTGAAGGGTACTACAACAAATACCATCTTCATGGCCATACAACACAATAGTGTATATCTCATTTTGATGATACGAGAATAGATGGATGTTGCTAATATTTCAATAAGTATGGGCACATAGAAAAAGAGTGAAGGATAAGAGAAAGCGATAATCAATCTTCTCTAAAGGCAATGAGTCCCAATAGGAGGGATAAGTTTCCCACATATGTCTGTATGATTTTTGGGAACAACAATCATCTAGTGACATGATATAGACTAAGTATAAACCAAAGAAGCTATAATGAACCATGGAAAGGTACCAAAATTGCCTGCTACATATGCGAAAAGATCAATCATTTTGTAAGAGTTTGTAGAATTAGTAGAAGACTAGGTAGCAAATCCTAGGTCAAGAAAGAGAAAAAAAGACCATGGAGCAATTGGAAAATGACATCATCAAAAAGTAGATGAAGAAGAGTTGAGTAGCCAAGGTAGTGAAGCCTGATGAGGTCACCAACTCATTAGTTAGTGGTGAGCCATCACAAATAGACTATGTAACGCCCCGCCAAGGGATCCAAAAGAATTAACCTAAATTTTTACTAAGTTTGCCAACCAATTTTTTTTTTGTCATGAAAGATAAACCATTCACATCGAACACATAGTAGCAGAAGTAATAACATACAATCAACTATAAGGATACATAACAGGTTACATTCCCTAAGGATCCCAAGACGTTGAGTCACATTTAATCTAATTAACACTAAGTCTAACAACTACCACATCCACATGAAAGAATAGTTAAAGAAGTCCAATGTCCATAATATACATTCATTTTCAAATGCCTATTTAGAATGCTCAATCATCCACTATACATGTCATAGGGTATGGAAGGCTTAAAAGAATAAACATATGTAGAAATAAAGATACATCAGCTTCATTGAATCTATGATACAAGTGCAATAAAGTAAATGGAACTATTAACATACATGATACATCCATCCATCAACAATGATATAACAACCATCGTAAAAGATATCCATCCAACATAAAAAACAAATAATCTAAGTGCGTGGTTCCTCCCAACCATCAATAACATCATTAGACCATTGTGGGCCCTAGCCATCCCTCCACGCATAACATCCCAATTTACTGAAGAGATCATCGGCATTATCATAGTAGGGATGTCACTCCTAAAACATACTAAAACATATGCAGAAGGAAATATAACATGCTACAACATATACATAAGAAATCTAATCATGCAAAATAAAGCATAAGATGATCCTACAAAGTAGATAACATCATCTATCACATGCTAATCTTCAATATAAAGAAAATTGTCAGTAAATACATCCATCATAATGATCCAAGAATAGAAAGAAGGTAAATACCAATAAAGAATGCTCCAACCACGGTGACTATGGATGGATCTCAACTGGTAAGAGTGAAAAAGAACTACCACTTGACCATGTGGAACCTAAATGGCCCACTCCCACCGTGCTGAGGAGATAGTCTCAAGTCCCAAACAGGTTATCAAATTACATAACACAAGTACTCTCTAAGTCCAAGAAATCCTAAAATTATACTAAAAGGGTCGACACCTATACCCAGAGGCACAAAAATGACATGTAGGAAACCTACAATGTAAACGGGAAAGTGTCATCGCACGAATCACGCTAGAGTTACCCTGGTAGTCTCTCAATAGACCTTGGCTCCCTAGTGATCCCTATGTAGCCACTAGTATCCTCTTATACTGACAAGGCATACTATAGAATGCAAGGTCACAACCAAGCGTTCTCTCTACTCCCATCCTAGTCTATACTAGCACTCGAGGCATAGGCGAGAAAATACAATTATCTTATTAGGTTCATTTGAATCCCCATTTAGTGTAAATGTTTTCACTTATTAAATAACTTACAATGAGTTACCCTTGCAGCCACTTAGGGCCCCTGTCCCCACTATAAGCCACTTCCTGACACTACAAGTAGATAACCTACCTTAGGCTCATGGAATCATAAATCACAAAATCACCTCAGTCCTATACAAGCGACTGGAAAAATACCAAAAGATAATCTACAATAAGAACATCAAATCTCCATGAGCAACTTAAAAGCATCCATTGATAATCATGACCACAACAATTCTCTATTAGCAATTGAAGGTATCAATGATAATCTCAATATCCATATCAATGATAAATCACAATATCAAGAATAAATCAACACTTCAGTCCCATCAAGGCAACTGGAAAGTAATCCAAGTATGATTGATCGATGACTCAAAAATGGTTAAGTTGAGTGTCTCATACACATATAACTCAGCTTCACACAAGAAGACTAATGAGCATCAATGCATAGCAAATACAAACATCTCATAGAGCATACCATCACATAACCATGGTTGGGTTATAAAAAGATTGAGACCAAATAACATCAACATGCCATCACATTCGCATAACCCCTGAGCCTCTGGTAACAATCTAAGACTGGTCAACAATCTAGTCAACCCCAAAATCCCAAAACACAAATAGTATACATACAACAACGCAAGTTCCATGTTTGGGTTTAGCTCTGAACACACAATGTCAGTTCACCGCAAAGTTCCAATTTCCATTTCAGTGTGAGTTTTCAAATTTAAAGAGGTACATCTTTCTTGATATAGTTGTAAGCCTTTTCCCATATCTAATAAAATTCCATTTGCCCCACTTGATTTAAAATAACTTTTGAAAATAATCTAGAGGCAAGTTATTCATTTAACTTATTGAAGCAATAAGTAAGTTCGATCTAAACCATATAACTAAGAATAACATTAGAATAAAGATCTACAATATTCATTCAACTATATACATCATTAAATTTAATTAAACTAATTAATTAATGATGATCAAAATCCAAATGCTTGTCTTACTACCTCAACAATTATTAGTCACAAATAATTAATAAAATTACCTTTTAATTTTATCAATTAAAATTGACTATATTAGATGTAATACTACCTACACCAATAATAAAACTTCATTAACAATTATTATTATTGAAATAATAATAAAGAAGTATAGAAATCTTAGTAAGGCAACTTATTAAATAATTATGAATTCAAATGTTCATTTACAATAATAGGTAAACTAATTCCAAAATCTATTCTAACAATTGCTAGCAAACTTAATCTGTGAAAATATCTTCTTTGCCTAATTAAAATGTAACCCTTTGATTACAACTAACTTTTAGAAATTTAAATTCTATATATAAACTTTAAGTAAACTTAGAACTTGAATAATCTATCACTTGGAAATCACTATTTCTATTGGATGTAAAAGTACAAATCTTTGACTAAGAATCGATGATTGAAAAACATATGTCCCAATTTTGTCCAATCTAAAAGACATTATATAAAGACGAGCATTACCCTTATCAAGTATATTCCACCAAACAAACTATAACATTTATAGTAGTCTACTATTTGAATACAAGTATTAAAAAGAATATAAGGCTCTCATTTAAAAATTCATTTACTTAAATTGACTAATAATTAATTACACTTCTTCTACTATTAACTAATCTTAATTAAATCTAATTTAATTAGATTAGTTAATTAAATCATATAGAACTATTGCATAATAATTTGTTAATTTAAATATAACCCAAACCTGATTTAAAAACTAATTTCTTTCATCAAAGGAATGATGGTTTTCTAATTGAGTTTTTCCTTGATTTCTTCGCACAAAGAAAGGATCAACATGCATACCCAAATTTTCACAATATAAACATTCATCACAAGAGTTATCGAAGAAGTCATCTAGAAAACATGATGAAGCCAGGAAGAGAAACAACGTAATAAAATATGCAAGATAATCATGAGTACCTACTTGGACACTGATGCTAATTCGCTACACCTTAGAAAATTGTAGAGAAGCTCCTCCTCTTAGAACCTTCTCCTTTTTGAAAATTTCTTCCTTTTCCAACATTCACAATTCCTCCAAGAATCCGAACCCCCAAGTGACTAGAAGTGCTTGTAGAAGCATATAAGAATGTAGAAGCCTATGAGCTTGTAGAAGCATATGAGTATATCCAAACACACTAGGAGAGCCTGTATATAAAGGCCTCTAGGATGCATCTAGAATGTGTCTAGAAAGAACTAGGAGATAAGCATGACAACTAAGCACATAATTTTCACGATAAGAAGATAAACATGATGAGGTGTCTAAAATGTTGTAGACACCATGTGCTCAAATAATGTGCGAACTCCTAAGTGTAGACAACACGTGCATAATTAGAGTGCAAACTCATGTGTTGTCAACATGACAACTCACAAGAGCTCGCATACTCCTATGTGAATAAATATTAAAATAATGCACATTAACTTATTTAATGTTCACTTGACTCCTTTTTAAATTAATTTATTAATTTTAAATCTCATGCACTCACTTTATTAAATCCACTTGTTTTATCTTAATATGCATGCATCATGTGATTTAGAATCTTTTAATAATTTTAATATCTTTTCCATTTTAAACTTATTTTTGAAACTTAATTGATAAAATATTTATTAACTTAAATAATAATATTATTTAGCATTTATTTAAAAATGTACTCTAAATATATTAGTGTTAAATTAAATAAATATTGTCACGTTCCAAATTTAAACTGATAACTTTCATCTCCAAATTTAATTCTTTTTATTTAATTAATTTCTCAATTAATAAAATAAAATAAAATATTAAATTATCATAATAATTTTTTTATTTAATTAAATTATTAATTAAATATTTTAATTAGACTTAATTAATATAAAAAAATACACCAAAGACTCATAAAATAAAATATGAAAACCCATCATAGCAAAACACATATGATAATAAATCATCTAACTAATCATCATCAATAACTGCAAACACTATAATAATCATCATACATACATGAATTATAAAGTACCAAGTAATCTCATCATATAATACGCTGAATCTAAGACACTATCTGATAATCTCAAAATAATGTCACTAATATCATCAACATAAAACTGTTCTAAAAGAGTTTGGCAATGATAGCAAAATGTGAACTAGGGCAGGCACTACAGACTGAGCTCAATAAGCTTAGATGAATTATATGATAAAAGATCAATCATAAACCAATCCCCTAATCTGAACTAATAGAACACACAAGCAAGAAGTGAAGATGCAAATGCATAAAGTAAGCACAAACTATTGATCACAAAAAGAAGGGTGAAAAGTAACCATTGCAAGACAATCAATGGCATCAATGACATAAGTCCTATGGTAGGTAAAGCTTTTACTAACCATTGTAACCCTAATGTTACAATTTTACAACATGAATATGTGGATTTCAAATAATTTGTTACTTTGTAAATATTGAAATAATTTATGCTTTCATACTGCAAAACCCTAAGAGATCAAGAGCGAATCTATAAAAACACTATTTACAAGAAGAATCTTGCACAATCTAGCATAATGGTAAATTTAGAGTTAAGCAAGAATACAATGGTAGAAGAAATCAACAAGGTTAATATGATCAAAAGTAGACAATGTGATTATTCTTATTATGAAAGCATAATAGAAAAATGGAAAGATGTGGAAGATAAAATGGGATTATCATTGCTCCATGATGATGTTTTTCTTACAGAGGACATAAGTGAATACCTGAAAGTTGAGATATAGGATATAGGTGATAAAGAAATTCATGAGATGCATAGGTCATTCTATTTTGAAGGAATTTTGAAGGATGAACATAAAGACTTGGAAAGTTCTACACTAAGATAAGTGGTAGACATACCCAATTTCTTCCATGAAGAATGGGTAAGGTTTGTTTTGATTCAAATTCATGAACAATACATATGGTTGGATAAAACCTATAAGATTTCAAAGGCCCTAGTATAAAAGGTAACTAGATTTAATGCGAATGACATTGACCTATCCATGAACATCGTGTTGGCAAAGCAATAGACCAAAATCACTAGAGGGAAGCTGACCAAGATGCAATGGGATGCATAGTGAATGAGATCCTAGAATTGAAGATAAGGTTTACAACCATCGTAATGAGGTACAAGATGTGCCACACATGTAGGGAGAAGAAAATCCCTAGTAACACAAGTTATAGAGCATTCCAATCTATTCACAATAAGTCACCAATTGATCAATGTAGATATCTGCATAGGCAGATAATAAACAATCTAGCTAAGATCATGAATGGTTAGAATTGATCAAACCTTAAGATTTGGTTCAATACTAGTATGTATATTTTTCTATCTTGGAGGAGAATTTATAGGATCCCCACTCTACAAATTGAGTAAAGACCAATCAATCACCAAAAAAATATGTGAAATTTATAGAAAGTTGAATGGTAGAGGAAATTCCATTTTATGTGATTATTTCAAAGGTTTCTAGAAGTAAATGAAGCAATATGAAATGATACCCACTAGTCTAGTGGAGAGTTTCAAATATAATGTTTGTTTTCTCAAAAGCACACATAAGCAAATTATATGTGTAGTGCAATCAATAACTCATTGCTTGACACTATTTATATATGATGTGAAAGAGGAAGAGACAAAACTCTACAATAGAATGACTAGAGGAAATCAAAGAAAGGTCAATCCTGCCAAGGTTTGACACTTGTGCTAAGATAAGAAATAAGCTCTCATTGAGAGAAGAAAGGTGAGACAACCCCATAGAGGGAAACTAGGAGTAAAGCCTCAAGACCATTAAAGAAGGCACCATTCAAAGTGATGAGAACTAAAGAAATGGAAGCATAACTAGAAATTAGTCCCCCTTACATGACTCAATCTTAGAAGGATAAAAAGGAGTTAACATTGGCTCAGCCATACAAAGGATCATCAAAAATTGAGATTGATGATGAATTAGCTAGAGCAACTATAATTGTAGAGAAAACCAAGGAAGATGAAGCTAAAATATCAAGGACACCAAAGAAAGGTTAGAAGAAATATAAACCTTTTCCTATTGAAGAAATTATAGAAATAATTGTCAAAAAGCATAATTACTCAATTTAATGAATACATTCTCAATATTGTCAAAGGATAATTAGAACAAAGCCATAAGGGTTGTTCTCACTTGTATGAGAGAAACTGGTGATAAACCACATGATATTGGGTATAGATACCCAAAAAACTAAAGAAGACCCTTAATGAAAAATGGAGCATAGGTGTGAAGAATCACAAAAAATGGTACAAGATTCTTTGATTAAGATGAGACCAAAACTATTTGAAGCTCAGAAGGCTATGTGTATCGAATTATACAAGTGAAAGTTCAATTCTACCAAAGATATGATTAATATCACCACAAGTTGTACCAATCAAGCCTAGGCAAGCTTAAATAAATATTGGCAAGAAATGACTCAGAAAATAGACACATATATAAAGGGAAATCAACCACAAAAGAAACCATCCAACTCCAAAGGAAAAGACACAACCAAAGAAAAATAGATGATGCAAGAACAAAGTGCAATTACTAAGACACGCACATAAATTAAAGTGAGAACACAAAAAGCAACTAGTCCTCAAAGAGAGGAGGAGCCACAATTAGAAGAAAATAAATAGGAAACTAATGTGACTCAAGGATAATTAACTAAACCTTAGATGGAGGAGAAGACACTTGCAACTAAAACTATGAATGTCGAACAATTGATAGATGCCCCACCAATCACACATGATACAAAAACTACTAAAGAAAAAATCAAGTCATCTACATGTATGACTCAATAATAGATTGATGAGATCATTAGGCTTTCTGAAATCATTGTTGAATCATCTCTAAAGAAGGATATAATGGAAAAGTAAAAGTCACTTGTAGTACCAAATGAAGAGCTCTTAGAAGAAAAGACTCAAGAGTTAGAGTACGAACATGAGTCACCATAAGGATTAATGAGACAAAAATAAGAATTACATGGAAATATAACCAATATTATAAAATAATAAATCTCACAAAAGAGAACACAAGACACAAAGGTTTAACGCGGTTTACCCAATTCCTAGGCTTTATCCACCAAACAATGAGTCCAATATTCTTATTATCTAGTGATTACAACTTGATTACAACCTTTAATCCCTTACATCTCAATACAATTGCAAGAAGCTACAATCTCATCATACATTATAAAATCCCTAACACTATGCATTTTTATACAAGATTTTTTTGCTTATAAAATTAGGGCTAGAATAAGTCGGATGGGCATTAGACTTTTGGCATTGGACATTGCAACAACAACCTCATCCGTCACAATTATGACAGCCAAAGTTGTTGCAATTTGGTAGAAGGTAGGACAAATAGGTCATTGTGACATTGTCGTAATTGCAATAGGTCGATGTCGCAATTACGACATAAAATAGTTTCAATTTTCCATCCTAATAACAATGATTGCATTGTATGGCCAATAGTCAAGCATTGGAATGGTCATTGTAATTGGGACGATAGGTGAGAATGGTGCCATGAGTGCGACATCTCTCTATCATCTTTTTTTTTTTTGCAATTGTGATGGATATGCGACAACAATTCTCTTGTTCCAATGGTGTTCTATCAGACTTACTATCCCAATTGCGATGACTTGCTGATATATTTAAAAAAAATTTGTTCTTCTTTGTTAGAAATACATTTTACTATGTTGATCACATGTGTATGCTGTTTAGTGTAGGTCATGCAATTTCCTTTTGGCCCCTCTCATGAAGATTGTGTTTGAAATTCTTCTAAGTTGTCTGAATGACACTGCTTTTGCTCAAGCATTTCACAAATAGTGTTACATTTCCATTTACTTTTTATATTATTATAGATAAGAATCCCAACATCGTGATTATTTATCCATGTAGGAAGTCATGGATTCAACATACATTTTGTGTGCAACATTAGTTTATTGAGGACATGACATGAAAATAGGCAAACCACTGCCAAATGTCTCCAAGTGTCCTATTTTCATGTCAAGTCCTCAATAAACTAATACTACACACAAAATGTATGTTGAATCTATGACTTCTTGCATGGAGAAATAATCATGACATTGGGCTTCTTATCTACAATAATATAAAAAGGAAATGCAAATGCAAATCCATCTATGAAACACCTGAGTAGAAGTAGTATCAATCAGACAACTTAGAAGAATAAAAAACACAATCTCCATGAGAGGGGCCAAAGAGGAAACTGCATGACCTATGCTAAACAACATATGCATGTGATCAACATAGTAAAATGTATTTCTAACAAAGAAGAATAAATTATTATTTTTTAACATGTTCTTCAAATGTTTTCCTTGTGGTATCACTCAATGTTATAGCTCATGTCTTGACACATGATGAGATATTGTGTTGTATTTACTTATCTACCCATCTCCCAAGGGATTTACCACACCTTTTTATTGCTTAACATTGATTTTATAAGGTCCTTTCAATGTGGTGCAACTTCATTCATGTAGCACAAATTTCCTCCTTCTGAAGCACACTCCATTTTCTCTCCTGCAGGTCTAGCTAGTATTGCAAACATCCTCGATTGCACAAGGTCTACTTTAACTATTTTATTCTAAATCTATTTGTCTTTTATTATCTTTTTATAATAGCTTATTTTAATAGAAAATATTTAATACATAGCATTATATAAGTATCCCCTAAAATTAGTAAGCAATGACTGTAATTTTGTGGAATGTTTGCAAAGAATCACTTGCCTTTAAATAATGTATGTATATGAGCAATGTTAGTATGCTAATAGAAACCAAATTTAAATAAAGCTTCTACAAACTAAACAAAATTCATAAACTTCAAGATAGACTAAGATGAGCTCTCAATTGAGAATATGAGCCATTAATGGGCTCTCTCAATGAGAAGCTCTCTTGTTGAGTAGCTTTGTCTAAATAGATAGGATGTATGCTCAAGCTTTATGCTTCAAAAATGGCTTCAAATGGAGTTGGAATTTGGGTGTGAGTGTATGGTTTTGATCTAAAATGGCTTATCAAAATGGCATTATGACTTTACTTCATAGATTGTGTTATTTTGTAAAGGGGAAGGATCCAATTTATAGGCAAGAGGCTTGAGGGTTTGAGGGCTAAGATGCAAAGATGGGAAAAAGCTTATGGAGGGCTCAGATTGCATGAGAGGAGAGCACATGGATTGTGCTTCCTTATAGCCAATCAAGGAGTGACATATGTCACATGGTGAGAGGATGGAGGAAAGGGGAAGGATGAGTCAACAAAGGAGGCTCAAGGGATAAAATCTTCATAAAGACCCTCATAATGACTTGTAAGAGCAATAAAAGGGCTTGTAAGAGTCATTTATGACCTAGTGGACTTCATAAAGTTTTATGGTTGAGATATTTTGAGGGTGATGAGAGCAAATTCGACTTGGACTTGATTAGGAAGGTTTTAAGCTTGCTTAGGCTTGTGCAAATGATTAGAGGATGGATTAGGATGGTTTAGGATTAGCTTAAGGATAGGCAAGTGGATGGCATTTAATGAGGGTGGGTGAAGGAAGAGATATTTGTTAACTTTGGCTTGGGTTAGTAAGTTTTAACCCATGTTTAGGGAATGTGACAAGGTTAGGAGGGGATTAGGATTAGGTTTAAAGACATCTTCTAGAAGAGTCTAGATTTTGGATGAGGATAAAGACTTTCTAGAGTAGTCTAGAATTTCCTAGGATGAGGATGAAGACTTTCTAGAAGAGTCTAGAACTTCTTAGGGTGAGGATAAATTAGATTTTTAGGAAATAAATAAAGTTTTATTTATTTCAAGGGTTTGGGTTGAGGAGATATTTATTAAAACTTTTTTAATAAACATGAGGATTAATATTTAATTTTAATTAAATATTTTGAGTTGGGATTAGGGGTAGGAAATGATGGGATTAGCCTTTAATCAAAATTAAAGAAGGATTAGAAGATTTTGGAAGAGGTTAGTGGTCTTTAAGGAAATTGGCCAACTTTTGGGAAAAAAATAAATTTTTTATTTTTTTAGGATTTTTGGTCAATTTATTAATTAAATAATTAATAAATAAGGAAATAATGTTTAAATAAGATTTAAACATTTTTGGGAGGGATTCCTTAATTAAATATTTTTAATAAAGATAAAGGGATTTAATGGCATAAAAATTAATTAATTAATTAATTAATTAATAAATGATGATGTCATCAGGACTTTTTCAGAAAATAAAAATACTTTATTTTCTAAAGGTTTTTAGGTGTCTACATTTTGCCCCTCTTTGATGTGATGCCGCAAGTGGCATGGCATCAAAGATAAGAAAATAAGATGCCCAAGGCTAGAGCAGAAGAGGAGAGAATGGACTGTGAGATGCCCCTCAAGAAGGTAGCGAGGAGAGAAAGCGAGGCTCGATGGCTTCTTGAAAAGTACAAGAATCCGAGATGAGCAAGGAGACTCAGATTGGTAAAGAGAAGGGGCTGAATTAGCTCAAACTCTCACTATGGGAGAATGATAAAGGAGAATCAGATGCACAAGAGGAAGCAAGCTTAAGACCTTAGGGAAGGTGGAGGATGAAGGAGCAGAGCGCTATAAAAAGGAATCCAGGATAGGGAGATGGATGAGGGGATTATAAAGCTGATGCAACAGGATTTCAAAGAGTTAGATTGGTGGAAGATGGGTTTCGGAGATCCCTAGGACTAGGATTGTGGATCTCGAAAGGTGAGGCTTGGTGGGTTGATTTGATTGGTGGATCCCTAAGACTAGGATTGTGGATCCCTAAAGCTAAGCGTGAGGAGTGATTCAAAGAGATACTGATGCATAAGCCGGGGTAGGAGCGACAGATGTAAGATATGGATGGGGGATAATGGAGATGAAAGAAAACCATTGAAGCTTTTTGAGCGGGGGGATACTTCAAAGAGAAGTACCACCATGTAGTTGAGCACTAGATTTGCTATAGGACTGTTGGTTAATTGCCAAGGTTACCAAGAACATCAAGGCCTTTTCACCAACCGTCCAAAGGATTGACAAACTAACTCAAAACAAACACGCAAGGATTGCCCTAGCATCACACATGAATCTCGAAAGAATCAGAGTGGAACCGACACTGGGTAACCCACAAGCAGAAAAGAAAAACAAACAAAAGACATGATCAAGACCTTACGCTCTGATTGCCCCATTCACAGTATACCATGATATGGAAGATCGTGGCAACCTTGAGGAGGGAACAAGGAGATTTCTTGGAAAAGATATTTCAAGACCCAAAAGGGAAGAGTCCAAATCAAAAGAAAGCGAAAATCCAAAAGAGAACTGTTTGCCAACGAGATGGGTAGGATGAGGTACTAACAGACCAAGATCAGACATGAGGAAAGCTATATCCTACAAGGATCTATCGGAGAGCACCGAAGCTGGTGGATTTGGATGAGTGATGCATCTGGCAAGCTGAACTAAGAAAGATAACACTTTGGTGACAGGAAATCTAGCTAAAGGATGCATTGGAATAGCTAACCAAGATGTGTGATGGGTGCAAGATGTTGATCAAGGAGGAACGAACACGAAAGATGGATAGATACAATGGTACTAAGCTAAAGAGGATGTACAAGCTGACAGACCAAGATATTTACAAGTGAGCTAATCAAGATATGGTACAAGCTAACGGACCAAGATAGTTACAAGCAGGCAAAAGCTCAGGATGATAGGATAGCGGGATGGTTCGATGTTGTGCAAGATGCGAAAGCTAAGGGTGGGGTGATAGAAAAAGATATGGATTTGGCAGGATGCATCCAATGATGATGAGAGATTTTGTGACCAAGGATAGCTAGAGGAGCAGGATGAGATGGTTGGATAGGATGGTAGATAGCTAAGATTTTGATGGATATAAAGAGATGACATTAGGTTTGCATGAGGATAGCCTAGAGCTAGATACCAATGACAAGGGAGGATGGACAAGACAAGATCTCCAAGGAATATAGTGCCCCCAATCAGAAGATAACATGCAGAAGGAGGTCTTATGATGGATGTGATAGGATTGAAGCTAGGATGGAAAAAGCTGAAGGGGCTAGGGAGATGGATGATAGCTGAGATGATTGGCTGAAGCTGCATAAGATTAGTGGATGGTGTGAGATGGAAGCTCGAGGATGGAAGATAGGTGGATAGATTGGAAGATGGAGTTGGATGTCAAGAGATGACCAAAAGCATGAGGGTGATAGGCTAAGCTGGGGATGGCGGGATTACGCATGACGCTTGTTTGCCAAGTTTTCATCATGGTACTTGTCCAAGGCGCTTGAATTGCCAAGTTTTCACCAGTGGACGCTTTATTTTTCTTTTCTTTTTTGACTTTTTGACTTTGGACTTAGCTGGAATGATTTTGTCTTTCTTCAGCTATTTTAGCTTTTTTGGGATTTTTCACTGGCTGTTGGAATGTTCAATTTTGTTGCTAGCTATTGGTACACCGGATGTGTGATTTATGCAATAGATTGGATTAGATGGGATTGATGATAGGAGATGGAGGGATGAAAATGTTGGAAAGGAGCATGAGATGGGGATGCTTGCAAGAGCAACATTGGCACATGTTGGAATGGGTGTGAAAAGAGCATATGGGGGATAGATGGTAGATGCGGGCGTGATGGAGGATTTGTGGAAGCGTGCTTGGGGATATAGGCACCCAAGATGGAGTTAGGAGATGGGGGACATGAGTCACTAGATGGGGGATTAGCAATGGTGGATGCCATTATGCATTGGATTTCAAATTTTTTCTTGGGGATCCACATGGTTTTGGATTTTCTTTTCATAGGCTTTTGCATTGTTTCACATTCTTTGATTGGATTTTGCCTTTTTGGAGTATGTCTTTTAGAATAGACATATGATTGCCTAGGATGTGGATTTTTATCTTTATGCATTTTGAAGTTGGCATTTACATTGTTGTGGTAAGATTTAGGAAGATGGTTAGGAGAAGCTTTGTGAGATGGAGAGGATATGAAAGAGCATGTAGGGGGATGATGATGGATGATGTGCCCTGATATGTGCCTTTGTTGATCTTGCATAGGAATGGATGGAATAGGATTTTTATGATGGTTGATAGGAGGATGGAGGATGGTAGATTTTGGGACATAGGGACCCAAAATGGATTTAGCGGATGAAGGGGGGATATGGTAGGTTGTTTTGGGTTGCAAAGATGGTGGAGGGGGGATGACATAAGATTTCTTGAAGGAGTGATGGGAGGCTGGCATGGTGGGCTTGGAGATAGGCTTGGTTTGGGGGTGTGGTGTACCAACACCTTTAGATGGTGAGCCTTTGGATACATATCCAAGACCATGAAATCCTAGATTTTTTTGTGCAATAATAGGCTCTCTGATTCCTTGCTCTTGTGGTCCTAAACCTTGACCTTGATAATGCCATCGATTGAGCATTTGAACAAGCTGAGGAAACTTTTTGCTTGCAGAAAATGGTAGAAGTGATTTATTAGGTGTATTGCAATGGGGAGATACTATTCTTAATTCTTCTGCTGAGAGAGGGCCATCGTGGATGAATGTGAGTGAACCAAGAGGGTAGATTATAGATGGTGGAATAGCTTGGATAGGTGGTAAGATGGAAGCATGGAGCGGGGGAGATAGAAGGATAGGATCTTGATGTAGCTGGTGGGATGACAAGATATCTTGTAGTGGAGGAGATATGGCTCGAGGTTTTGGAGATGGAGGAGATGGTGACTGCACTATGGATGGAAGACATGGTACGATGATATCTTCATTTATGCTTTGGGGGATGTCAACATGCTTTTGGGTAGGATCTTGATAGGATTGGTTTTGAGTGGATGGTGCGATAGGAGGTGAAGGGATGGATTCTTCAAAGGCAGCGAATGGATAGATGGGAGATTCAGTAGTGGAGATGGGTGAGTAGAAGATGGATGCATAAGGGTCATTACGAGAGATTTGGGAAATGCTTGGAGGTGATGTGGATAGGATTTGGAGGGATTTGATAGGTGGTGGGATTTTGATGCTTGTGGGAAGTGGAAGGATTTTAAGCAATTTGATGGATGGTATGGAGATGATAGCTATGGGAGATGGAGGTGATATTATAGATGGGGAAGCTTCATCACTGACTACTTCACATGGTTGGATTAGATGACATGGCTTATCGACTGTTGGAGGCAAATTTTCTTGTATTTCCTCTAGGAGATTCCTTGGAGACTCGTGTGTCGAAGGTGGAGGTGGATTGACAGGAATAGCTAGTGTGATGGGGGTGGAAGATTGGAAGCTTGGTTGATGGGGTGATGGAGGGGAAGCTGGAATATCGGATGGCATGACTAGATAGTTTGGAATAACTCTTGGATTTTGGGGGATGCTTGGGGGAATGTTTCTAAGGCTTTCAATATACCCGTCATAGTCAACAAGATTTTCATCATCATTGGAATAGGAGGTAGCGGGAGCAAGGACAATGCGACCAAACACATCATGATAGGATTGGTACTTCATGCTTTGATGATGAGTTTGATGGGGATGGGGTCTTGCATATGGATGAACACGGAAGCTCATGGTTGGATTTGGATTAAGCACAGATTTTGGATTGGCTGATGAAAGATTTCCTAGGGAGAGTCAAAGCTGTATGACAGACCTAAGGAGGATTGGCTAGAGATTTTTGGCTTTCTTGTGGGTGGAAGACTTCAAGGGTATGCTATCAAAAAGTGAGAGTTTTTCTTTCCTATGTGCAGGATTCGTGGTGATTGTGTCAACTTAAGGATAGACTAGTGATCCTATGGCATGACACAAGATTGACCACTTGTGGATCCCAACCTTTAGCTCAAGGTGATGAGGGATACAAGTGACAAAGCTGGATTACCCTAGACAATGCTCTGTCAAAGGGATAACCTTGGTGAGATTGGTTGATTGGTAGGATTGATTGGATAACAAATTTTGGCAAAGTGACAACAACTCTTTAAAGGCTTGGGTGATTTTGGATTGGGTTGCTAGCTGGCTGGGGGGATGATTTGGATGGACTTTGGATTTGGGATTGTTCTAAGGCAAAGAACTAGATAGATTCGGTTGCAGCGGGGGAGCTTGGATGATTTTCTGATAAGGCAGTGACTACGCTAAGTATGCCTTGAGCTAGGAGATTTCTACTTTTTTGGGATTTTGACCAAAGTTGGCAAACATTCATTCAAAAGCTATGAAAAAATAAGTAGACAAAAGTTTTGAGCAATCTCGTCAAACACACCAACATCTTAGGAAGCTTTCTACAAGGATGAAATTTGGTTTAGCTAGGGAGTCCTCGATATACACAAGGTACGTGAGGCCCAAATCCGTAGATGAAACCAAAAAGATGTCACATAGCCGAGAGGAGCGGTAACCCACTTCTCCTCTTTCACTTCTCAAGGGTATAAAGTTCCTTGAGGCTTAGCCCGAGTGACAAAATCTTGATCCCAAGGGAGGTGTCTTTGGATTCACCTCCCGATCTTTATACTCCGTCGGAACGCTGGAGTTGAGGTCGTCCCAAGGGGTGATGAAATCCCCAAGCAGGCCTCCTAAAAAGCTAAGACAAGATTTTGGATCCTAATCTTATGCACCCAAGATGGCCTCGAAAGACGACAAGGGGAGAGAAGACTTGGATGATCTTGGGCTAAAAAACACGCTTTTTCTTTTCCAATTGATGATTTAGATTTTGTAAGCTATGATTGAAGACACTCGTGATTAGGACATACAATGTTCATTCCAAATTGACAGCGTCATCAACATAATGAAAATTGAGAATTCGTCAGCATAAGAAATGCGAGCGTCATTGAAAATGCATCAAAACCATGCGATGTTCATTGATTGTTAGGCATTCAAGATTGAGTGTGAGTTTGTTTTAAGCCCAAAACAAAGATGTGTGAAACTCGATTGCCAAGCGCGCGCCCGGAGGCTCTCCACGTCAAGATTTGTCCAATTTTTATGCCCAAATGAAGTGTGAGCAAGATTAATGCGCATTCAAGAAATTTTCTAACTTAGAAAAACCACTAAAGACCCAAGTGAGTGGAGTTTGATCTTTGTGGAGCACTTAACACACTCTTAGGTAGACCCATCCCCATAGATGGCGCTGAGATTGCAACCAATGGTTGAATTGATGGGTGATTAAAGAGGGTGAGTCCAACTAAAAACTTACTCAAAGCATCTTTATTAGTTTTTATAACTTAGAAGATTTCAAAAATGTGGATTCTTTTTATGCCCCAAAAGATGATTATTTTATCTATGGCATTCAAGATTGGATTTTGTTGTTTTAATCATGCATATAAAAAAAACAAGCTTGATTTTAATCCATGGCACTCAAGAGTGATTTTAGCAACATGCATTCAAAGACAAGTAATTAAACATTCAAGTTTTTTCCTTTGAGCATTCGAGATTGAGATTTTGTGTGTTGTTTTAAGAGCTTTGAAGTGCTTTGTTTTAACCTTAGATCATTCAAGATTGTTTTTGAACTCAAAAGTGAAAATGACTCTTTGGACTTTGGTTTTCATTCAAGATTTTGTGTTCTAGTTTGCATATTTTAAGCCCAAAAAAGATATTCCTAGATTGCTTTGATGCATGAAAAACCTAAGAAACATTCAAGATTTTGCAACAAGACATTTGTTTGGAACAAATAACAAATCTTTTAGGACAATTTTTGGCAACCATTTAGGACTCTTAGTTTTCATGAGATTTTTTTAAAAGAACTTTAGTGTGCACTTAGTGTTGATTTTGAACCTTTTGAAATGGAAACTTGAAGTTCTTTTAAATTCCCAAAAATGAAGTGTTCCTAATTTTGCATGAATGCATCTAAAACCTTGATGTTGCAAGGATGCAAATGATTAGATTGGTTTAGTTTCACTTGTTAAAAGATTTTTTCTTTTTTGCAAATTTTTAATTTTTCAATGGATTTAAGTATGATTTGGGGGTTCATTTTAAGCACTAAAAAGAAGTGTGCATGATTTTGCTTCCTTAAAAAAATGGCCAAGATCTCCCACAAGAAGAAGAAGAATAAGTAGATGGAATAAGAAGAATATAGACAAGAAGAGGAAGAAGAATTTCAAGTTCTTTGTCCACCTATAAGCTTGAAAAATCTGCAAACACTATGAGATAGATTATGAGTTCCTTTATCTTCTTCATGCTCATGTGGACCTACAAAACAAATTTATACAATCCTACCAATCACAAAAACAAGAAAAATTAGCCAAAATCAGCAAATGACATACAAAACTTGACTAAAAAAGCTAATGAAGATGACCCATGCAGGGTCCCACCGGGCGTGCCAAAATGTATATGAGCAATGTTAGTATGCTAATAGAAACCAAATTTAAATAAAGCTTCTACAAACTAAACAAAATTCATAAACTTCAAGATAGACTAAGATGAGCTCTCAATTGAGAATATGAGCCATTAATGGGCTCTCTCAATGAGAAGCTCTCTTGTTGAGTAGCTTTGTCTAAATAGATAGGATGTATGCTCAAGCTTTATGCTTCAAAAATGGCTTCAAATGGAGTTGGAATTTGGGTGTGAGTGTATGGTTTTGATCTAAAATGGCTTCTCAAAATGGCATTATGACTTTACTTCATAGATTGTGTTATTTTGTAAAGGGGAAGGATCCAATTTATAGGCAAGAGGCTTGAGGGTTTGAGGGCTAAGATGCAAAGATGGGAAAAAGCTTATGGAGGGCTCAGATTGCATGAGAGGAGAGCACATGGATTGTGCTTCCTTATAGCCAATCAAGGAGTGACATATGTCACATGGTGAGAGGATGGAGGAAAGGGGAAGGATGAGTCAACAAAGGAGGCTCAAGGGATAAAATCTTCATAAAGACCCTCATAATGACTTGTAAGAGCAATAAAAGGGCTTGTAAGAGTCATTTATGACCTAGTGGACTTCATAAAGTTTTATGGTTGAGATATTTTGAGGGTGATGAGAGCAAATTCGACTTGGACTTGATTAGGAAGGTTTTAAGCTTGCTTAGGCTTGTGCAAATGATTAGAGGATGGATTAGGATGGTTTAGGATTAGCTTAAGGATAGGCAAGTGGATGGCATTTAATGAGGGTGGGTGAAGGAAGAGATATTTGTTAACTTTGGCTTGGGTTAGTAAGTTTTAACCCATGTTTAGGGAATGTGACAAGGTTAGGAGGGGATTAGGATTAGGTTTAAAGACATCTTCTAGAAGAGTCTAGATTTTGGATGAGGATAAAGACTTTCTAGAATAGTCTAGAATTTCCTAGGATGAGGATGAAGACTTTCTAGAAGAGTCTAGAACTTCTTAGGGTGAGGATAAATTAGATTTTTAGGAAATAAATAAAGTTTTATTTATTTCAAGGGTTTGGGTTGAGGAGATATTTATTAAAACTTTTTTAATAAACATGAGGATTAATATTTAATTTTAATTAAATATTTTGAGTTGGGATTAGGGGTAGGAAATGATGGGATTAGCCTTTAATCAAAATTAAAGAAGGATTAGAAGATTTTGGAAGAGGTTAGTGGTCTTTAAGGAAATTGGCCAACTTTTGGGAAAAAAATAAATTTTTTATTTTTTTAGGATTTTTGGTCAATTTATTAATTAAATAATTAATAAATAAGGAAATAATGTTTAAATAAGATTTAAACATTTTTGGGAGGGATTCCTTAATTAAATATTTTTAATAAAGATAAAGGGATTTAATGGCATAAAAATTAATTAATTAATTAATTAATTAATTAATAAATGATGATGTCATCAGGACTTTTTCAGAAAATAAAAATACTTTATTTTCTAAAGGTTTTTAGGTGTCTACAATGTATACTAACATATTGTGAGTATGATCTTAAAATCATGGTTAATAACTCACAACATTTTTTATAGGATTGTGTGATTCAAGGACCCATTGTGATGGTTCAAGTTGCTTGTATCACGATTCAAGTTCATGTTGTTGATGGTGTTTCTAGAGCTCCTTTTCTTTTGTTGATCCACTCTTGTTATTGGTGTTTTAAAAGGGGCATGTGTGTCTTCCTTGCTCGTCTCTTGCTTGGAGGTTCCTATTTCTCATATGGTGTTGATGGCAAATTTTTTTGGTGTTGTTGTCCCTGTGGTTGCTAAGATTTGAACTCTACAAGCATGTATATTCCATCTTTGAATTAGTATGTTGTGACAAGGCTCATTGAATGGAACACCAATCAAGCTAATATGCAACATAGGTTAATTGAAATCATATCGCAAAAAAAAATTAGAATGCAGTACAAAGATAATATGAGAAAATTTTACATGTGAGTTTGAGCAGAAATATGGAAGCATGCAAAGATTTTATACAAATAATACCACACTTTGATTCTTCGTCTCTATTTAATAAGAATACACATAATGTTTTTTTTTTCCAGATCCTATATTCTAGGAACCACCCTAAAAGGACCCCCTGATATATGAATAGTTTCAACAACTCAAAGAAACAATTTTATTTAACCTTAAAATAACTATGAGAATGGTGTAATATTCCCAACACCTGGTGCATGCATTCAAAATTTCAAAGAAAGCATAGACAATATATTTAGACACATCCCAAACATCCATTTGTCAAACACCACAACACCTATGCCATCCATTCATTCTTTCTCCATTTTAAACATATGATTCAAATTTTAGACATTGTCAATAATTGCAAATATAGACATATGTAGGATTGGTTTCATTATGCTATAGTTAATCCATCATATCTCTTCCTATTTCCATATAATAAGCATCCTTCTATGCAAATAATATGATAAAGAACTATGTGAGATGAAATTAAAATTTGATAGCTTAAAAACAACATTCAATATTGGGTAGGATGGATAGCTACTTCAAATCGAGCCACCATGGCAAAAAGGAAATGTAGTACATTTTAAAGGCCTATCAAATACATGGATTCCAAACTGATTAATATTTTTGATTAAATAAATATTGGTAGAAAACGTGTTTTAAAAGAAAACTCTAACCTTGTAGAAAAATATTAAGTGACCAAGTGATTAATCGATGTAATTGTAATAATTTTGAAAAAGTTATAGGCCAACTATTATCACTATATCAATGTCTTTTATAACCATACCAAAATTTGCCTACAAATAAATGCAGCTTGATCAAATAAGGAAAGCTAATAGAGGCATAACCCAAGTTCAAATCTTTCTCACATTAAAATTAAAGAGCTCATAATTAAATTCCCAAAAAAGTATGTTAGAGTTCAACTAGATTTACATGTCTTAAGAATACATTCCAAGTTTGTCTTAACTGCAAAATTTGCACCAGTTCTACTAAAAGTGACTCACAATCTTACCAAAGATGCAAGTCATACCTCCAATTTTTAGATAACTCCATAATTCAATTCACTTATTTATATTTATTTTGGTTATGTTAAAAATCACAGATTGTTGTGATAGGGTCTTGGTCAATATATGTGTTTGCAAAAAATGCTATTGGGTTTTCTTGACTTTTCCTTTGTTTCTACTCTATTGCTCTTATCATTTTCTATTATTTCTATTATGACTAACATTTCTTTCTATTTTTCATGTTTGGACAAGTTTGCTATATCTTTTGTTTAGGAGTACCTTGACCATCTCCTTCGAATTTGGAGTCATAATTAGTACGTTTTTGAGTCTTCATAGGTTAGTGTATTAGTTGTTTCAATTTATGTTATTAAGTGTTCAATTAAGGTCATGTTGACCAAGTTCATGTTTTAAGCAATGTGGGTCAAAGAGAGTCTAAATGTGGAAAATGTCATGTAAGGTCAAAGGTGTAGTGTTAAAAGGTCATAATAAGATTTTGGACCTATTTGGGGTGCCAAGAAAGCATAAAATGCAAAATATGCAAGAAAAAGATGTAAAATTGTCAAAAAAAAAATTGCTATCAACATTTTTGCAAAATGACAAGTTTTGGGGAGATGGAAGGCCATCCATCTTGGAAAAGCCCTTAGAGGAGGTGAAAGGTCATGTTTTTGTATAAAATAATGTAGTCTTAGGTAGAAGATATAGAGAGATGAGATGTGGAGAAGAAAGATGAAAAAAACATAGTGTGTAATCTTGCATAATAAATTAGTTATTTTGTGAAATTTTGTTGATGTATTGATGTTTGAATTATAATCCTTGTATCTTCTCTCATATCTCATGGCTATGGTGATTCTTGAGCTCCTTATATGTAGTAATGAAGTTTAGAGTTATTGTTGATGTTATAGGTGTACATAACATCATTACATTTTGCCAAAGTTCTCATTGTTCACTGTTTTGGATAGTAAATTATGTACCTTGTTAGAGTGAAATACCTCTTTAACTACATATTACCACTGAATGGAGTTAAGGGAGTTGAGAATGTTTTCTTGGTTTCTTTTTATTTCCATCTAATAGTTTAACACCAAAATCTTGTTTCTTGTATTGGAGGTGGCTAGGAATCAACATGTATTTGTTGTTGCATGTGTAATGCAGTAAAACATCATTTTGGAAAAGCATGACACAAGTTGTCTAGATTTGCATGTGAGAAAGAAGATTTTTATACACTCATGGGATGTTGGAGAATCCAATGGAAGGGTTAGTAGCCGAGATGATGGAGGGTTGAGATTGGTTTCATAAATAACCTTGAAACCCTCATTAAAGGAAAGGGTTTGAAGGTTTCATTATCTCCTAAATAGCTAGGAGTCCACAAGTTGGAATTTGGAAACCTTTTGGTAAGGTAATTGCATATGCAAGTTCATTTTTAAGGATTCTTTGAGAGTTTGATGAGTTGGTAGCTCGAATATGGGTTTTAGGCCTATTAGCCTAGATTAGGGCCTATGAGTTATGTGCCTTAATGAACAAGTTAGAGCCTAAGATTTTGGAATTGGAGAGAGTTTAGTAATGGGTGTTTGAATCTGCCTTTTTTGGTAGATGTTTGGAAGAGTTTGATTTCTTACCTAAATCCCAAGGTAGGGCTACAAGTAAGAACCCTCATTAGGTCTATTTGCAAGAATTGAAGTTTGAAGCCCACCAAGGTGTGTAGAACCTTATGCATGCTTGAAATCTCTTTACCAATAATGAGTTAAGCCTTTGGAAGAAGTTTTGAGGTATGATGTTGTGAAAGATCTTGGAGGGTGAAAAGTAGTGGAGGTGCTATGTGTTGTGAGAGATAGTTAGTTGAAGTTAGTGAAGTTTTAGGTAGAGATATTTGGAATAGATGAGTGTGGCATGAAAAATAGGTTAACCACCTAGTCTCTAGCCTTGGAAGAGTCCTGCAGGATTGGTGGAATGTGTTTGGTAGGTTTGGAAGAAGCCTAGTTATAAATTTTTGGTAATAAAAACAAGTATAGTACCTCCTCCTTGCATCAATCTTTATGCTGAATAGTCATGTTTTAGTGGTCAATAGTCTTTAGTGTGCATTCAAATCTATTATGCAAGTTTGATATATAGTAGAATGATTATTCTAAATTGATATAAAGTAGCTATGATGTTTTTCATGTTCGCTATATTGAAGAATATGAATCTACATTTGAGAATGGCCTACAAATTGACCAGCAAAAAAACATGAAATATCATTAAATATTAAAATGAAAAGGTAAACATGGCATTTGGAAATAGTAACTAAAATATTTATGTACAAATTATAATTTAACCAAAGTATTTTGAAATTAAAATTCAAAATTCTAATAAGTAGATATCAGCTATAAACCTAGCTAGAGATGTAGCCAATGAAGTTTGACTTTTGCACATTGTAATTTGCAACAAGGATTATAAATTGTGATTATAAATGTTACTTGCTTTCTCCATTAAGTGTTGTATGCCATATAGACTTTATGATCCTTTGCTTCATCCCTATAATATTATTCAACATATCACCACACTCAAAAGAGAAAGGAGAATAGTTCATGAATCAATGTATACTTTAGAATGATCTAATATCATTTGTTTCCACTATTCAAATTCTTCTTCATGTCTACCAATTTACAACAAAAGTTATCATATGCAATCAAACATGATTGCAGATAAATATAAATAATAGCATACCTTGGAGAGGAATAATTTAAGGAAATCTCATAGAAAGCCATTCTTTTGAATACTTCATACACTGTAACTAAATTTTATAAATAAATGAGTTTGACTGTGACGTCCTTCTACATTGCCTAAAACCAAGAGATTCATATAGTTAGTTGTCATGCAATCATAGGTTAATTTTGAGCTTCACTTGGTTTTGAGAATAGTTTAATATTATCTACTAATTAGGGCCAACCACATGAAGGTGGAAGCTCATTCGCCCCCCATCCCCAACATCTACATTCCCCTTGTTAACATCTAAGATTCATTCATTCTATTAATAAAATGTAACATTCATGAATTATCACATGATAACATTCATTAATACATTAGTGTTATTAGAACATTCACATTAACATTGAAATATAAGATTCATTAGAAAATTCACATTCACATTCAATGGAACATAAATAAAAAATCTATACATAAACATCATTCATTATCAAATAAGTTACACAAGTTCATATGAATCATTTCTTTTTTCTTTTTTTATTTGTTTGTCCTTCCCTATATTGTTGTAGAGGTGTATCCATGTCATTGTCGATATTTATTCTCACCTGTGGACATGCACTTGATGTCCTTTGTAAAGGTTGATCCTCTGCAATAAAAAATAAAAGGTTTAAATTTTAAAAAAATGAGACTTTAAAGATTTTAAAGAACATTTTAGTGCTCTTTACCTTGTCCAACCACATCATCTTGCCTGCTAGCATGGACCTCAACACACTCATCATCTGCATCCCCTACAACTACAATACAAGATGTTTTGTTAATCCCAACACATATTATGGTTAAATTTTTATTACTACACCAAATTCAATTTAAAATAATTAATTTTATTAATAATTCAAAAATAAAAAATCGAATAGAAAATGTTTGCTTGTATATACATTGTTATTATTCTTCATCCATCTCATCATTAGGATCATCGTCGTCATCGGCATTGTCACCACCACTATTCTAGTCATTGTCAGCATCATCATCATCATCATAATCATCATCATCATCCTCATCATCATCATGATCAGTAGAAGCATCATCATCATGATTAGTAGAAACATTATTTTCTTCAGGAGCATCATCAACTAACTCTCAATTATGATCCACTTCTTCCTCTTCATCAATATCTTCTTCTTCCATCTCATTATACTATATCAGCCTTCCCTTTGGATCATGTCTAACAACAAATGACCAAACTAGTTTATGTGGAACCTTTGAGTAAAATACCTGCTCACATTGGCTTGGAAGAACATAGGGCTCATCCCGAAGTGGATCGAACTACCTTGTATTAATCATTGGAAATCTATTCTCATGCTCAATAATAGTTCTATCAGGATTATTTTTATTGAGTCACAGTCTATATCATTTGACGATGAAGAGAACTAATTTGAAGGAATAAAAATCACAGTCAACTATATCAACCAAAATTTTATAGTATCAATTTTGAGATTTTTGAAGATGTAAGTCATTTCTAGATGAAATATTGGTCACTTAGAAGATTGCACTTATCCCAGAATCACAAGTTCTCTTCGTGTCATCTAAATATTTGATGCAAAATTTATAATCATTGTAGAACATAGTCTTATGGTGTTTCACCTACAATAATATCAAATATGTATAAATTTTTCCACCATGAGTTCAAAAACATAAGTTTGATTAACAAACTTATAAGTACCCGGATATCTCTTAAACCATATGCTAAATCTATTTCCTTTTGTGTAACATTGGGATCTCTATTAAAATGAGTTTTTTTAACAAATGAAGACACATATTTTGATTTTAATCCATAACCAGAATGTTGACATCGTTCAATCCATACTGTCATCCAATCTTTGATTGTTTGCAGTGAACAAATGTTTTGCATCTCACTCTTTAGCAATTGTACAAAAGTAAATAGATAACTTAGAATAGATTTATTTTGAAGATTAATAATTAATTAAGTGTAATAACATCTCATAATTTATTACCTCTCACTTTCCTAAATCTACCTTTTCCCACCAAGTACTCCCCATTTTTAATGGATTTGAGATCCCAAAAACAATCTATATGGGTCTTTGTTGCAAGATTAGGAATATATTGAGTAATGTACACCATCATTTGGTATGCTTTATACCCCTCAATCATATAATCCTTGGGAAATTCTCTTTTTCAAACCAAACCTTTCAAAAATTTCAAGTGTCTCTCAACCATCCACATTGACCTAGGCTGTATAGGTCCACACAATTCAATCTCCTCAACTTGGTGTATAAGGTAGTGTTCTTGTGCATTGAAAAAAGTTGAAAGTAAACACTTTTACATTTCACACATTAGTATAGGAATTCTTTTTTTCTAATATTTTATATCTTCTTTATGTATTTCTTTAGATGAAAACCACCTACAAGGGATTGAAGACACAAAAACATATATATACAAGACTTTACAATATATTACTTGTTTGATATATTAAACAAATATCACTTCTCACCTCATGTATTTTCAAAGATCATATATCACTTGTTTGATATTATTGTCAAAGTCATCTGGGAGAGATAGGGGTAGCACATATTGCAACAATTATCAACCATTCATTTCATTCCTTTCTAACGTAATATAATCAAAATTCAATTTTCAATGAAAATTGAATTGGGCATACCATGTTTTCTATCCAAGTAGTATTAGGACAAGCACAAAAAACTCCTAGAATTGTTGTTTACAGACCTAGTGAATATTCATGCACACCCAATTCAAAAGATGTTACTATTAGATCTCTGAGTTTTAGATAATCTCATAAGAATTTGGGTTATGGTGCTTAACCCATGAGCACTCTAAGCCTTATCTTATCTCGGATGTGAGCTAGGTACATTCTATTTCTCCTTTGATTAAATTAGCAAAAAGACTTAATCCCCACATGCCTTTCAAGAATAAATCACATTTAGTGTTGAGATCCTTGCAATTCTTTTTATTAATGGTGGAATTTAGTTTTTATGATTACAAAGGAAACTATTGGAGTGAATGTGTTTCTTGATCAACATCAATAAGCTAGAGAGTAAAAACTCATCCATACCCCAAAAAGACTAAGGAAATCAAAGGCTTAAGAAAACAAAAAATGGAGTATATCTTAGAAGTAGAAGATCACCTAGCATTTGGTGGAGCTAAGAAAAGAGTGTGGGGTTGATAAAATTAAATTAATATTGCATAGCTCATGCATTCAACACTATTTATTTTTCTATTCAACAAAAAGGAAGAGTTTGTATAGTAAAAAAATCATTATGTGTATTTTTTGTATTTTGTAATATCTGCTATGATATGTTTTTGTAAAATTTCTTGCAAACTCTACCCATTTTTCATGGTCTACATTATTTTTGTGTAGGATCTTGAGGTAAGTCACTTAACATGGGTTGAATGAGTTTTATTATTTTATTATTTAGACTTTGGAATATATATGCAGCTAAATCATTTTTTTCTATTGTATAGATAATATGTAATAAGCACCTTAAAAAATTTCTCTTCAAATATATAAACATATTTGCTATGATATGTTTTTGTAAAATTTCTTGCAAACTCTACCCATTTTTCCCGGTCTACATTATTTTTGTGTAGGATCTTGATGTAAGTCACTTAGCATGGGTTGAGTGAGTTTTATTGTTTTATCATTTGGATTTTGGAATATGCATGCAGCTAGATAATTTTTTCTATTGTGTAGATAATTTATGTAATAAGCACCTTTAAAAAGTTCTTTCTGAATATATAAAGATATTTGCTATGATATGTTTTTTCTTGCAAACTCTACCCATTTTTTGTGGTCTGCATTATTTTTGTGTAGGATCTTGAGATAAGTCACTTAGCATGGGTTGAGTGAGTTTTATTAGTTTATTATTTAGATTTTGGAATATGTATGCAACTGGATCATTTTTCTATTGTGTAGATAATATGTAATAAGCACCTTTAAAAAGTTCTCTATGAATATATAAAGAATTCTGCTATGATATATTTTTGTAATATTTCTTGTGAACTCTGCCCACTTTTCCTAGTCTGCATTACTTTTCTGTAGGATCCTGAGGTAAGTCACTTAGCATGGGTTGAGTGAGTTTTATTGTTTAATTATTTGGATTTTAGAATATATATGCAGTTGGATAATCTTTTCTATTGTGTATGTAATAAGTGTAGACACCTAAAAATCCTTTAGAAAATAAAGTATTTTTATTTTTTGAAAAATTCCTGATGACATCATCATTTATTAATTAATTAATTATTTAATTAATTAATTAATTTTTATGCCATTAAATCCTTTTATCTTAATTAAAAATATTTAATTAAGGAATCCCTCCCAAAAATGTTTAAATCTTATTTAAACATTATTTCCTTATTTATTAATTATTTAATTAATAAATTGACCAAAAATCCTAAAATAAATAAAAAATTTATTTTTTCCCAAAAGTTGGCCAATTTCCTTATGACCAATAACCTCTTCCAAAATCTTCTAATCCTTCTTTAATTTTGATTAAAGGCTAATCCCATCATTTCCTACCCCTAATCCCAACTCAAAATATTTAATTAAAGTTAAATGTTAATCCTCATGTTTATTAAAAAAGTTTTAATAAATATCTCCTCAACCCAAACCCTTGAAATAAATAAAACTTTATTTATTTCCTAAAAATCTAATTTATCCTCATCCTAAGAAGTTCTAGACTCTTCTAGAAAGTCTTTATCCTCATCCTAGAAAATTTTAGACTATTCTAGAAAGTCTTTATCCTCATCCAAAGTCTAGACTCTTCTAGAAGATGTCTTTAAACCTAATCCTAATCCCTTCCTAACCTTGTCACATTCCCTAAACATGGGTTAAGACTTACTAACCCAAGCCAAAGTTAACAAATATCTCCTCCTTCACCCACCCTCATTAAATGCCATCCACTTGCCTATCCCTAAGCTAATCCTAAACCATCCTAATCCATCCTCTAATCATTTGCACAAGCCTAAGCAAGCTTAAAACCTTCCTAATCAATTCCAAGTCAAATTTGCTCTCATCACCCTCAAAATATCTCAACCATAAAACCTTATGAAGTCCACTAGGTCATAAATGACTCTTACAAGCCCTTTTATTGCTCTTACAAGTCATTATGAGGGTCTTTATGAAGATTTTATCCCTTGAGCCTCCTTTGTTGACTCATCCTTCCCCTTTTCTCCATCCTCTCACCATGTGACATGTGTCACTCCTTGATTGGTTGTAAGGAAGCACAATCCATGTGCTCTCCTCTCATGCAATCTAAGCCCTCCATGAGCTTTTTCCCATCCTTGCATCTTAGCCCTCAATCCCTCAAGCCTCTTGCCTATAAATTGGATCCTTCCCCTTTGCAAAATAACACAATCCATGAAGTAAAGTTATAATGCTATTTTGAGATCCAAATCCATACTAAAGCCATCTATCCATACCAAAAATCCACAATCATTCATTGAAGCCTTTGGAAGCATATTGAGCATACATCTTATCTATTTAGACAAAGCTACTCAACAAGAGAGCTTCTCATTGAGAGAGCCCATTAATGGCTCATATTCTCAATTGAGAGCTCATCTTAGTCTATCTTGAAGTTTATGAATTTTTTTTAGTTTGTAGAAGCTTTATTTAAATTTGGTTTCTATTAGCATACTAACATTGCTCATATACATTTTGGCACGCCCGGTGGGACCCCGCATGGGTCATCTTCATTAGCTTTTTTAGTCAAGTTTTGTATGTTATTTGCTGATTTTGGCTAATTTTTCTTGTTTTTGTGATTGGTAGGATTGTATAAATTGGTTTTGTAGGTCCACATGAGCATGAAGAAGACAAAGGAACTCATAATCTATCTCATAGTGTTTGCAGATTTTTCAAGCTTATAGGTGGACAAAGAACTTGAAATTCTTCTTCCTCTTCTTGTCTATATTCTTCTTATTCCATCTACTTCTTCTTCTTCTTCTTGTGGGAGATCTTGGCCATTTTTTTTTAAGGAAGCAAAATCATACACACTTCTTTTTAGTGCTTAAAATGAACCTCCAAATCATACTTAAATTCATTGAAAAATTACAAATTTGCAAAAAAAAAAAATCTTTTAACAAGTGAAACTAAACCAATCTAATCATTTGCATCCTTGCAACATCAAGGTTTTAGATGCATTCATGCAAAATTAGGAACACTTCATTTTTGGGAATTTAAAAAGAACTTCAAGTTTTCATTTCAAAAGGTTCAAAATCAACACTAAGTGCACACTAAAGTTCTTTTAAAAAAATCTCATGAAAACTAAGAGTCCTAAATGGTTGCCAAAAATTGTCCTAAAAGCTTTGTTATTTGTTCCAAACAAATGTCTTATTGAAAAATCTTGAATGTTTCTTAAGATTTTCATGTATCAAAACAATCTAGGAATATCATTTTTGGGCTTAAAATATGCAAACTAGAACACAAAATCTTGAATGAAAACCAAAGTCCAAAGAGTCATTTTCACTTTTGAGTCCAAAACAATCTTGAATGATCTAAGGTTAAAACAAAGCACTTCAAAGTTCTTAAAACAACACACAAAATCTCAATCTTGAATGCTCAAAAGAAAACACTTGAATGTTTAACCACTTTTCTTTGAATGCATGTTGCTAAAATCACTCTTGAATACCATGGAATAAAATCAAATTTTCCTTGAATGCATGGTTAAAACAACAAATCCAATCTTGAATTCTAAGGATCAATTAACTATTGCAATATCAAACACTTCATTTGGAGCTTCTAAAAATTGAACAAAACAAATCTTTTTTCCACATGCAATCTAGGTAAAGTTTGATTTTTGGACATTTAAGAAACCTTGTTAAGTTAAAATACAAATTTGCAAAAATCAATTTGAGTAGTTCCTTGGACTCACCTCTTTTCTAATCACCCATCAAATATTAACCATTGGTTGCAATCTCAACGCCATTTATGGGGATGGGTCTACTTGAAAAAGGTGTTAAATGTTCCACAATCTAACTCACTCACTTGGTCTTTGAATTTTTTCTTTAACTTTATCAAAATTCTTAAATGATCAAAACTCTAGATTAAATCGATCACACTTCAAGTTTGGGCACTAAAATTGAACAACAACTGACGTGGAGAGCCTCCAGGCACGCGCTTGAAATCGAATCTCACACACTTTTGTTTTGGGCTTAAAACAAACTCACACTCAATCTTGAATGCCTTAAAGAAAATTAATCGATACTTGACGTGGAGGGCCTCTAGGCACGCGAGTTTGCTTTTGTTGACCCTAACTCTTCTTATTTTTTGCATTCTTCGATCGATTTACTTTTGTTGGCACTTCAAGTTGGAATAAACATTGTATCTTAAACATGAGTGCTTGCAAAGTCTAGATCAGAAAACTTAAGCGTCAGTTGGTAAAAGAACAAGCGTGTTTTTTAGCCCAAGGTCATCCAAGTATTCTCTCCCCTTGTCATCTTTCGAGGCCATCTTGGGTGCATAAGATTAGGATCCAAAACCTTGTTTCTTTTTAGGAGGCCTGCTTGGGGATTTCATCACCCCTTGGACGACCTCAACTCCAGCGTTCTGGCGGAGTATAAGAATCGGAAGGTGAATCGAAAGACACCTCTCTTGGGATCAAGATTTTGTCACTCGGGCTAAGCCTCAAGGAACTTTATACCCTTGAGAAGTGAAAGAGGAGAAGTGGGTTACCGCTCCTCTCGGCTGTGTGACATCTTTTTGGTCTCATCTACGAATTTGGGCCTCACATACCTTGGGTATATCGAGGACTCCTTAGCTAAACCAACTGTCAACCTTGTAGACAACCATCTAGGATGTTAATGTGTTTGAGGTGACTGATCGAAACATTTGTAGAACATACACACTCCTTGGCGCAAGTATCACTTTCTGAGAATCAAAAAATTCTATCTGGTTGTTTCTATCTATTGCTTGATCTTTTATTTGTTGAATGAATGTTTGCCAAACTTGGTCAATCCTAGCTTAGGGCATACTTAGCGTAGTCACTGCCTATTCCAAAAGTTGAACGAGTTGAAGCAAAACAACCAAGATCTCTCAAAGCCAAACAGATTCAAAAATTGATGTCAGAGCAACCCAAACCCAAACAAAAGTTTCACAAAGTTAAACTCAAACCATCTCTAGCATACCAAGAACTTTCAGCCAAGAGAAAAGAAATAACACCAAGCCCACGAATTGCCAAACTCCACAAAGCAGAGGACAAAGCTACCGACGAAGCACTTCAAGAGGCCTGGTTAGAGCGCACCATCAAATTTAGCCAACATCCAAGAGTTAATCTTGCTTATGCCTTACCAACTAGGCATGATTTCTATGATTAGACACCCTTGTTTCTCCACATCTTCTTGGATTAGCTTCACTTTAGAGTCATCTTTGTAGAAAAGCCAGCCATCTTAGGTTATCCCCTTAAGCATTATTAGCTCATCCATCTCATTTAGAATCAAACCATCTAGCCAACAATCAAAACCTCACATCCAAGCCTTCAAAATTGTTGTCACTTTTGCCAAAAGTTTGCCACTCCTAAAATCTTCCAAATCCATCAATCTCACCAAGATTATCCCTTTGACAGAGCTTTGTCTAGGGTAATCCAGCTTTGTCACTTGTTATCCCTCATCACCTTGAGCTAAAGGTTGGGATCCACAAGTGGTCAATCTCGTGTTCTTCCTAAAGGATCATCAGTCTATCCTTAAGTTGACACAATCACCACCAAGCTTGCACATAGGAAAGCAGACCTTTCGTGCTTTGGCAACATATCTTTGAAGTTAGAATCTCCAACCCAATCCTCCTTAGGTTTTTTCATATAGCTTTGCCTTAACCTAAGAAATCATTTGCATAGAGAAGCCTTCCCCCTTTTGCATCCATCAGCATTATTGCATCTCATCCCTAGGAGCATTTTTTATGCCACCCGTCACTCGCTTAGCCAAGAAGAAAGAAACAATGGATCCCTATCATTTGGATCGAACAAACTCACCCCCCTTGAGCACTCAGCCATCCTTCAGCCCAGAGAAAGCCATGCCATCATGTACTGACATTGAAGCTTTCATGAACCAACCAGGAAATGCAGTATTGGTAAATGCCATTATAGACAAGAACAAAGAGACAATCATGGCTAATTTTCGAAGGGAAAATGTAGGAACCTTTGACTTTGGAAGACCCCCTCCATTATCAGATCCATCTCACCCATTGTTTGGGTAGCTACCACCACCCATAGGCTCTTATGATCCAAATTATCCTCAATATATGCCAAAAGAAGAGCCTCCAACCAATCCATATGATCCAACAGACCCAAACATACCATCATCCACCCAAGTTGAAATCTCCATGCCGCAAGCCAACCCATCCACCACCACTCCATCCTTGGTTCATACCTCTTCACTCCAAACCCCCTTTACCCAAAATAGCTCACCGTTCACCCCCTTCACTATTGCTGCTGCTGCTCCCCAACCCAACCTTCCAAATCCACCCATCTCCCAAATCAGTGCTAGCATCTTTGGCCAACCTCAACAATATACAACAGGGATGCCACCCATGGGGCCAAGTAATCAACCTTTCATCACCCCCAGCTTGTTCACTGCAGCCCAAAGCACAATCCCATCATTTCCATTAAGTCTTGGGAGCTCAATACCATTAGCCACAAATCTACAAGCTACTACCCTCACTCCACAAAGCTATCAAATCCCACAAGCGACTACCAATTTTCTACCAACCTCCCAAGTGACCCCAGCCCCTGCCACCACTCTACCAAGCTTCCAAATCCAACCACAAAGCTATCAAACCCCATCAGTTTCATTCCCAAGCTTTCAATTCCCACCACCTCCACCACCAACTAATCCATTACCTCCAATTACCAACTACTTTTCAATGCCACTTCTAGGAGGTAATCCACCACCCTAGCCAACCACCAATTATTTGCAGATACCATCCCAAATGGGGGCACAACCCACATATATTGGTCAAACCCCACAAGCCCCCCGATCCTTTCCCCAAGGCTCTCAACCATCTTATACCTTACCTCTACAAAGCAATCCATTTATCCCACAGCCAGCTTATGGTCCTCAATCCCAACCTCAAATCCCATATCAACGGCAAGCCTCGCAGCACATGCAGCAATATGCGCCACCTCCCCCTCAGCAACCTGTCATCCACCATGTAGCTACCCAAACAATGTATAATCCCTATCAGCAAATCCCTCATAGCCATCCATATTCAGTGGCCCCATCCAGCACATACCTACCTCAAGGCACTCCTACATTGGGGGCACCCCAGCCATCACTTATCAATTCAGAATGGGAGCAAATGAAGATAGCTCTGAAAGCCATCCAAGAAGGGAATGATCCGAAGACATTCAAGTTTGAGAATGTGTGTCCTTACCCATTTGACAGAGCCATTACCATGACACCATTTCCCAAACACTTTGAGGTACCCAAATTTTACAAATTCAGAGGAAAAGGAGACCCTATCACACATATCAAAGAATTTTACATGCACTGCCAGGACGTAGTATACAATGATGTCTTCCTCCTGCGCCTTTTTCCCAAAAGCTTAGTTGGACCAGCTCTTGAATGGTTTTATAGAATCCCCTATGGCACAATTAAAAACTTTGCTGAATTATCTGAGGCATTTGTAGCCCAATATGCCCATCTTATTGAAACAGAGCTATCAATAGTTGATCTTGTCCACACCAAGCAAAAAGGTGGAGAAAGCCTTGCCAAATACCTGCAAAGATGGAAAACCCTTACCACCCGCATATCCTGCACCTTGCCAGAACGCCATGTTGTGAAAATGTTTATTGATAATGCCCATCCTAGCTTGGCTCACCACATGACCATGAACTGTTTGCAAACCTACAAAGATATCAAAGAGAAAGGAATGATCCTTGAGCAAGGACTCATTAAAGATGGTGTGGTCAAGCTTTACAAGGAAGCCAACCAAAATCAATCACATTCCAATGACAAGTCTAGGTATTGGAACAAAAACAAGCACGTTGCAACAGATGGTGTCACTGACACCAGACATGTGAATATTGTTGGTCCTTCTCACAACCAGTCCAACCCACCATATCAACCAAAAAATCAACAAGCTATCAACTACCAACAACAGAATAACCAAAGCTATCAAACCACAATCCAAGACCCAACTTCCAAGGGTCTAGCAATCAAGCTAATGCCATCAATGTAGCTGCAGGACAAAAGCCTAGATTCCAACCTACACCTAGAAACTATACACCCCTTGGTGAGCCATTGGATGTCATTTTTGAGAAATTAGTCAAAGAAAACCTCATCAAATTTCCTCCTACCCAGCAAATTGACCCAAGCCAATCCAAAGCTGCATGGTACAAAGATAATGAGTACTGCAAATTTCATAGGGTAAAAGGTCACACTACCCTCAGATGCATGAAACTGAAAGACTATGTGCAAGACCTCATTGATCGGAAGGAAATCACTGTTGGTGCCCAAACCTCTCCCAATGCAGGCTTACAGATCTATCAAAATGCTTTTCCTCCACACCACAACCAAAATCTTGGAAAAGCACCTATCCAAACCAACAAAAACAACACCAACAACCGTCAGCCAAACCAACAACATGGGAAGAACAATGACCACACTTCATCCTATATAGACTATGGTAGCCTTATAGGTTGTATATCCGAGAAAGAGCCTTCCGTCAATGTTATCAATATCCAAGGACCAAACAATGAGTGTGCAGTCACCACTCGAAGAGCGCGATTTAACATCGCAGGCCCACCTGTTAAACCAACACCATCAGCTCCATCAAAAAGCCAGTACAATATCTTGGAACACCTTGGGAACATGCCAGCCCAAATCTCCATTTTAGACCTTCTTCGCACTAGTCCTGTGTACAAGAACATCCTTGACAGTGCCCTCATAGAATCTTGTGTCCCTTTTGATATCAATGCTACTGATTTTCGTAATCTTGTTGGACACCTCTCATCCTCATGTGCCCTGTCGTTCAAACCCACCGACATACCCGTGGTCGAGCCAGATCACACCCTTCTGCTTCGCATAGCCATCATGGTATCCAACTTTGCTGTAAAAAGAGTAATGATAGATAATGGATCAGCCTTGAATATTTGCACCCTAAAATTCATAAAACACGCTGGGTATACTGAGGCAGATATCATCAGTGAGGTTATCACCATCAAAGCTTATGAAAACTTGGAAAGAACCATAGAAGGAACTATTTTGCTGCCAATCAAGGTTGGGCCAGTCATCCAAGAGACACTCTGCCATGTTATTGATCTAAACCTACCATTTAACATCCTCCTCGGTCGCCCATGGATTCATGCCATGAAAGCCGTTCCATCCACTTACCATCAGTGCATCAAATTTCCGCATCAAGACACTGAGGTAACCATCCATGCCGATCCAGAACCCTTTGCTTACTGCAATGCGGTTGAAGCTTCATATACAAACCATTGCCCTGGAATTGATATCGGCACATCCATCGCCAGCTCATCCCACACTTATAATGACCCAGAAACCATCCTCGCCTCTACCCTGTCTACCGTAAAGATCAATAACAAAGGTTGTGGAGAGTATAGTCTATCAGATGCATTTGCTGTCGGGGCACTCCCACTTGATCCACATGCCCATGGACGAACGACATATCACAAAGCTAAGGAGGTTCCACCTCCTCGATACAAACAGTTTGGCCCAACAACCTTTGTATCCTCAAAAATCCCTCTTCATGAGGAGCTCACTCCAGATATCAACGAATGGTTACATAAGGATGCACCTTAAAGAAATCAAGCACGCCTTGATCACTTCAGCCAAAAGTATCCCCAAGAACATAAGCTCATCACTGACAAATGGAACTATCAAGGTGGTGGTCTAGGACTAGAAGAAAGAGGCATGCAGTGCCCTATCGACGCACACAAGTGGGAATCGAAGTCAGGTCTTGGCTTTGGCATACCCACAATTGGGGGCACCAATGAGAATGGTCATGCTTTTTTAAACATTCACCGCAACCTTGTCGAAATCGAAGACATTCCTGAGGAAGTTGAAAAGAGAGCCTACGATGATATCCTAGACCAAATCTCCCTCGGAGACTCTATTCTCCAAGAACTATCCATCCACCTCATTGACCTACCACTCGCCCATCCAAAACTCATAGATTGGGACCAACCAAGTGTCATACACATCGATGAGTTCACATCAGAGGAGGCACTTCTAAGATTCATGTGAGTTGAAACTCCTCACAAGAAAACAAAGCCAGATTCTGCCTATATCTACAAGCTAGATCCCAAGGGGTATTTTGGAGAAAATCCCCAACCTAGTTCCGATACACCCAAAACTGGAACTAAGGTGAATCTAAGACTTTCTAAGGCAACGAAGAGAACCCCTCAACAAGAAAATCCAGAAGAACATGAGGATTTAGCATTGCCTCCTCAAGATAATCGACTAGAGGTGTCTTCTATTCTAATTGAGGATACTCGAGAAGTCAACATTGGTTCATCAGAGATCCCCAGACTTGTTCACATTGCTGCATCCCTATCACAAGACCAAGCTGACCTCCTCTTTGAGGTCTTAAGAGAGAACATTGGCTGATTTGTATGGTCATATTAGGACATGCCAGGACTTGATCCAAAGCTTGTAGTTCATCATCTTGCAGTTGATCCAAAGATCAAGCCCGTCAGACAAAAGCTTAGAAAAATGCACCCCAAGGTGGCATTATTGGTCAAAGCTGAATTAGAAAGAATGTTAGCTGCTAAGGTTATCCGACCTATCGACTACTCAGAGTGGATCTCTAACATGGTCCCTGTCACTAAACCTTCCGGTGACATCAAAATCTGCACTGATTTTAGAGATCTTAACAAAGCTTGTCCAAAAGATGAGTTTCCCTTGCCCAACATAGATATGATTGTAGATCTTACAGCTGGACATGAAATTTTGTCCCTCATGGATGGATTTTTTGGCTATAATCAAATCAAGATTGCAGAAGAGGATCAGCATAAGATAGCATTCACTACCCCTTGGGGAACCTTTTGCTACAACATGATGCCTTTTGGCCTAAAGAATGCTGGGGCTACCTATCAAAGAGCTATGACAACCATTTTTCATGATCTCATCCATAGCATTTTGGAGGATTATGTGGATGATATCTTGGTCAGGTCTCATACCTTCATGGATCATCTTGCTGACCTGGAGAAAGTCTTTGATAGGTTAGCCAAATATCATCTCATGCTGAATCCCAAGAAATGTGTCTTTGGGGTCACATCTGGCAAGCTTCTAGGCTTCATAGTTTCTAAACGAGGTATAGAGATCGACCCCAAGAAGGTCAAGGCTATCTTAGACATGCCTCCTCCCTAGACGCTGCGACAGCTTCGCTCTCTTCAAGGAAAGCTCCAATCTGTTCGGCGCTTCATCTCCCAGCTTGCAGATAAGTGTACACCATTTTCACATTTACTGAAGAAGGATGAGAACTTCAAGTGGGATCCTTTATGTCAGCACAGCTTCGACCATCTCAAGCAGTATCTCATCAATCCCCCTATCTTGGTTCCACCAATTCCTGGTCGTCCCCTAATTTTGTACATATCAGCAACACCTACTGCTCTAGGGGCACTTCTAGCACAGCTTGATGACTACAACAGAGAAAGAGCCCTCTACTACATCAGTAGAACCCTAGTTGGTTATGAACTCAATTACACTCCTATGGAAAAAGCTTGTTTGGCAGTTGTTTTCTCAACTCAAAAGCTTCGCCATTACATGCTAAGTCATACCATCCAACTAGTCTCCAAGATTGACCCTCTCAAGTATATGCTCTCTAGAACAACACTTACAGGCCGTTTGGCCAAATGGGTTATGCTCCTTAGTGAATTTGACATCTAGTATGTGGATAGAAAGGCAATCAAAGGGCAAGCTATAGCAGATCACCTAGCTGATGCACCTCTAATAGATGCTTATCCATTGATCATAGAATTTCCAGATGAGCATATCTGTCTAATTGAAGAACAACCCCCATGGAAACTTTATTTTGATGGCTCATACACATCTCATGGATCAGGGGCAGGAATATTGTTGGTCACACCTCAAGGAGATTACATTCCAAAAGCCTTCAAGCTACAATTCTCTAGCACCAACAATATAGCTGAATATGAGGCCCTCATAGCAGGATTAAAGATTGCTGCGGAATGGAACATTGTCGAGCTACAAATCTTTGGCGATTCTCAGCTCATCATCAAGCAAGCCCTAAATGAATATCAAACCAAAGATGAAAAGCTATTACCCTACAAAGAGCTGGTTGATTAGCTAACCCAACATTTTACAAAGCTTCAGTTTACACAAGTGCCTCGAATATAGAACAAAGCAGCAGATGCTATGGCTACTATAGGCTCACTCTTGGAAATTCCCCAAGCAGCTACACAGTATGAGTTTTTAGTGGAGCAGCTCCTCACACCCGCCTATACGAATGAGGATTCAAACCGTGTTTGTATCTTGGTTGGTCCCCAATCCCCTTGGTACCATGAGATTCACGCTTACCTTAACGATGGTATCATATCCCCTCACCTCACACGTACCCAACGCCAGAACCTCATCCAAAAATCATCCCGCTATGTTATCATAGCCAATACCCTATATCGTCGGGGTTATCATGATACTCTCTCTCGATGTTTAGACCAAAATGAGGCCGCGATGGTGTTAAAGGAAGTACACTCTGGACTTTGCGGTGCCCACACGAGTGGTATTGTCCTAGTGCGATAAATCCTTAGAGCAGGCTACTATTGGCCTACCATTGAAGAAGACTCCTGTGACTTTGTCAGAAAGTGTCTCCCATGTCAGCAGCATGCAAATCTTGTGCACGCTCTAGCACAGGATCTACAGCCTATTGCACCACCTTGGCCTTTCGCTTGTTGGGGCCTTGATCTAGTTGGAACTATCACACCCCTCTGATCTGATGGACATAAATGGATAATAACAGCTACAAACTATTTCACTAAATGGGTAGAAGCAGTCCCCCTAGTCTCAGCTACAGGAGTTCAGATCTCCAAGTTCATCTTGTACCACATTGTTTGCCGCTTCGGCATCCCATCCACCATCTTCACCGACCACGGAGGTAACTTTGAAAATCTCAACATGGAAGAATTATGCACTTCCCTTCGCATCCATCACCACTTTTCTAGCCCATATTTCCCACAAGGTAACGGCCAGGCAGAGGCAACTAACAAAACTCTCCTCAAAATTCTAAAGAAAGTTGTCAATGATTCCGACCGTGATTGGCACCTACAAATAAATCCAGCCCTATGGGCCTATCGAACTTCCTTCCGTACATCCACAGGCACAACTCCATACTCCCTAGTCTATGGTGCCGAAGCGGTACTACCTATAGAGGTTGAACTTCCCTCCTTGCGCATATCTTTGCAAGGGCAAATATCAGATGAAGAATATAGAGTAGCTCGGCTCACCCAGCTAGATCTCTTAGACGAGAAGCGACAACAAGCCTATGATCATCTCACAGTCTATCAAACTCGTCTCAAAAGGAATTTCAACAAGAAGGTGCTTCCACGACACTTTCAGCCAGGTGACATGGTCCTTAAAGAAAACATGAAAGTCCAAGCAGATCGAGAAAAGAAAGGCAAGTTTGAACCTACATGGCTTGGTCCTTATGTTGTCACTGCTTCCTTTGGCTCTGGAGCTTATCAGCTATCTACACCAGAAGGAGAACTCTTGAATGATCCTACTAACATCATTCATCTCAAGAAGTTCTATGCTTGAAGATCCTTGGTATACCCAGCTTTTGAAAAATACAAAAAAAAAAAAAATAGTAAAGAGAAATAAGCGTCCAATGGTGAAAACTTGGCAATTCAAGCACCTTGGATAGGTACCTTGGTGAAAACCTGGTAATTTAGGCACCTTGTGTACTAAAGACTAATCCATTATCTATCACTATCCTATCCCTCATCCATTCACCCACCATCCCATTAGACACACTTGCTTGTTCCCTTGATGTTCCAACCAAATATCCAAAATCTGATGAAGCTTGTAAATACCTCCTGTACAGCTTGTAAAATCTTGTACCAAAGCTTGTATTATACCTTGTAAATCTCGTACCATACCTTGTATATCCAAATCTTGTCCAAAGCTTGTACCATACTCCAAATTGTAGATAATCTTGTATCCTAGCTTGTATCCTATCACATGCACCCAAAGAATTCCATTTTCCTTAAGCTTTTCGCAAACCATCTACCTATCCACCTATCAACAATTATAGACATCCCATCCTTCACAAACATTTCCATCTCACAAAAAACCAAAACATGAACAAACTTGTACATTTGTAACATATCTTGGTCGGTCAACCTGTACATCCTCTTTAACTTAGTACCATTGTATCTATCCAGCTTTCGTGTCATTTCATCCTTGATCAGCATCTTGTACACACCACACAGCTTGTTTAGCTATTTCAATGCATCCTTTAGCTAGATCTCCTGTCACCAAAGTGTTATCCTTCTTAGTTCAGCTTGCCAGACATACCACTCATCCCGATCCACCAACTTAGGTGCTCTCCGATAGGTCCTTGCAAGATATAGCTTTCCTCAAGTCTAATCTTGGTCCGTTAGTACCTCGTCCTACCCATCTCGTTGGCAAACGGCTCTCTTTTGGATTTTCACTTTCTTTTGATTTGGAATCTCCCCTTTTGGGTCTTGAAGTATCTTTTCCAAGCAATCTCCTTGTTCCCTCCTCAAGGTTGCCACGATCTTCCATATCATGGTATGCTGCGAATGGGGCAATTAGAGTGTAAGGTCTTGATCAAGTCTTTCTTTTGTTTTTCTTTTCTGCTTGTGGGTTACCTAGTGTCGGTTCCGCACTGCTTCCTCTGGGATTCATGTGTGATGCTCGAGCAACCCTTGCATGTTTGTTTCGAGTCAGTTTGTCAGTCCTCTAGACAGTTGGTGAACAGGCCTTGATGTTCTTGGTAACCTTGGCAATTAACCAATAGTCCTATAGCAAATCTAGTGATCAACTACATAGTGGTACTTCTCTTTGAAGTATCCCCCCGCTCAAAAAGCTTCAATGGTTTTCCTTCATCTCCATTATCCCCCATCCATATCCAGCATCCGTCTCTCCTACCCTAGCTGATGCATCAGTATCTCTTTGAATCACTCATCACTCTTAGCTTTAGGGATCCACAATCCTAGTCTTAGGGATCCACCAATCCAAATCAACCCACCAAGCCTCATCTTTCGAGATCCAAAATCCTAGTCCTAGGGATCTCCGAAACCCATCTTCCGCCAATCTAACTCTTTGAAATCCTGTTGCGTCAGCTTTATAATCCCCTCATCCATCTCCCTATCCTGGATTCTTTTTTATAGCACTCCGCTCCTTCATCCTCTACAATCCCTAAGGTCTTAAGCTTGCTTCCTCTTGTGCATCTGATTCTCCTTTATCATTCTCCCATAGTGAGAGTTTGAGCTAATTCAGCCCCTTCTCTTTGCCAATTTGAGTCTCCTTGCTCATCCCAGATTCTTGTATTTTTCAAGAAGCCACCAAGCCTCGCTTTCTCTCCCCGCTGCCTTCTTGAGGGGGCATCTCCTAGTCCATTCTCTCCTCTTCTGCTCTAGCCTTCAGCATCTTATTTTCTTATCTTTGATGTCATGCCACTTGCGGCATCACATCAAAGAGGGGCAAAATGTAGACACCTAAAAATCTTTTAAAAAATAAAGTATTTTTATTTTCTGAAAAATTTCTGATGACATCATCATTTATTAATTAATTAATTATTTAATTAATTAATTAATTAATTTTTATGCCATTAAATCTTTTTATCTTAATTAAAAATATTTAATTAAGGAATCTCTCCCAAAAATGTTTAAATCTTATTTAAACATTATTTCCTTATTTATTAATTATTTAATTAATAAATTGACCAAAAATCCTAAAATAAATAAAAAATTTATTTTTTTCCCAAAAGTTGGCCAATTTCTTTATGACCAATAACCTCTTCCAAAATCTTCTAATCCTTCTTTAATTTTGATTAAAGGCTAATCCCATCATTTCCTACCCCTAATCCCAACTCAAAATATTTAATTAAAGTTAAATATTAATCCTCATGTTTATTAAATTTTTTTTAATAAATATCTCCTCAACCCAAACCCTTGAAATAAACAAAACTTTATTTATTTCCTAAAAATCTAATTTATCCTCATCCTAAGAAGTTCTAGACTCTTCTAGAAAGTCTTTATCCTCATCCTAGAAAATTCTAGACTATTCTAAAAAGTCTTTATCCTCATCCAAAGTCTAGACTCTTCTAGAAGATGTCTTTAAACCTAATCCTAATCCCTTCCTAACCTTGTCACATTCCCTAAACATGGGTTAAGACTTACTAACCCAAGCCAAAGTTAACAAATATCTCCTCCTTCACCCACCCTCATTAAATGCCATCCACTTGCCTATCCCTAAGCTAATCCTAAACCATCCTAATCCATCCTCTAATCATTTGCACAAGCCTAAGAAGCTTAAAACCTTCCTAATCAATTCCAAGTCAAATTTTCTCTCATCACCCTCAAAATATCTCAACCATAAAACTTTATGAAGTCCACTAGGTCATAAATGACTCTTACAAGCCCTTTTATTGCTCTTACAAGTCATTATGAGGGTCTTTATGAAGATTTTATCCCTTGAGCCTCCTTTGTTGACTCATCCTTCCCCTTTTCTCCATCCTCTCACCATGTGACATGTGTCACTCCTTGATTGGTTATAAGGAAGCACAATCCATGTGCTCTCCTCTCATGCAATCTAAGCCCTCCATGAGCTTTTTCCCATCCTTGCATCTTAGCCCTCAATCCCTCAAGCCTCTTGCCTATAAATTGGATCCTTCCCCTTTGCAAAATAACACAATCAATGAAGTAAAGTTATAATGCTATTTTGAGATCCAAATCCATACTAAAGCCATCTATCCACACCAAAAATCCATAATCATCCATTGAAGCCTTTGGAAGCATATTGAGCATACATCCTATCTATTTAGACAAAGCTACTCAACAAGAGAGCTTCTTATTGAGAGAGCCCATTAATGGCTCATATTCTCAATTGAGAGCTCATCTTAGTCTATCTTGAAGTTTATGAATTTTGTTTAGTTTGTAGAAGCTTTATTTAAATTTGGCTTCTATTAGCATACTAACATTGCTCATATACAATAAGTACCTTCAAAAAGATCTCTCTGAATATATAAAGAGATACATGTTTAGAAGGAAATATAAAGACATACATCTTTAGAAGGAAAGAAAAAGAACATTTAAATATGTACCTCTTCTTTCCTTAGAAGAAAATCATAGAACAAGGACACATAGATCACAAGGGCACAACATGATAATGAAATCATAGAGCAAGGGCATGACACAAAAATGAAATCGTACAGTAAGGGTATGACACGACAATAAAATCACAATATAAGGGCATGACATTGAAATGCAAAGATCATGAGGGCATAAAAACCAAATGCACTAATCACAAGGGCCATGACAAGTTCACAACACTAACCTCTTTCGCACCTAGCTCACTCCACCTCTTTTGTGTACAACTCTCCACAATCAAAATAAAAAAGAAAATGATTGTCCTTTTTTGTTTTGTTTATGATTGTGAGGCCATTGCAATTATGACACCAATGCCAATATTATGACATTGTTGGGGAAAATTTCAAAATAAAAATAAAAATCACCACAAATTAGACCACCATCGCAATTTGACCCCAAATGTTGTAGTGTTTGATAAACAAGTTTGTACTTGTTTATTTGGATGATATTACTATTGTTTCTAAGGATACTAATGAACATCTTGTGCATTTGAGGAAATTTTTTGAGAGATGCAGGGAGTGTGGAGTATCCTTGAATCTTAAAAAGTGTTTATTTTCTATCCATGAGGGAAAATTTCTTGGGTATGTTGTTTCCAAGAATGGTAATACCATTGACCCTGGTGCGCAGAAGCTATCCTAGCCTTACCTCTACCAACACATGAGAAAACAATACAAAGTTTCCTAGACATGATTAACTTTGTTAGAAAGTTCATTCCTAATGTTGCAATGCTAATAAGGCCTATCACTTAGATGCTTAAGAAGAATGCAATATTAATATGGACTAAGGCCTATCAATCAGAGGCTATCATTTTTTTGATTGATGAAGATGATTTGAAAAGAAAGGATAACAAGAGAACCTCAAGAAAGGTTGAGTTATTTGGTGTATAAAAGGAGCACTAAGACCAAACAAGACATTGATGATATAGTGTATTTTTTATCTACTTAAGGCCATAATGAAAGGAAACTTGAGAAAAGACTTGAAGGAGCTTAAGTAAAGAAAAATGTTTGCCAAGCCTAATCAAGTAAATAGTGCAAGCTAAGCAAAGTTAGTGCAGGGTAAGCAGAAAATAGTTGAAGCTGAGAAGCAAAGTTCACTATGTGCCGAGTGAAGAAAGTGAGTATAAACCGAGCAAGTGAAATCTAGTTGGTGCTGAGTGAAGATAGTTTAGTATGTTTCAAGCACTAGTAAAGACCCAATGGATGCTAAGAAACCTAGTGTTGGCCAAGCATTAGAACACAATGTTTGCTAAGCAAACAAAGTGTTATTTTCGAGTGCCAAGAAAATGTGCTAAATCAAAAATTTAACAAATCTAAGTTGACAAAGTTAATTCCTTGAATTGTGTGAAGCACGTGGAAGATTACTATGATGAGCTAGTGGCACATAATTTAAGATAAACTATTTTGATGAAAATTCAAAGAGGATTGTAGATAATGTTTCTAGAAGGGCTAAAATAGAAAAGTGGGTAGATTCATTGAATCTTACCTAACCCTATAATGGACAATTGTGGTTAAGCAAAAAAAGATCTAAATTCTCTATTTATAGAGATAAAAAGCCATAATAAATAGTTGTCATGGGTGAGAACTTAAGGAAGACAAGAAGTCTAGGGTGTTGCTTCATATGGTGGTCGAATAGAAGAGTCTACAAATGGCACATTCTTGGTTAACAATTTGTCCCTCTTGCTAACTTGGCTTTACCTTAACTCTAGATGCCCAGAATGTGAGGAAACAAAAGGATGTCACCAACAAATGGGTCAGTGTATGCATTATATTATTGCTCTTTGAATTATAAGGTACAAATCCCTTATATGAAAGATATGCAATGAATTGTGTCTTTAATAGATCATTGAGATGAGGGGTATGCTCTTAACCTAAGAGTAGAAGAGGATAAACCAAGATGCTCATAACTACAAACACCTCAGGTAGAAATAAATTTGGGCAACCTATAACACCTAGTGAAATGGATATCACAAGCTACCTTAAAGCCCTTTTAATACTACTCCTAATCTAATATAAATGCAGATTAGTCTTATTGAAATGAAATCTAGGGAGAGAGTAGAGATGCACATGAAAGATGAAACGAAATCCACCATGACTGATAACCATCCATTAAAATGGAATCTAGTAAGATATCCTTAGCTTCAAACACGTGGCCTATAATCCCATAGAGACTACTTTACTATGCATGGTTAGCTCAACTGGAGAAGACAATAAACAAAAAATTAGAAATGTTGATCCTAAATGGAATAAAGATGACACAAAACCTAGTTGTAGCTATCAATCAAATCCTCCACTTCATACAACCTCTTGATTCTCACTCAGTATTTGGAAATACAGGGGAAAAAGTTGCATAAAAATACTAACCCTTTCTATTAACTTAGAAAATTACATATATAGGCCTCCTCTTAGGGTTCTTGGTCTATTACGAATTCATTATTTATATTAACAAAGCACTTGAATCACTCATAAATTAAACAGTCACCAATTACAATTCAATGCATTAAAGAAAGAAAACAAAAATTATTAGAAACCCTAAAAAATGTTAGATTGTGGTGATTGATTAGGGAAGTACTGCATATACTCCATAATTCCTCACCAGGGTTTTGGGCCCTATTTTATCAAAATTTTGGGCCGACATGCAATTATTAATTATAACCCTAAAACAATAAAAATAAGTGTATAAAAGGGCTTAGGGTTAGAATTTTTTACATAGTGGTGATGCAAAAATTGGTTCTTGCAACAGAATTGAGCTGTAAGGGATTATGAATTGTAATCAGGTTGTAATCATTGGATCATAATAATATCAGACTTGTTGTTTAGTGGACATAGCCTAGGGATTGGTGAACCACATTATATCTTAGTGTCTTGTGTTCTTTTCTCTGTGATTTATTATTTTTTGATATTGTTTATCTTTGCATGTTATTATTATTTCTGTCGATGGTTTAACCCTAACAAGTGGTATTAGAGAATAGTTATTTTTTTAGTTATCCTTTGTAGGAAAGTCTCACAGTTGAGTGGGAGCTATGGTAGATGAGGGTAAGCTAAGGGTTGATAGGTTTAATGGGCAGAACTTTTAGTTATGGAAGGTGCAAATTGAAGACTATCTTTATTAGAAGGATTTATGAAAGTTGTTGGAAGGCAAAACCAAGAATTAGGGATCTATGTCAAATGACATATGAGATCTTTTAGAAAGAAAAGTACTTAGAAGGTTTTGATTATGCTTGGCACCATCAGTGGTATTTAATATTACAAAAGCAAAGACAATAGAAGAGTTGATGCAAACCCTAGCGAAACTGTATGAAAAGCCCTCTACTTCAAACAAGGTATTTCTCATGAAGCATTAATTTAATATAAAAATGATAGAAGGTGGATCTATTTTAGATAATTTAAATGAGTTTAATACTATTACTAGTCAGTTATCTTCTATGGGTATCAATTTTGATGAAATTAGGGCTCTCTTGATTTTGTGTTCTTTTCCTGAAAGCTGGAATGGCTTGGTAATGGTTGTGAGTAATTTTGTTCCTGGATCTAGTACCCTAAAATATTATGATGTGATTGGTGTTATTTTGAGTGAGGAAACTTGTAGGAAATCCTCAAGTGGATCTACATCAAGAAGTTCTTTGAATACACAAAGTCGAGGCAAAACAACTAAGAGAGGAAGTAATTCTAAAAATCATAGGAAATGAAGAGGAAAGTCAAAGGGGAGGAGGTCTTAATAGAGAGGACCAAATGATTGCTAGTACTGTGGGAAACCAAGGCATAAAAAGAAAGGTTGTTGGACTCAAAAGAAAAATGAATGAGATAAACTAGATGGAGACAAAGAGACAAATGTGGTAAGTAACAAATCCAAAGAGGATACTTTGCTTCCGTCTTTAGAAAGTGTTGATGATTCATGGGTTTTAGATTCTGGTGCTTCATTTCATGCTACACCTCATAGAGGTTATTTCATTGATTATGCCTAAGGGGGTTTTAAACTTGTTTATTTGGGAGATGATGAACCCTATTAGATTGTTGAAAAATGAAAAGTTAAGATTAAGTTACAAAATGAGAATCATTGGCTACTACATGAGGTAAGACATGTTCCAAGATTGAGTAGGAATTTAATTTCGGCAGGGCAACTCGGTGATGAGGGTTGTGCAGTTACTTTTAATGATAAAAATTGGAAGGTTTCAAAAGGTTCCCTTGTAGTAGAAAAAGGTGTGAAAGTAGGAACCTTATATCTTTGTACATGTCATATTGTTCCCTCTACTTTAATTGTTTTAGAGAAAAATGAATGTTCAGGAACAATTGCTACAGTTGAGCAGGGAGAATAAATAGCTATTGTAAATTTTGATACAATGCTGTGGCACAAGAGACTTGGGTACATGAGTGAGAAAGGTATGAAAATACTTCATTCAAAGAATGTTTTATTGTAATGCTACACTAAACAAAAATAAAAAACTAGGAAATCATGAACAAGCATAAAGAACCATAGAATTTTTTTTTTTATAACCAACTATTACAAGAACAAGAACAATGATTGAGTCACTCTCAATTCGAAGACCTCAAAATATAAGAAGATATTATCCCAATAAATTTCCATAATGATGTTAATACATAAAGAGTTCAGTACAATAATGAAGAACAATATCATTCTTAGACGCTTATGTCCAACATATGGACTTTACAAGTATCAAATTCAGTTTCAAGAAGTAACTTCAACAGTCTTCCTTAGCACTAGTTATTCAACTTGAACACCTGAAACATACACAAAAATGCAACACAACACAAAGAGGGCTCAGTACACACTGAGTTGAAAAGTGTAGTCTACCTACATACATATTAGAATAAACATATATAAAACCATAATGCAGATATCTGAACCAAATAACATAGTGCAATTTTAAAATTAATATGCAAGAAGTAACCATCTTCTTAACAAAGCAAAATTAAACTCGCACTAAGAATAACTAATAAATGAATCATATATATACAGAGGTCTCATCACTATGGTGCTAAGATACTGCATCTGTATATGGTAAGCTCATAGACAACACATAGTAGAATTCTCTATGGTACTCGTGAAATGATGTAATAGAGACTTGCCTTGTTCTTCGTACTTAACCTTACTGGTTTAAGTCATAGGTAAGGCCAATTATCTTTTATATGTAATTAACCCACCCAATTCATCTTAAAATTATCACTGAATTAATTAACTGAATAGAATAATTCGATATTCAGCCACCTCGATATACGTTCATTACAGCTATCCTTAAAATACACATCAAACAGATATTCTAAGAATGCACTCGCAATGAATAACAGTCAGATTTCACATGCTATTACATTCTTCATCTTTTAAAATCTCATCTTCTACTACCAAACTTGAAAGTAAACTTAGGTTATTTTAACAATAGAAATAAATACTACAATATTACGATCTCGTAAATATAACTAAACTGTTACATCAATTTAATGATATTTACCAGTCATAATACTATAATACTTATTTCTATTGTTATAACAAACTAAACTTATCCTTCGAATTGGACAAGATAATAATACAATGCACATATGATATTCTCTCTTTGAATAACATATCATCAAACACATATATCATAAATATATCTTTTCCATAGAAAACAATCTTCAATTCAATATTGGACAGAAAACATCATTAAAATAATAGAATTCCAATTCACACACATATAATTTTCATCATAATATAAATACTATTGGCATATCTAAAATGCTTCAAAACAAATCAAATAAAATCATGTCTTACAATTCCCAACAGTGTACAGTTAACTAAATTTTCCAAGCTCTGTTGTTGTTTTAAAACAAAAACAACATAATCAATGGTACCAAGTGATCATACAAACTCATTTCCATTTTGCCAAATTGCAAGTTCTGACGCATGGACATCATATTTACTATTTAGAATCTCCAATATACTAACAGACAAGATGCAACACAACATAACATGTTACCAGTTTACACCACCTCAAGTAACTATTATAAAGGAATTCGAACTATACTATAATGTTTAGACAGTGTGTTAGTTGTTACTCATGGAAATTTTCAAACATTTCAATAACCATAAAAGATAAATGCTAATAACATGTAGATTCAACATTATTATGGTTTCACACTAACTATTCAACAAAATGCCTCTGCCCTTGAGTACGGTCATGAGCCCGTAATTTAAAGCAAAATCATGACTGAGGCCGAGCCTCTCACCTATTTGCTACAAATAAACAAGTGAGCTTTAAAATATGGGTTCTCACAGAGCTAGGCCCTGTCAAAGCCGAATACCCACATATAACAAAATCACATACTAATTAATTGTCGCAAGCATGAGGCTCCGACCGGGTTTAACTCGGTGAACAATATTTATATTTAAGGAAAAACTTGAATATATACATATGACTACACCCAATATGATATCTTCATACTCCACATTCAAAGGTGGATATATACAGAGCTAAGCATCACACACATTGCCATGCTTTGCATATACCCATCCTTGAATGTAAATTCACAATATGTAAAACTGATAACCATTTACATCATGCCAATTGAAATAACATTGCAATTGCAAATAGAGAGAGAGTAGGGTAAGAAATTGCCCCTATGTGAAAATTGAAGATGGAAAATGCTCTGCAATCTAACTCGATGCCAAAGCCCCAAATGCCAAATCAAATTGGTAACAATCTCCACATAGCTGACACATAATAATTCGCAAATGACTTCACAATGGGATGTAGTAGAAGAATCCCAACAATAACCAACATTATGTCGATACCTTAGCAACAAGATTACAAATGTTAAGCCAAGTAGTGCAATGCGGCCCAGTTTCTAGCCCATATTCTGCAAAAAACCTGACTCACAACAAGAAATGGCCAACCAAACTTCAGTGCCATTATTTTTCAAATAAAAGCATTCAATACCCATTAAGAATCACAGAGCCGTGTATTTGATAGTGTCAAAACCACTGCCATGAATTTGGTTTTTAACACAACGAATATGTTTCCTCTTTCATGGCATTTGATACCCATTTAGGGTTACATGATGCTTAAGAGGTAATTAAACCCTTTTAAAAATAAAAATGTTAATGCCAATCACAACTTAGAGTATTTAGCCCTTTTTAAAACAAGTATATATATATGTGCGATGCAAATAGTGGTTTATCAAACCCTATAAAACAAAATGAATATAAGTTATGTAATTAAAACCATCACAAGGGTATAAGCAATATAAAGTATTTAATCCCCATTACATCATATGCCTATATGCTAAATTGAAAACAAATCAAATGAAATAATTTAATCCCGTCTTAGTCACACATACGAAAATACAATGACAAGTTCTATATATATATATATATATATATATATATATATATATATATATATATATATATATATATATATATATATATATATATATATACAACATATTAACATTCAAATTAATCATACAATATATATTTACTTTCTTTCCAAAGTATACAAACACAGAATGTAGTTTACAATGAATTAAAACATAATAAACATAATTGTTACCCAATCAACATGAAATTATTTATATACCAGTTTTGAATCTTTAAATCCTAAATCACCATCACTACTAACAACATAGTTCAAAACAGAAAATACATTCAGCATAAGTCTCGAGTTTCAAAGGAAAGTACAATAACCAAGTTCTTACAAAAATAAAAACATAACAACAGCAAGGGACTTATAACAACAAGGTCCTAGAAGTAGAAAAACCCAAAGTAGTGGTCAAGCATGACATTTACTAGGTTCAAAATGTGTTAATATAGATTTTTGTGAAAGTTGTGTGTATGGAAAACAAAAAAGAGTGAGTTTTGTAAAGACAGGGAAGGAAAATAAAAGAGAAAAATTAGAACATGTGCATACTGATGTATGGGGACTGACTCAAGTATCTTCTCTTGGTGGCCCTCATTATTATGTTAGATTCATTGATGATGCAACTAGAAGAGTATGGGTTTATTTCCTTAGACAAAAATCTAATGTATTTCAAACTTTTAAGAAATGAAAATTCTTGGTTGAAAATGAGTCTAGTAAGAAAATAAAATGTCTTAGATTTGATAATGGTAGTGAGTATTGTAGTCATAAATTTAAAAATTATTGCTCCACTAATGGTATTTGTAGACAAAAAACTATTCCAAGGACTCCACAAGAAAATGGAGTGGCGGAATGCATGAACATGACTATAATGGAGCGTACAAGGAGTATGAGGTTACATGCTGGTTTGTCCTTACACATGTGGGTAGAGGCTATTAATACTATTGTATATTTGATTAATAGAGGTCCCTCTACTCCTTTGTGTTGTGATATTCTAGAGGAAGCATGGACTGGTAAGAAAGCGAGTTATTCTTTTCTCAAAACCTTCGATTGTAAAGCATTTTCTCACATAGATTCTGAAAATAGAACCAAACTAGAGGCTAAGTCAAAGAAATGTCTATTTGATAGATATAGCATTAATGAATCTGGTTATAGGCTTTGAGATTTTGAAAGTCATAAAATTTTAAGAAGTAGGGATGTCATATTCAATGAGAAAGTGTTGTACAAAGATCTGTTGCAGCAACATGAGAAGAAAGAAGATGACTATGTAGTGTTGGATGATACTTCAAAAGATGATGTTCCATCTATTCCTCATGATGTGCAACAAAAAATACCACACATACCATTAATTGTTAGATGGTCAACAAGGAAAATTAGACCTCTAGAAAGATTTTCTCCCTTTTTGTATTCTATTTTACTTGCTCATGCTAGTGAACTTGAATATTATCATGAAGCTGTGCAGGTGGATACTAAGATTTAGTGGTAGTCTACAATGAAAGACAAAATGGACTCTTTGCTAAAGAATAAGACATGATATTTGTGCAAGTTTCCTGTAGGTAAAAGAGCTTTACAGAATATATGGATTTATAAGTTAAAAGAAGAGGATGGAAATAAGAAAAGATTTAAAGCCAGTTTAGTTGTAAAATGATTTGCATAGAAAAAAGACATTGATTTGATGAGATATTTTTTTTTCTATTGTTAAAATGACTTCTATCTATATTGTTTTAAGTATTGTAGCTACTAAAGATTTTCATTTAGAGCAACTTGATGCTAAAACAAACTTCCTTCATGGTAATTTGGATGAAGAGATATATATGGCTTAGCCACAGGGATTTGTAGTCAAAGGTAAGGAGAACTTAGTGTGCAAATTGAAAAAAAGTTTATATGGCTTGAAGCAGGCATCTCGACAATGGTATCTAAAATTTGATAGTTTTATGCATGAGCATGGATATAGTAGGTGTCATTCAGATTATTGTGTTTACTTTAAGAGGTTGGATGATGATAGCTACATTATTTTATGTTTATATGTTGATGATATGCTTGTAGTTGGGTCTAACATGGATCATATTAAGGGGCTAAAATATTAGTTAACACATCCATTTTCTATGAAGGATTTGGGGGCAAAAAAATAGATCTTTGGTATAAAGATTTGTAGAGATAGGAAGAACATGACATTGCCGCTAGCTCAGACTGATTATGTTGAGAAGGTGTTGCAACATTTCTCTATGGATAATGTTAAAGCAGTTAGCACACTTTTACCTAATCATTTGAAGTTGAATAAGGAGATGTGTCCCAAGACACGAGAAGAGGAGGATAAGATGTCAAAGGTACCCTATGCTTTAGTTGTAGGAAGCTTGATATATGCTATGGTATGTACAAGGCCAAATATTGCACATACAGTGGGATTTGTTAGAAGGTATATGAGTCATCCAAGAATTGAGCATTCAAATGCAGTCAAATGGATTCTTAGATATTTGAGAGGAACATCCAATAAGTGTTTACAATTTGGGAGCTCTACCACTGATTTATAGGGCTATGTTGACTATAGGTTATTGATACCAGGGGATATTGATACCAGGCAGAGTACTATAGGTTATGTCTTTACTATTGGTGGGGGCATCTGTGAGCTGGGTTTCTAGGTTATAGAAGGTTAATGCTTTATCCACTATAGAGGTAGAGTATGTTGCTGCCACAGAGGCAACCAAGGAGATGATATGGCTTTAGTTCTTCTTGGAAGAATTAGGACACCCTTAGAAAGATAATTATTTGTTTACAGATAGTTAGAGTGTCATTCATTTTGCAAAGAATTCAACTCTGCATTCAAAGACAAAACACATATAGTTGTGGTACCATTTCATTTGGTTAGTTTTGGAGGATGGACAGTTAAAGCTAGACAAGATACATATAGATGAAAATCCAATAGATATGTTTACAAAGGTAGTAACAAAGGAGAAGTTGAAATCCTCTTTAGCTTTGGTTGGCCTTATAGACTAAATATGAATAAAAGAATAATAGAATGTAGAGTGGTTTGATCCAATGGGAGCCTCATGGAGTAGCGACATAGCTACAAGATTAGTCTCCAAGTGGGAGATTGTTATTTATTGTGGAGCTTGATTAGTACCCAAGTGGGAGATTGTTAGATTGTGGTGGCTAATCAGAGAAGTACTGTACATACTCTATAATTCCTCGCTAGGGTTTTGGGCCCTATTTTATAAAGATTTTGGGCCAACACATAATTATTAATTATAACCCTAAGGTGGTAAAAATACTTGTATAAAAGGGCTTAGGGTTAGGGATTGTTTACATAGTGGTAATGTGAAAATTGGTTCTTGTGACAGAATTGAGCTGTAAGGGATTACAGATTGTAATCAGGCTGTAATCACTAGATCATAATAATATCAGACTTGCTATTTGGTGGACATAGTCTAGGGATTGGGTGAACCACATTAAATCTTGGTGTCTTGTGTTCTTTTCTCTGTGATCTATTATTTTCTAATATTGTTTATATTAGCATGCAATTGTTATTTTCGTCCATGGTTTAACCCTAACAAAAAATGGTTCACATTCTTCTTTGATTTGTAACAGTCACGTTGGTACCAAATCTAAATAATTTGAATCTCAATGATCACAATAGGTTCAAATTCTGACAACCAATCTTGAATCAACAATCACAATTAGAACCTAGCAATCTTCTTTATATACTTAAACCGCGTGACCATGAAAATGAAGAAAATTTAAGCATTCAATAATCATATTCACTAGGTCATGACTTAAAAACCTTTACCTGCCTGATTACCCATGAGAATCCAATTGTTTTCTTTAACGGTTAACTATTATTGTTTTGCCAAGTCACAACTTAAAATCTCAAGTTAATTTAACCTTGCGACCTTGCAATCTTTGGTAGTTGTTGCTTCATAGCATTAACTTCATGAGGTTCCCCTTAACTGCAAGCAACTGTGTGATTTATTCCTTTCGCTTAGTTGTGACCTTAACTTGTAGTTTGCGTTAATCATGAGTGACCATGGGATAATCGTAGATTTTTAGGATTTGATGGTGGTGATAAAAGATATTAAGTCTTTGTTTTACTCTACATTGTGGGTCCACTTTCTAGCTATGAACACCATAGAAAATAGGTGGCATAATTTCATTGCTTGGAGAATTTGACATTAACCTTTTTGCTAGGTTGCAACTTATCATGTCTTTATTTCGTTAATTGCAGCAACTGGATAACAACTATTCATTAACCATGATCATGATTTCACAACATTAAGCTTAACTTCTTTTTTTGACTTGTGACCATGCAATGACTGATTTGATGTTAACTATTACTATAGTTTCTAATTTAAAACTTAACATTTCTTGAATGTCTCTTAACTGACGACCTTGCAAAAACTAATCACCTTAACTACTGCCATCTCTTACACTGTGACTGTGGTTTATCCCTTAACATTTCCTCAAACTATGACCATGCCAATAGGTTTTACTTATGACTTCACTTAGTCCCTACTTGAGCTATAAGTTACCCTTAACTACGTGCGACCATGCAATCAACTAACTGTTTGTAGATTTATCGATTTAATTTGAGTTACTTTTCGACCACCCATGACCATGCGATCACTTCACCTTTAACTATTTTTTCTCAGTCATTGTCATGTTAACTGTAGGTTACCTCTAACCACCAATGACCATGTGATCACTAGTTTTTTCTTGTTTGGCATGTTAACCCAAGGTTGACTTAAACTATCTACAACTCTGCTATTTTTTTTTTCACTGCTTCACCATGCTAACTCTAGGTTACTTTAAGTTGTCTGCAAACATGCAAAGATTGTTGATATTTATGATTTGATGGCTGGGAAGATATATCTCTTAAGGACCATTATAATTCCATCTTAAAATGTCATCTGTCAATTTGGTCTTCATTTGATGATCTGAATTTAATCTTTGAGCTATTTGACTTGTCAACTTTGCAATGTAGCTAGTTGGATCAAATGTGAACTATTCATTTTAATTTCAAAGAAATTCATACCACCTTTGACTGGGTTCTTTCACCATTTTTGAGGATTTATCTACTTCTTTTATATTTGATCTAATTTATTCAGTTTCCATGATGTTCTTATGATCTACATATCATATTTTAGCCTCAATTTTCATATTCTTTGCTGCCATTTTCTCTAAATATGCTTGTGATCTCTCCATTCTACCTATATTATGCCTTCAATGGAACTCTTGATCATAGAGTTAGGGTTATTATGAATAGAACTACTTCTCTCTCTCATCTAGCATATGCAAAAACTTACCCTCCAAAATCCTAGTCACCTAGCCTGATTGAATCCATTACATTGTTCTTGTATTCCCACCTAGGCAACTTAGAGATAAAGATGAGAGAGGAACCCTAATGGAAACCTAGACCAAACACAGACATGAAATATTAACACAACCCTAATCCTATAATCTTAAAAAATATAAGAGACTAAAAACATGCAAAGAAAGAAGGCTAAGAGGATGAATTATTGAAAAGTGAACAAATTGTCAGAGATGACGAGGATGAATGCCAAGAAAAATGGAGGACTGAATGTGAGATCTATGAGTTGTTATTGTTATCAGGTCAAGTCCTATTTTTACTTGCTAACAATTGTATCAATTTGCATAAATCCTTTGGATCAAGGTTGACCTAACAGTCATTAGTAAACTCTTTAATAGGGTGACATTCTAATGGAATGTTCTAAAGTCGTTTAACAAGGCTCACTCCTAATAGGGCGATTGAAATCTTTTAACCAGGTCACATTTAACAGTGTGCATTGTAACCTTTAATAGGGTTGGCTCTTCATAAAGCTCACTTCACAAGAGTGAAAATTGGTAGCATATTACTGGTGATTTTTTCCAAATTAAGTTTCCACATAAAATCCTCGTGTCAAAATGTGTGATTGATTTTTTTGTTTTACATGTTTACATTTTGCAGAGTTATTTTGACATAGGACAACAATATTCACATGTTTCAAATATTGAATGGTTAATGCATGCATAAGGATAAGTTGTACTACTAAAACTTTTTATTTGTACATTTGGACCTTGGATAACTGATTCACCCCCCCTCTTAGTTATTCTAAAGTATTCCAGTAGATATGAATGTTGTTCTAATTAATGGTGATGTAGGAAGGAATGCAGAGGAAAAAAATACCTCTAGTTGGGTCGCATAAATGAAGCATTATTTGGTTAATGGTCAATTTCCCTAAGGTTTAAACAACAAAAAAGGAGTATTATTGACTACAAGCCATTCCATTTTTAGTTATTGATATGTTTTGTATAGAAATGATTATACTGGATTGTTATTGAGATGTGTAGAACAAGACTAGATTGACAAGATTTTGGAGGAATTCCATGATGGAGTAGTTGGTGGACACTTTGCTCCTAGGACCATAGCTCTTAAGATCATGAGAGTTGGTGGTATAGGAGCACCCTCAATAATCACTATCAAACCTTGGATCCAAATATAAAACCTCAGATATTAGAATAAAACTTCAAAAAGATTAATCAAATAGGCATCTAGACCAAATTGTATGACCTAGTTCTAAGATTTGTACTATTATAAGCCCTTGGTCAACTATGGTCAAAGATGGTCAAAGGGACTAGAATATTAGTATTTTAAATTATTTCATGTTTTACCATGTTTGGGACCTATTTGGGTCATTAGATTTAAGTTTTTATAACATTTTCTTATAAAATGAAAAAAGTGCAAAAAAATACAAAATTGCTTTAAAAGTTGTCAAGCAACTTTTTGCAAATCAAAGCAAAAAATTCCCTAACGGCCATAAAAAATTTGAAATTTTGTTATGACCATTGGAAGGAAGGCCTATAATAAGCCCTTTCAGGTGGGTGATTGGCAGAGAGAGAGAGAGAGAGAGAGAGAGAGAGAGAGAGAGAGAGAGAGAGAGAGAGAGAGAGAGAGAGAGAGATTATGTATTTTCTGTTGGATACAATTGTTCAATTGTGTGTTGTCTTTGATGTCACAAAAATTTCATATCAATCATCAGATAGTGTCTATCAATCTTAGAAGGTTAGCAAGACAATAGACAGTGTCTACCAAGCTCAGAAGGTCAACAAGGCAATAGACAGTGTCTACTGAGCTTAGAAGGTTAGCAAGGCAATAGACAGTCTCTATCGAGCCCAAAAGGTTAGTAAAGATAGCTTGCAGTATCTATCGAGTAGAAAGATGATTACCGAGCCTTCAAGGTAATCAAAAAAATTCAGTTCTTTATGAGCTCACTTGGTAATCAAAGAAAATATGACAGAAACAGTTCTTACCGAGTTCACTCGGTCATTAGAGGTAATTTGGTAAAAGCAGTTCTTACCGAGTAAACTCGGTAGCCAAAAGATTTTAAGATTTTGTAATGTTAACCGAGTCAAGAAGGTTAACTCTAGAAATTCTTAGAAGCAGTATTTATCGAGCAGGGTCGGAAAATAAAGGACATTTATTTGTTTAAGAATAATATCTGTAGCTGACTGATGAATGATTTATTGGTAAATATAACATGTAAATGGGCCGACTTGACAACCTGAATGGTATAAGTAAGAAGTCAAGTTGCGAATTCAAAATGATATGGAGATATGAGAAGTTAATGTGATATGAAGACTGATTATTGTGGAAGCAAATTTTAAGAATGATCAGAGATCATTAAGGAGCAACAGAGTCATATTTGATCAAGGAGGATCTAATGATGCTGAACAGAGACCTGTATCTAGAAAATTTAGTTGCATCTTGTTCAGGTCAATTCATTTTTGCTTTCTAACCATTGTAGTAGTGATTCCAAATCTCTTAATAGAGTTGGTTTAACAACTATTTTGTAAATCCTCTAACAAGGTGACAGTTCAGTTGAATTGTTCTAAAGACCTCTAGTAAGGCCACTCCTAACAGGGTGATTAAATCCTCTAACAAGGTCACACCTAATAGTGTGTATTGTAACCTTTAACAGGGTTGGCTCCTAGCAGGGCTCACTTCAAAAGAGTGAAAATTGGTGAGTAGTTACTTGGTGGTTTTTCCCATATTGGGTTTCCATGTTAAATCTGGTGTCTCTTGTGTTCATTTTGTTTTCAGTTACATGTATGAATGCTAAAGGATAAGTAATAGCTTAATTTATCGAGTTGTAACATTTGTTTACCAAATATCAGTAGTAACTAGTTCGTTAAGACATCTAAGGGATTTGTGGATTAATTTTTGTAAGTAACTGATTCACCCCCCCCCCCCCCCTCTCAGTTACTCTATCTTTAATTCCAACAATTGGTATCAGAGCTTTTGGTGCTTATAGGAAAATATTTCAAGGATCTAAACTAAAGATCAGGATGTCTTATAAGAGGGAAATTTCTAGACTTAACAGGGACAACTTCTTAGCATGGCAAGGGTTGATGAGACTTCATCTAGCTTCTATTGGAGACATAGGACTAAAATACCTTGATGAAAAATATGCAAAACTAGCTGGTACACTATCTATCAATGATATTGCTAAAAAGAAGACCCACAACATTATGATGATAGATATAGCATCTGCTCTGAGTTATGAATAATTTGATGACATCAAGGACTACAAATCTGCCTTTGAAATGTGGGAAAAGCTAAAAGAAATCTATGGAGGAGATGATAATGTAAGAAGAGCCAAAGCAGAAAGTCTGAGAGGACAATTTGATCAAATGAGGATGAGAGAGGATGAAAATATTGCAAAATATGTTGAAAGAGTCAAAGCATGTGTTAGTGCAATCAAAGCATCTGGAGGAGATATTAAGGAGGAGACAGTCATAAGTAAAGTTCTTAGAACTCTACTTACCATTTATGCAATCAGAGTCTCTACAATTCAGGAAAGAAGATTTGAAGCAAATGATAAGATAAATCTAGAAGCCATAGTTGGAAGATTGACTGCATTTGAGCTTGACAACTATGACAATTATGTTCTAGCTACCAAAAATATCGAATCAACAGTTGAAGCCAAGCTTTCACTCAAAGAAAAAGGGAAAAAGATGAAAGATCTACAATCAAAAAGTGATGAAGAATCAGAACAAAGTTCAAATAGTGATCTTGAAGTGGTTGAAGCTTTGCTAGCAAGGAAATATTCTAGAGGCAAAGGAAAATACAAAGGTAAGGTTCCTTTAATTTGTTTTTCTTGTGAAGAAATTGGACATATTGCTGCTAGGTGCCCAAATAAGCAAAATAAGGATGAAAAGAAAGGTAACAAGTACAATGGCAAAAGAGACTTCAAATCATTCAAAGATAAAGTTAAGAGAACATTTTTTATGCTAAAAAATTCCAATGATTCTGATGATGAAAAAGAAGATGAAATTGTCTACATTGCTGTAAAAGATGAGTCTGATAATGATGAGGAAATGGCACTCATTTCTCATATGAGCAAAAATGATACATGGATCATAGATAGTGGTTTTTCTCATCACATGACTAGTGATAAAACTAAGTTTGAACACTTTGAAGACTATGATGGTGGTAGTGTAAGATTTGGTAACAATGAACCTTGTTGTATAAAAGGAAAAGGAAGAATCTCACTAACTAAGGAACTTGTATGTGATAATGCATATTGGGTAGAAGGACTAAAGCTCAATTTGTTGAGTGTAGCACAACTACTCAATAATAGATTCAAAGTAGAATTCATGCATGGGAAAGCAAGATTGCTGGATGGCAAAGGAAAGCTGATTGGATATGGCACTCAAACAAAAAGTAACTTATTTTATCTTGAACTTGGTGAATGTTCATGTTTCATTGCTCAAATTGAAGAAAGTTGGTTATGGCATAGGAGGTTGTGTCATGTAAACTTTGAAAACTTAATAAAGATCAGTAAATTCAAAAAAGTAAGAGGTATTCCTGACATAAAGAAACCTGAGGTTGGTCTATGCAAGAATTTTCAAATTGGTAAAATGGGAAAGACTAGTTTTAAAAGAAAGAATTATCAGACTGAAGAAGTTCTAGATATTGTGCATACTGATTTGTGTGGACCTATTGGTATTGAAAGTTATATTGGTGAAAAATTCTTCATTCTGTTTGTTGATGATTATTCAAGAATGATGACTGTCATGTACCTTAAAGAGAAATTAGAAGACTTTGAAAAGTTCAAATGGTATTTGGCCAAAGTAGAAAAAGAAACAGGCAAAAGACTAAAATGCTTAAAGTCTGACAGAGGTGGTGAATTCATTTCACATGAGTTCAATAACTTTTGTATTGAAAGAGGAATCAAAAGACAGGTTTCAGCACCTAGAACTCCTGAACAAAATGGAATAGCAGAAAGAAAGAACATATCTATAATGGATTGTGCAAGAACTTTAATGATTGAGAAAGACATTGCTATCAAATACTGGTAGGAACCTATCAGCACTACAGTTCATACCTTGAACCAAGTACAGCTGAAAAAAGACTCATTCAAAACACCCTATGGGTTGTGGTATGGCTACAAACCCAATGTAAGTTATCTAAAGGTATTTGGAAGAAAATGTTACATTTTGAAAGAATCTAGAAAAGGTAAATTTGATGTTAAAAGTGATGAAGGAATATTTTTGGGATACTCTTGCAAAAGCAAAGCATATAGATGTTTGAACTTATCTACTCACAAAGTTATAGAAAGTGCACATGTGAAAGTTGATGAGTTTGCAGAAAGAACAAAAGAAGAAAGAAAAAAGGAACTTGAAGACTACAGAAGATTTGTTTACATTAAACCTAATACAATACCAAGTATACCTATCAATCAAGAATCTTCAACTCTCGAGTCTTCATTAACCGAGTCACAGGAAGTTCAAACCGAGTCAGCATCTACCGAGCTACAAGAACCTGAGTTGCAAACATAAGCTACCGAGTTAACATCTATCGAACCCAAGCAATCAGAATCAGAACCAAAAGTTGAGATTCAGAAGGATAAAAATGCAAGTCATTCAAAAGGAAAAGAGCCTGTGTTAGCCAAGTATGTCAGAAAGCATCATGCACTAGATCAGATCATTGGTAATAAATCATAAGGAATAATGACAAGAAGTAAGTTGAAAGGCACTTATTTACTTATTGATTTTGAATCTAGAAATGTTAAAGATGCACTAGACAATGAAAGTTGTATTGAAGCTATGAATGAAGAGATAAAAAAGATAGAGAAAAACAAAACATGGACTCTTGTACCTAGACCCAAAGAAAAGAATGTGATTGGAACAAAGTAGGTATTCAGAAATAAACTAAATGAAGATGGTAAGATATCAAGGAACACAACTAGACTAGTATGTAAAGGATACTCTCAAGAAGAAGGTGTAGACTATGGAGAAAATTTTGCTCTTGTTGCAAGATTGGAAGGTGTCAGAACCTTACTTGCATATGCTGCATACAAAGGATACAAAGTTTATCAGATGGATGTTAAGTCAGTATTTCTCAATAGCATATTGGAGGAAGAAATTTACATTGAGCAGCTTGAAAGTTTTGTTGATCCATATAAAAAGAACATGGTATGCAAGTTGCATAAAGCATTATATGGTCTGCAACAAGCCCCTAGAGAATGGTATGAAAGATTGCATAACTTCTTATTCAGATTGGTTTTCAAAGAACTAATGACAACAACAGTTTGTACATTAAGGAAGAACTAAATAATAAGATTGTTTTGGCAGAAATATTTGTAGATGATACTTTGTTCACAGGAAACGATGATCTTTGCAAAGAATTTTTAGAACAAATGAACAAGGAATTTGAAATGTCAATGTGTGGTGAGATAAAATTATTTTTTGGTCTTCAAATTCAACAGAGTAAGAATGCCATCTACATTACTCAATCTAAATACATCAAGGAGATACTGAAAAAGTTTGGTATGAAAGATTGCAAACCAGTTGGGACTCTTATATGTACTGGATTAAAACTCACCAAGGATGATGAATCAAAGGAAGTGGATCAAACATTGTATAGATCTATGATTGGAAAATTGCAATATGTAGTGCACACAAGACCAGACATTGCCCTTGTAGTAGGAATTGTAGCAAGATTCTCAGCAAAACTAAAAGAAAATCACATGATTGCAATCAAAAGAATCATGAGATACTTGAAAGGAACTGAAGAATATGGATTATGGTATAAACTTGGAGAAAAATTGGATTTAAAGGTGTTTATTGATGAAGATTGGGAAGAAAATATTGATGACAGAAAAAGCACAAGTGGAGGAGCTTTCTTTCTCAGAAAAAGGTTGGTTTCTTGGACAAGTAAAAAGTAGAATTGTACATCTCAATCCATAGCAGAAGCTGAATATGTTGCAGCAGCAGTAAATTGGTCAAACATTGTGTGGTTTAAACAATTATTGAAAGGTATGAAGCAAGAAATCATAGAACCAGTTGTTATGTTTTGTGATAACACCAGTGCAATTAATATCTCCAAGAATCTAGTTATGCATTCAAAAACCAAACATATTTCCATAAAGTATCACTTTGTTAGAGAATTGGTGCAAGAAAAGGAAATAAGATTGGAATATGTGCATACAAAGGAACAAATTGCTGACATATTCACAAAACCTTTACCTAAGGATGCATTCTTGTATCTAAGAGGTAAGTTAGGGGTCATTCCCCTATCTGAAGCTCACTAAAATATAGTTTTAGTGATGCATCAACAAAAACAAAATTGAAGATCTATCAGTTGATGCAACAAACCAATGAAGACATTGCATATGAATCAGTACATCAGATACAATGCTATTCAGTTATTTTGTCTTTGTCATGTGTTTTCAAAGAGGGAGAATATATATTTCATATCTTTCTAAAATTTGCAAATAATAAGAGTTTATATAAGAGGGAGAGATTATATGTAAGAGGGAGTCTTATCATTAAAAAGACATGCTTTCAAATTTCATTCTCCTATGACATGTTGTGTTGCTATCAATGCCAAAGAAAGAGATTTTTGGATACAATTGTTCAATTGTGTGTTATCTTTGATGTCACACAAATTTCATATCAGTCATCAGATAGTGCCTACTGAACTCAGAAGGTCAATAAGGTAATAAACAGTGTCTACCGAGATCAGAAGGTCAACAAGGCAATAGACAATGTCTACCAAGCTCAGGAGGTCAGTAAGGCAATAGACAGTGCCTACCGATCTCAGAAGGTCAGCAAGGCAATAAACAGTGTCTATCGAGCCCAAAAGGTTAGTAAAGATAGCTTGCAGTATCTATCGAGTAGACAACTGATTACCGAGCCTTCAAGGTAGTCAAAGAAATTCAGTTCTTACTGAGCTCACTCGGTAATTGAAGAAAATATGACAAAAATAGTTCTTACTGAGTTCACATGGTCATCAAAGGTAATTTGGTAAAAGAAATTCTTACGGAGTAAACTCGATAGCCAAAAGATTTTAAGATTTTGTAATGTTAACCAAGTAAAGAAGGTTAACTCTGGAAATTCCTATAAGTAGTATTTACCAAGCAGGGTCGGCCAGTAAAGGATGTTTATTTGGTTAAGAATAATATCTGTAGCCGACTAATGAACGGTTTATTGGTAAATATAACATGTAAATGGGCCGACTTGACAACCTGAAAGGTATAAGTAAGAAGTCAAGTTGTGAATTCAAAATGATATGGAGATATGAGAAGTTAATGTGATATGAAGACTGATTATTGCAGAAGCAAATTTGAAGAATGATCAGAGATCATTAAGGAGCAGCAGAGTCATATTTGATCAAGGAGGATCTAATGATGCTAAACAGAGACCTGTATCTAGAAAATTCAGTTGCATCTTGTTCAGGTCAATTCATTGTTGCTTTCTAACCATTGTAGCAGTGATTCCAAATTTCTTAATAGAGTTGGTTTAGCAGCCATTTTGTAAATCTTCTAACAAGGTGACAGTTCAGTTGAATTGTTCTAAAGACCTCTAGCAAGGCCACTCCTAACAGGGTGATTAAATCCTCTAACAAGGTCACACCTAACAATGTGTATTGTAACCTTTAACAGGGTTGTCTCCTAACAGGGCTCACTTCAGAAGAGTGAAAATTGGTGACTGGTTACTTGGTGGTTTTTTCCATATTGGGTTTCCACGTTAAATTTGGTGTCTTTTGTGTTCATTTTGTTTTCAGTTACATGTATGAATGCTAAAGGATAAGTAATAGCTTAATTTACCAAGTTGCAGCATTTGTTTACCAAGTATCAATAGTAACTAGTTCATTAAGAAATCTAAGGGATTTGTGGATTAATTTTTGTAAGTAACTGAGTCACCCCCCCCCCCCCCCCTCAGTTACTCTATCTTTAATTCGAACAATTTCAACTTTCAATCAATAAAAATACCTTGTTTTTACTACAAATAGCCTGTCATCCTATGTTATACAGATTCGTATGGATTCATCTAGGGTTTAAAACGTACATTTTTGGATAGGTGGATGAAGTAGATTTCCAATTATTCTATTTTAAAGTCTCCATCTATTCTCTAACTCAAAATATTCATATTTTGTGTAAGTAGGTCCATATTTCTTGCTAACCTAGGGTTTTGAAGCATTTTTCAGCATAGAGGGGGATTTCACCATGGGAATTTAATGAACTCTAGTGAAATTATAGTATTGGATATTTAATATAAGATGAAAGTGGTTTTAAGTTTTTACTTGTAGGGATCCTTGAGAAATTTGATGCCCTAGGCATGCATTTCCCATGTGCATGCTAGGAAATGATGCAACATCTTCCACAAATCCAACTAGACTTGGCATCAAGGCTTGAAATAAAATTTGTAACTTGTCTAAGGTTTTTCTCACATGTTTCCATAATTTATTTTTAGGATGGAGTCATAGAACATGGACTTCCTTTGTAAATGGAGGCCTAATTATCTTAGTTGCCTAAGCGAGAAAGTGAACAAAAACCCATTCGTTTGTGTCATCAAACCTTGGTGCCTTAGTATGTTTTGTAAGTACCAAAAAGGTGTCCAAAAATAAATTTTTTTTCCCTAGTTTTTGTGGATATATTTCCTTTAAAATTTGATTTTCATCAAAAAGGGCTACTAGTCTTTTTGGATGGCTTAATAAAGCAACTATGTGAAAAAACTTACATAGTTTTGTTTTAACCATTGTTTCATGTCATTAGTGACCTAAATAGACTATTCCCATGTTTTGGAGACTTCCTTTTGTCATCTAAAGAAGTTTAAGGTTGTTTTCACAAAATTGGTCAATTTGTGCATTACAAGCAACTTGTGATAAGTTGTCTTGTTCATAGGGTTCCATAGTGATTAGGTTTTTCCTTGTTTGGGTGTAGAGTTGTGATATCCTAGTATCATCCTTGTAGCACTTTTGATAAGTTCTTGCACATTTGATCATCTTTACTAAGAGATTTGGTTGAAGGACTTCAATGAAGAGGGTCTTTGGACTAGTTGATCACCTTGTGATCAATCCCACTAGGCTACACTGCATCAAGTGGTGTTAGATCCATGGCTCTTATTAAAGTAGAGGAAGAAATGCCTACCAAGGTAACAAATGCTAAAATTGAAAAAATAGTAAGGGAGCAAAGATTAACAAATGCTGGTTTAGCAAAGAGGTTGAAGGAAATTGAAGGCAAGTTGGATAAACAAAGAGGCACATGGTCTGAAGAAGATAAGAATATAGAGGTTGAAGATTCTGATGAAGACGATGAAGTGCTTGCTAAGCAAAGGCCTCTCTTGAATGCTCTCAAATCCATGGAGAAAAGAACCATGGAGGGGAAGTTGGAATTATCAACTTTCAATGAAAAAATGAATGTTGATGTAGCATTGGATTAGATAGAAGCCCTATCTAGTTTCTTTGAGTGCAAAGACATCTGAGAGAAGTAGAGGGTAAAGATGGAAAAGTCCAAGTTGAAGGGAGCAACCTTAACTTGGTGGAACTTCATCCAGACATAGAGGGTGAAGAAAGGAAGAAACATGATTTCTTCTTGGGATAGAATGGTGGCACTAGTCAGGGAAACATATTTGCTTGAAGACTATGGTGTACAACTCCATAGAAGGAAACAAAGTTTGAAGCAAAATGATCTAGATGTTAGTTCCTTTATAAAGGAGTACTTAAAATTATTTATGAAGACCAACATAGTAGAGGATGAGGAAGAAAAATCGGCAAGGTACATGAATGGCCTTAAGTTACCCATCCAAGAAGAACTCAACCTTCACACCCTAGTTTTGTGACCAAGTGCTATCAATTAGTACTCAAGATGGAAGAAAAATGGAAGAGAAAGTAGGATCAAAATAAAGGCAAGGAGAATAATAAAAAATTCAAACCCAAGAAAAATTCTTGGAACAAGGGACAAAATAGTGGAAACAAACCTGCTCATCAAAATAAGGATCAAGGAGGGAAAAGTTCTAAGGGAAACTATAGAGGAGGAAAGTCTTTTAGAGGTAGAGGAAGAGGCAATGGCCCTCTCACATACTACAATTGTAATCAAGTAGGACATCATGCAGAAAAGTTCGCTAAAAGGAGAAACAATAATCAAGGGGAAAGAAAAGCACAAATTGTGGGGGAAGAGCATTTTGATTGCAGAGAACTTGAACTTGAGAAAGGAGCATGTCTAATGATGAGGCAAACACTTTTGTAGATCCCTCACACCTAGGGGCCACCCCAAAGAAAGAATATCTTTAGGACAAGGATCAAGTTCCAAGGAAAGGTATGCAATTTTTTGATTGATTTAGGTTCTACTAAAAATCTAGTTTCCTCTAAAATGGTAGAAAAACTTAAAATACCTAAGAAACCCCACCCCTTTCCATATCATGTTTTTTGGCTAACAAAGGGTCAACAAACCTTAGTGATTGAACAACCATGGGTAGAATTTTCTCTAGAAGACTTCAAGGATAAGTACTTTGTGATGTTGTAAAAATGGATGCATCTCATCTACTTCTAGGAAGACCCTGGGAATATGATGTTGATGCCATCCACCATTGCAAGAAGAATACCTATTATATAACTAAGAATGGTGTAACCTTCTCCATGAAGCACATTCCTGATCCTAAAGCCTTGAAGGAACTTTATGACCAAGGTTTTATTCTAGTCTCTAAGCCAAAGGAAAAGATAGCTTCTAAGGACCAGGATCCCATCCCTAAAAAGATACAAGATCCACTACAAAAGTGCAGTCAGTTTATTATTATTGATCTTCCCACAAGCATCCCTCCCATTAGAGATATTAGTCACCAAATTGACTCGATACCTGACCCTTCCCTACCTAACAAGGCACCCTATAAAATGACACCAACTCAACATGCTGAAATTGCCAAGTAGGTGAATTATTTGTTGGAAAAAGGTCTTCATTTGTCCTTGCTCCTAAAAAGGATGGAAAATGGAGGTTGTGTACTGATAGCAGGGCTATCAACAAGATTACCATAAGGTATAGATTTTTCATGCCCATAATTGAGGATCTATTGGATCAACTAGGAGGAGCTTGATATTTCACTAAGATAGACTTGAAGTCTAGCTACCATCAAATTAGAATAAAACTAGGTAATGAATGGAAGACAACATTCAAAACTAATGAAGTTTTGTTTGAATGGTTAGTAATGCCCTTTGGGTTATGTAATGCCCCTAGCACTTTTATGAGGCTTATGAATGAGATATCAATATATTTTATTGAAAAATTTGTTGTTATTTACCTTGATGAAATACTAATAATCAGTCATAGCAATGAGGAACATCTTGATCATGTGGAACATGTACTAAGGAGGCTTCATCAGCACAAGTTGGTGATCAACTTGGAAAAGTGCATGTTTATGAGGAAGGAACTTGTGTTCCTAGGATTTGTGATCTCATAAGGTACCCTCAAGATGGACCTTAAGAAGGTTGAAGCAATCATCAATTGGCCCCCACCAAAGAACCAAGGTGATGTAAGAAGATTTTATGGTCTTTCCACCTTCTATAGGAAGTTTATCAAAAACTTTAGTCATGTGTGTGCACCCATGCTTGACACCATCAAAGGAGGAAAGAAGACGAAATTTTCTTGGACAAAGGAAGCCAATGATGCATTTCAGTACTTCAAGAATAGAGTCTCTCAGTGCCCAATATTGGTTCTACCTAATTTCAATAAGGTTTTCACTATGGAAATTGATGCAAGCAATTTGGCCATAGGTGCTGTCCTAAGTCAGAAAGGTAAGGTAGTAGCATTCTTTTTTGAGAAACTAAATGATGCTAAGAAAAAGTTTTCAACTTATGACTTGAAGCTTTATGCCATGGTACAAGCCCTCAAGAAATGGATGCACTATCTAATCCCAAAGGAGTTTGTAGTATACATTGACAACCATGCATTGAGTTTCTTCAATTCTTAGGAAAAGCTATTTGTCAGACATCTAAAATGGATGGAGTAGTTGCAAGCTTATACTTTCAACATCAAACATAAGAAAGGTGTTGCAAACAAAATTGCTCATGCCCTTAGTAGAAGGGTTGGTCTAGTTGAAGAAGTACAACTAAAAAGTTTTGGAATTGATTTCCTCAAGTAGTTATATGCTGATATCCTAATTTTGCAGAGATTTTTCAAGTTTGCATAGATATGGTTGGAAGATATGATACAAATTTATTTGAATATCTAATTTAGAATGGACTCCTATTCAAAGGATCTTAGTTATGCATTCCCAAATTCTCAATGAGGATAAATATCATTAGGAAGAAACACTATGGTAGTCTAGGAGGACATTTTGGCATTGACAAGACAATAGATTCAACAAGTGAACAAGGTGAGCAGGTAGACATCCATAGTGAAGACAATGTAACTGATCTCCTTCAAAAAAAACTAGTGGAGTTAGAAGAAATTTTGGACACTAAGTTGCTAAAAAAGACTATAACCAATAATTACATGTAGTACTTAGTCAAGTGGAAAGAGCTCCCCAAAATTGATGCAACTTGGATGACAAAAGACCAGATCAAACAACATGTTACTTTTGTGGAGCAATATCCCTCAAGTAGGAACTTGAGTTTTGTAACACATGGGGAGTATGGTGTAGGAGCATCCATAATAAATCATTATCAAACCTTGGATCCAAATATAAAACCTCATATCTTAGAATAAAACATCAGAAAGATTAATCAAACAGGCTTTTAGACCAAATTGTATGACCTAGTTCCAAGATTAACACTATTATAAGCCCTTGGTAAACTATGGTCAAAGATGGTCAAAGGGCCTAGAATCTTAGGATTTTGGATTATTTCATGTTTTATCTTGTTTAAGACCTATTTGGGTCATTAGATTTAAGTTTTCATAACATTTTGATCCAAATGATGAGAAGGAGACTATGATCTTGAAGGTTTGATGATTACTCTTGTACATTGGGGAAGAATGTTGCCATTGTTCTTGAATGGAAGATCTTGAACAATTGTAATTGATTTTGGAGCTAATTGGATCGGTCCCTCTATTGGAGCAGGACCCAGAGACATAGTCCATCCCATGGATGAACTCTATTATCAATTGTGTTTTGTCTTCTATCTCTTTCTTTTAGTCATTCCTTATTATGCTTTGTTCATTTAAGCATTTAATTTATGTTAATTTGATAAATAATTCTTTGAATTAAATTTATGCAATTATGTTAAGAATTCCTCTATAATCATCCTAGATCCTAATTAGATCAAATCTGGTATCAGAGCTCTTGTGTGACTAGTATTGCAAATTTGAATGTTAACAAGATCTAGGATCGAGAAAGGCAAATGAAAGGTCAAGGATTACAATCCTGAGATCAAAAAACAAAAGAATAAACCATCATCACAAATGACAGATGAAAGTGGTGAACAAGTTTTTCAAGATAAGAGTATCCAAAAGACTCTTCAGAATTTGCAAATAATGGTAGAAGTTTTGGTATAGGAAAGAGAAGAAAAGATGTGAAGATCTGCAACTTAGAAGGACAAAGGAAAAAAGAAAGGAGATGATTGTGATCCTCAAAAAACACCTCCCTCTTCTCCTCCTTCTGCCTCTTCTCGTTCTCCCCCATTTTCTCCTTATTCTACCCATTTTGAGTGGTGGACATAAGCCTTGAATCAAGTATGATGTAAAGTTTGACTTATCAAAGTATTGTGGGGAGTTAAATTCTGAGAAATTAGATGACTAGATTCATCAAGTAGAAGTCTACTATAGAGTTGAAAACCTTGTAGATGATGTTGATAGAATTAAGTTAGCCACTCTTTGGTTAGGTGGTGTAGCTCTAACCTAGTGGGAGAGTAGGACTTGGGATGAAACTTCACAGCATGGTAGGTTCAAATTGTCTTGATAGAATTTGTTAGTGCTTTAAAGAAGCAATTCTGCCCCTTAGGCCATATGCAATAGTTAGTGATGAACTGGCAACATTTTAGGCAAGGGAAAGGTCAAACTATCCAAGAGTACACCCATGAATTTCGTAAAAAGGCTATTTTATTAAATGTTCCATTGTACACCTAGGATACTTTACTCAAGCAGATAGGTGGTATTCATTCTTACCTTATATTTTCTATTTTGGTTTTGAATCCATGTAACTTGGATGAAGTAAGTGTACAAGCAACACACTTAGAGTCAATGGGTAAGGGTACTTTCATTGATAGGGTTAAAAAGAAGCCATCTAAGTTTGAAGGTAAATCTAAAGAAAAAAGGAAGGGGAAAAAGACAATTACAGTAAAGAAAGAGGGTGAAAAACCCACATGCTCACATTGCAAGAAAGAAGGGCATGATGATTCTAAATGTTGTAAGCTACATCCAGAAAAGAGGCCAAAGCAATATGGTGGAGACAAAGGCAAACAAATGACTACTACTGTAATTCAACAAGATCTTGGATCTAACTCTAGAGATGAGACAAAAATGTTGCTACCAGGATCCAAGGTAAAGGAAAAGGTATATCTCTTTCATTAGCTACAAGTTCTTCAAATATAAGTGCAAGTACAAGTAAATAATCTTCTCCTAAGAATGATAAGCAAAGGAATGAATTATTTCATATTTGGGTGGTTATCAAACATATTAAGGTCGATACTTTGTTTGATATAGGTTCTCAAGTTAATTTGAGATCTGAAGAAGTTGTTAAAAAGCTTAACTTGACTACAACACCTCATCCAAAACCATATCCTCTTGGATGGGTTTGCAATGATGCACAGTTACAAGTAACTAAGCAATGTAAATTGAATTTTTTTATCACTGCAAACTTTGTAGATCATGTAGAAGCTTATGTAGTTCCTTTAGATATTTGTGGCCTTTTGCTTGGGAGTCCATACCTAAATGATCAGAAAGCTATCTTTTATAGGGGGAGAACAAATATCATCTTTTCAAAGATAAGGTTGAATACATTGTAAAGAGTAATCTTGCACTATTTAATCCTGGTCAGATGAAAAGCTTAGTCAATTCCTGTAAGAAATTTGTATTAATGCTTGTAAAAGCCAAAGAAGATGAAGCATCTTAGGCATTCAAGGGGTGTGATCCTAATCATAAATAAAAAATGGTCAAGATTATTTATGCTTATAATGACTTGTTTCAGGAATCGAAAGGGTTACCTCCTAAGAGAGAGATTTAACATGAAATTCAATTATAGCTAGATGTGCCACTTCTTAATATTGGCATGTATCATTTATTAGTTCTATAGAATAAATAAATTAAAAAGAAGGTTCAGGAGCTGGTTGAGAAAGGAGTTATTCATCCAAGTACTTCTCCTTGTGGTTCTCCTATTATGTTGGTTCCAAAGAAAGATGAGACTTGGAGAATGTACATCAACTATAGAGCTATTAACAAGATAATAGTAAAGAATAGGTATCCTCTTCCTAGGATAGATGATTTACTTGATCAGTTGAAACATGCAATTTATTTCACTAAGTTAGACTTGGATAGTGGATATTATCAAATTCGAATTGCAGAGAATGATATTTGCAAAATTGATTTCAAGACGAAATAGGGACTATTTGAGTGGTTGATCATGCCTTTTGGGCTTTGTAATGCACTAGCTACATTTATGAGAGTCATGAATGATGTCTTTCATCCCTTTATTGATGATTTTTTCATAGTCTATTTAGATGATATCCTTGTATTCAGTAAGTTTTGGGATGATCATGTAACTCATGTAAAAAGAGTCTCGAATGTATTGAGAAAAGAAAAACTTTATGTAAAGATGTCTAAATGTGAATTTGCTAAGACATAATTAGTGTACTTAGGCTATGTCATAGGGGATGGCCAATTGAAAGTAGACCCTATGAAGTTTGAATGCATTTTAAAATGGCCTAAGCCAAGTATAGTTACAAAAGTCAAGAGCTTCTTAGCTGCAGTTCAATACTGGAGGAAGTTCATTGCAAACGTCTCTTACATTGCATTGCCATTGCATGTATTAACCAGTACAAAGGAAACTTTTCAATGGGAAGGTCTGCAATACAAGGTACACTTTGAAGGAGAAGTTGAGTACTGCACCAATTCTAGCTCTACCTGATTTACATCAACCATTCGAAATCAAGACAGATGCAAGTGGGTTTTCCATGGGAGCTATATTAATGCAAGGAGGTAAACCAATCTGCTACCACTCTAAAAAAAATTTAGGGGCAATAAGTGCCTATCCCACTTATGATAAGGAACTTTATGCTTTGGTTCAGAGTGTTAAAAAATGGAAGAACAACTTAATGGGGAAAGAAACTATAATCCACACTGATCACCAACCACTTCAATATTTGCTCTCACAATCTAAGTTGCAACAAAGTAGGCACTTTAGATGAATAGTTTTTCTATAATAGTTTTATTTGGTTATTAAGTATAAGAAGGGTGCCCATAACAAAGTAGTAGATATTCTCTCTAGGCTTGCTATTACGAATGCTTTGATAATCCTTTAGAATAGTTCTATGATCATGAAAGTTTTTAGGAACAATATGCTAATGATGAGAACTTTAAGGATGTCTATGCAACTTTAATCTAGGGTAAACATGTAGAAGAGAAAGATTACTATGTCTAGGATAATTTATTGTACCACTTGGGAAAACTATGCATTCCTAAAGATGAACTGACACATGTAATTCGGGAAGCACATACCTCTTTGATTGTAAGACATTTTGGGGTAAGTAATACATTGGCTCAATTGCAAAAATATTGTTACTAGCCTTATATGAAAGAAATTCACTAAGCATATTAAAGGATGTGTAATGTGTGCAACTAGCAAACCAAATAATAGGAAATTGGGTTTGTACACACCATTACTTGTACAATCCCATCCATGGGAAAGTGTATCTATGGACTTTATGGGGGGTTTACCTATGTTTAGGAAGGGTCATGATTATTTTTATGTAGTAGTTGATCGGTTTAGAAAAATGTGTATCTTAATGTCTTGTAAAAAGCAAACCACTACTAAACTGACATCTCATTTGTACTTTCAATTTGTATGGGTTCATTTTGGGTTACCTACTATTGTATCAAATTGAGATTCTCGATTCTTTGGGGAATTTTGGTAATCTTTGTGGGGACTCATGGATACCAAGCTAAAGAAGAGTACAACCTGCCATCCATAGACCGACAGAAAGACAAAGGTTATCAATAGGATAGTTGTTCATTTGCTTAGAGGTTACTGTAGTAAGCATCCTAAGTTGTGGGATGAAAGTCTTCACTATGTGCAACATGCTTACAATCATGCTACACACTCTTCTATAAAGAGGTCTCCTTTTGAGATTTGCTTCAGTTACTTGCCTAAGACACCAATGGATTTCGCTTTTGGGAAGGATGATGTTGTAGATGGATGCCATAATGCAAAAAAGGCTTTAAAGTTCATCAAGAAGGTCCAAGCAATCCACTAGGTAGTAGAAGCACAGTTGGAGTAGAACCAAGCAAAATACAAGGCTTACCATGATAAGCATTGCATTGATCACCATTTCCAAGCTGGTGACATACTTTGGTTACATATCAATAAGGAAAGAATGCAAGGTGAAGGAAGGAAGCTCAAGCCTATCTGCTATGGTCCTTTTGAGATCTTAGAAAAGATTGGTACCAATGCCTTTTTCCTTAATCTTCCTCCATGTATGCAAATTTACTCAGTTATCAATGTTGAGAATTTGAAGTTGTACGAACCTCCAATGATCTTGGATGAAGACACAGACATTTAGGTTCCATCTATTGATGATCTTTCACCAAAGTACATGTTAGAATTGCCAGAAGATGTTATCCTTGATAGGAATGTTAGAAATTCATGAAGAGGACCAATTGAATATGTTTGAGTGGGATTCAAGGGGATGCATCTAAGCAAGGAAAGATGGATGGATATTGGTAAAGTGAGGGAACTATACCCTCGCCTACTTTTTGAGTAATCAAACTATCGGAGGTTCAAAAGCTCTTTAGTGGGAGGCTTGATCCAGGTGATGAGAAGGAGACTATGATCTTGAAGGCTTGATGATTATTCTTGCACATTGGAGAAGAATGTTGCCATTGTGCTTGAAGGGAAGATCTTGAACACTTGTAATTGATTTTGGAGCTAATCAGATCGGTCCCTCTATTGGAGTAGGACCTAGAGACATAGTCTAACTTGTGGATGAACTTAGTTATCAATTATGTTTTGTCTTCTATCTCTCTTCTCGCTATCTTTTAGTCATTCCTTATTATGCTTTTTTCTTTTAAGTATTTAATTTATGTTAATTTGCTAAATAATGCTCTAAATTAAATTTATGTAATTATGTTACACATTCCTCTATATTTGTCTTGATCCTAATCAGATCACATTCCCCAGCAACCATAACAAGTTTGAATAGTTGTTACAACCATTGGAAGGCATATAATAAGCCCTTTTAAAGTGGGTGATAGGCACGTACAAAGAGAGATTATGTATTTTCAACTTTCAATCAATAAAAATACCTTGTTTTAATTGCAAACAACCTACCGTCCTATGTTGTGCGGATTTGTACGAATTCACCCAAGGTTTAAAACCTATACTTTTGGATAGGTGGATGAAGTAACTTTCCAATGCTTCTATTTTGAATTCTCCATCTATTCTCTAACTCAAGATATTCACATTCTATGTAAGTAGGTCCAAATTTCTTGCCAACCTAGGATTTTTCAGCATATTTCAGCATAAAGGGAGATTCCACCATGGGAATTTAATGGCCTCTAGTGAAACCCTAGCATTGGATATGTAATTTAAGATGCAACTAATTTTAAGTTTTTAATTGCAGGGATCCTTGAGAAATTTGATGCCCTAGGCATGCATTTCCCCATGTGCATGCTAGGAAAAGGATGCAACATCTTCCACAACTCCAACCAGACTTGGCATCAAGGATTGAAATCAAGTTTGTAACTTGTATAGGGTTTTACTCACATGTTCCCATAATATGTTTGTAGGATGGAGTCCTAGAACATGTACTTCCTTTGTAAATGGAGGCCTAATTGCCCTAGTTGCCTAAGTGAGAAAGTGAACAAAAGCCCATTCATTTGTGTCATCAAAACTTGGTGCCTTAGTATGTTTTGTAAGTCCCAAAAGGATGTCTAAAACTGAATTTTTTTCCTTGGGTTATGTGGAGATATTTCCTTTAAAAATCTAATCTTCATCAAAAAGGGCTACTAGTCTTTTTGGATGGCTTAATGAAGCAATTATGTGGAAAAAAATTACATAGTTTGGTTTTGACCATTGTTTCATGTCATTAGTGACCTAATAGACTATTCCCATGTGTTGGAGTCTTCCTTGGTCATCTAAAGAAGTTTAAAGTTTTTTCCACAAAATTAGTCAATTTGTGCATTGTGAGAAACTTGTGATAAGTTGTCTTGTTCATAGGGTTCTCTAGTGATTCAAGTTTTCCTTGTTTGGGTGTAGGGTTGCCATAACCTAGTATCATCCTTATAGCACTTGTTATTGGTGCTTCCACATTTGATCATCTTTACCAAGAGATTTTTTTTGAAGGACTTCAATGAAGAGGGTCTTTGGACCAGTTGATCACACTGTAATCAATCCAACTAGGCTCCATTACATCAACTGGAAACTATTGGCTTGATATTTATAAAGATAAATTCAAATGGGTAAGGAAATGGAATAAATGTGCTTTATTTACTAGTAAGAAAAAGCTAGCAGCCCTTCCCCTACATCCTATTCAAGTTAAGAAACTATTTCTTAAATGGGGATTAGATTTTATTTGTCCCATTAACCCTCCTTCTAGTTTTGGTCACAAATGGATTTCAATAATCACTCATTATTTTACTAAGTGGAATGAAGCTATAAATCTTAAGGTTTCTAATGAGAGTTTAGTCCTAAATTTCTATGAAGATTTTGTGGCTAGGTTTGGTGTTCCAGATTCTATAATATCTAATAATGCATTGGCTATTATTGGTATAATTTTTTTAGAATGGGCTTTGAATAATAACATTTATTTGAATACCTAATATAACTACTACTTGCAAGGTAATGGTCAAGTTGAATTGAAAAAAATTAATTTGATTCAAATTATAAGGAGAACAATTGAGCAAAATCAAAGAGCTTGGCACAACAAGCTGAAGTTTTCTCTTTGAGATGAAATAATAACCCCTAAAAGGTCAAAATTTAACTCACCCTATACTCTTGTGTATGGTAGAGAAGAAAGAATAACCATTTCTATTGAGTTAGCTACTTTGAGTTTGATTAAAGAGTTAGAATTAATGGAAGAAGGACCTATGGAAGTTAGATTTGTTGAACTGATTTAGTTAGAAGAAACTAGAAAGTAAGCATTGCTGAATCTTGAAGCTCACCAAGTACAAATGAAGAGGATATTTGACAAGAAGGTATTACCTAGGACCTTCAATATGGTAGACTTGGTACTTTAATGGGATGGACCTAAGAGTAAACCTAGGAAATACACTAAGTTTGATGCATTATGGAATGGCCTGCTTGTGATTTCACCATTTAAAGCACATAATGATTTCCAACTTTCTAATATGGAAGGAGAAGAGCTCCCTATCCCAGTTAATGGGATCCACCTCAAAACTTTATATTGAGGTTACTTTCTACCCTTGTATAATATTGGTTTATTGTTTTCAATAAGTGTGAAGCATAAGTTGAATTTTTGTTGCAGCTTTTATTACAATTCAATTTTATATTTCCCTAAGTGTTGGAGCATATTTCGGTTTCAATTTGGGTTTGGTTTTAGTTGTTGTTAGTAATAAGTTTGAGACTTGTTGATGACATCTTTCAAAGCACACTTAAATGAATGTCAACCATTGGTATCATTAGGAAGAGTTGCACTCATACAAATCATTGACCCATTCTTAAATGGACTCTTTAGATTACATCAGTAAACCCTATATGGTTGGTTAGTTTCAATTTATTTTGTTGTTGTTCCCAATTTTGAGGCCTTATCTTCTTATTCCTATCTAGTGAAGCATTTCTACATCAGTGAACATGTTAATCAGATGAGAGTTAGTAAGGCATATGGAAAGTCATAATTTCCACTTTTGAGATCATTTCTAAGCTATCAAAACTCCATGCCAAATGGATAATTTAAGGCACCTAGTCACGATGCTTAGAAAATAAGAATTCATTAGAACTCGCTAGAAGTGTTACCATTTTTCATGTTCATTCATTTCGGTGCCAATTAGAGGCCTAATTACTAGGTGTATTGGTTCTCTATGATACCCTAGTTTGTGATTAATAAGTGACCTTAATTAGACTTTATTTTTCATTTTGCATGGAATGGAAAATGTACATGTATAATTAGTTGAACTAAAGAAACACACTGAAGGGAAATGAAGAGCAAGAGATATAGCTAAAACATTGTGTATATATTCACTAAACAATCAAATGTAAATGGTATAGAGTACATGAAATGATTATCAAAGAAAATGCATGGGTTCACACAAGCTATGAGCATGTCCAACCATATATTGAATATCATAAGAACAAGTACATGCATACACAAAAATAGGAGAGTGTAGCATACCATACATTTCCTGTGTAGACCTTGAATATTTTGACCCTTTGCCTTGATTCTTGCATCCTTCTAGTATCCAAATGCAACAAAACCTTCATGGTTTTCAAAATAGAAAAGGGGGTTGGGGTAGGGGGTGTTGGATCTTGAAAAGATCTATGCAATGCCTGATATCATACAATTTAATCCTATAGTCATGCATACAAATATTCATTCCTATAGTATGCAATATCTAGCTGGCCATACTCAAAACAAGTGCAAGATGATCCAAGGAACCATGCAAAAGGAGAAAGAAGTAACACATTTTTATCTAACAATGTTTGTTCTATAAGAAAGACCTTGTTATCCTAGATCCCAATACCCCTACTAAAAATATACCAAATATGGATTTGGATGAGTTGGAATATAGGAATCAAGAAGAGGACCCCTTTAGGCATATGGAGGTGGCTGGGATGGGCATTTATATCATGCATGAGCAGAAACACTTTACTCCTAACTTGGTCAAAGGAGAGATGCAAGAGTATGAAAATCAACACAGTGATTTGTTGCAGCTATTCTTTGATGGTACTAAAGGAAGGTAGGTTCTAGTGGTGGTGCAATGTTAATTTCACTTGAAGGGAAAATATATCACTTTGTAGTTCATTTTACCTTCAACTGTATAAATAATATGACATAGTATGAGACTCTTATCCATGGTATAGAATGGGCTAGGAAGAAAGGTATAAAGTGTTTGGAGATAATCAATTACACAACAAAAATAGCAATATACATGATGTACTTATGATGTATAAGCATAGAGTGTGGGACTTGATGGAATCTTTTGATGTTTTAAATCTTATTTTCGTGCCTCAAAATCAAAATAAGCATGTAGACAAGTTAGCTATGATGGGATCCAAGTTTGACATTCCCAAGGAAGTAAAATATGTGGAGGCACAACAATATTTGAAGGTGGTTGTAAGGCCTTAAATTCTAGATAGTCAGCTTAGTTGACAAGTCTTTGAAAGTGATAAACAAGTTTTAAATTTCTTAATGGAAGAAACTAATTTTTGTAAAGAAAATAAGAAGAAATTAGAACAATTGAATGGTGATAATATTTTATAGCTAAGATCTAACAAGTTACTCAAGGGTTTGGTCACCCTTGAGTCTATTTATAATGATGATTATTAAATTAGCATAAATAAGGAAAATATGATAGTTAAAGAAGAGCACTATCAACCTGTTGAGGTACTCCAAGATAATTCTCTAAAGCTTGACAAGGTATGCTCACAAGATGAACAATAAGCATTTGTTTCCTTGTGCAAAGAATTAACTTCTATTTTTGCATGGGCGTATCATGATTTGAAAGGGTTTGACCCTTAGTTAGCAAAACATACTGTAGAGTTGTTGCCTAATGCAAAACTAGTCCAACAAAAGAAAAAGCCCATCACTCCTAAGCTAAGAGCACTCATGAAGGCTAAACTAAGTAAGATGATTGAAGGTTACATTATATTTCCTATTAAGCACACTTCATGGGTATCTAAGTTCCGGTTAGAAAGAAGAATGGTGAGATAAGACTTTGTGTAGATTTTAGAGACCTTAATAGGGCCTCTCTTAAGGATCACCATGCCATCCACTCCATGGATTAGATTTTGCAAATAGTTTCAAGATCTGATTGGTTTTCTTTACTTGATAATGTTTTTGGGTATAATCAGATCCTAGTAAAGGAGGAAGGGCAACATAAGGCTACATTCACCACTAAGTGGGGTACTATTGTAATGCCCTGCCAAGGGATCCAAAAGAACCAACCTAAATTTTTACTAAGTTTTCCAAACATTTTTTTTAAGATAACACATAACAACAATTATAAAGTAGTAGAAACAATAACATACAATCATACATAAGAAAACATAATAGATTACATTCCTTAAGGATCCTAAGACATTGAGTCATATTTAAATTCAAATAATACTAAGTCCAATAATTAACACATCCACATGAAAGAATAACTACAAGTTCAATACATTTAAATAATATACATTTGTTCCAAATGTCACTTGGCATTAATTTAGAATGCACAATCATCTTCTGTACATGTCATAGGGTATGAAAGGCTAAAATAATATACATTTATAAAATAGATTACCATCCCTTTCAGATCCATGAAACAAAATACATTACAATAAGTAAAATCATCCATCATATAGATATAACCATCCATCATACTACACAAAGATAGAATGAAAGTTAATGCAACACAAGAAACTCCAGTCATGACATCAAGTGACAGATCTCAATGGTAAAAGTAAAAAGCACTACCACCTAACCTCATGGTAACCCAAAAAGGTCCATTCCCATCGTGCCAAGGAGATAGTCTCAAGTCCCACCTAGGATATATCTCCCAAAAATCAAAAGTAATATCTAGGTCAAGGAAAACCCTAAAAGTAATCTAACTCAAAGTTTCCATGATAAATCTACATCTAAACCCAGAGGCAAACAAAGACACGTATGGAATCTATACTGCTAGTGGGTAAGTTTCATCGCACGAACCAACTCTAGGGTTACTCGACTAGTCTTTTAATACTCCACCCCACTAATAATTCTATGCGGCAATAGTATCCTTTCATACTGACAAGATATACTAATGATGCATGGTCACAACCAAAAATCCTCTCTACAACCATCCTAGTCTATACTAGCACTCGAGATATGAGTGAGGAAACACAAAGACTCTTATTAGGTTCATTTTACTCTCATTTAGTATAATGTTTTCACTTATTAACTACTTATAATGGGTTACCTATTAGCCTCTTTAGGGCCTCGACCTCCATTACAAGTCTCTTCCCAACTTAACATATAAATTACCTACCCTAGGCTCATAAAAATACAAATCAAAGAATCACAGTTCTCACCTCGGCCCTATACAAGTGACTGGAAAACATCAAAAGACAATTCACAATAACACCTTAGTCCTTTTTCAAGAAACTGGAAAGCATCCAAAAATAACTGATTGAAGACTCAAAGGTTAAGTTAAAAAGGTCACACCATTCACCTCGGTTTCACACAAGAACACAATAACGAACAATAAATCTAAACTCATCATAGAGCATACCAAACACATTACCATGGTTAAGTATAAAAGATAGAGATCAAATCATCATCATGACATCACAAACATAGAACTCGCAAGCCTCTAGCAAGCATCCTAGAACTGGTCAATGCTCTAGTCAACCCAAACCCCAAAACATAAGACAACATACAGTTAACAATGTAGTTTCATAGTTTTGTTTGATTTTGAAGACATAGTCTAAGTTAATAGTAAGGTTTAAGTTTTCATTTCAATGTAAGTTTTCAAGTAGATAAGATTTACATTTTTACCCTTACAAATTTAACTCATTTCTTATTTTAGAATGAACTGCACAATTACCCTTAACTTATGAAATTACAAGGATTATAATTAAATTTCTTAAAATAATTTAAAGATAATAATTTATTAAATTATTAAAATAATAATTGATTATTATTTAATAAAATAATTACAATTCTATTAAAAATAAAAATCATTAATAATAATAAAATAAATAATTTAAACTTTATTAGATAATATTTATCATTAATTAAAACTTAATTACACTAAAATTAATTAATAATTATTAAAAAAATAAAACTATATTAATAACTTATTAATTATTAATAAATTAATAAATAAAAAAATTTATTAATAAATAATAATTAAATTTAATAAAAATTATAATTAGTAAAATAATTAAAAAATCATATATGAAAAAAAATGTTTTAGGCCTGCTAGCCAACTACATAGTCGACAGCTGCCACAGGCAGTACTACTACTGCGGTAGTAGAGTACTGCCCATGATGATACTCTTGCTACCACAATAGTAGTAACTATTGTGCATAGCCATTAAGGTGGCCAATAGTTCTACTGCCATGTAGAACAATCATGGGGAGGGGTGGGGTTTTGGTGGCCTCGCCCTGATTCTCATAATATTATATTTTTTTATAAATTTAAAACTCCCCCAATAATAATATGATTTTTAATTTTTAATTTTTTTTTAAAAAAATATCTTTTTAAAAACAAGACCCCCAAAATAAATGTTTATATATATAGATATTATTTAATAAAAAATGTGAATTTAATTTGATAGGGAAACCCAGATAAACTAATTGAATTTTTGTTCTAAATTGTGATCTCATTTCAAAACTATTCCCGATTAAAATAATCAACTATTCAATTTATAGAATGAAAGTTTCCTAATCTTTCAATCCTCATATACAAATAGAAGTTCAATATGAATACCAGTAAATTCACAATGAAAGATTGAAAGGTTCGTCACAAATGAAATTTGAAAAACAAATTAACAAACACGATGTAGACAACAATATAAAATAACATAATTCATTATGTGAATAAAGCACAAGACTCTATCTAAATCTAATGCTAATATGCAACCACCCAAAGATTGTGAGAGAATTCTCTTTTTCTCTCAAAAACCTTCTCTTTGAAAATCCCTTCTCCAAAAATCCCGATCCCTGTGAAATGAACTCTCAATCTCTGATATGGAGTTTTCCCCTAAATTTGGGGCACTAATTATGTGATCACACGAGGGAACTCGTTGATCACAATCTTTTAACTCTTCATTTACTTTTTTGAATATTCATGCACACTTTTTGCAATTTAAAATATCTTTAATAAATTAATTTCTCTTTCTTTCTTTAATTAATTTTCAAACCATATTTTTTTTGATAAAATATTTGTTAACTTAAGTAATAATAATATTTAGCATTTATTTAAAAATGATCTCCTAAATATCTTATTATTAAATTAAATAAATATTATTCTGCTCTAAAATTAGAACTATCAATTTCTCTTTAAATTTAATTCTCTTTATTTAATTAATTTCCTAATTAATTAAATATAATTAAATATTGAAATTGCCTTAATTATTTTCCATTGAATTAAATAATTAATTAATATTTAAATTTGAATTAGTTAATTGAAAAATCACCAAAGACCTACAAGATGAAATATGAAATCCATCATAAAATACCACATACAAGATCAAACTCCAGGGTTATAATCACGAATTTATGTCATATGAAAAATTCAAAAGGGTTATCATCTCAGATACTTGTCCTAATTTTCTAGGACAAATGGTTTAAGGTTAGGATTTGGACTCAAGAATTTATCTTCTCTCTCTTAGCATTGAGATATTGATAGGGTACACTCATTCTAGCAATTTAGAGAAGTTGATACCCGGTGCCTACAATTTGCATAAAATCTATGCATGTACAAACACATATATTATAAACTAAACAAGCTATGGTAGGAAGTGGTGCATCATGTAGATCTCAATTAGCAAGTGACTACGACTCCCTTCCTTAACCACACCAGAAATGCCATACATAAATAAAATATACATGCACACCATACACATGCAGTATGGGGTATGTATCCATAGAAAACACGTATAAATAATCCATCTAACTAACAACATTAAGTAACTAAAATCATTGTAAATCATCATCATCAAAATATAATCATGCACACATGAAGTAACTAGTACCAAAGTAGTCTCATCATATAATCAATTGAGTATGAAAAAAATATCAATATTCTGGGAAACACTATCACTAATCATCAAGCATAAACATAAACTAGCCTAAAAGAGTTCGGCAATAAAATCAAAAAAAGTTAACTAGGGGTAGGCACTATATATATGGCATACATAAAAGTGTATTTTGGGTTGTCCAATGTTGGTGTAACTTTCCAAAAGGTAATGGAGATGAACTTTCATGGTTTGATAAACAAGTTTGTACTTGTTTATTTGGATGTCATTACTATTTTTCCTTAGGATACTAATTAACATCTTGTGCATTTGAGGTATATTTTTGAGAGATGCAAGGAGTAAGAAGTATCATTGAATCCTACAAAGTGTATATTTGGTTCCCATGAGGGAAAATTACTTGTGTATGTTATTTCCAAGTATGGCACTACTGACCCTGAAAGGTTGGAAGCTATCCTATCCTTACCCCTACCAAAACACAAGAAAGCACTACAAAGTTTCTTAGGCATGATTAACTTTTTTAGAAGGTTCATTCCTAATGATGTAGCATTACTAAGGTCTATGACTTAGATGGTTTAGAGGAATTAAACATTCGTATGGACTAAGGAAGCTAAATATTATTTTGAAGAGGTAAAATAAGCTATTGCTACAACTACTAATCTTATCAATCCAATTTTTTCAATAGTTTTTATCTTGCATGCCTTTGAAAGCACTTATTTTGTTTCTATAGTGTTGGTTCATAAGAATGATGATAATCAAGAGAAACACATATACATCTATAACCAAGGTTTGGATGGGTTTGAACAAAGGTATACATTTGTTGAAAAATATATTTTGGTTGTTATTAGAAGTTTGAAAAAATTCAAACATTTGGTTTCACATAATATTATTCATCTTATAGTTCTAGATCCTAGTATTAAAGAATTTCTATTGAACAAGGATCTTAACCATAAGAGGGTTGGATTGATTGCAAAAGTTGTGATGTTTAGATTAAGATTAGTAAGATAATTAGAGGAAAAGACTTATGTGAACAACTAACTGGGAAACCTATTGATGGTGAACCATAAGATATGAATGTCGTCGTAATTAATTGTGACACATGACATAATGCAGAGGCAAAAAATACCTCTAGTTGGGTAGTAGAAATGAAGCATTATCTGTTGATTGGTCAATGTCCCTAAGGTTTGAACAATGCAAAAAGGACATATTACCGATTGCAAGCCATTATATTTATAGTTATTGATAATGTTTTGTACATAAAGGATTATCATGGAGTGTTATTGAGATGTGTAGAACTAGACCAGATTAACAAGATTTTGGAGGAATTTCGTAATGGAGTAGTTGGTGGATACTTTTCTCCTAGGACTGCAACTCTTAAGATCATGAGAGATGGACACTATTGATATGATCTCTACAAATATGCATTCAAATGGGTAAGGAAATGCAAGAAATATGCTCTATTTACTGGTAAGAAAAAGCTAGCAACCTTTACCCTACATCCTATTCAAGTTGAGAATGCATTTCTTAAATGGGGATTAGTTTTTATTGGTCTTATTAACCCTCCTAGTTCTAGTCACAATTAGATTTTAATAGCCACTGATTATTTTACTAAGTGGATTGAAGTTGTAGCTCTTAACAATTCTAATGAAACTTCAGTCCTAAATTTCTATCAAGATATTGTGGCTAGGTTTGGTGTTCCATATTCTATCATCTCTGATAATGCATTGGATTTTGCTGGTATGAAAATTTTAGAATGGACTTTGAATAATAACATTTATTTGAATACCTCATCTAACTATTAGCCATAGGGTAATGGTCAAGCCAAATTGACAAACACAAATTTGATTTAGATTATAAGGAGAAAATTTGAGGAAAACTAGAGAGCTTGGCACAGTAAGTTGAAGTCTTCTCTTTGGGCTGACATAATGACCCCTAAGAGATCAATAGGTAACTAATCACCCTATTTTCTTATACATGGTAGAGAAGAAAGACTACCCATTTCCATTGAGTTACCTACTTTGAGTTTGATTATAGAGTTAGAATTAATGGAAGAAGGACCTATGAAAGTTAGACTTGTTGAATTGATTGGGTTAGGCCAAACCATAAAGCAAGCATTGAAGAATATACAAGGTCACTAAGCAAAAATAAAGAGGAAATTTGACAAGAAGGAAACACCTAGGACCTTCAATGTGGGAGACTTGGTACTTAGTGGGATGAACTTAAGAGTAACCCTAGGAATCACACTAAGTTTGATGCATTGTGGAGTGGCCCATTTGTGATTTCAACATGTAAAGTAAAAAATGATTTCTAGCTTTGTAATGTGGCCAAAGGAGAAAAGCTCCCTATCCTAGTTAATGGGATCCACCTTAGACATTGATATTGAGGTTACATTTTGTCCTTTTACAGTATTAGTTAGTTGTTGTTTTCAATAAGTGTGAAGCAAAAGTTAAGTTTTCAATTGCAAATTTAAGTTCAGTTTATTTTTCTATTTTCCCTAAGTGCTAGAGCACATTTCAATTTCAATTTGGGTTTTGTTTTAGTTATTGTTTGTAGTTTTTTTTAATAATAAGTTTGGGACTTATTGATGACATGTTTCAAAGCACACCCAAATGAATGCCAATCATTGGTATTAGTAGGAAGAATCCCTCACATAAATCATTGGAGCATATATAAATGGTAAATCCTCGATGGTTAGCTAGTTTCAGATTGTTTTTTTGTTGTTTTTGTTGTTATCACTTTTGAGGCCTTGTCTTCTTAGTCTTATTCAATGAAGCATTTATGCATAAGTAAACATGTCAATCAGATGAGAGTCAACAAGGCATATAAAATGCCATAGTTTCCACTTTTGAGATAATTTCTAAGCTATCAAGACTCCACACCCAATAGATAATTTGAGGCACCTGGTCATGATGCTTAGCAAGAAAGCATTCATTAGAAGTTGCCAGAAATGTTACCATTTTTCATATTCATTCATTCTACTGCCAGTTAGAGCCTAATTACAAAGTTTATTGGTTCTCTATGATACCATAGTCTATGATTATTATGTGATCTTGATTAGAATTTGTTTTTCATTTTACATGGAATGGAAAAAGTACATGTATAATCAACTGAAGTAAAGAAACATGCTAAAGGGAGATGAAGAGAAAGAGATATATCTAAAAAATTATGTATATACTCACCAAGATATCAAATGTACATGCTGTAGAGTGCATGAAATGATTATCAAATAAAATGCATGGGCTCAAAAAGACCATGAGCATAGCAAACCATATATTGAATGTCATAAGAACAAGTACAAGCATACATAAAAATAGGATAAGTGTAGGCCAGTACCAAACTTTTCTTGTGTACACCTTGAAGAATTTGACCCTTTTTCTTGATTCCTACACCCCTCTGTGTCCAAATGCAACATAACCTGCATGAGTTTTAGAAGAGAAGAAGGGGTGGGGTAGTCATGTACACATTATTCATTCCTACAATATGCAATATCTAGCTAGCCATACTTAAGAAAAGCACAAGATGATCCAAGGAACCATGTAAAACGAGAAAGAATTACCATGTTTATATCTAAAAATGTTTGTTCCATGTGTAGGTATTAGATGCTGGTTATTGCTTTCTAATACAATAAATGCCCTCAACTAGAATATTCAGCACCAAGGGAGGATAGCTCTCTTGAGCTCCCTTTTGTGTTGGGATATTTTGGGTAAGAACACTTATAGGAAAGAACTAGGCCCCTCATAGTACTACACATCAGTGCTATGAGGTAGGATGGAAGATCCCTCACTAGGAGTTACCAACATGACTCTAGCACTAAGGATCTTTTACTGTTGCAACTAAAAGACAATCACATTGGAGGCAGAGAAGCAAGCCTAGGGGATCACTATTATATAAAGTAATGTCTCATCATGCTTTCACAAGTACACATTCTCAAAGGAGCTACAAGAGATTTCATGGTGATAGGAGCTTCGTAGGTTGGAAACTGCATAAGTGCAGAGTACTACAGGAAGTAGAATGAATCATACAACAACAGATAGTTAGTGCAACAAGATATTTGGCATCATAAATATATTGCTATAGGAGGAAAATAATGCAAAGATAAATCTGATTACAAATGCATTCCATATTTTCTTTGTATTTCATCAATACCTCATAAAGAGGAATAATTCTTTCAACTTGTTGATAAGATAATCAAAAGGAATAATGCTCATTGTCTTTCATACATGCATACACATACACAAGTTACAGAAAGAGAAATACATGCATGCATACCTAAAAGATAATACATATTGATGATGTTTCTACCTCATGAGCATAATAGCATACTGGTAAATCAAGTAGAATGTTGAAAGTATAGGAAATGAATACAGATGCAACTAGTACCATGAAACCAATACATTAGAAGTATGCATCCTACATGTTCTAGCATGCAATTACGGTAATATATAAGATAACAAGAAAGAAGTATGCATATATTGAAATAAACTTAGATTAAGAAGATTTGATATGCTACACCATAAATGATAGAATGAGCAATGCCCTTGGTGATGAAGGCATGGCCTTTTCATTTCAATGTGACAAAAATTCAAGAAATGACAATAAGATAATATGTAACCCATAAACATTCGTTTTAATAGAAAAATATTTTAGATTAATAGATGCAACTTCAACATGAAGGTACATGGTACATGGTCCTTGCATACAAAAGAGTTTGCATATATACATTAAAGATGAGACATCAAGATGAAAGTACAAAAATAAATATTTAACCACAACCCACATTGACATTAAGATAGAAACACCATATTAAAGATGATGTCCTACCCATATTATGTAGTCATGGGCTCTAGCATGCAAACCCTCATTCACTATATAAAGGGAGATGACATGAAATAAAAAAATTAACATTTCTTGAAGCATGCAACATAAATAAATATGTATGTAGTCATAGCCTTAACAAAAGCCATTCATACAAAAAAAATGAAGAAATGCATAAAAACTAAGTTGCAGGCCACAACTATTAAAAAATGTAGAGCAACACGAGTAAAAATGAAGGCAAAAACCAGAATGAATCGTGCAACCCACTATCTTCATTATTATCAGATTCAAGCATATATATAAACAACGTAAAACATTCATATAAATGAAAGCAATAAACAACCCCAATGTAGATTGAGCCATAAGAGAAATAAAACATGAAGCACTTGTATTCCTTGAAATGTAGATCAATCAAAAGGGGACAAAGAAAATCAAATGCCTACCTTATACATTCAAAGTTTTAGCTGTTTCCAAAAATAATGCCACAAAAAGTAGATCCAACTCATTGCAACCATGACAACTTTCCCTCTTCATTCCAGTTTGAGTGCGAGTACAAACTAGGGCATCTATTGAAATGTTTTGTTTTCATCAAGTCTTGCCTTGGATTGGATCATTCTTATGACTTTAGGCATTTCATAAATTAATATTTTTATTTAAATAATTTTTAAAAAAAGTTTATAGAAAGGCATTTGCTGCATTTTATTGGAAGAAGGATATTCAAAATGCCTAATTTAAGGGGGAAAGTATTGTAAATATTATTGTAAAGGGGGAATATTTTATTTCCAAATTCCTAGGAGTGAGAATTTATTATAAAGGCATTATTTTTGGGGAAAATAAAATGTTAAGTGTACAAGGGGGTTTAATTATGCATTTGATATTAAACATATACATTTAAATGGATGATGTCATTATAGATTATTCAATTCAAGTATAGTTTTAGAAATAAAAATATGCTAGAAGTGATATGGTTTAGTTATGTCAAATTCATGGGTAGGAGGATTTTTTAAAAAAGGGCACGTTACATACACCTACCACCAATAGATTTTTGGAGAGATGTCAGTTTTTAGGTTCAGTATGATTTGTGAGGGTGATAGATTTCAATTCTCAACTGATTTGATGGAAACCATAGATTGGTTTCAATTTGGGGATGGTGCATATTGTGGGTTTTTAAACCTATTTATACCCCATTTCTTGACATTTTTTAGTTAGTTCTTGCATCCTATCTCATTGCACAAGGATTTGTTCTTTCTCCTTACAAAGATAGTATTGTTTATAGCTAATGTCCTATACTATGATGTAGATTCTGAGCCTTTTTTCCTCCTGAAAGTAATATTCTAGTGATATTCTTTGGCCCTATTGTTAGTTTGCCATTTTATTTTGAGTATTTTCATCTTCAAGTTATTATAGTTTAATTAATTCTTGGCTTAAGTTAAATGTTTGAGAGGCATTTGAGAAATAGTTTTATGAGAAGAGTAAATGTAATTTGTGTGTAATCTAGTTTGAAAGTTTTGAACAAGTTTTATTCTTTTGAACCCTACATCTTGTTATCTTTCATGTACTTAAGATTAATAAGATTTTCTCATGATAAAAATATTTTAATAATTTCAAGGTGTGGGTTGATATTTTAAAGTTGCATCATCGTCATAGTGTTAGTGAATCACCTTCATTTCTAGTTTAGTGTATGTTATTTGTTCCCTCTCCCCTTTTCCTAGTACCAAGTTCAAGTCAAGTGTTACTAGGTGATTCAAGGGAAGTTGACCCTTTATATTGGAGGTTGATCCTCTTTATGACATAACCCACAAGCTAAGGATCATCCCATGTTTCACTAGATTTCTAAATGTTAAACTTTAGCATAGGGTTGCAATCTACGTGACAATACTACATGTCTAAGACACAAGGGACATTACATCTAATCCACCAAATTAAGCTCAAATAAAGAAAATAATAATTAAACTAATGGAATTTCAATGCACACTGTCATCTATGAAACACATGTCATAGAAGCACATATTTCTGATGCAAATGCACTAGTGGCCAAAGAACCAATCAACATACTAAACAAAATTGAAGATATCTCAGAAGATATAAGGAATGAGATGATTGCACTCACTAAAACCTTCAGAAGCTTACAAATATCTAAGGGGATACGTGGAAAAATATATAAGGGGATATAAATTCTTATTATTCCACTACTCAAGTAGGTACAATCCAATACCAATTTTCCATATGTGGAAGATGAATCTGGGTAGGCTCTTTGTTCCAAAGGTTTTTGTAAACATTGTACTATTAGAAGTGTTGGCTAGAAACTATTATTCCTAGAAGAGGGTTATATTGGACTCACAAAATAAAACCTCTATGTATATATATATGATTTTCTTCTATCATTTGAGGAATTGGTGGAATAATATACTAGGTTGGATACAACCTATAGGGATTGGAAATTGGCCATTCACAGAGAAAATGAAGAGGGGAAGTCTAGTTCTTTAATAGATGATGATTGTCATCGAAATAAAAATTATTCCAACAAAAACACAAACCTAAGTCACATTTTATAAAGAAAAAGGATTGTAGAATGTAAACAATTTAACTTTAATGACATAAAAAATAGTATTTTTCTTTAGAATTTGAAGATGATGTAAAATGATAAAATGTGTGAAATTGGATGAATTGCATTCCTATAATTTTAAATTCTTTTTGAATTATATATATATATATATATATATATATATATATATATATATATATATATATATATATATATATATATATATATATATATATTTGTAATTTTGAAGTCCCTTTTTTAACTGTGAAAATATACTGTGTAGCTCATGTCAAACAAGTCCATGCAAATCATCTTTTTCTTCTTCTCTAATTTAAAAATATGTTATAGATGACATGCATAGCTATGGGAAAATAGATAAATATTGGTTTTTGATTTATATTTTTTTTGTTATAAGTACTCAAGGTTGACCTTATTAGAAACCAACTATTTTTTCCTCCTATCAAAATTTCCCTATCAAATCTACACCTTTTCAATTCTTTTAAATATATTCTTGAAGAGAACTCTCTCCTCTAGGGCTAAATATAAAATTTAATTTTTTTATGTGATTTGCTAATTTTTTCCTTTTTTGAGGGAGAATCTTCTCAAATGTTAAAAGACCTACCTGTAATATTTTGAAAGTGTAACATATTATAACTAATCAAAACACTATGACATTTATATAATAATGATATTGACTCAAAGATATATAAAATGGTATTGTTGGTTTTTGAAAAAAGTCGAGTTTTGATAGAGAAATGAGATTTGACCAAAACAAGTTTAGAGGTCCTAAAAGATGACACATATTTTACTTTTACCCAATACACATACTTTTCCTATGGACACGTTGGAGATGTTGAGGTCCCTCATGTCATGACAATGGGTCTAATGGTGTTGGTAATATATTTCAAAATGTTTGAACCAGGCCATTTGATTACGCTCAATATGATGCTTAAAAAATGCATGAATGATTTATTTCTCTTCAAAAGGATGGTGATTAGATAAGATTCAAGTACTACTGAATATTGATGCATATGGTATTATTTCATGGGTACAAAAGGGGCATGTGAATAGAGAATATGATATTAGCAAAAATGGACAAAGAAGGGAAGGATAAATTGATATAGTTACATAAATCCATTTGGGATTCCAGGCACATCAATTCAAGCCATGTTAGATTTAAGAATTGGGTTGTAAATAATATTTATCATATGTATGGCCATCCCTATCACCATTCAATATCCATGGCGATAAAGAAGTTCCTAAGGCCTAAGAACTTCAATGACAGAAAAATAGTTTAGCTAACTAGGGTGACTAGTATGTACATCATGACTTTACTTGCATTAGAGCCTATGGTGTTTAAGGAAAAACATACACATTGCCTAATATGACTCTTGATAGGATTTCCTATCTTGAAATTGCAAGACAATTTCCAGGAGTCTCTTAACCTCTTTTTCAATTTTGGTAAACTGTACCACAAAACTTTCTTATGGATAACCTTAAGTTTTGGAGATTTACTATTGTTTTCAAAATAGTATATGAAGTTGTACTATTTTTTTTTTTGGATTAGTTCAATTTGAATGATTAGTATCCTTGAAAGGGATACAATCTTTAGGGATACATTCGCTCATGTAGAAAGAGAAAGATCCTAGGTGATTACCCTCATATTCCTAAGCAAGAAAATGATATATTACCCATGAAATAATTTCAAGTTGATAGAGATGATAGGTTGGAAGGACATACCACATTTATTTTTGATGACATGTTCATTAAGTCAAAAGAATTCACTTATCTTTCTTGTTTATTCTAAAGGTCCAAAATTTAGGGAGTCCTTTTTGTACATCACTCATGACAATGAATGACAATTGATGAAAATGAAAGGAAACTTTTAGAGTAGGAAATGTAGAACAAAACTCCCTAGAGGGGAAATAAAATGAAAATGGAATTAGGAGTAATATTGTTTCTAGGCTGGGATATAAGTGCTTCCCTAATATTTGATAGTTTCTTGCACATTTAGATAACAAATACTTTAAATAAGATATTAAAGGTATTAGTAAGATCTACATAGGATTAAGGTTTGACCTGGAGATAAGAATGCCTTGTTTCTACTAGAACTATACCCACTATAGAAAAGGCCTAATATCATTGATTTTATCAAGGCATTTGGGCATATAATGAAGTTAAAGTTAGGAAAATTGATGCCATTATTTATGAAGACATGAGTATTAATATGGATAAGCTCAATAAAGCCTAGGTGTTAGTGTTGGTTAGAGAAAAAGAAAACTACAAGAAAAAATATGGAATTGGATTGATGATAGGTAGTTCCTCAAGGTTTAGAATCACTATATTAGAGGACACATAATTGAAAACTAAATATGAATATTTATGAACAGAGTATTCAAAAATAAGTGAGAACATGAGAAATAACAAGTTGGATATCATTTCCACTATATTACAAAACATACATGATAAAATGAGAAGTGATGTCCATAATTTTTGGATTGTTTCTAAGGAAAACATGAAAAATATGATCATTCACAATAGGATAAAGAACATAATGTAAACCAAACTTCATAGTATGAAGAGAAATGGATTAGATACCTAATCTCTTTCAACAATGAATAATGCCATTATAAAGCATACCAACTATTCTAAGAGTTTGAAGTCAAAATATGTGAAAATTAGGATGACAGTCAATAAGGAACTCCCCAAATTGGTAGAAAAAGGTGGTCATGTGAAAGATACAGATCTATGGATTAATGAATACAATTCGATTCTAGTAACTAAATTAAATACTACTCAAGGTTATGGATCAATTAATTTGGATGGAGCTAGCACACAAATAGAACACATAATTGATTTGGATTATGTAGTTCATGATGCAGATACCTATGTGTCTAAGGGATACAAGAAACACATTAGTAAAAATCTTTGCTAGGAGATGACTAGTTCCAATTTTTAAAATATAATATTAATCGATTAGTTATTTAGTTTTATTTTTAGTTATCAAAAAATTGAAGTTGTAATTAATAATAAAGGGACATGCCCTTTCACTTTTGTAAGATCTTCTTCTATATAAAAAAGACCATTTTGTAATGAAAAATTCATCATTATGACTTTATTTTGAAATTTGTTTTGATATAATGGGTTGTATGTAGATATTCCTTCATTATTAATATATATTAGAACTTCTCTTTTCTCAAAAACATGGATTTATCCTTTCAAATAAATCAATTCTTTGTGATTTCTATTTTTGAGAAAGTAGAAACTATTTGAGTCTCGTATGGGATATTGTTTTGATTATATTGGCATTTGAATAATAGAATTAGTAGAGTTGTCATATTGATTTAATCTTATTCATATTTTCCCAATAAAATTTAAATTCAGTAAGACTAATTGCAACATAAGACAACAAAATAAAGGCATAGAGGTTACTATATGTGATAGATCCATTCAAGTGGTGGATTTAAACTATTATCTCATAAAGTTAAACACATGGTTAAGGATAAACTTAGAAGTGATGTCTAGAATGCTTGGATTGTTTCCAAGGAAGAAATGACAAACATGATAATTCACAATTGGACAAGGAACATAATAGAAACAAACCTTCATGATATGAAGAGAAATAGATCATATACCCGATCTCTTTCAATAATGAATAATTCCATTATAAAGCATGCAAACTATTCTAAGAGTTTGAAGTTAGAATATGTGAAATTTAGCATGAAACTCAATAAGGGACTCCCCAAATTGGTAGAAAAAGGTGGTGATATAAAAGATATTACTACTACATTTGGACCCAAATTGCAATGGTAGACCATTGCAATTGCAATGTCTACCCATCACCCAAGTGAAAGAACCACAAATTGGCTCTTGTCGGACAACCACCAAACTTTTACTGTCTAGAAAGGGTATTTGTCATAATAGCAATAGATGACATTGTCATAACTTGGAAGAAGGAAGGGATAAGAGTTCAAGTTCAAAATGTCACAATTGTGATAGTATGCTATCGTAATGACAATGTCTTAAGCTTCTAGTATGTCGTCACAATTGTGACGACTATGCGACAACTATGCTATGAAAATGAAATTCATTCATCGAGACTAGCCATTACAACTATGATATTTGTTACAATAGCTATGCTATGCAAGTTATGGCTAGCTATCAGAATAGGCTATTGCAACTATGATAATTAGGAAAATTATTTAAAAAAATATTTCTTTTAATGCCTAGGCTACTTCTACTATTAGAGAGGCTTCAAGCTCTAGTCACCATATGTAAAGAGAAGTAAAATAGGTGAAGAGATTTGAGAATGACATGGACCTATGTCTTAGAGGTCTCTTTCTAGAAGGGGCTAGGTGACATGGATAAATTTGACATTGGAAGGACACCTTTAATGAAAATAAATATGGTTACAAAAGTGGGTGGATGTGGTTTAAGTGAGTTAGTTATAGTTAATAAGTAGCCTTCCAATTAATTTGGACTATAGTCTAGTTTGGAAGTAGATTGTCCATGTGAAGTTGCAAATAACAGAGTTGGAAAAGGTTTGTAAGACATTCGAGGGATGCAAGTCATGATGGAGTCTTACCACATCTTTTCCTCAATAAGAAATGTTTTTGATTCAACTAGTCATGCCAATCCTTTTCCAAGCACAAGACTAGGGTCCCTACATGAATACAAATATCACAGGGATTCAAAATGGGGAAGACTTACACAAAAGCAAGAAAGCCTATAGAGTGCCAAGAAATGGATAACCTTGTGAATAGGGACAAGGAAGCTACAAATTTTTACAATGCTCTTCACTCATTCACTCCAGTAAATCAAATGTTGAAGTGTAGAAATTACAAACCATTAGATGTGTGGTGGGCTTATCTTTTCTCAAACTCTAGTGATCACTCAAACAACTCCATCAAATGTTGGGGAAGGGATATCCATCAGTGATTGATTATTCAGATTCATTAACCTTTGTAGGTGGAATATTATTTGATAGAACTATCACAAATTCCTCGGACACAGACTCCAACTTGTTTGCATAGAAAGTTCAAGAGCATATTTGATGTTTTCCTTTTGAGGAGGAGAATATGGATTATCACAATGAAATGAATACAACTCAAAAATGATTTAGCTCATTGACTAAGAAAAATGTTCTCAGTACCAAGAATATTCTAACAGACTCAACAAAACGTAATTCACCCATAGCTACTATTGAAATCTAATTGAAAAGGTCATTATTAAAGAAGGGAGATTGTTGATAAATAATGTTTTCAATCATTGTTTTGTCACTGATGTCAAACCTACTATTTTTTGGAATGACAATTGCTTATAAGATCCAAGTACTATCACTTAGGTGATTGATGAAGATGATTTTATCAATAAGATGTAACAAAAGCACCTAAGGGAAAGGTTGAGTTATGATTTTGCAATGAAGTACAAGGATCAGTTAAGACAATGGTAAAATGATGTATTGATAATACACTTGAAGATACAGAGGTTGGATGTACTTAGAAACTCTAGAAGATTAAGTTGTAACAAGACTATTTGCAAAGTTTGACTAAATTCATTAGTGGGTGCCAAGTAAGTTAGTTCATGCCGAGAAGATTATCAATAAGTGCTGAGAAAATGCAAAATCTAGTGTGTGTCAAGTGAAATAGAAGGTGTCAAGCACGTTTAGGTGCCGAGCTAAAAAAAAATGTAATAAGTGCCAAGCATCAGTAAAACTTAGTTGATGTCGAGTGAATCCATAGTAGGTGCAATGGAGGCATTAATAAGAATCCTTTTACCAACCTCACACTAAGTTAATCTTTCTGCTATAGAGAACCTTTAAAGATAGTTTATTTGGTTAATGACCGTTCTAACTTCTCACAAAAAATGGATCAAACCATTCCCCATTTAAAGAATTCTGTAATATGTGTAGAAATCTATCTAATCAAAATAACAAATTGATACTATGATCTTTGAATTTTAAAATAATAGACAATTCTAAAAACACCATTGAGTAAAAAGATGTATGAAAATGGTGTTACAATACAGTGAAAATACATAAGAGTATCATGTAACAAACTACCACATTAGTGTGACTACTAAAAAATGTTTTGCAAAGATTGAGATGGAAAAAATAATGAATATAGGATTACATCCACAATCAACTAAGTATCCTTCAATTAGACCAAAAAAATGAGCACATATAAAGTGGGAGAATGCCTTACTTGAAGCAAATATTACTTCAGGTTTGCATGAAACCACATTAACTTGCAGAAAATAACATGAAGATAGATAACTTGAGGATAAAATATAAAAGAATTAAAACCCAATGGATCTACATAAAGCCATTATTTTTTAAATGCACATCTACTTTAAAAAAAACCTACCAAAACTAAGGTGATAATACACACAGGACAAGGCTAGATCATGACTAAATTTAGATGAAGGGCTACATATCTATTTAATTGCTATATAAAAACTACTCTAGGAATGGCTCACATAAAACATAGGGACCAATTTAACCATTTTACCATCTCTTCCAAGTCATTTTTTCCTTGCCTGCTATGATTTAGATATATAAAAGGTTACCCAGTAAAATAGTCTAGTCTAGAGATGCAATGCATTATTTTTTATTAAATATGTTTACTCACATACAATCAACCATCTACTTCATATTCTATTTGAACTTCCTCTCTAGCTATTAAGTTTAGCTGCAAGTGCAACATCAACCAACAAAGAGTTAAAAAAATGCTTGATCACATGTATCCATTTCAAAATCTAGGAACCCATAACACTACCAAATATTTAAAGACAAATAAAGATACTCACGCGGGAGTCTAGCTAGTGATCTTGTGATGATGAAATTGTTGAAAGGTTACTTTGTTTGGTTTGTCCAGGTATAAAATTATCCTCTTGGTCAATGGAAAAAGTACACCTATTTCAATCTAAAATATGAAGAAAACAATGTTCTTAAATGATATGTGTGACAAAATATTCATATTCATGTAGATACGTGTGACAAAATATAACAAAAAAAGGTTCCAGATATGCAAAAGTGACATCATTTTCCCATCTTCTGGTGCATGTCATTTTTTGGTCGCATCCAAAATAAGATTCTACCACTCTAAATTGAGAATGCATGTGCAACTAAGTTCTTCATGGACAATAGGTGTAGCTGGAAAAATGCAACATATTTACATATATTTAATAGGTCTATTAAGTTTTTAAAATTATAGACCATCATGAACATTAGAACTCTAGCTACTATGGCCAAGAGAATGTCCTCAACAAGCTAACACATAGAAATTCTTGATATTCTTGCATGTTGAGGTGTTTACCTTTGCCTATAAAAATGCACCATGTTTGAATTTATTTAATAGGTCTATTAAGTTTTTAAAATTATAGACCATCATGAACATTAGAACTCTAGCTGCTATGGCCAAGAGAATGTCGTCAACAAGCCAACACATAGAAAGTCTTGATTTTCTTGCATGGTGAGGTGTTTACCTTTGCCTATAAGAGTAAAGTTACAATGTTTGTGATGGTTTATAACTTAAAACACTTAATTAAAGACTTCTAACAAAAATGCAAACTTGTTGCATTTTTTAGCTCCACCTAATGTCGTATGCATATGAATTGAGATTGCATATTGAACTATGGCCTCCTTATGCATTGCTTGAAACCAAGAGATTCACATAGTTAGCTATCATGCAATCATAGGTTAATGTTGAGCTTCAGTTGGTTTTGAGAATAGTTTAATATTCTCTACTAATTAGTACCAACTCGTGAAGGTGGAATCTCATCCCCAGCCCCCAAAAAATAAATAAATCTAAATTCCCTGTTAACATATAAATTGTTTAAGAAAGGATCAATCTTTAAAGTACCTAGATGTTGGGATACTCTTAGGGTAAGTCCATCTTCATTTCTCATGAGCAATTCATGACAATTATTTAGTGTTCCCATACATCTAACATGGGTACATCTAGGAATGTACTCAATGCCTCCTACATAAAATGAATCCAATATTACAAAATACCCACGACTAAGAATTTAAGTGAAATAAACACATGTAAAATTAAAGAGAAAAAGAGGAATCTACTTACCAATAGGAATTTCCATAGCATATATGGCCATGTTATGTGTTGAGTGACTTTTATTTTTTTATTATTTGGATTTTGGAATATGTATGCAGCTGGATCAATAAGCACCTTAAAAAAGAGCACTCTGTATACATACATACATACATAGACATACATGTGTATGTACACACACACACACACACACACACACACACACACACACACACACACACACACACACACACACACACACATGTATAGACACATACATACATACATACATACATATACATACACCATAAGGGCACGATAAGGATATGCATAGATCACAAGGGCACATCAATGAAATACAATGATCACAAGGGAAAGACAATGAAATCCTAGATCTCCACTAATCTCCACGAACATCCAGAGCTCTTCACTGTCTTTCATGCGTAGCTATTTGCAATCAATCAAAATAAATGGGGAATGATTAATGTCATTTAAAAAAATAATAATAACCATAATCCATAATCCTCAAGATCTCTCTGTATACATACATACATACATATATATACATACATACATATATACATACATGCATGCATGCATACATACATCTACATATGCAATTTTATCACCTTGGAAAACTATATTTGATCTTGCTAGCTAGGAACAACTGATTATTCATTTTATTGTACCTAATATGATGACAGTTCTACTGGAATTTGTAATCAACCTAGCTAATAAGAAACTAGACCAATTTAACTAGGTTATGGATTGTTTCTTTCTAAAAATATCTTCTATAATATAATTTTGTAAAATTTCTTGTGAACTCTGCCCATTTTCCCTGATATGCATTATTTTTGTGTAGAATCTTGACCAATCTTGAAAACTTGAATGTTGAAATGAAATCTATCAAGGATCAACACCTATGCCAGAGTTACAACACAATGTGAAGTTGATTTTAGATATGGTAGAGGAAAATATTGAGAACTTTGATCAAAATTGAAGGCACAAGAGAGAGTTTGTGGCAATATACTAGAAGAAGAAGGAGTGGCTTTATAAAGAGACTGCATGACATACACAACAACTAGACATAATAGAGGATATTATGGGAGCATTAGATAGAATCCAAGAAAGGGTTACAATAGGTACTGTGACATTGGAATCACTTGCAAGTGTCTTTGAGAATCTACAGTCCAAATATTGGGAGGACTACAAGTTGTGCAATTTGTCATGTATTGCATTTGCATTTTCTTTGACATTGCTTATAAGAGTGTTTGAAGGCTGGGAACTAGTTCAACATCCTTTGTATGGTTTAGAGGTAATACCATTGTGGCATAGGCTTCTGGGTATGTGTAGGATCATGGTGTGGCAAAAAGTGGCAATCTAAAAAATATGTAGCTCTAAATTGCCTCAAAGCATTTCAAAATCTATTCCAACTTTTTTCCACCCATCCTGATACAAAATAAAATAATTAATAACTTTATAAGACCTATTATATATTTTGATACCAACCATACATGGTCAACTTTAAAAACATCCTGAAAATGTGTTTTTGGTTTGTTCTTATATGTTTTTTAATTCAAACATGTAGCTGACGACCTTTTTCTCACCAATAATTAATGAAATGAAAAGGGTTTCTTAAGAATGTTCTTAACTTCCCATATATATGGTTTTTCAAATTACGAGTTTAGTAAGTAATTATTACTTATTTTCTAATAGAGTTACATATAAACTATTGATTGACACACTACTTGAAAAATAACTATAACTTTCAAATGGTACAAGATTTTTGAAATCCAAAAGATGCATCAAATTCTATGATTCTTCTACTATAACTTAAAAAATTAAAAAAAAATTTACAAAGTTTTGAATTAGTTAAGGTGGTCAGACACAAGAGTTTTTTAATTCTAAAACTACTATATAGTAAAAAATTATTAATAAATTATTTATTTAGAATAAAAATGCCCAAAAATATTTGGCATCAACGCATGAGTCTATTTATTATATCTGGTATATTATTAAAAAATATTATCATTTGATTTTGATTAAGGTGTCAAACATACATCTACTTATTTTTGTCCTAAAATTTAGTACTATTGCATTAAAATTAAGAATTTTGACCAATCAATTTTTATTACTTTTAGATAAGGCGTAGTACATTAGAAACTAAATTTGATTTCCTAGAGATTCTTTTGTCTCAACTTTTTGATATAAAGTTTATAACAAGTAGAAAATTGCACGTCAAGTTGACATAACCCTGATTTGCTAGTTTTCTATTGCAACTTAAGAGCATAGTTTGGTTGACCATGATCTTGCACATACCCTTCTACAAGTGAATGAGCCTCATGATTATGGCATTTACATAGACACAGAACTTGCTTCTTCAACTCCTTACACTTAACTCTTCACTAAAGATATTCTTCTAATAGTGAGAATAATTGCTAAAAATTCCTGGGAGCCAAGATACTTTGAATCTTTAGTACATTTTCTAGAGACATGGGAGAAGTTACTATCAGCTTTATTACTTCAAAACACTTTGGATCATATAGTGATGCCCAAATTAATAGCAACAGTAGATACTTGGGATCCTCACAAGGAGATTGTGTCAATACATGCATGGTTACATCCTTGGCTTCCATTGTTGGGCCAGTGTATGGAACCTTTTTATCCAACAATTTTTATAATTTGGAGAATGTGATTCATGCTTGGAATCCAATAGATGCATTTTCATATGAAATTTTATCACCTTTGAAAACTATATTTGATCCTGCTTGCTGGGAACAACTGATTGTTCATTTTATTGCACCTAATATAGTGATAGTTCTATAGGTAATTCGTAATTAACCAAACTAATCAACAACTAGACCAATTTAATTGGGTTATGGATTATTTCTTTCTAAAAATATCTGCTATGATATGTTTTTGTAAAATTTCTTGTGAACTCTGCACATTTTTCCTTGTCTACATTATTTTACTGTAGGATCTTGAGGTGAGTCACTTAGAATGGTTGAGTGAGTTTTATTATTTTATTATTTGGATTCTGAAATATGTATGCAGCTAGATCAATTTTTCTATTGTGCTAAGATGTAATAAGCACCTTAAAAAAGATCTCTCTATATACATACATACACAGACACACACACACACGTGTGTATGTATGTATATATACACATAAATACATATACACATGTACATATATATGTATGTATGTATATAGATTATATATACATATATATTTATGTATTTATATATATATTACACACACACACACACACACACACACACACACACACACACACACACACACGTATACATATGTAAATACATACATACATACATACGTACATATATCCATCTACAACATCAACACAACTCCCATTTCATATTGATTACTTATTTGGACTATCTTTCTCCCATTGATAAGTGTACAATTGTTTAAAAAAACTAACGTTTTACAAAAAAATGCACCTCAAGAATTGTTAGCTTAGAAGCAAGAACATGGTGTTGAAATAGTATAGAAAGTGCTTGACATGAGAGGTCCACCAGTGAAGGTGTTGACCAATCTTGAAAAATTGAATGTTGTAATGAAAGCTATCAAGGATAAAACATCTACTCTAGAGTTACAACACAATGTGAAGTTGATTTTAGACATGGTAGAGGTAGATATTGAGAAGTTTGATCAAAATTTAGGGCATGGGAGAGAGTCTGTGGCAATATACTAAAAGGGCTAGGAGTGGCTTTAGAAAGAGACCGTACAAAAGAAATAATAGCTAGACAACATAGAGAATATTATGGGAGCACTAGATAGAATCCAAGAAAGTGTTGCAGTAGGTACTATGACACTGGAATCACTTGTAAGTGTCTTTGAGAATTTATAGTCCAAATATTGGGAGGACTACAAGTTGTGCAATTTGTCATGTATTGCATCTGCATTTGCTTTTCCATTTAGTATAAGAGTGTTTCAAGGTTGGGAACCACTTCAACATCATTTACATGGTTGAGAGGTAATGTAATTATGGTAGAGACTTCTACAAGGGAATGAGCCTTATGATTATGACATTTACAGAGAAGCAAACTTGCTTCTTCATCCCCTTACACTCAACTCTTCACTGAAGTTATTCTTCCAGTAGTGAGAATAGCTATTACAAATTCTTAGGAGCCAAGGGACCCTAAACATATGCTACATTTTCTAGAGACATGGGAGAAGTTACTATCAACTTCATTACTTCATAACATTCTAGATCATATAGTGATGCCCAAATTAACAACAACAATAGATACTTGGGATCCTCACAGGGAGATTGTGCCAAGACATGTATGGTTACATCCTTGGTTTCCATTGTTGGGAAAATGTATGGAGCCTTTATATCCAACCATTCATTATAAGTTAGGGAATGTGCTTCATGCCTAGCATGTAAGTGATGCATTTGCATATGCAATTTTATCACCTTGGAAAATTATATTTGCTCTTGCTAGCTGGGAACAACTAATTATTCATTTTATTGTACCTAATATGATGACAGTTCTACAAGAATTTGCAATCAACATAGCTAATTAACAACTAGACCAATTTAACTAGGTTATGACTTGTTTCTATCTAAAAATATCTACTATGATATGTGTTTGTAAAATTTCTTGTGAACTCTACCCATTTTGCCTAGTCTACATTATTTGTGTGCAAGATTTGAGGTAAATCACTTAGCATGGGTTGAGTGAGTTTTATTGTTTTAATATTTGGATTCTAGAAGATGGATCAATTTTTCTGTTGTGCTAAGATGTAATAAGCACCTTAAAAATAATCTCTCTATATATATACATACATACATAGACACACACACACATATGTGTGTATGTATGTATATATACATATACATATACATATACATAAAGAGAAGCTTCTCTAATCTCTGATGAACAAGTACTAGATTGCATGGATATGATGTCCTTGAATACTTTTCCTCCAAAGGATAGAAAAATGGACTTTTGGCCAACAAAGCCAATGGATTTTAGTTGCTTAAATCTTTGTTAATTTATATTGATAAAAATATTATGTAAAACCTATTTATGCCTCTTCCTCTGTACTAGGTCTCTGATGGTTGTAGGTATGAAAGACCATTCTACATTGGTAAGTTTTTATAATCTATTTCAAAATAATTCCTTGGTATATTAGCTCTATTCTTGTTCATCTCATTTTCATCATTTTCATTTTTTTATCAAATCATGTTTCCCATTTCTTGCAAAGATACTATGGATGAATATGTTCTAGGGACTCAAAGACTTAGCAATAAAATTCTTTGCCTCCTATATGAGAATCTTGGGCTAACATTAGACTATTTCCTAGACATGTGCAAAAAAATGAGATAGAGAATGAGAATGAATTACTACTAAGCCTAGGAAAGAACTAAGAGTGATGTGTGTGTGTAGAAACTCACCTTGACTTGATTTGTTTTGGAGGGGTGTTTGAATATTACATTAAGATTAGGATGATACCAAGAAGAATGATACTGAGGATAGAATACTTAATCTCCCTACCAACAACATCCCCAAGGGAATGGTTGCTTTAGAAAAAATATTTGACTTAGGAACCCAAGTGAAAGAAAATATTCTCTAATCACATGATGGGGAAAATATAAAGAGATACATGTTTAGAAGGAAAACAAAAGAACATTTACACAAGTACATCTTCTCCCCTTGAAGAAAATTGCAGATCAAGGGTACAAAGATTAGAAGGGAAAAAAGATCACAAGGGAACGACACAGAAACAAAATTGTAGAGCAAGGGCATGAAGATCAGAAGGGCACAACAATGAAATGCAGATATCACAAGCAAGGGCATGAAAATGAAATGCATTGATCGCAAGGGCACTTCAATGAAATCCTAGATCTCCATTAATCTCCACCAAGGGCACAACAATGAAATGTAGATATCACAAGGGCACAAAAATAAAATGTAGTGATCACTAGGGTATGACAATGGTCGAATCTCCACCAACGTTTAGAGCTTAGAGCTCTACACCAACATTTAGAGCTCTCCAGCCTTGTTTGGAGCTATCCACCCTCTTTCGTGTGCAACTCTCCACAATTGATCAAAACAAATGGGAAATGATTTATGTCATGTTTATTTTTTATTTTTTTGTTTATACTCATGCTAGCATAGCAATTGTGATGCCAATGTCGATATTGTGATGATGCCAGGGATAATTGCAAAAAAAACATGAAAATCACCCAAAAATTACCTTGTAATTGCAAATTGACCCAAAATGTTGTAGAGTATGGATATATGGATTAATGAATGTAATTCTATTCTACCAACTACATTGACTTCTTTTCAAGGAAATGGATGAATTAATTTGGAGGGAACTAGTGCACAAATAGAAAACATGATTCATTTGGATTATGTAGTTCATAATGCAAATACCTAAGTGTCTAAGGGATACTAGAAACACATCAATGATTGCAAGGCTTCTCTAGGAAATGACTAGTTCCAATTTTATTTATTTATTAAGCGATTAGTTATTTATTTTATTTTTAGTTATTACAAAATTGAAGTTGTAACCAATGATGAAGGGGTAATGCCCTTTCACTTCTGTAAGGTCTTCTTCTATATAAAGAAGATCATTTTGTAATTAAAAAATATCATGAATACTTTTTTTGAAATTTATTTCTATATATGTGTTGTATGTAGACAAGCCTTCATTTTTAATATATAATAGAACTTCTATTTGCTCAAAGGTGTGGATTTATCCTTTCAAATATAACAATTCTTTGTGATTTCTATTTTAGAAAAAGTAGTTCAACCATTTGATTCATTGTTTGGGATATTATTTTCACTACATTTCCATTTGAATTTTAGAATTAATATAGTTATCATATTTGTTAGTTTTTCATAGAGGATTTTTTGCAAATGCATTACCACTGCCATTTTTCTTGGTATGTGTTCAAAAATCTCTTATTTATATTGATAATAAATCAAGAGGAGACATGTCTATTCATTAAAATGGTAACAACATAATTAATTAAACTACAAACAAACAAACATACATACATACATATAACTTGAGTTTTAATCTCAAAGTTTATCCAACTGGAGCTACCAAACTTTAACACTCCCTCTTAGCTAGGGAGGATAAACTCAAGACATATATTAGGAATATATTTGATCAAAAGACATCCAACATTTAGATATCACATTTGATATCACAAGTATTGGCCTCCTAATATATCAACGATATTCACCAAGTACTTAAAAGGTTTTGATATCACATCTAGTATCAAGAGTATTGGGCTCCAAAAATATTGACATCCGATATTCACCAAGCACTCAAATAAGATTTTGATATCACATTTGATATAAAGAGTATTGGCCTCCTAGAATATCGACATCCAGTATTCACCAAGTACTCAAATAAGGTGTGATATCACATTTGACATCACGAGTATTGGTCTCCCAGAATATCATACGATATTCACTAATTAATCAAAATAAAGTTTAATATCACATATGATATCATGAGTATTCGCCTCCTTGAATATCAATGACATTCACCAAATACTTAGAGTAATGGTCTCCCAAAGTGTTGAGATGCAAGACATTCACCATTTACTCAATCTATTAGATCTCATAATACAAGTTATTGTAAGATCGTCACCTTACAATAACTTCTCCAAAATAAAAGTGATGATCATTTGGAATTTGTCACTTCCTCATGATGTACACAGGGGTAGGCCCATTAAAATCTCATAGTCATGAGACATATTCATGAATTATTGTCCTCTATAGAATCCATCTCAACATGGTTTACACTCTCTTAATCAATACGACCAAGTTCACTGAACAACATCCCCAATCTTCTCCCTCTCTTTCAAGGTTGCCTCTAGTAACATGGTAGGCTCCCTTTGAATCTCAATCTCCCTATTCTTGCAATAATATTCTTTGAGGAAAAGAATCAAGGAAAATAATTGTTATAGTACGCATAGAAATACAAATAAGAGATTAACAATAAAAATAAGTAAAGTTATTTTTCAAGATATAATAATCAAAAAATACTTATCTCTCTCCTTATCTTGAATTCCACTTAATATTCTTTATAGATAGTATCTTTAGAAATGGTTCCTCTTCACAAGACAATTGGATTACACATACTTTGGCTTATTAATTTCATCACTTCATCTGTAATCAATTTATTATGTATTGAATAAACGTCTTTATTCCTTCTATTTTATCATTGAATAAGTCAAACCAAGCTTTTCAAGAAATGACATGGAGTCTATATCTTGAATCATAAATTGGCATCGATGTTGCTTTAAGAAATGATTATAGATGTTACTTTAAGCCTTTTTCCATTTGAATGAGTCACTCCATTTTGTTTTACATATGATAATAGTCATTGCTTCCACTAATCACTATTTTTAATGTATTGTATACACATTTTAGGTTGAGCACTACTTGTAACATTCAATGGCCTATCTGACAATATTCATATGTATGCAATATCTACTGTGAAGTCATGTGTTCTTATTTGATAGATTGGTGTATAATTGATCCATTGCCTTCAACAAGCACACAATATTATTACATATTGTTGTCTTGATGTATCACCCTCAAATATTAATTGCAGTTTTGTTTTGTTTTGAGGCATTGTGAATATTTTTTTGCGTTGTTAAACTTGACTTTTAAAACTCTAATTTAGAGTCATCACTTTACATCTAAAGTCGCAGCTATAAATTTAAATTTTATATCATTTACATATACTTCATTTTTGGATGAAGCCGATAATTCAAATATTTTTCATGTCTTCAATGAATCACTACAGCTAATAGTTTTTTTTTTTTTTTACACTATTGGTCATTGATATCATTGTTTTCTTCATTGTTGTTGTATTCCCATCTGTATGATATCCTTCCTTAATATCCAACACTGTATTTTTAATTCTCATCTTTACAATTCTTCTTCTATCGCTATTCATATATTTTGCTGCTAAAAGAGGCTGGGCAATATATGTCATCACAGATTCATGGTGTTAAATTTTCTTTTCAAAATGGATATTCTATTGCTAAGCCATTGAACTCTTGATACTGTTGAATTGAAAAAAGCATTGATAGGATGGGATCCTTTGATTATTGCTTTCATTCATTGTCTTGATGTAAAATTTTCCCATTATCAAGTACAAGCTTCCTTTTCTACATTTGCAGTGTGGCTCTGATACCATTTTAGTTTTTCATAGAGGATCTGTTGCAAATATATTAGGACTGCCATTTTTCTTGGTATGTGTTTTCTACTTTGCAACAATCTCTTATTTATATTGATAATAAATCAAGAGGAGACATGTCCCTTCATGGACATGTATATAAATTAAAATGGTAACAACATAATTAATTAAACCACACACACACACACACACACACACACACACACCTTGAGTTTTTATCTCAAAGTTTGTCTAACTGGAGCTACCAAACATTAACAATATTGATTTTATCTTATTGGTGTATATGAGAAATATGTTAGCAAGTAATACTAATCTATTAAAAAACAAAAGCATTAATTAGCATATAAACCATAACATAAATGAGAGACTAAAGAGGAAACCCCAATTGGAAATGTGAGCCAAATGAATGGACTCTCCCAATAGGATTTAGCTCCTTGCTTGGTAGATGGGTCTAAGGATTGGGGTGTATGCTCAAGGTTCCTAAAAAAACTAGCTTCAATGGAGATGGAAAATGGCAAATTGGTAGCTTTGTGAGCTCTCAATTTGGCATCATAAGGGTATGGTTGATGGCTTTTGGCTCTCAAAAGGGCATTATAACTTTAGCTCCAAGATTGTGATGAAATGGCTTGGGAGGGGATTCAATTTATAGGCTAAGGGATTGAGGGATGGAGGGCTAAGATGGAAGGAAAGATGAAAGCTTAAGGAGGGCTAGGATGCACTCAAAAGGGAGCACATGGATTGTGCTTGTTTAGCATCAATCAGGGAGTGACACATGTCACAAGGTGAGTGGATGGAGGAAAGGGGAAGGATGAGTCAACAAAGGAGGCTCAAAGGATAATATCTTCATAAAGACCCTTCATTATGGCTTGTAAGAGCTTGTAAGAGTCTTTATGGCTTTTGTAAGAGCATTCATTGTTGGGTGGTTGGGATATTTTGGAGGGAGTTGAGATTGTTGACTTTCCTTGGCTTAAGAAAGTCTTAAGCTTGCTTAGGGAATGTGACAACATTAGGGGGTGGATTAGGCTTGGGTTTAGGATTAGATTAGGGATGTTAGAGATTTGCAAGTGGATGACATTCATGAGGGTGGGTGAGTTAGTGACTAAGCTTAGTTAGTATGGGTGGATGGGGTGGATTAGGATAAAAAGAGGATTTAGGATAGGTTAGGGGTTATTAGATTTGAGGGTTTTATTTATCAAATAGGTTTATTTAATAAATGGGGATTTTGGATTTAGATAGAAGAATAGGATTTAATTGATAAATAATAGGTTATTTGATTTATCAATTAGGACTATAGATGATTAATTAAATTAATCAGCTAGGGGATGGCAAAGGATTAATTAAATAGGAATTTAATTAATGATGCCTTTAGAGATAACTAAATAGGATTACCAAAGCAATGTAATCAAATTTAGGTGTCTACAATTGGTATTTTCTCAGCAAAATTTAAAATCAATAAAACTAATTGCAATAAAAGACAACAAATATAAATAAATAAATAAATAAATTATATATATATATATATATATATATATATATATATATATATATATATATATATATATATATATATATATATATATATATATATATATATATATATATAACTTGAGTTTTAATCTCAAAGTTTGTCCAAATGGAGCTACCAAACATTAACAATATTGATTTTATCTTATTGGTATTTTCCCAGGAAAATTTAAAGTAAATAAGACTAATTGCAATATAAGACAACACCCCCCCCCCCCCCCCCCCCACACACACACACACACACAACTTGAGTTTTAATCTCAAAGTTTGTCCAATTGGAGCTACCAAACATTAACAATATTGATTTTATCTTATTGGTATTTTCCCAGAAAAATTTAAAGTCAATACGACTAATTGTAATTTAAGACAACAAATATATATATATATATATATATATATATATATATATATATATAACTTGAGTTTTAATCTCAAAGTTTGTGCAACTGGAGATACCAAACATTAACAGTATTGATTTTATCTTATTGGTATTTTCCCAGCAAAATTTAAAGTCAATAAGATTAATTGCAATATAAGACATCAAATTAAAGATAGAGGTTAGTACATGTGATGGATCCATTCAAGTGGTGTATTTAAAAGTTTATTTCATAAAGTTATACACATGATTAAGGAGCTTAATAATTCTATTCCCAAAGGAAAGAAGGCACTAGTCCAAATTAGTTATTCAAGCTCTTGATCTCAACTTTCACATTCATAAAAAAGTATTAAAATCAATACAAAGTATCCAAGTAACAATGACATAAGTTAAATAATCAGATAGTTCTAAGATACTCAATCATATCTTTTTCAAGAAATCATTACCATCTTTATCTATATCATCTAAGATTTAAATACAATTTATCTTTTATAAAAGTACTTTAACCAACATATAGTGGTAATGTATAGGCTCTCCCACTTTGGTTTCACAAAGACTAATGCATAGGGGAAGATGTTTGTAATCAACCATTCCCATTTATTGGAAAAGTCCTTTAGAATATTTGAGCATTGATTTTGTTATGCTCATAGAATTCTCCAATCTATTGATTTGGGAACCAACAAACCCCTAAGTAAAATAAAGTTGTAAAAATAATTGACATGACATTGATGGAGAGGGAAATGAGTATGTTTAGTGGTGCTTGCCTTGGAAAAGTTCTTTTTTCAAGGATGCATTTTATTTTAGTTTGATTAACATATATACTAAACTAACTCTTAATGAAAAGACACCCATGGAGGTGTAGTTAGGTTATAAGACTATAACTTTAGATATCTACTAAGTTAGGTGCAAACTTTTATTATATAAAACAGGCTCAAAAGTTATCATTGTATTGTAGACCATTTCCTAACAAGGCTGTAAAGTAGCGAAGTTCTTGCCTAAATTATGGTAATTTCATTTCAACTTTGAACATTAATTTGATTTTTTTAATGGAGCCTTCTAATTATCATTTTTTGGTGTAGGTTAAAGAATTTTTTTCTATGTTTATTTATTTATATAGCATATGATACTCAATCATTGTAGAGTTGTAGACAAGATTGTCATGATGGAAATAAAACTGAAGCAATGTGTTACAGAGGTTGTATACATGTATTACTAATAGTGTATTAATTGATTTAGATACAAGAATTGTTTAAAAATACACATAGGTAAATACAATACTAACTGATAATAAGAGTATACCAAGAGTTTAACAACTTTTTGTCAATTTAAATAGATTTTATTTTAGAATATGAAAATAAAATCTTCCTTAGTAATAATATTAAAAGAATCCATATAATACTTATACAAAATCATGCATAACATCTAATAAATAGAAAAAATAAGATAATTACGATACAAGTTGAAAGAAACACTCTTTAGTGAAAATTGTCTAGTAAAAAATAAGATAAAAAAATGTTAACTTACCAATTACCATACACAATATTTTTGCAATTATTTGAGTTTATTAAAATGTTAATGTAATATATGAAAATTTAATAGATATATATTTTAAGACTATGTTAAAGAAATAATTAAAAATATGATTGTATTATTAGATGTATATTATTTGAAATAAATACTTAAATATTTTAAATTTATTTAACAAAAATAATTAAATTTCTTTAATAACTTCAATCTAAAAAAATAAATACATATTCAATTAAAAATATATTATTAAAAACTTAAAACTTAAACTTAAATACTAAATGTTTTTGATTAAGAAAAAAAGGTTTTTTTACAGGGGCTCCTAAAACCCACTAGTTAACTCCAAAATACAACTAAAAGTTTAGGTCTAGCAACCAAGAAATAGAAAAAATAACAGGCCATACCCAATCAATAGACATAAACAAAAAAGAAAAGGCCAAAAGTCAGGGTACAAACAAAAAACCAGGAGCAACAATTAGGGCACCAACACTTTAGCCAACTTCACTTTCTTGAGCTCTAGCTCTCCGATGACCTTAGCCTCGTCGATCTTTGATTGGCTATCATTCAGAGAGACCTCCTCTTCCCTCTTCCTCTTTTCCGCTCTCCTTCTCTTTCTTAGGCTCTCACCCTGAAATGGCTTAGGATAATGAAATGGTGGGTTCAAATCCTATCAAACCTTGTGTTGAGCATAATGTGGGATATAATCACCCTTAGGATAAACCTCCACAATTTTTTAATAGATGCAGGCTCATAATAGGCACCAGTCTTCACTAGATCCTTCATCTCCTTCATGTTCTTTGTAAAGTCTTCCACCACATTTAGGGATATTTTCTTATCCTTATAGAATTGTATGCTCTGATTGAAAGAGTTAATGAACTTGATGATGATCCCTTCATTGACTTGGAAGTTGATCCCATCAATCTTCACCTTCCCATCTCTCCATGACTTAACTATAAGGTCATTTATCTTCGAATCCTAGCCATGAAGTTTTTTAATGAAGGACAAGATGTTGCCTTCCCTCAGCCTCTCCCACACCTTCAATTGCCTCTTCCACTTCTCTACTTCTCCCTCTGGCTCTCTACAATGCCTCTCCCCAATCATTATGTTGTAGAAAGAAAAACAAAAACTCTATGTTTTCTACACACCATGAGCCAAACCCTCATTTTTCTCATAAAACCTATACTTGGGTCCAACCTCAACAAACCAATAGTAATAGTAATTACTGATTGCCCATAAAATCTCCCATAAAATGTGCCTCAAAGCCCCCCAATTATGATGCCTCTAAATTGATTTGTGCTAAGCTTTCATCACTTTATAAGTTTGATTCACAGCATTAACTACCATTATTACACTTTATGTTGCCTATCCTCCTCTGGATTCTCTCTAGCTCAATTATACTTTTAGCGGCCATCAAAAATCCCTCTCCACTAGGCCATCTATGTGATGTGTCCCTCCTTACTACCTCATTAGCCATCCAATTAGCACCCACATTTCCCTCATGGTAAACATGTGACACAAAGACCCTTTCAAAGGGAAGTAAGATATTTTTTGTTTCCTCCATCATATTCTTAATAGTCCATGACAGAGGGTGTTCTCCCCTTAGGAATTTAATAATAATATTTGAATCCCCCTCCAACCATAGGCATTTTACCCCTACCTCTTTAGCCAATTTAGTTGTTTCAAGGGTAGCACAAGCCTTCACATAATGATTTGTTTGGTGTCCCAGGGGGAAAGTAACCATTGCAATACCATACCCATGACTTTTTCTGATCACTCCTTCGCATCTCATTGCTCTCAAGTCACCTTTGGCTACTCCATCAAAGTTGGCTTTGTGCCAACCTTCCGAGGGTAAAGAACAATGAAACTTCGTTCTTCTTATCTAAGTATCAATACTACTTCCAGTTTCACCTCCAAAAGGGTTAGATCCTTTCATAAAAATATAGTTTTCTATGAGGGTATTTTGAATTTTACTAGATACAATACTAGTAGGAAGGCTAGCATCCCTAAAGATATGGTTATTGCACTCCTTCCAAATATCCCATCCAAAATGAGGCAAGCCCCATTTACTTATAGTTTGAAGCTCAAGTTCAATTCCTTGCTAAGAGTTATCTCACTTGTTAAAGAATTCAATAGTTGAGTTAGAAGCACACTAGCTCAACCCAAAAGCTTGACTAAAAAAAGACCAAACCTCTCTAGTGAAGGAGCAATGTATAAAAAGGTGATCTATAGTCTCAACCTAGTTTTTTCAAATGAGACATCTATTAGGAATAGGAAGATCCCTTTTACTCAGCTTGTCTATTGTCAGGATCTTATTCTAGAGTAAAAGTTCGAAGAAAATATTGATTTTAGGGATAAGAATAGGGAACTAGGTCTTTGCCAAGTCTGATCAAATCCTACCTCATAATAGCTTGGTATCCTAAGGCCACAAAGTAGGTACCATCTGAAGTATTCTCCCAAAAAAGTTGGTCCTGATCCTCATTCAAAGCCACTGAGTGAAGAATTGTCATTAGAGGTTTTAGGTCCTCTAATATTGAACCAAGATCCCTCCAACCTTGGCCTTGTCTATAATCACTTACAAATCTGCCAAACCTTTGGATGGAAAAGCGGGCCCATCTTTCAAAATCATGAATGAAGATAGGATGCCCCTAAATCAACCAATTGCCCTGCTAGAAAAGGGTGTCATCTCCATTCCCAACACTCCATTTTGCACTACTGTTAGCTATCTCTTTAGCGACAAGAAAAATGTTCCATATATTAGATCCTTTGGAAATGGACTCACCAAAGAGAAAGTTTCTATTTGAAGGTCTTCAAAGGTATTTTTCTTCCAAGATGTCCCTCCGGTCCCCCTTGTTGGAAAAGATTCTTCAAATCTATTTAGCTTGGAGGGCTTTGTTGAAAGATCACAGTTTCCTTATCCCTAATCCTCTATTCTATCTTGGGAGGCACAAATTATCCGACACAACCAAGGGAAACTACTTGTTGTCTTCTGATCCCAACCAAAGAAAGTTCTCTTGGATCTTCTCTAAAAGATCTACATACTTTCTTGGAATCCCAAAGAGACCCAGCACATAAATTGGAAGATTCTGAAAGGTTGATTTTACCAACTAAATCTTGCTAGCTTAGCTAAGAGTGACTCCTTTCCAGCTAGCCAATTTTTTTTATTAAACTTGTCTATTAAGTTAATCTAGAAAGAGTTAGGGGGTCTCAGTTCCATGGGGAGACCCAAATATTTAGAACTTGTAGGCTTCCTAGATCACATCCTAGAATAGTAGCAATCTTCCTCTGACAACCAATTGGAGTATTCATGAGGAAAATAGAGCTCTTGTTCCAATTGATAAGCTACCCCAAACCCCTAGAGTAAGAGCTCAAGATCTTTTTCACCACCCTGGCCTCACCAATGGTAGCTTTTCCTCCCATTATGGTATCATAAAAAAATTGTTGGTGGGAGAAAAATAGGGGACTAGAAGAAGGTTTGATTGCTAATAGAGCACCCAAAATTCTGTGGGTTGAAACCATCCTTCCAAGACATTCAACCAAAATAATGAAAAGAATGGGTGAGATCATATCTCCTTTCCTCAGACCTTTGGAAGGTTTGAAAAAATTTGAGGGGAAGCTATTGACCAGCATAACCAAAAGGGTAGTAGTCACTAACTAGCCAATAAGTTTGATGACCCTAGAATTAAACCCAAGGTCCCTAAGAACTTTGAAAAGAAAGGCCCAATCCACTCGATCATAAACCTTTGACATGTCAAGCTTGAGGAGGAAACTATCTCTCTTACCTTCTTCAAAAAGTGGATAACTTCATGGACAATCAAAATAGAATCCAATATTTGATGCCTTGGGACAAATCTAGATTGTTGAGGCATTATAATGGAAGGCAGAACCTTGATTATCCTTGAAGCCAACACTTTCGAGATAATCTTATAAAAAGAGTTACATAGGGTGATAGGTTTGAATTGGTCCATATAATCCACCCTAGCCACCTTTAGGATAGGGACTAGGAAAATGGGATTAGCCTCCTTGAGTAGACTTCTAGCACCAAAGTATTCTTACACTACTTTGGTGACATCCTATTAAACCACACTCCAAAACATTTGAAAGAAAAAAAGATGAGAAACCATTCAGACCTGGGGACATGTTAGCTGCAAGAGAAAAGACAACCTACTCAACTTCCTAAGGGGAAGGAATAGCCCTAGTCATTGAGTTTTCCTCAAGTTGGATTAGAGACGGAATATTCAATAAGATTTCCAATTGATCTTGATCCACTAAATCTAGATCTTTTGAAAGAAAATTAGTGAAGAAAGAAATAGCCTAAGAAACTATTTCATTTTCTTCTTCTAGAACAACATCCCTCTTCTTGATGTTGCTAATTCTATTATGAACTATATTTTTCAGAGTAGAGGTGTGGAAGGACCTAGTATTTTGGTTCCCCTCTTTCAACCAAAAATCCCTTGATATTTGTGTTGATCTTAGATTGGTTTTGACGAGTGTCAATACACTTAAGTTATTTACTTAGTTAATGCCAAACAAGTAGTACATGTCGAGCACATCCTATATATATTAGAGCATGTTGAGTTTATAGTGAGTGTCAACCCACTCATATGTCGAGTCACTCAAGTGCCGAGTAGACATTGAGCAAATAGTGGATGTCGAGCAATATAGATGCCAAGTCACAATAGAAAGATTACTGTATGTTGAGCATTAGAGACTTCGTATGTCGAGTAAGACAATTTTGACATTTTTTTTGTAAAGGCACAAACAACTATGTGAACCATTTTTGAGCCAACTTAAAGATTAATTACGATATTTTGGACATAAGGATGAATCTTAAGTTCGATTCGCAATGCAATTACATGAAGCCAATCAGAAAAAGGGATGAATTAAGTGGCAAAATGGATGAATCTCAGCCATAGATTCATACCTAACCCTAAGTCACCAAAGTCTTCTTAAGGAGGACAAACCCTAAACTCTCTAGTGAGTGCGTAAGGTGTTGAAGAAGAGTATAGAGAAGCTTGCATGTGCAAATAGAGCATTCATGGTGGCTAAAGGAGTTATGAAGTGAGATTACATAGCAACATTAGTTAGAGTAGAATAGAGGAAAGAGATAGCATACAAAAAAGATACATCTAATCAAGAAAGATCGAAAAGACAACAATTTAGAAGTGATCTGTCATCAAGCAATCAAGTGCTAATCATAGGATCAATGCTGAGACATTTTAATAGGTGATTTCAGTCAAAAGCTCTTAATAGAGTAGTCCTAATAAGCTATATTGAAATTTTCTAACAAGGTGCTTACTTAATTGTGAGTTGAAGTCCTTTAGCAAGGTACATTTTTAACAGGGTGAGACCTAACAATCTTTATAAGCCTTTAATAGGGCAGATTTTTCATAGGGTAGATCATGTTTCATGGTAAAAACATTGTAACTTTCATTGGATACACTTTATTATTTTAATAGTCAAGATATGTGAGTGTCATCCCCACCCCAGTTTTACCTTCTCATTAGAAGGTTTCTAAGTAATCATATCTAGTGTCATGTGTATGAAAGTTTTCTTGTTTACATGTTTTAGATGTACATGTTGTACATGTTATTTCAGTTTACACATTCAGCGTATAAGATGGATGTGTGGTGAAAGTTTTATGAGTCCAAGTTTAAACTACTGATTCACCCCCACCAGATGTTTACCTTTCCTATTGTAATTTCAACAATTGGTATTAGAGCCTTATTCTCTGCAAGAGGAGCTTTGCAAGTTTGAGGAAAGATCTTTAAAAATGGAAGTTTACAAGTTGGGAAAGACTATTGAGAATTAAGAGATTGAAATACATCTCATTCTACATCAAGTAAATGAAGAAAGAAAAGAACTAAAGAAATCCTTGAAGGGAAGGAAGGAAATTTCTATTACAGAGAATGACACACAATACAAAGAGATAGACACTACTAAGCTATTTGAAAATAGAGACTTCAATGAATTTGATGCAACAGTTGTAGATCTAATAGAAAAGAATAGAGCCTAAGCTGCAAAAATCATAAATCTAAGATGATAAAATAATTTTGGCCAATAGACAAGAAGAGAAGTCAATAGAACTAACAGATATCTCCAACATGCAATTGGATACTCTAAGTCAAATGATGAATGTCAACTATGAACTGAATGTCAAGGACATTGAGATAACAACATTGAAGTTGCAAAATGACCTAAAGAGGGAAAAGGAGTTTGCTGAAAGTTTTAGTACGCTTAATGAAGTCATCATATACTTTGATCAATTATTGAGATCCCCTACATCCAATAATGACAAGACTTGGATACACAAGCACTAAAGAAGGAGAGTTATCCAAATGTGCTGAAGAAAGGAACAACAAAGGTAAGGATTCCAAACCTACTTGTCATAATTGTGGTAAGAAAGGACATACTGCTAATGTGTGTAGGAGTAAAACTACAAATTAGAATGTCAAGCACAAGAGCATGGTTCACTACCATAAATTCAACAAGCAAGGTCATTAAGAACATGAATGCATAACCAAGACCATGGACACAAAAAGATTTGAAGGATACTACTACAACTATCAGAAGTATGGAGATAGAGCTTTTGAGTGTAGATCCAAATTCATGTGGTCATCAAACAGGAAAACAAAGGTAAGGAACAATGACAACTCTTATAACTGGGATTATAATACTAGGTATAGCTATTATAAGAGCATTGGACATGTTATTAAGAATTATATTAGGACACACTACATAGGTGACTACAAGAGGTGGTTGAGTCAAACCACATGTTTTAGCTATTTGAAGATTGGTCACATCAGTTGTTATTGTCCAGATAGGTCAAATACACCAAGTTGTAAATTTGATAAAGGAAAAGGTAAGGCAGATGTTGAAAATGTCAAAAATGAAATGAACAAGACATGGAAGAAGAAAGATGATTGTAGCACATCAAATCGAGAAGGGATCACTTCACCCAATGGGTCAGGTGATCACACCTCATCAAACTACGAAATCAAGAGGTATGTGGGACTGATATTTAAAAAGTTATATCATACATTAGTTCTAAAGGACTTAGTACTAAAAAAGATTACATTAACATGAACAAAGATGCGAGATGTTATTAGAAATTCAAGGAAAATATTTAAATTTTTCATGTTGTTGCCAAGCATGAAAAGTTTCCTATGTGTGCTGAGTAAAATGCTAGAAGATATCGAGCTAATAGACTGGCTAGTTGATGTCGAGCTCGTAGTAGTTGTCGAGTGATTGAAATGGCAATGGATGTTGAGTGAGACTCAAATTGGATGATGCCGAGCTTATAGATGTGTAAGCACTCAACATTTATTGTGGGGTTTTCAAAGGGTATTTGGTTGATCTTTGACTCATTTTTCATCATTTCAAAATAAAGAAAGACCAAGGAGAGAAAGAGGTGATCAGAAAACTCATCCAAAGTGATTGCAAAAAATCTAAGCAATAGTTCTACACCACTTCATTAGATCTTATAAGGTATTTATCAAGAGTCGAGCTATGTAGTTTATATTTTTGTAAACCCTAGTTTTGTACAGTGGCTTCTAGTTCAAAGAATATTAAGGAAAAGAATGTTTTGAATGTCTAACTAGTTATTAATGAAGCTAAGCAACTAATTTTCAAATCTATTCTTGATATTGCTTACAAGACCCTTTGGTGCATTATCCATGATACCACCTATTGTTTTAGTGGTTTAGGAAATACTATAACTATAAAATTGGTAGCATTGGTGATATGGAGATCAGGGAAGCATAAAAAAAACTTTGTGATAATGGTGTACTGAAGGAAGAATTCAAAATCATAGAGAAGAAAAGGTTGACACGAGCCCTAGATTTTCCAAATGTGTTCAAAACTAAATGGATTAGGATAGTGCAACTCAGCTGAATTCATAATAGTTCATTATGGCTAGATAATGGACCTATCAAAATTACTAAGAGGATAATCCATAGGGTTATCAGTTATCTAACCTTGGATCAACCTAAGACACTGACAAGTGACTCAAAAGAGGTGATTAAGAAGAACACTGGAGTTGTATGGAACAAGAGAGGCATGCCAATTGATACAATTACTGATCCATTAATAGAGTTTTCTATCAAGGTTATTTCACATAATTTTTACCAATCTTGTAGATTAACAATGTGTCCTATATAGTAGTGGATGTGGGATATAAAATTGTTAAGAAAGATCGCACATATGATCTTGTAGAATTGCAACTACAAAAACTAGTTGAGAACCTTAGAGCAATAAGGAAGACATAGTGTACAATGTAAATTTGGTTCTATATTGATATGAATGTTCTTTTATGTGCAAAACACATTCCTTATATTTGGAACAGTTGCATGGAAAATCAATAGATTAGTAGCAGCGAAAACTTCAAATAGTCAATGAAGAAGAGATTGGGAATACTAGTATCTCTACTAGAAAAGAATTATGATGATATTTTTTTCCTAGTGGATGTTGACTATACATTTGTCCAAGCTACTATACCAAGGGTGAGTTGGTTGAGGCCACTTGGGTATGAAATAAATGTAGATGAAGCCTTTGCAGCTATAACTACATTACTTGTAGAAGAGGTAGATGAAAATGCTAAGACATTTAGAAACTATGAGTTGGCAAAGTCCAAAATCTCAATGGAATTGAAAAATTCTTTTTTTATTAAGAAGAAAGATAAATTGGTGAACAAATTAAAAGCTAAATTTGCAAAGGGTGCCAAGTGGGAGGAAGAATAGAAGAAGAGGATGAAGAGGAAGAAGATTCTCAAACACAAGTATCTCTTGCACTAACTTAGGATATGGGAGAGGACCAACAGGAAGAAGAGGAAACTGAAGTTACTGAAGGTGCCGAGGGAGAAGATGGGGAAACACCTACTCCCACTAAAAAAGAAGAAGAGGAAGACCAAGGAACAACCTATGGTAAGGACTAAGAAAACTATCAAGCCAAGCCAAGCCAAGCCTACAACACCTACTACAAGGGCTAGTGCATGTGCAACTGTACAAAAGGCTAAGGAAAAGACCATACCAATAGAACATGGAGGTCAAGTGCAAAAAAGGCCAAGAGGGAAATATGTGGCACAAGCTGAATCTGATGAGGAGAAGACAATCAGATGACAAAAACCAATTTAAGGTGGTGAGACACAATCCCCTATTAGATCTTGAGAACCTTTGTGAAAATGTTAAGAACAATGCATATCTATTAGGATTTTCTCATGTAGATTTTGGCAATGTTGGTAAAGTGGAGAAAAATAGAGTGGAGGAAGCCATATATGCCATGATGGAAAAATTCAAGACTACCCCACTAGAGATTGCCACCTTAATACCAAAGTGTTTATATGATAGAGCTGAGTAGAAATGACAATATTGTCTAAACTTGGAGAGACAAAAAAGAGAGACCTCACTTGCACAAGTGATGGCTAAACTAAGGGTCAAATTGCTAAGATTATGAAGAAATATGCAATTAGGTTTACACCTAAATGTAGAGCCTTTATCATTTTACAAAATAATATTGAAGATGTAGTTAAGAAGTCCACATAGATGTGGAACCTTACATATGGGTTGACTACAGTCAAGGAAGGTAAGCCAGAACCCATTGAAGTGAAGGATGATGAAGAAGATGATAAAAATGATGACACTATTGAGGGAACTTTCAACAATAGTCACTAAGGTTTTCTCTTTGACTTCTTCATTATCCATCATCTAGAAAATTTATCATCTTAAAATCAACTTCATCATGCTCATCAACATAGAAGCAATCATGTGTAAACTTTGACTTATAAGGCTTTCTAGACTTTATCTTCTTCTCTCTTTTAGGATAACTAGATGAAAAATGACCAAATTCTTTGCAAGTCCAACAAAAAAAATCATACCTTGATTTTCATTTTTCGACCTACCATAATTAATTTCATTAAATTTCAAACTTTCTTTTCTAAAATACACCATAGATCTCCTTAAGTTATTGATCTTTTCCTTCAAGGACCTAATACTATAATACCAGTTGTTAGAAAGTGAATTCTGCTCAGATAGTTGATGGGGGGAGGGGTTCAATCAATTATATAATTAAAAAAATTCTCAATGTCTTTATTAATTCTAAAATGTGTAAACATTAGATGCAAAAACCATAAAAAGATAACAATGCACAATAACACTAGATATGTTAACTAGGGAAACCCTTGATCAGAGGGAAACTCCAGTGGGGATGGTACACGCAAAATGATGTACTAATATAAAATTTCCTTGTTAGAGGATAGACCCTATTAGGAGTCAATGAAATTTAATTAGTACATTTGAGTCCTTGTTAGGAGACTCTGAATCCATGTTAGGAGTTTTAGGGAGGACCACTAAATCCACTATCCAAATATCCTGTATACTATTCCTTCAAATAATATTATGTGAAGCAATAATTGCCCAACCAAAAACTTTTGATTTCCAAATATAGTTCCTTGTAATGTCACCATACCAAACTATGAAATGATCTTCACAAGTTCACATACCAAGTTCACACAATAGATATGATCACATATTCACACTCTACCAAATGGAAAAAAATATTTCTTTTATACCAAGTCTTAAAATAATTTATTGAGTCAACCTTGAGGATTTTCCAATTTCCAATTTATTAATATAGGACATATTATAGTACAGTTATACCTTTTTTCAATATTTTCAATGATCTATCAACTCACAGTCATTTTAACTTTTCCCACATTGATTATCTAAATATTCCCTCTAAACCAAGGAATACATAACATGTTTTAAGCCTCCATCTAACTTCTCACAAGCCAATTCCATTCCAATAATTAGATAGAATCAAAACACAAGTACCCACTTTTTAGAAACATTGTCTAAAAGCCACTTTTAGTAAAATCTTCTTAACTTCATATAGACTTTTTATTTCTTTACACCCTATGAACCATAGAATCTATAGAATGTATTCAACCTCCATCTAGGTTCTCTTAAGCCAATTCCATCTCAGTAAGGATATAGATTCAAAACATTAGTAACTACTTTCTAGACATGTTGTTTGAAAATTGCCTTTGGTAAAGTCTTCATAACTCTATATAGACTATGTATTTTTGAATCCCCTCTTAAGAAAAGAATGTTGGAAATGATTGAAAAGCTCATGAGGGAGATTGTTGGAAATGACTGAAGAGATCATACATAAAAAGTAATGGAACTGGTAAAGAATGTTCTCAATCATTGTTTTGTCATTGATGTCAAACTTGCTACTTGCAAGAATGACAATTGCTTTAGTGATCCAAATACTATCAATTGGTTGATTGATAAGGAATAGGCAATCAATAAGATGTAACTAGAACACCTAGGGAATGGTTGAAGTTATGATGTTGTAATGAAGTAGAAAAATCAGCTAAGCCATTGATGAAAAAGTGTATTGATGACATACTCTAAGACATAGAGAAAGGGCACACTGAAACATATCAAAGATGTAAGGTTTTAGCTAAGTCATTTGTAAAGCCTAACTAAGTTCATTAGAGAGAGAGAGCCGAGCAGATACAAGTGCCAAGCAAAAACAAGTGCTGAGCAGAAACAAGTGCTGAGCAGATACAAGTGCCGAGTAGAAACAAGTGCCAAGCAGATACAAGTGCCAAGCAGATACAAGTGCCGTGCAAGAAACAAGTGCCGAGAAAATACAAGTGCCAAGTAACATAGAGGTGTCGAGCATCAGTAAATAAATAGTGTCGAGTTGCTACATTATTTCAAAAATTGAAGATTCTTCAGATCTAAGCCAACAAGGTTGTTATCTTGAATTCTATAATTAAATAGAAGATAAGAATGATGAGTTGGTGGCACAAAACACCATGTAGAACATTTTTGGAGAATACAACTGGACTCTAGATGAAGTTTCTAGATAAGAGCAAGATATGTGGTAGATAAATTGTATCCTACCTAATCCATTTGAAACCCTAAAATTGGAGAGGGAGAATCGAGCGGCAAAGGCAATCCAAATTTCTATTTAAGGAGTCATAAGGTCATGAAGAAAAAAAAAAAGAGGAGGCCAAGAATGAAAGCATAAAGTGTTGAAGGAGGTGCTAAGGAGTAAGAAAGCACAGTTACTCTACTTCAACAGATGACCATTGATATGGTTGCATTGGTATGATAAGTAAGAAGACTCAAGGAGGTGAAGGTTGAGATGACAAGCTGTCAGAGCTGAAGTGATCAAAGCCAATCAAAAGGACTAAACTGAAGTGTGATATGAAATCTGCAAAATATGTTGTAAGTTGTATCAAATCAACAAGCCATTATTGTTACTTTCTAGCAATTGTAACAGATAGTTTAAATCCTATGGACTCAGGTTGGTTTAATAGCCATGTTGTAAATCCTTTAACAGGGTAACATTCCAAGTGAATGTTCTAAAGTCCTTTGATTAGGCCCATTCCTAATAGTATGGTGAAATCCTCTAACAAGGTCACATTTAACAGTGTGTTGTAAGCCTTTAGTAGGGCATGCTTTTAACAGGCATCACTTTAGAAGAGTGAGAATTAAGTAGCATGTTACTAGTGGTTTTTCCCAAATTGAGTTTCCACGTAAATCACTATGTCATGTGTTGATCTTGCATGTTTTATCTCTGCATATTAATTTACTGTGATTTGCTAAGATGATTGATTTAAGCTTGGATGGATGAAAAGTTTATGGATTCACTATAATTTGTGAAAAAGTATTATTAGGGCATTTGGACCTTGGATAACTGATTCACCCCCCCCCCCCCCCCCTTAGTTATTCTAAATAATTCTAACAACTGGTATCAGAGCCAAACTGCTGATTTAGTTTAAAGAGACTATAAGCAGAAAAGATTAGAATGTCTAAGAGAGAAGTTCCCAAGCTCAATAAAGACAACTTTGTTGCATGGAAAAGTTTGATGAAGCTACATCTTGGATCCATAGGAGATTATGCCAAAAAATTCAACTATTACTGAACATGTTGATCAAACTGGTACTCTTATTGCAGAAGATTAAAAAAACAAACAAGAACACAATTAGACAATGCTGGAGATCGCTTTTGCACTCAACTATGCTGAATTTGATGATATCAAAGGATGTGACACCGCATTCAAAATGTGGAAAGCCCTATCAGACATCTATGGAGGAGATTGGAATGTCCAAAGAGAAAAAAGATAAAGCCACAAAGGAAAGCTTGATGATATGAAAATGGAGGAAAGTGAGAATGCTGCTCAGTATGGTGCTAGAATAAAGAAAGTGGTAAGTGCAATAAGATGTTTGAGTGGTAAATTGGATGAAGATACTATTAATAGTAAGTTCTTAAAAACCTTGCTCCCTATCTATGCTATTAGAGTATCAGAAATACAAGAACTGAGATGTGTGCCAAGAAACAATCTAAGTTTTGAAGGTATAGTGGGTGGATTGACTGCATTTGAGTTATCCAACTTTGATTACTACAGACCTGAGAATGTTGAGTCTGTTTTCAAGGCCAAGCTATCATTGAAAGATGCTGAATAGGTGAAATCAAAGAAAGGAAGAAAAATGAAATATGTATCTAGTGATAGTAGCACTGATGAGCAAGATGTGGAACAATTGGAAGCATTGCTAGCTATAAGATTTCACAAAAGCAAAAAAAAATTCAAAGGTAAGATGCCTATCATTTGTTTCAATTGCAATGAAGTAGGACATATTGCTGCAAGGTGTACACAGAAAAAGGATTACAAGGAAGGAAACAAGTACAAATATAGAAGAGAAGATGATAAGAAAGATTGCAAAGACAAAGGCAAGAAGTATTATATTGCTGAAGAGAATTTTGATGATAATGATGATGAAGTTTTTTATGTAGCCATGAAGGATCAGTCTGATGAAGAAGAACCTACAACACTGGTAACATGTATGAACAAAAATGACAGATGGATCATAGATAGTGGATGCTCACATCACATGACAGGAGACAAAAGTAAGTTTGTTAATTTTACTCAGTATGATGGAAATAGTGTTAGATTTGGTAATGATGCTCCATGTGAAATAAAAAGAAAAGGCTCCATTAAGCTCATAGAATAAATTTCATGTAATAATGCATACTATGTTGAAGGATTAAACTACAATTTCCTGAGTGTCTCATAGTTAGGCAATGTAGGATGCAAAGTAGAATTTGCAAACAAAATTGCAAAAATATATTGTACTGATGGTAAATTGATAGGAAAAGGAGATCAAACAAGAAGTAATCTATTTTTATCTTGATATGGATGATGTTTCTTGTTTTGTTGCAAAATTTGATGATGAATAGTTATGGCACAAAAGGCTATGTCATGTCAACTTTGACAATCTGGTCAATATTAGTAAAATGAAGAAAGTCAGAGGTTTACCAAAATTGAAGAAGCTTGATAATATCATGTGCAAACAATGTCAGCTGGGAAAGATGACAAAGTCAAGTTTCAAAAGTAAAAACTATACATCTAAAGAAGTAGTTGAGTTAGTTCATACTGAATTATGTGGTCCAATGGAAGTACAAAACTATAAAGGAGATAAATACATAATGTTGTTTGTTGATGACTATTCCAGGATGATGACTATTATGTTCTTCAAACAAAAATTTGATGCTTTTCAAATGTTTAAGTGGTATGTGGCTAGAGTTGAAAAGGAAACAGGAAAAAGTTTGAAATGCTTGAGATCAGACAGAGGTGGTGAATTCACATCAAATCAATTTGAGATATTTTGTAATGACAAAGGAATCAAAAGATAAATGTCAGCTCCTAGAACTCCCCCACAAGATGGAATTTCTGAGAGAAGAAATAGATCTGTGATTGACTGTGCCAGAACATTAATGATGGAAAAGACTGTTGCTCTAAAATACTGGAGAGAAGTTGTAAGTGTAGCTGTTCGTACATTGAGTCGAGTACAAGTTAAGAAAGGTACTAATACAACACCTTTTGAATTATGGTATGGTCACTCACCTAATGTAAAACATTTCAAAGTATTTGGTTGCAAATTTTTTATCCTTAAAGATGCTAGAAATGGAAAATTTGATGCAAAAAGTGATGAAGGTATATTCCTTGGTTACTCCACTAGAAGTAAGGCATACCAGTGTTTGAATACTAACTCTAACAAAATTGTGGAAAGGGCAAATGTAAACTTTGATGAGCATATAGAAGTCCAAGCTAAAGAACCAAAGAGAATGAACGAATACAAAACTTTTGTGTATTCTTATGAAGGAATGCCTATTGACGAGGATGTTGTCAATCAAATTGGGATTCAACAACAAATTTCAGTTTCAGTCGAGTCACAACCAGTGAATGCTGAATTTCATTCAGAAGCTGAGTTATAGAATGAAAGAAATCCTAAAGTCAGTATACATGAAAGAGATGAGGAACAATCTGACAACTCAGTGCATAGTGACCTTGAATTTGAAAGATCAGACATGGAAACAAGGATAGAATCAAGATTATCCAAATATCTAAAAAGACATCACCCTACTAAACATATAATTGGTGACAAAGATGCAAGACCAATGACAAGGAATAGACTAAGACATGAATCATGTTTGATCAGAAAATCTGAACCTAAGACAATATATGGTACATTACAAGATGATGAATGGTATAAAGCTATGGAATAAGAGATTGATCAAATAAAGAAGAACAAAACCTGGAGTTTGGTTCCCAGACTAGTTGACAAGAATGTGATTGGCACCAAGTGGGTATTCAGAAATAAGTTAGATGAGAATGATGAGATTACTAGAAACAAAGCTAGACTAGTATGCAAGGGTTATGCTCAAGAAGAAGGATTAGACTATGGGAGAATATTTGCCCCTGTTGCTAGAATGGAAGGAGTAAGAACTTTACTTGCATATGCTACATATAAAAGTTTTAAAGTCTATTAGATGGATGTAAAGTCTACTTTTTAAAATGGTATACTAGAAGAAGAAGTCTATATTGAACAACCAGAGGGATTTGTTGATGAGAATAGTAGGGATATGGTTTGTAAATTACATAAAGCACTCTATGGTCTGAAACAAGCACCCAGACAATGGTATGAGAGACTTCACAAATATCTAGTGCAAATAGGATTTGAAAGAATTGATGATAATAGCAACATGTAAATCAAATTAGAAGAAGGTAAGGATATTATTGTATCTGAAATCTTTGTGGATGACATAGTTTTTGGAGGAAAGGAAGTGCATTGCAAAGGCTTTGCTGACAAAATGAAATATGAGTTTGAGATGTCTATGTTTGGAGAGATAAATTTTTTTTTTGGATTGCAAGTACATCAACTAAAACATGGTATATTTGTGACACAATCAAAGTGCATCAAAGAGATACTTAAAATGTTTGGATTGGAAGAGTTCAAACCAGTCAGCACACCAATGGCAATAGGAAATAAGCTATCCAAAAATGATATATCAGTTGAAATCAATCAAACAATGTACAGATCCATGATTGGAAAACCACAATATATTGTACATAGCAGACCAGACATAGCATTAGCAGTTGGAATAGTGGCTAGATTCTCTGCTAATCTCAAAGAAAATCATCTCATAGCAGTAAAAAAAAATAATGAGGTATCTCAAAGGAACTGATAACTTTGGTCTATATTACAAAAGAATGAGAAGTTTGAACTCAATGCATATACAGATACAGATTGGGGAGACAACATTGATGACAGAAAAAGTACAAGTGGAGGTGCATTATTTTTAGGTAAAAGGCTAGTTACTTGGACTAGCAAGAAACAAACATGCACATCCAGGTCCACTACATAATCAGAATATGTGGCAACAATGTTAATTGCACAAACATTGTGTGGCTCACACATCTATTGAAAGGAATGAAAGAAGAGGTAACTAAACCTATGATATTGTATTGTGATAACACAAGTGCTATAAACATATCCAAAAATCTAGTAATGCATGCAAAAACCAAGCATATTGCAATCAAGTACCATTATGTTAAAGAATTGGTAGAAGACAAACAAGTGAAGTTGGATTACATTCACCCAAAGGAACAAACTGCAGATATCTTCACCAAACCATTGCCCAAGGATGCATATGAATATCTTATAGGCAAGTTGGGGGTAATACCCCTAACTCAAGCAGTATAAAATAACAAAGAAGCTGCCCTACATCAATAGGAATAAATCATTGAAATATCTGAAGAATGATGTAGAGGATGACAGTAGGAGCAAAAAATCTAAATTAGTCACAAGCATGGTGACAGAGGGAGAAGACATCATTGCCAAAAGCTTATATTGTGTCTATTAATGATGCTACATCTTTGGCATTTATGTTAAAGAGGGAGAAATATGCAGAAAACTAATCAATACAAAGCAAGAGGGAGATATATAAGAAAGAGGGAGATATATATGAAAGAGGGAGATATATGAGATCAGTAGTAAGGATGCAACAACCAAGAAAGTAGTAGACAATGTATACAATCTTGGTGGTAACTAAGTTAATCAATTGATCAGTTTGGTTTGCCATCAATGCCAAAGAGGGAGATTGTTGGAAATGATTGAAAAGCTCATGAGGGAGATTGTTGAAAATGATTGAAAAGCTCATGAGGGAGATTTTTGAAAATGACTGAAGAGATCATACATAAAAAGTAATGGAACTGGTAAAGAATTTTTGCAATCATTATTTTGTCATTGATGTCAAACTTGCTACTTGCAATAATGACAATTGCTTTAGTGATCCAAATACTATCAATTGGTTGATTGACAAGGAGGAGGAAATCAATAAAATGTAACTAGAACACCTAGAGAAAGGTTGAAGTTATGATATTGTAATGAAGTAGAACGATCAGCTAAGCCATTGATAAAAAAGTGTATTGATGACATACTCTAAGATATAGAGAAAGGGCATAGTGAAACATATCAAAGATGTAAGGTTTTAGCTAAGTCATTTGTAAAGCCTAACTAATTTCATTAGAGAGAGAGAGCCGACCAGATACAAGTGCCAAGCAGAAACAAGTGCCAAGTAGATACAAGTGCCAAGTAGATACAAGTGGTGAGCAGAAACAAGTGCCGAGCAGATACAAGTGCCGAGCAGATACAAGTGCCGAGTAGAAACAAGTGCCGAGCAAGAAATAAGTGCTAAGAAAATACAAGTGCCGAGTAACACAGAGGTGTTGAGCATCAGTAAACAAATAGTGCGGAGTTGTTGCATTATTTCAAAAATTAAAGATTCGTCATATCTAAGCCAACAAGGTTGTTATCTTGAATTCTGTGAATTAAATAGAAGATAAGAATGATGAGCTGGTGGCACAGAACACCATGTAGAATATTTTTGGAGAATACAACTAGACTCTAGAGGAAGTTTTTAGATAAGAGCAAGATATGGGATAGATATATTGTATCCTGCCTAATCCATTTGAAACCCTAAAATTGGAGAGGGAGAATCAAGCGGCAAAGGAAATCCAAATTTCTATTTAAGGAGTCATAAGGTCACAAAGAAAAAAAAAGAGAGGAGGTCTAGCATGAGAGCATAAAGTGCTGAAGGAGGTGTTAAGGAGTAAGAAAGAACAGTTACTTTGCTTCAATAGATGACCACTGATATGGTTGCATTGGTATGATGAGTAAGAAGATTCAAGGAGGTGAAGCTTGAGATGACAAGCTATCAAAGCTAAAGTGATCAAAGCCAAGCAAAAGGACTGAACTGAAGTGTGATCTAAAATTTGCAAAATATGTTGTAAGTTGTATTAGATCAATAAGCCATTATTGTTACTTTGTAGCAATTGTAACGGATAGTTTAAATCTTATGGACTTAGGTTTGTTTAATAGCCATGTTGTAAATCTTTTAACCAAGTGACATTCCAAGTGAATGTTCTAAAGTCCTTTGATCAGGCCCATTCCTAACAATATGGTGAAATCCTCTAACAAGGTCACATTTAATAGTGTGTTGTAAGCCTTTAATAGGGCAGGCTTTTAACAGGGTATCACTTTAGAAGAGTGAGAATTAAGTAGCATGTTACTAATGGTTTTTCCCAAATTGTATTTCCATGTAAATCACTGTGTCATGTGTTGATCTTGCATGTTTTATCTTTGCATATTGATTTACTATAATTTGCTAGGATGATTAATTTAAGCTTGGATGGATGAAAAGTTTATGGATTCACTATAATTTGTGAAAAAATATTATTAGGGCATTTGGACCTTGGATAACTGATTCACCCCCCCCGCTCTCAATTATTCTAAAGAATTCTAACAAAGAATCCATAGAAATATCTCAACATATATTTAATTGTGCATAATATAATCTTCATTCCATGAACCATGTCAAATTTTTCTTCCTCTATAACTCTGTCAATCTCCATATATTAACCAGTATGCTAACATCAATGACAAATATTGTCAAGAATGAAACACATAATATTTGAATCATGTTCTCCAACAATACTAATATACTCCCTCGTAGGAATATAATCATCATTCATGCTATCAGTATACTGCGATGTAAGGAGGGATATTAATAACCATATCATTTTCATTCTTGTCTTCAATTAACAGTCTCAATTTTCATATTGACCTCTATATCAAGGGATTTTTTTGTAGGGGCCTTTTTTCTTTTCCACATTTTGTTTTACGGTGGCCCTTCTACACTTAACCTTTTTGGGCTTCCACTTCTTCTCTTTCACATCTTTTACTTTCAAAACTAGTGGAGGGATGGCTTTTTTTACCTCAGGAATCTTGTTATTAGTAGATTTAATGAATATCCCAAATGGATTGTTAGAATCATTGTTCACCACCCTATTCCTCAAGTTATAGGTTCTCATAACTTGAGCCATCATTTTTATTGTGATCTTATCTATCTCTTCTTTGGACAATGTTCTCAAACTCACATGGTCTTAATCATATGTCATTTTGCAAGCTTTGTTAGCTACTTCTTCTTCATCATCAAAAAACATTGCTAATGGAATTTGTCATAAAATTGTCTCTATGTGTTTACATCCATGTTAGCTTCCTCTTGATTAGAGACATCTCCACATTTGAAGTAGGATCTTGCCAAGTTACATGCCATATCATCTAGATTACTTTTGTTAGCATCTTCTTTTTCCTCACAATATTGAGATGTAGAAATTGATTAAACTAAAACACAATACTCAAAGAGATGTTGGGATTGACATGCCATAAACCAAGATGTGTCTTCTATAACATCAGTTAAAATCCTTTGTAATAGATCTAGAGTGACCATCTCATTGTTATTCTTTATGGGGGTAATGATAGGTTTCCCATCCTTCCATTAAGTATTATAAGAGAAACTTTGTAGCCTATTTTTCCTATTAAAATTATTACCAAAATGAGGTTCACCATTAGCAAAACCTTTATTGGCAGTATTAATAGTAGGCTTCAAATTCTTTAAAATATTCAGTACTTTCTCCATCTTGTCTTCTTCTTATTTCTTATTTCCAATAGGTTTAGCATTCTCCCTTTTTTATTCCTAGAACCAAATAATTTATTGTCATCTATTCTCCCTAGTTTCCTTCAGGTTCTCCTATTAATCTCAATATTGATAGTAGTTCTAAAGGCATCCCTCAAAGTCTTAGGATCCTTATCTCTCAATAGGTAATTCATTTTGTTGTCAACAACATTCAAGTTTGTAGTGAGACACATATTTTCATCCAACCTCATGCCTTGGATCAACTTATGCGTTGCCCTTTGAAATCTAACACTTAAGTCAAATGTAGATTCATTTTGGTTCTTAATATTGTTGAATTAGCTGAGCATGAAGTTGGCATTTTAATTATCTCCATATTTCTCCTTAAAACACTTTTCAAATTCATCCCATCAGTTAATACTATTATCAGGGAATCTTCAAAACTAGTCTCTAACATCTTTAGTGAGAGAATGTACATATAGCATCATGACTACATCATCATAATCTACTTGATAATTATTCAACATGTCCATGAAACTCTTAAGATATTCCTATCCATGAATGGCATTATTATCGACAAACTTACTGACCTTGTCTCTCCTTTCATTTAGAACTAGGTTTGGGTATCCAAGGATAGCTATAAAGAATATCTTCTTATATCTTTCTAAATATATAGGCACTCTCTAAAAATCCAAACCACTACTACCACTAGGACCAATAGTATTAGCCAAATTTCCCAAGTTTGTACTCATTTTTTGTCCAAATATAGCTTCATCGATTCCAATAGAAGAAAATGTAGGACCAACTTGGGAAGTGTTAGCCATTTTTGTCCCCCTTCCAAAGTTTGAATATTCAGGGTGATATCCATAACCATGTCCATTGACTAATTATTAAATGTCATGTAAGCCTAATAGGGATACAAAAAAAGACTTTGACTTTTCTTTTATATCCCCAAGCCTTATAAAGCTCATATTGAAGGAAGAATTTAAGATGCAATGATGCAATCCTTCCTTGCTTGCATTATCATAGGAAGTTAAGACTTAACCATCAAGGAGGTTACAAGTGTGCGACACAATCTTCTCAATAGTTAGCACAACTTTGCGGTTCATAGGGCTAGCATCTAGTTCATAAGTGTGATAGAGCGATTAGCTTCAATCACATGATCACAAGTAGTCTCATCTTTAAGAATTTTTTAATTTATGACCATTGAACCTTAACCCCAAAAGTTTGAAACTATTTGCTTTAGCACTGTCATGAAAGGTTAAGGGAAAATCAAGGTTAGGGTGGCAAAGTCATGAATCACTTTGTGCACATTATTGTAGGTGTTCAAGATGCAGTCACCCTTTAAGTCATGATGATGAGAAAGGAAATAACAGATGCTAAGTTTAAAGTAGTCATAGTGTCAAGGGAATTTTATGCCACCCTTAATCTTAAGCTGTGAAGGGGTAAAAAAGATAGAACAACCAATTTTGCATCATCATGCGGTTAGTGGTTAGTTAGGCCCAAACCATGGAGATGGTGCAAAGGGCCAATTTCACAATGACTGCAAGGTCACAATAGCTAAATGAATAAAGTGAAAGCAAGTTGTGAAGCAATTATAAGAATGAAACATGAGGACAGTCACAGTTTCATAGGGTTAGACCATTAAAGAAATAAATAAGTTGTGAAGTTGTGAACAAGGGAAAGCATAGGTTAATGAAAAATAGTTGAATGTCGTATAGGGCCATGTGGCAAAGGTAGAATAGTTGAATGTAGTTCACTTGTTGATACGACTAATCTGGCATGTCGTATAAGAAGTACATGCAATATTTGGAAAAGAATGGATAAATGATCTGATTCATCTACAACCACTTCTTCCCTCAATGCTGCTGCACTCCATGCCTCTTAAATGCATGTCATGATACATTTTTCTCAGATTTAATCTCTTGTGGTTGAGTGCATTTTTTCCCTTGTTCTTTCTATCATTTCTTGTGGGTGATTACACTTCATGATCAGATTTTTTGCTTGGGAATGTGCACCTAATCAGATTTGGTTCTTTGATTCTTGCTTATTGCTCTCTTTTACAACTCAACCTCACTTGGTTGGGGTTTTAACTCAATGTAATATCAGAGTTATGCTTGAACTCTATAAAAGGAAGTTGTAAATATTTTTTAGTGGTTCTTCTCTATTCTTTTTGGGTTCATGATAGTAGCATTATGCTCTATTTGTGTAATTGTTTGCCTTATATGAAATTTTTTTTTAGTGTACCTCTTCTTACATTTAGCTAAATGTGCATATTCCTTACCTTGCATTGAACACCTTCTCTTTGTCTTTCTAAGTTTACATGTTGTGTCAACTATCTTATGAATTCTACATTGTGAAAGTTATTTTCCTTATATCAACTCATTAGTTTTGACCTATGTGTGAATTTTGGGAGATAAATAGAACTAAGATTTGTGCATTTTTTATTTGTATTCATGTTTTTTGTATGTATAGGAAGAGTTGTAACCACTATTCTATCTTGTTGCATCACCCCTTTCCCTTTCAACATTTTTATTTTTGCATTCTCTCTCCCTTTTCCTCTCAAGCATTAGTTTAGGTGCATCTTGATACTAAGGAAGTCAACCTTCTCTAGAGATTTGATCTCAAAGTGCAAGTACCACACTTGGAGGTCATTTCCATGTTACACGAGGTCACTTTTTGGCCATACCTCAAGAAAGGGTGCAAAGTTTTGTATCAACAATTTTTGGCACACCTGGTGGGATGGCCTTTAGATTCATAAGTTCACTGGTTAGTCAGTTTGGAGATTCATTCATTAAAAGTTGGGTATTTTTTCTCAGTGTCATTGGCCTTGAAGACATTCATCTAATACCATGGCAACTCTATGCATCTACCAGTTTCAACAAACCAAGTGTTGGTGTGATTTTTGGCTTTTATGTTTATTCAGGATTTCTATGAAGGTGCTTGTTTGAATGTTTTTTCATGGATCCCCTTCATAGAGATGCCTCCCACTTTCCCCCATATTATGGAGAGACTATTCCTTAGCCCTCTCATTCCCTACATCAACCTTCCCAGTCTTTTGTAGAAACTTGTAGTGATCTTGGGTCAAATGTAGGAGAGCTTTATGATTGCTTAAATAGTTTAGGGTTCAGGTTTGTTGACCTTGGAAATATTTTAAGCCATGTTAAAAATCCATACCAAAATATGGATTGTAGGGATTTTTATTTTGTTATGCTCATTATAACTTCTTTGATTAAAGATTTGAAGGGTGAAAAGGAGATTTGGGGGAATGATCCTTATGTTGGTAGCATGGTGTCTGAGGATTTTGATATTTTCAATGAAGCTCATCGAGACCTCCTTAGGTTGCAATAGAAGGAAGAAATATGAGGAGGAGGAAAGACTCAAGCTTTCCCAAATGTAGAGAGTTGAAGTGAAAGAGCCCCCCAAGAGGGGGTTTGCTAGCTTTAGACAAAGCAACCCTCCCTAGATTTCTATGCCAAGCTACCCTAAACCTCAACCCTCAATTCAGATACCTCCACATGTCAATGATGATGAGCCCCAGAATGATTATTGTCCCTTCTTTATAATTCCTATAAAAGTGGATATATCTTTGTCTATATCAAAGACAAAAAAAGAGAAGCCACCCATTGAAGAACATGTACTACAGAAAGAGGTTGAGGAAGAGGAAAAAATGGAGGAAATCCCTACCATTGAGGAGGAACACATCAATGTGTATGAGGCTGCTCCCCAACTTGCATGCAATAACATAACAGAAAAGACCATCCAGGTAGAAGTTTTCCTCTCTTCTTAAATCCATCATAGAGACTATTGTGACATGAGGACATCATAGTGGATGGGGAAGATTGATTTATGTGAAGTTGATGCCTCATGCCTATCTAACAAGTCATCTTCCCCATATGAGTAACATATGTTGCAGTAGACAACCCTTCATAATGTGGAGGATGAAAAGGAGGATCCTAAGGATAGAGAACATGTTGACATTCATGAGGTTTCCCCTCAACCTATCCATGTTATTGCAACTATAATTGAGGAGATCAACAATGAGGATGATCTCTTAAAATAGTTTTATGCTACATGCACTTCCATAGAGATTGAGTCATTATGCCCTATACATGAAGAGCATGTTCTATAACCGCAACATGTGGAGAACCATGCCATACAAGTAGCTCCCAAGGAAATGGATAACGAGCACAATGAAGACAAGGTGGAGATTTTTTCTTCACATGAAGAGGAGCTACTTCCAGATTAGTTGGATGCTACCATTGCATAGCACATCAACATAGTCAATGTTGATTGCCTAGACCTAGCACCATCAAGAGGATGCCCTATACGACATCTAGCTCTATAATAGTGCAAGTTGCCCCCATTTATGCTTTCTCCTAAGCATGAGGAAATTTTTCACAAAGAAGAGAAAGCATGTTTTTCTAAGGTTGAAAATGTCCCAATGTTGGAAAGCTTCATTATTTTCAATATTGGGAAGGTGCTCCAGGTTGTAGCAGTATGCTTGTCATGCTTACTACCATTTTCAGCTACCCAAACACATGGAAGAAGAAATCAACTAGTGAGGAAGGGAGGCTACTTCAATAAATCAATTAATGTTTTTGTTTTATATTTTCTTTGTAAATTTCTGTATATATTAGAGAAAATTTTCCCAGTCTTTCAAGAAGTGCACAAACATAGGCTATTTCTCTATGAGATAACAAGTTTTGACATTTTTGATAGTTGTAGAGATTTTAGTTTTCTAATTATCTACATTGAAGGTTTCATTTTTTGTGACTCTATAGACCAATGGGTTGCTTAAGGCTACTGGCCTACGCTTAGTAGGAAAGCATCCCCTTTGAGTTGCTATAATTATCAGCCATTTTTGCCCCCCCTTCAAAAGTTTTAATATTCAAGGTGATAGCCATAACCATGTCCAATGAATAATTATTAAATAACATGCAAGCCTAATAGGGATACGACAAAAGACTTTGGATTTTCTTTTATATCCCTAAGCCTTATAAAGTTCATATCGAAGGAAGCATTTAAGCTGTGATGATGTGATCTTTCCTTGCTAGCATTATCATGGGTAGTTAAGACTTAATTGTTAGTGATGTTATGAATGTGTGACATGTTTTTTTCAACAGTCAATGTTCAAAGAGCTAGCATCTAGTTAATAGTTGCAATGGAGTGATTAGCTTCAGTTGCATGATTGCAGGCATTCTCATCTTTAAGAATTTTCAAGTTGTGACCATGTGAACCTTAACCCCAAAAATTTAAAATTATTTACATTTTCATTTTAATAGAAGGTTAAGGGAAAATTAGGGTTAGGGTGGTGAAGTCATGAATCAATTTTTGCACATGGTCATTGGTGTTCAAGATGTAATTAGGCTTTAAATCATGACCGTGTGAAAGACAACAATGGTCACTAAGTTTAAAGCATTCACAGTGTCACAAGAATTTACCCTACCCTTAGACTTAAGCTATGAAGGGGTGTCAAAGATAGAACAACCAATTTTGCATGATCGTTTGGTTAGTGGTTGGCTAGGCCCAAATAGCGACAATGGTGTGAAGGGCCAATTTTACAATGATCACAAGGTTGCAATAGCTAAATGAATAAAGTGAAAGCAGACTATGAAGCAACAATAAGCAAGCAACATGAGGATGGTCATGGTTTTATAGGGTTAGATTGTTAAAGAAATAATTAAACTGTGAAACCATGAAAAAGGGAAAGCATAGGTCAATGATAACTAGTTAAATGTTGTATAAGGTCATGTAGCAGAGGTAAAACAATTGAATGCAGTTGACTTGTTGATACAATTGATCTAGCATGACATACAAGAAATACATGCAATAGTTGGAAAAGAATAGAGAACTAATCTAATTTGTCTACATTCCCTCAATGCCACTACACTCCATGCGTCTTAAATTCATGTCATGATCTATTCTGCTAAGATTTAATCTCTTGCAGATGAGTGCACACTTTCCCTTGTTCTTTTTGTCATTTCTTGTGGGTGATTGCACTTCATGATTGGATTTTCTACATGGGAATGTGCACCTTATCAGATTTCTTCTCTAATTCTTGGTTATTTCTGCCTTTTGCAACTCAACCCCACTTGGTTGGGGTTTTAACTCAATGTAACAGCAGAGTTATGCCTGAACTCTATAAAAGATAGTTACAAATATGTTTTAGTAGTTCTTCTATGTTCTTTCTAGGTTCAAGACAATAGCCTTATGCTATGTTTGTGTAATCATTTTCCTTATATGAATAGAAATTTTAGTTTACCTCTTCTCACATTTAGTTGTATGTGCATATTTCTTGCCTTATGTTGGATGACTTCTTCTTGTCTTTCTAAGTTTACATGTTGTGTCAACTATCTTATGAATGCTACATTGTGAAAGTTATTTTCCTTATATCAACTCATTAGTTTTGACCTATGTGTAAATTTTGGAATTTGGTTCTTAAGGCTTCACGATCACCAAAGATATATGTATGGAATGATATATGGTTCTCCTCCAACCTCTTATTTTGATCTTTTGACAATGTTATTCTTCTAAGTAGATTCTCTCTCTCCATGATAAAATTCATGGTCTCCATTTCTTTCTCTTTTTCCAAATGTCTACATTTTTCATCTTCCTCTTTAACTCCCATTCTAGGAGCTTCAAGCTTAGTGAATAAGTCATTAATATTGATAGCAATTGTCCCTAACTCTATGCTATCACATAGATCTATGAGATTTCTTTAAGTTAAGGGAACTATAGTGGTTGAGATCTACAAGGTTGTACACTTGTTGATTTTCCATGTTGATCCACATTTCTTGAACCAATGTACTAAAATGTGGTGTCTCCAATAGATGCAATAATTTTATCTTTCTAGACTCCTTGTTGAAAAGGAGTATTGAAAAGTCCATCTGAAAGCCTAATATTATCACATGTAGAACTTCTGGAGGAAGATTCTTTTTGTCCTATTGGTTGGTACTAAGGATTACTTATGTTATCATTGTCTTTCCAAGCATGAGAATTACTTGATTCTCCTTTTTATTGAGCCAATTCTTCTTGTTCCCATGGGATAACTCAATGTGCAATGGGATTTTGGGATGTGCCCTTGTATAAATCCTTGTATTATTTCCCCTATGAACCATTTGAATAATATAAAATAAAACATTGTTTGAGGAACCTTCATTTGAGTTGCCACCCACTAGAGGAAAAGGAACCTTTCTAAAGACAAACCTTGAGAATCTAAAAAAGTGCTAAACAAGACACAATTGGGTATGGATCCCAATCACATGAAAAATAATAGTACCTTTACATGCCCACTCGAGACAAAAAGTTGCACACTTATTTAGAATTGTACTCAAAGCACAACCCCAAGAAAGTAACCACGTAGTACAAATAAAAATAACTTTATGAAACAACCCAATGACATTAATCTCATAAATACATTGTGGGTTTTAAATACTATGCATGCATTTTTTCTCCAATAGAATCATCATTCTATTGGCTCCTAGTTTGATAGAATTTTAACAACCTTGTAGAGAGAAAAATATACCTAAGGGGTAGCTAATTCCCATGACAAAGACAACTCATCTTTCTCCACTTTAAACTCTATTAAATTTAGGTGGGTATGCCTAGGATTATGTTCATTCTTCTTTTAGCATCACACTTAACTTAATCCCAAACAAAGCAGATAATAGCCCTTATTTCTTCTAAATAAAAATAAAATAAAATGAATAACAACTAATTATCTAATCTAGTAATATCTAGGCCAAGTGAGGGGAAAAATTTAGATCTATAATATAGCATAAGGTAAAACTGTTTTTGATTTAATATTTATAATTGTGATGGCTTCAATATATGCTTACTAGCAATATTATTACTAGTGATTTATCCATTAGGGATCTCTCACACAAATCAAACACTACAATTGAATATCCCTTCATCTACTTTGTAAATGAAAATTAATATACTTCTTCCATCTTCTACTTATAAAAATATCTTCATGAAATCATATGACTCTCTCATATCATGTTAAGCATCTACTTAATTTGTTAAATTAACAAAAAAACATGATGCACGATATAACTCTAAATGAATTACAACTGGGATTCAGTTTCTTTGTCACCTAATCACATAAAATCAAAGAACAACATGAAAAGAGAAAAGATCCAAAATATGTAAGTTCATGAATTATTCATTGTATTAATTTTCTTGAAATTTATACATGTCTAGTATTAGATCTGAGCTCCAAAATCACCCAAAATAGGCTCAAACTATAATAATTTCATTTCATCCCTTTTTTATGTTTACAAGCATATCAAAACAATCACAAAGTGTTGGACCAACAGAAAGGAATATAACATTCAAAAAATCAAAAAATTTCCTGTTCTCCAAGTCTTGGGAATCCTTTAATAAGGAAGGATTACAAAAAGCTTAAGGCTAGAGAGAATGACACATGTCACATATTCATTTGATGCACATCTTTAATTATAAAAAAATACATGATCTGGGAATAGAAAAGTACATGCACATTAAACAAAAAAATTGGAAGAGAGATTAAAACATTTACAAAGGCAACTGACATCCTAGATTTGTAGAATTACTCTTGGTTTGTTATGTAAGAATGGTCATAGCAAGTGAATTGCAAAAGCAAAGCATTTTGGTCATGTGATTTGTCCTTCTTTTATTGGTGTTTCATGATGCTCATCTAGCTCTATCTTTCACTACTCCTAGGTGGTGGTGTAGAAGCTTCAACTCTATTCTCTTCTTCCAAATCAAGTGTCACCTATGTACTCACCTCATTTAAACTATATTTTTATGCCCATTCGTTAAAAAATAGCATCATCAGGCCATTGGAATTGAACCAAATTTTGTTTCTATACGATTATAACTTTCCACATTGCCTTCAAATATTTTTCCTATTCCCCTAAAAAATAAAAGTATATTTCATCTTTTACAATACCATCAATAGTCCTTGTAAACAAGTAGTTATCATCATTACTTAGGATACTATTGATTCTTGAGCTAAGGGTTGCTGGAAGTCTTGATTGGAAACCAAGATACTGAAGTGGGTGTTGAAAAAAAATTGATACAAGTATGATAAATGTTTTTCAATCATTTTCTTTTCACTAATGTCAAGTCTAGTACTTGGTGGTAAGATAATTGTTTATATGATTTAAGTACTATCATTTTTTTGATTGATGAACAAGATTTGAATAAATGAGGTAACAATAGCACCTAGAGAAAAGGTTGAGTTATGATATGGAAAAGGAGTACAAGAAATAGTTAAGACAGAGATATTATAGTGTATTAATAATCTACTTAAGGTTGCAAAGGTTGGTTACACTGATTAAGTTCAAAAGAACAAGTTAAACAAAGTTTGTTTGCCAAGCTTGACAATTTGCATAGTAGGTGCTGAGAAAAGTTAGTGCAAGCCAAGTAGAAAATCAATTGGAGCCAAAAAAAGTTGATTTTAGTAGAAGCTAAGTAAAGTTTAGTTGATGCCAAGTGCTAGTAAACTTTAGTTTGTGTCGAGTGATTTGACAATGGATGTGAAGCAATGTAGTATGTGACGAGCAACAAAAGCTAGTTGATGTCGAGTGTCAACATTATGAGAAAGATCGAGAATTTGATAAATCTAAACCAACAAGTTTGATTTCTTAGATTGTTTAAACCATGTGGAAGATAAGGTTGATGAGTTGGTGGCATAGAATTCATGATGAATGATTTTGAGGTGAATTCAAAGAGGATTGAAGGACAAGTTTCTAGAAGGAAATGAAATGAAATAAAGGGGTAGATTCATTGAATCCTACCTAATCTAACCTAACCCTAAAATAGACGATGGACGATGAATGAAAAATATCTTAATTCTCTATTTATAGAGATGGCTACTCAAAAGAAAGGGTTCTCATGTGTGAGAACCTAAAGAAGACAAGGAGTCTAGGGTATTGCTTCATTTCATGACCTAAGAGAAGAGACTGCATTAGCAAGAAAAGCAAGAAGGCTTCAGGGTATAGATGCTTGAAGGGTGAACAAGTTATTAGAGCTGAAGTGTGTGAAAGCTAAGAAGAATGGAGGATTAAAATAGAGATTTTTAATCTACAAGTGTGTTGTAAGTTGTTATTAGATCAAACCTTAATGTTATTTTCTAATCATTGTATCAGTCTAGGGTAAATCCTTTGGATTAAGGTTGACCTAAAAATGATTTGTAAATCCTTTAACTAGGTGACATGTAATGCCCTGCCAAGGGATCCAAAAGAATTAACTTAGATTTTCACTATGTTTGCCAAATAATTTTTTCTTAAATCATGAAAGATAAACCATTCACATCAAACACATAGTAGCGGAAATAATAACATACAATCAACTATAAGCATACATAACATGTTACATTCCTTAAGGATCCCAAGATGTTGAGTCACATTTAATTTAACTAATACTAAGTCTAACCACTACCACATCCACATGAAAGAATAAATAGAAAGTCCAATGTCCATATTACACATTTGTTTCAAATGCCTCTTGGCAATTAAATTCAGAATGCTCAATCATCCACTGTACATGACACATGGTATGAAAAGCTTAAAAGATTAAACATATGTAAAAATTGCTAGCATAAAGTTATTTGCCATTAGTGACAACACTTTTCTCACAGTATTAACCGAGTAAAGAAGAACTCAGTGTTATCCGAGTTCAGTCGGTTAACATAGAACTTAGTATTAACCGAGTTCAGTCGGTTAACTAAGAACTCAGCATTAACCGAGTTCGGTCGGTTAATTAAGAACTCAATATTAACCGAGTAAAGACGGATGCAGTGTTAACCGAGTTCAGTCGGTTAACATAGGACTCAGTGTTAACCGAGCTCAGTCGGTAAACAAAGAAGTTTGTTCTACCGAGTTTGTTTTGCTATTTGGCCGACTCAGTTAAATTTTGTCTACTTTTATTCAGCCGACCATTGCATGTAATTTTAACTTGGATGGTATATATATGTAATGTATTGTATCATTCTAAGTGTGTGTGAAGTGTGTGAAGTATGTGAAGTATGAGAAGTATGTGAAGAATGTGTGCGAAAGCATGTAAGCTGAATTTTGAAGGTTTTCAGCAAGGTCAGCATTGGAGCAGAAATGTTTTATCTATCATATCAAGGACAATCAGAGCATAGCGGATCTTATCAGCAATCAGTTGTATTCAGATCCACTGTTTCATTCTAACAGGTGAATCAGTTTTTATAAATCCTTTAATAGGGTAGACTTAACAGTCTTTGTACTAAATCTCCTAACAGAGTGCATACTTATGAAGTATGTTTCAAATCCTTTAACAAGGTGGATATAACAATCTTTTATGCTCCTAACAGGGCAGATCACCAGAAGTGATCATTGTATGCCTTAACCGGCTAACTTCCTACTGCAGTAAAGAAGATTTGTGGGTTTCATCCCCACCCCAGTTTTACTTTCTATTTTGGAAGGTTTCTGGGTCACCAAAATCTCTGTGCTTATGTGTTATGAATGTCTACATACTGCAAATTAGGTGATTAAATATTTTACTGGTTAATATGAATTGATTTAAGATTTTATGTTTACTGATTCACCCCTCCCCTCTCAGTAAACTGTTATATCTTGAATATTTCCAACAATTGGTATCAGAGCTAACTTGGTTCTCAGGACAAATCTTGACAGCTTGAGCAAAGATCAAAGTCAATGGAGATATTCAGACTGGAGAAAGTTATAGAAAATGAAAAGTTAGATCTTGAAATGGCCATGGTTCAACTTAAAGAAGCAAAGGAACATCTTTCTCAATCCCTAAAAAGAAGAAAGGATCTTGCAAAACAAATGAATGATCATCAGTATGTTGAAGTGAAGATTGAAGACCTGTTACCATCAAGCAATTCAGAAGAAGTTGACCAAGCAATCAAAGAACTTCTAGAAAAGAATGGATCTCTACAAGAAGAGGTAAGAAAGCTTAAGAGAGAACAAGAAATACAGTCAATCAGGCTATGTGAAGCTTTGGATCAAAGAAACAAAGCACAAGAAGAACTGGAAGATAGAAGTCATGAAATCCGCAATCAAACTCATCAGTATGAAGATCTCATAGACCAACTCACCAATGCAAATGAAGAAATCAGGATTCTCAGAGCACAAAATGAAAGAATAAGGAATGATTTGAACATTGAAAAGAAAATCAATGAAAGTCTACAGAATGACTTGAGATCAGAAAGACAAATCAATGAAAGCTTGGAAAATGACTTAATCTCTGAAAGGCAAGTCAATGAAAGGATGATGAAATCTCAGGTAGACGTAAATCAATTGAATGAGCAGAATCTTCAAAAACAAACAAGCAAAGCTGGTCTTGGATACAAGGAAGCTGGTGAATCCTCCAAGCAAGGTGAACAAAGAAATAAAAGATCCACTTGTAATCATTGTGGCAAGATAGGTCATACATCAAACAAATGCTGGAGCAATGGGAAAGCAAAATTCAATGGTAAGTGCTTCAACTGCAATCAGCATGGTCACAAGGCAAATGAGTGTAAAGAAAAACCAAAATTTGAAGACAATTGTTAGAAATGCAAAAAGCATGGTCACAAGGCATTCCAGTGCAAATCCAAATCATTCAATCCAGCTGAACAACTTGTCAAAGCCATATTCGGATGGGACTACAACACCTGGTGCAGATGTCACTATTGTGGAGAGTATGGACATACTGGCATGAATTGTGCCAGACATCACCTAAGGAAAAAGGACACAACTGTAAGGTGCTATACATGTACAGAACTCGATCATATAGCCAAAAATTGCATGAATATCAAAAGAATTGAAGATGAAAAGAAAATCAAAGCAGATAACATTCGAAAGCAAATGAAGCAGCAATGGATTCCAAAATCTACCGAACAAGATAAGTCAGATAGGAGTGTCACTCAAGAGGTGGGTGACTCTACCATTTCCAATTAGTATTCATATAAGAAACATTGGAACTACATCTTCCAAGATTTATCCTATGCAGCTCTAAAAGAAAAAGATGGATCAAATTAGTATTGTAGATACACTCTGACTCCAGGACGGTTCAATACTTTACCAAGTTTGGTTGGATGTAACAAAGCTTCATTAATCGAGTAGCAGTTACCGAGTTGAGTCGGTAAGAGACTTTGCCAAGTTCGGTCGGTCACAACTAAGTTTCATTGACCATGTTGTGTCAACCGAGCAAGGTTGGTTCGTGACCTAACCGAGTAAGGTCGGTACTTCAATATTTTCTTTCGATCGCCGAGTTGATAATATCTACCGAGCTAGTGGATGACAACCTGTCATTTCTTCTGCCATCGTACCAAAACATTTATGGAAAATTTGTTATCAAAAGGGGCTAAATTTGATCTAAATTTTTACTGCGAACAAAGAGCTAAGGTATTTTTTGCAATTTCAGAGCGAGCTGAAGACATTTTCGAGCGAATTTTTCAAAAGAGCGAAAGAATCAATTCAGAATTTTTCTACACCTACCAAGTAACAATGGCATCCGGAAGTGGAAGCTCTAAGACTAAGAAAGGCTCAGAAATGCTGGTTAGAGGAGAGGAATGGAAGGCGCCGAACTTCAAATTAGCACCAGCTATTGCAGAATCACTGGACCCTAATGGTGCCCAATCTCAAATTCCTTCAAAGGTACTTCTTGTCAATGATATAAGATCTCATTTTAAATGCTCTATTCAAGAACTTGGAAACCTAGAAATTGATAATGCCCTAGGTGAAATGAGCATAGATGGAAACCTAAAAACCGAACATAAGCATCTTGAAACAAAAGGGTTAACCCACATTTCACACTTGCCAAGGAAATTTCAAGTTAAATGGGTTAGGTATGTACTCAGTCGAGTTCACAATGGCCAATTGTGGTTAGAGCAACCAGTGCTCATCACAAAGAAAATGATTAACAAAATTACTGGACTCCCCATGCTGAGCAAAGCCAAGTCTACCAAAACCCTGGGTCGGGAGGAATTGTAAAAACTGACCCAAGCAGAATGGGATGGTAGGGGACTTAAGCTGAATACTGTAGCTGACGTCGAATTGAGATTTGGCATTCACGTCATTGCTCACAAAATCTATAGTTCAAGCTATCCAAACAGTGTACCCTGTGAAGCTGTGGATCTGGCATACAAAATAGTGAAGAAGAATTTAGAATTTGATTTATCAGAATTACTTTTATCCCAAGTCAATAAGAATATGGAAAGCATTAGAACCTCCAAGAACAATCCCTGCAAATTCGGTTCGCTTTTGATTTGTTTATTCTTCTATATTCAGAAATCTTTTCCATCAAAGGGATCAGTAGTATGGAGAAAAGATATACCAATTCTTTATCAGATAAATGAGTTCATTGCAGAACTAGGTGAAAATTTTGATAGTATTTTGGATAACTATTTTGAAGAATTTAAGGAAAAGATGAATCATAGGTTCCGAATTCCACCCAAACTGGTTGAAGAATATAAGGAAGACATATGCTTCATGGTAGATTGTGACAAGGTATACATTCAGGCAGCCAGGCCTCGAGTAGCATGGGTGAAACCTCTTCCCTATGAGGTAAAAATTGACGAAGCCAGGGATATCATAGAAGCACTGGTGAATGAACCAGTAGACCCAAGGCAACCAATTTTTGGAACATATGATCAAGCTAAGGCCAGAATTGAGCTCCAAATTAAAATCCCTCAGGCCATTAGCAAAGGAAAGAGAAGGATAACCCAACTAAAGACGGAAGTTGGCTCTCTTATGATAATAGAAGGCAAAGGAGAAGACGAAGAAGAAGAAGAGGAAACCGAGTCAGACAAGGAAAAGGAGCCTCAACAAAAGAAAGGCAAGGTGATCATCACCAAACCTAAAAGGCAAGCCTCTGCAGTCTTCTCCAGGAGAACAAGACAAGGAAAGAAAGAACCTGTACTTGTTAAGCCTCCACTCACATTTGAGGATAGATTGAAGCAATTAGAAGCAGGTGCTAGCTTCACAAACTTCAAAGCATTGAAGTTTGAAACCAGAACAGAACAAGAAAAGATGTAGATTGAGGAACTGGTACTGACTAAAATGGGTAAATGGAAATATTCACTGGACCAGATAGCCTCCCAGATTTCCAAAGAACTATTGGAGAGGTTGCAAATCAGATGGGAAGCTGCAACCAAGACTGTAAAAGACATCTATGAGCAGACACTAAAGAATCTCCTGCCGAGTTTCACTAATGCTGAAGTGAAAGCATCACTGAAAGATCACAAAGGCAATATGATGATTAGATTCCACACCTGTTTGATACTTGTCAAAGACATTGAGCATGTGGTAAATGATGCAGCAAACATGTGGAAAACCATCTATCATCTACACAAATCCAGTGATGATACTGTTGAAATCAAGGACATTGACAACAATGATGATGATGAAGATGATGATGATATTGAAGATATTCTAGAGGATCTTCATTCAATCATGTTAGAAGTGGAAGAAGAGGCTAAGAAAGAATTAGAGGAAGAAGAAGTTGAAAAAGAAATGGAGGAGAAAGAAGATGAACAAGCAAAGGTGGAAGAAGATCCAGTACAAATTGCAGCTGAAGTCATTGCATCTCTTCCACACTCTCCATCCAAAACAGTTACATCAACTATGGAAATAGCTTCTACTGGTAAGTCCTCTCAGCTCCGTGTACCATCTATGCAAGTGCCAATCACTTCATTAACCGAGCTGCAGCCACCTTCATTAACCGAGTCTCTATTAGTCTCTGCAGTAAGTTCATCATGCACATCAACCTCTACTGCAGAATGTATAATAAGTGTACCTACAGATACTACAATTTTGACTTCTCTTAATCAAATTTTGGCAACTATTAGCTCTTCCACTCCATCCTGTACAGCAACATCAATTTTTGATACCATTTGCACATCTCTTAGTCTTCCTTTACATAGTCCTATTCCAGTCTTATCAGCCAGCCCTGCCTCATCAACTATAGTCTCAGTTCACAAGGGTCAAGATGAAGTCTTTGCAGGAAAAGCAAAAAGATACATGTTTTCCAGCAAGACACTGGATGAGGAAATTGATTTGGATAAGGACATTATCCTTCCTAAAATAGATCTTGATACAGCATCAGTTGATGAAATGAGAATGCTCAGTCAGCTATTAGAGCAGAAGGCTAGGCAGAAACAGCTACGGCATGAAAGAGATCTGGAATATACCATCATTGAGAGTGCTAAAAATATTATAACAGAGGCTATAGGTGTTGAAGTAGATTCTACTCAACACATTTTGATTCAGTTGGAAGAGGCTGTAAACAAATTCAATGAGGATACCTCCGGCCAAGAAAAGTTGATTGAAAAGGCAGAGAAGAAATTTGACAATAAGGTGCTTGAGCACATTGCTCAGCATATTGCATTAAATCAGGTAGAATTGTCTACAATTTTGAATAATTTTGAGAATTCTTTTAATAATGTAACTTCACTTTTTGGAAAACTCTGTGATGTTACTAAGTATACCAAGGATATAAAAGAAAAGTTGAATAAAATTGATGAGGATATGAAGGTCAGTGCCCAAGTGCTACAATCTGACCTTAGTACAAGTTCTTCCCATCATCATAAAATAAGATTTTTGTCGGAGAAACAGGCAGAATTGCTGAGAGAGGAAGCAAGAATCAGGTCTACTCTCATAGATATCCAGAATATGATTCTTCCTGTCACGACTTCAATGCAAAAGCATATTGCTCATTCCAGAACATTGATTCATGACAACAATTTCTCAGTTGCAGATCATATGATTGAACTTTTTGTAGAAATTCAAATTGCACTCTCCTCCAGCAAAATTTTGCAAGAAAATTGGGATAAGACTTTGGCTCTTATTCTCAAGGTACATTCAGAATTTCTCTCTCATTTTGAAATCTCAGTATAAATATATGTTATTTGGCATTATTATCAAAAAGGGGGAGACAGAACTTCAGAACTTCAGAGCTATCCGTGCAAAGATATATGTATTGATCTGTAAATACTGTGCATATTGTATGGGGGAGACATACATCTAATAAGATCTACAATTTTGGAAACTTTTTGAAATGTATGTCAATTTCTGTACATAAAATTTAATTGTTTTTGTCACTAATGCCAAAGGGGGAGATTGTTGGCATAAAGTTATTTGCCATTAGTGACAACACTTTTCTCACAGTATTAACCGAGTAAAGAAGAACTCAGTGTTAACCGAGTTCAGTCGGTTAACATAGAACTTAGTATTAACCGAGTTCAGTCGGTTAACTAAGAACTCAGCATTAACCGAGTTCGGTCGGTTAATTAAGAACTCAATATTAACCGAGTAAAGACGGATGCAGTGTTAACCGAGTTCGGTCGGTTAACATAGGACTCAGTGTTAACCGAGCTCAGTCGGTAAACAAAGAAGTTTGTTCTACCGAGTTTGTTTTGCTATTTGGCCGACTCAGTTAAATTTTGTCTACTTTTATTCAGCCGACCATTGCATGTAATTTTAACTTGGATGGTATATATATGTAATGTATTGTATCATTCTAAGTGTGTGTGAAGTGTGTGAAGTATGTGAAGTATGAGAAGTATGTGAAGAATGTGTGCGAAAGCATATAAGCTGAATTTTGAAGGTTTTCAGCAAGGTCAGCATTGGAGCAGAAATGTTTTATCTGTCATATCAAGGACAATCAGAGCATAGCGGATCTTATCAGCAATCAGTTGTATTCAGATCCACTGTTTCATTCTAACAGGTGAATCAGTTTTTATAAATCCTTTAATAGGGTAGACTTAACAGTCTTTGTACTAAATCTCCTAACAGAGTGCATACTTATGAAGTATGTTTCAAATCCTTTAACAAGGTGGATATAGCAATCCTTTATGCTCCTAACAGGGCAGATCACCAGAAGTGATCATTGTATGCCTTAACCGGCTAACTTCCTACTGTAGTAAAGAAGATTTGTGAGTTTCATCCCCACCCCAGTTTTACTTTCTATTTTGGAAGGTTTCTGGGTCACCAAAATCTCTGTGCTTATGTGTTATGAATGTCTACATACTGCAAATTAGGTGATTAAATATTTTACTGGTTAATATGAATTGATTTAAGATTTTATGTTTACTGATTCACCCCTCCCCTCTCAATAAACTGTTATATCTTGAATATTTCCAACAAAAATAAAGATACATCATCCTCATCCATTGTGATACAAGTGAAATAAAGTAAATGAAACCATTAGCATACATGATACATCCATCTATCAATAAAGATATAACATCCATTGTAAAAGATAACCATCCATCATAAAAAACAACTAACTAAGTGCACAGTTCCTCCCAACCGTCAATAGAATCATTAGACCATTGTGGGCCCTAGCCATCCCTCCACGCGTAACATCCCAAATTACCGAAGAGATTATCATTATTATCATAGTAGGAATGTCACTTCTAAAATATGCTACTACATATGCATAAAGAAATCTAACATGCTACAACATATGCATGCAAACATTAAGCATAAGATGATCCTACAAAGCAAATAACATCATCTATCACATGCTAATCTTCAATATAAAGAAACATGTTAGTAAATAACATCCATCATAAGATCCAAGAATAGAATGAAGATAAACGCCAACCAAGAATGCTCTAACCATGGTGTCTACAAATGGATCTCAAATGGTAAGAGTGAAAAAGCACTACCACCCAACTGCGTGGGACCTAAATGGCCCACTCCCATCATGCTGAGGAGATAGTCTCAAGTCCCAAACAGGATACCAAATCACACAATACAGGTACTCTCTAAGTCTAGGAATCCTAAAAGTATGCTAACTCAAAAGTTCCAACACACAGATCGACATCTACTCCTAGAGGCACAACAATGACATGTAGGAAACCTACTATGTAAGCGAGAAAGTGTCATCGCACGAATCATGCTAGAGTTACCCTGGTAGTCTCTCAATAGATCATGGCCCCCTAGTGATCCCTATGTGGTTACTAGTATCCTCTCATACTGACAAGGCATACTGCGGAATGTAAGGTCGCAACCAAGCATTCTCTCTACTCCCATCCTAGTTTGTTCTAGCACTCAAGGCATGGGCGAGAACATACAATTATCTTATTAGGTTAATTTTAATCCCCATTTAGCCTGGCAGCTACTTAGGGCCTCGACCCCCATTGCAAGCCACTTCCTGACACTACAAGTAGATAACCTACCCTAGGCTCATGGAATTATAAATCACAAAATCACCTCATTCCTATACAAGAAACTGGAAAGCATCAAAAGATAATCAAAATAATCACATCAATTTTCCACGAGCAACTGAAAAGCATCCAATGATAATCATAATATCCATCAGTTCTCAACGAGCAACTGGAAAGTATCTCAAAATAGTACTGATCAAAGACTCCAAAATGGTCAAGTCAAAACATGTCACAACATGACATCATCAAGATTAAAATAAACACTTCAGTCCCATCAAGGTGACTGGAAAGTAACATAGGTATAACTGATCAATAACTCAAAAATGGTTAAGTCAAGTATCACAAATACATACACCTCGGCTTCACACAAGAAGACTGGAAAGCAATAACAATTAGTAAATACAAACATCTCATAGAGAATACCATCACATTACCATGGTTGGGTTTTAAAAAGATCGAGATCAAATAACATCCACATGCCATCACATTCACATAACTCTGAAGCCTCTAGTAGACATCCTAACTGGTCAACACTCTAGGACCACCCAAACCCCAAACATGGATAGCATAAAGAACAAGATACAAACACATATTTTAGTTTTCTTTTGCAATCACATGGTTAAGCCAAATATTAGGTTTCAGTTTTTGTTTTCAAGTACATTTCAAGTGTATAAGATTCTTCATTTAATCTACAATTCAACCCATTAATTTTTTTAAATAAAACATAGAATTATCCCTCCATTATTTTAAAAAAATTTTCTATAATAATCATAACATAATTATTTACTTATTTAAATCATTGAACTAATTCCCATTGACTTTTGGATAAAATCATTCACATTACTCAAAACATTAGAATAATACTTATCAACTTTCAAATAATTAGTTTACAATTTCCTTTAAACACTTCAAGGACAATCATTTATTTAAAATAATCCTCATTGATTTCAAGTAAAATCAATCTCATTAATAATTCAATTATTTAATTCCACTTATTAATATCTCTTTTCTTTTAATATGCCCTCATTTAAAAATTCATTTACTTAAATTGACTAATAATTAATTACACTTCTTCTACTATTAACTGGTGCAGGAGCACCAGGGCCAAGGACAAAAGGCTTAGAGGAACTAGGGTCACTAAATAGATCCTAGGGTAATCAAAGGATGAACATGACCTTGAAGGGTCATTTTATTGTAATAAGTCCACAATGGTCACTTAATAATGTTTTGTTTATGTTTTAAATGTTTTGATTGATCACTTTGTAAAAGGATCAATGATGTAGCCTTAATGGCATTTTGGGAGTTAGTGTACCTAGGGTTCACTTTGGGATTCTAAGGTAGATGAGTTATTTAAAGACCTTTAAAGGTCCAATTTATTTTAATATGGAAAGTAGAGCCATTATATGGTGTCAAATGCACTTGAAGTGCCTAAAAATGTAAATTGCCAAAAAATGGCAAAATGAAGCCTAGAAGGCTGGTAGAGGGTTTATGGGATTTAAGAGTGGTTTGAGGATTTAAAGTTGGGATAAAACTCTTGAAAATACTTTGGACTATTAATAAAATGCATAATGATGTAAGGCTATCAAATTTGACAACCATGTTGTCAACTACACAACAAAACATTCAACTAAATGTAAACAGTCATAACTGACTGTAACCGGTTTGAGGAAGTTGCAAATGGTTTGAAATGTATTATTAGCATTGATGAGCATGATTTTTAGGAGGGGAGGAATAGTAGGGAATTTTTAGGGTGTCTATGGTTGAAATGATGCAATGTAACAAAGTTTCATACAATATCAAATTAAATTATCTGTAAAGTCCTAGCTTGCTGCTGTAAGGGCACAATTTGTTCTTTGTATTGAAAAGACTTCTCATTTGGATAAAATATTGAGTATAAATGTCTTAGATCTATGTTTTTTTAGTTTTTAATTCATTCCATGCTTTGATAGATTATTTTTGTGAAGTTTAAGCACAAAGAACTCCTGGTTATGGAAAATGGAGGAATGACTGTCATTGAATAAAATAGTCCTAGTACGGGGGCCATATCTCCCTAATGAACTGTTGGATCGAGCCAAATTTGAAATATGTTGGAGAGGGCCAAGTTGCTCCAAATATGACTGGAGCGATTAAATAAATTTAGTCAATGTAAAAAGTTATGAATGTCTGAGTTCGGGTCTATGTAATGGACAGCGACAGGGCAGTTTGTGATGAATTTCCTTCATAAATAAAACTAGAGTTTCCTAATGTTTTCTTTGCAACCAAATAAAAATTAACATAAATATCTAGATTCCAATTTCAAGATTGAATATTTATTCATGGAGTATATTCAGACACATATAACAGACCTGATGAAGATAGGAAGAGAAAGAGTGCAAATGGAATATGTGAAAATCACAAGTGCATTTGGATACTGATGCTAATTTTCTATGCCTTAGAAGTCCATAGAAAAATCCCTTCCTTCTCCAACATTTTCCATTCCTCTAAGAATCAAAACAATCAAAACCCCCAAGTGACTAGAAGTGCTTGTAGAAGCATATGAGCTTCTCGAATGCATGTAAGCTTGTCCATACACACTAGGAGAGCCTCTATATAAAGGCCTCTAAAATGCATCTAGAATGTGTCATAAAAGAACTAGGAGATAAGCATGACAACTAAGCACGTAACTTCCACGAGAAGAAGATAGACATGATGAGGTCTCTAGAATGTTGTAGACACCATGTGCTCAAATAATGTGCTAACTCCTAAGTGTAGACAACAAATGCATAATTAGAGTGCAAACTCTTGTGTTGTCAACATGACAACTCCCAAGACCTCGCATACTCGTATGTGAATAAATATTAAAATAATGCATATTAATTTATTTAATATTCACTTTATTTATTTTTATAAATTTGTTAATTTTAAATCTCATGCACTCGTCATGTGGTCATGAAATTTTAATAAATTAATTTCTTTTCCATTTATAAATTTATTTTTGAAACTTAATTGATAAAATATATAATAATATTATTTAGCATTTATTTAAAAATGAACTCTAAATATATTATAATTAAATTAAATAAATATTATCACGTTCCAACTTTAAACTTATGACTTTTATCTTCAAATTTAATTATTTTTTATTTAATTAATTTCACAATTAATTAAACAAAATAAAATATTAAAATATCATAATAATTTTTCTTTAAATTAAACCATTAATTAAATCTTTTAATTAGGCTTAATTAATAGAAAATACACTAAAGACTCATAAAGTAAAATACAAAAATCCATCATAGAAAAATACATACAAAATCAAACCAAAAGGGTTAATATCATGACTTACGTCATTCGACGTATTCGAAGGGTACCTAACTCAGATACTTGTCCTAATTTTCAATTAGGACAAATGGCTTAAAGGGTTGGAATTTGGACTTGAGAATTTATCTCCCCTCTCTTACCATTGAGATAATGTGATAGGGTACACTCATCTTGACAATTCAGGGAAGTCAATACCCAGTACCTACAACCTGCATAAAATCCATGCATGAAGATCTCAACTAGTAGGCGACTACGACTCCCTTCCTTAACCACATCATAAATGCTATACAGAAAGGAAACAAACACACACACCATACACACGCAAGTATGGGGTAAGCATCCATAAGAAAACACACACAGAATAAACCATCTATCTAATCATCATCAATAACTGAAATCACTTGAATAATTATCATGCACACATGAACTATAAAGTACCAAGTAATCTCATCAGTTAATAAACTGAATCTGAAACAATATATGATAATTCTCAAAATAATGTCACTAATAATCATCAACATACAATTATTCTAAAAGAGTTCGAAAATGATAGCAAAAATGTGAACTAGAGGTAGACACTACATAACATTCTAAGTGAATGATCTAAAGTCCTCTAATAAGACTCACTCTTAATAGGGTGATTAAAATCCTTTAATTGGGTCATATTTAACAGTGTGTATTGTAACCTTTAATAGGGTTGACCTTTCATAGGGCATCACTTCAGAAGAGTGAGAATGAGTAGCATGTTACTAGTGGTTTTTTCAAATTTGAGTTTCCACATTAAATCATTGTGTCAAATGTGTTATTGAATCTGTTATGTTTCATGTTTACATTTTTGCAAACTGTTTTGACAATATCTTACAAGTTTTAGTGATTGTATAATCTAAGGGATGCATGCATGATGAATTTTTTTTTTTAATGGATATGGGTTCTCTAAGTTGTGAAAAGTTTTATTTATGCATCTGGACTTTGGATAATTGATTCACCCCCCTCCCCCTCTTAGTTATAATAAATAATTCCAACATTTGGTATCAAAGCCATTTGCTTAAGAGGACTAGTTTGAAGGTACTAGAAGTGAAAAGATCAAGGTTTCAAAAAGAGAGGTACCCGAGCTCAATAGAAGTAACTTTCTGGCATGGAAAAGTCTGATGAAGCTACACTTAGGAGGACTTGTAGATCATGCACAATCTACTATTGTTGTTAAGCAAGTTGATCCTACTAGAGTCTTAATTGTTGAAGATCTAAAAAAGAAAAAAGAGTAGAACCAGACAATGTTGGAGATTTTCTTTTCCCTAGCTATGCCAAGTTTGATGATATCAAGGGTTGTGACACTGCAAAGAAAATGTGGGATGCTCTACACACTATCTATGGAGGTGAAATTTTTTTTTTAAGTATTGGAATTCTTTAGAATAATTGAAAGGGGGGTGAATCAATTATCCAAGGTCTAGATGTACTATTACAACTTTTCACACCTTAATGAACCCATAAAACATTTATCATGATGCATGCATCTATAGGATTATGCAATCACTTAAAACTTGTAGGTTACTATCAAATCAATTTGTAGAAATGTAAACATGAAACATAATAGATTCAATAACACTTGAGATAATGATTTACGTGGAAACCTAATTTGAGAAAAACTAACAATAACATGTTACTCTTTCACACTCTTCTAAAATGATGCCCTGTGAAAGGCCATCCTTGTTGAAGGTTACAATGCACGTTATTAAATGTGACCCTATTAAAAGATTTCAATCACCCTATTAGGAGTGATCCTTGTTAGAGGAATTTAGACCATTCACTAGGAATGACACCTTGTTAAAGGATTTACAAATGATTGTTAGGTCAACATTAATCTAAAGAATTTACCCTAGACTGATACAATTATTAGATAGTAATAGTAAGGCTTGATCTAATAGCAACCTAAAACTATATTTGTAGATTAAAGATCTTTGTTTCAGTCCTCCATTCTACTTTTCTTTTACACAATTCATCTTTGATAGCTTGTTTACCCTTCAAGCATCCACACCCTTAAGCCTCTTTCTTTGCTTGCCAATGTAGACTCTTCTCTTAGACCATTGAATGAAGCAATACCATAGACTCCTTGTCTTTCTTAGGTTCTTGCATATGAAAACCTTTGCTTCTAACCAACCATCTCTATAAATAGAGAATTAAGATATTTTTCATTCAGTCTCCATCATCCAATTTAGGGTTAGGATTCAATGAATCTACCCTTTATTTCATTTCATTACCTTCTAGAAACTTCTCCTTCAATCCTTTTTGCATTTACCTCAAAATGGTTTATCTTGAATTTTGTGCCACTAGATCATTAATCTTATCTTCTACATAGTTCACATAATCTAAGAAGTCAACTTTGACAACTCAGATCCATCAAATTCATAATCTTTCTAATAATGCTGACACTCAGAATTTACTAGCTTGTGATGCTTGGCACATACTGCGTTGCCTGACATCCATTGAGAAATCACTCAGCATGAGCTAAAGTTTACTAGTGCTCGACATCAACTAAACTTTACTCGGCAATAACTATTTCACTTGGCTCCAACTAATTTTTTGCTCGGCACCTACTATCCACTCAGTCAAGCTTGGTAGACAAACTTTGTTTAACTTGTTCTTCTAACCTTACTCAATTTAACTAACCTTTGCAACCATAAGTAGATTATCAATGCACTATGATATTAGTGTCTTAGCTAATTCTAATATTCTTTTTCTATATCATAACTCAACCTTTCCTCTAAGTGCTACTGTTACATCATTTTGATCAAATCCTCTGCATTATTCAAACAAGTGATAGTACTTAAATCATATAAGTAGTTGTCTTACTAGCAAATAGTAGGTTTGACATTAGTCAAAAATAATGATTGAAACACATTTATCATACTTTTATCAATTTGTTTTCAACACTAAGGGCCAAATTTGATAGTCCAAGAGGTAAGTTCAATGATATGAGAATGCAAGAAAGTGAGAATGTTGCTCAATATTGTTTTAGGATAAAAGATGTTGTTAGTGCAATAAGAGGAGCTACTAGTAAAATAGATGATGATACTATACTAAGAAATTTTTGAGAACAATGTTGTCCATATATGCTATTAGAGTTTCTATAATAGAATAATTAAGATATATGCGAGGGAATGATCTGACTTTTTAAGGTCTAGAAGGTAGGCTCACTACTTTTGAGATATCTAATTTTGATAATTATAAACTTGAAAATATTGAATCTATTTTCAAAGCTAAGTAGTTGTTGAAGGAACCCAATGAGAAGAAGAATAAGAAGGAAAAGTTAAAATATGTGTCCAATGACATTGATACAAATAAGGAAGATGTAGATCAACTTGAAGCACTACTCGCAGGGAGATTTTACAGAGGTAAAGGAAAGTTCAAAGGTAAGTTACCTATCATATGTTTCAATTGCAACAAGGTTGCTCATATTGCCACTAGATGTCCAAAGAATAAGAACTATAGAGGTGGTGACAAGTACAAAAGTAGAAGAGATGAAGACAACAAAGATTACAAAGATAAAGACAAGAATTCTTGCTATATTATTGAAGAGGAAACAAAAGATAAATTTGATGATCATGATGATGAAGTGGTATGTTGCAATGAATGATGAATCTAATGAGGATGAGGAAACTACATTAGTGTCTTGTGTAAACAAGAATGATAGATGGATCATTGATAGTGGGTGTTCACATCACATGACTGGAGATAAAAGTAAGTCCATTGCCTTAAATTATTATGATGGAAAAAGTGTAAGGTTTGATAATGATGCATTATGTCTGATAAAAGGAAAAGGTTCTATCAAACTGATAGAAATTTTTTTATGTGACAATGCTTATTATGTAGAAGGACTTAACTATAATTTGTTGAGTGTGTCGCAACTAAATAATTTAGGATGTAAGGTTGAGTTTGAAAAAAAAATTGCTAAGATATATGATAATAATGGAAAAGTAATTGGAAATGGTGATCAAACTAGAGGTAATATATTCTACTTTGATATATAGAATGCTACTTGTTTAATTGTAGAATTTGATGATTTATGGCTATGGCACAAGAGATTATGTTATGCTAATTTTGATAACTTGGTTAGTATTAATAACATAAGAAGAGATAGAGGTTCTCCTAAGTTGAAAAAGCCTAAGAATATAATTTGCAAACAATGCTAGCTTAGCAAAATGACAAATTTAAGTTTTAAGAGTAAGACTCATACCTCTAAAGGAATACTTGAGATTTTTCATACTGACTTGTATGGACCAATTGAAGTGCAAAGATACAAAGGAGATAAGTACATTATGCTATTTGTTGATGGTTATTTTAGAATAATGACAGTTAAGTTTTTGAAACAAAAATTTGATGCTTTCCAAATATTTAAGTGGTACTTAGCAAGAGTTGAGAAAGAAATAGGTTAAAGTTTGAAATTTTTGAGATTAGACAAAGGAGGATAATTGACATCAAATGGGTTTGAGATGTTTTGTAATGACAGAGGAATCAAAAGACATACATCCTCTCCTGGAACCCCTCCACAAAATAGAATTGCTAAAAGGAGAAATAGGTCTATAATGGACTGTGCTAGGACACTCATGATAGAGAATAATGTTTCTTTAAAATACTAGAGAGAAGCTATAAGTACATCTATCTATACCTTGAACCATGTGTAGGTCAAGAAGGTACTCATTCAAAACCTTTGAACTATGGTATCAATGTAAAATATTTTAAGAAATTTGGAATCAAATGCTATATTCTCAAAGATTTTAGGAGTGGCAAACTAGATGCAAAAAGTGAAGAAGGTATATTCTTTGGCTATTCCATGAGAAGTAAGCTTACAAGTGTTTAAATACTAACACTAACAAAGTTGTGGAAAGTGCAAATGTGAAATTTGATAAATACACAAAAGTATATGAGGCTGAAACTATAAAGAAATGAGAATATTACAAATCATTTGTATACTTTTATGAAGTTATGTCTGCTGAAGAGGATGCTGAAAATCAAGTTGCAACCCAACAATAAGTTTTATTGACTTTCTAGTCACATATTATGAATGTAGAGTTGCATTCAGGAATCGAGCTACATTCAGTTGTCGAGTTACAGAATGAAGTTGAGGCACATTCTAATTCTAAAATTAGTGTGCATGAAAGAGATGTTGAACTACCTAAAAAAGATGCACATAGTGATTCAGAAGTTGAGAGACCAAATGAAGAAAATAGAACAAAACCAAGATTGTCTAAGTATGTCAAGAGATATTACCTTGTTGCACAAATCATTAGAGATATAGATGCTAGACCAATGACAAGGAACATGTTGAGAAATGATACATGTTTGTTGAGAATGTAAGAACCCAAAAAAATGAAAGATGCCTTAGAAGATGTGGACTGGAGAAAAGAAATGGAAAAAGAGATTGGACAAATTGAGAAAATAAAACATAGGGTCTAGTTCCTAGACCAGAAGAAAAATAATGTGATTGATACCAAGTGGGTATACAAAAATAAGTTAGATGAAAATGGTAAAGTCACAAGGAACAAGGCAAGATTAGTTTGTAAAGGATATGCACATGAAGAAGGGATTGACTATGGGGAAACATTTTCCCCTATTGCAAGATTGGAAGGAGTAAAAACTGTGCTTGCTTACTATGCATACAAAGGTTTCAAAGTTTATCAAATGGATGTTAAGTCTTCATTTCTAAATGGTATATTGGAGGAAGAGGTTTATATAGAATATTTAGAAGGATTTTTTGATGCTAACAACAAAAGCATAGCGTGTAGACTACAAAAAGCTTTATATGGTTTGAAGCAAGCACCAAGAGTATGGTACGAGAGGCTTAATGATTATCTTATAAAGATTGGATTTGAGAGGATTGATGATAACAACAATCTATACTTGAAGATAGAGAAAGGATAAGGTATTTTGTTATCTAAATTTTTTATTGATGATATCATATTTGGAGGTTAAGATATTATATTTGGAGGTTATGATATCAAGTTCTTTGTGGGTTTGCAAGTACATCAGATGAAATATGGTATATGCATCACTCAATAAAAGTATGTTAAGGAGATACTGAAAACTTTTAGATTGGAGGATTCCAAGCTAGTAAGTACACCTTTGGTGATGGCACATAAATTGTCAATGAATGATGATTCAACTAAGGTGAGTCAAACATTATGCAAGTCTATGATTGGAAAATTGCAATATGTAGTACACAACATACCTAATATTGCATTATTTGTAGGGACAGTTCTAATATTCGCTGCTAATCTTAGGGAGAATCATTTGATGGTTGTTAAGAGAATAATGAGATGTATGAAAGGAATAGAGGACTATGGTCTATACTACAATAAAAATGAGAAATTTGAATTAAGAGCCTATATTAATGTTGATTGGGCTTGAAATATTGATGACAAAATAAGCACCAGTGGAGGATCTTTTTTCCTAGGCAAAAGGCTAGCTATATGGACTAACAAGAAACAAAACTACATTTCTCAACCTACTGCTGAAGATGAATATGTTGTTGCTATAGTAAATTGTACAAACATTGTATGGATCAAATAGCTACTTAAAAGGTATGAAAGAAGAAATCACTAAACCTATGATACTTTATTGTGATAATACAAGTGCTATAAATATATCAAAGAATCTTGTGATGCATACAAAGACTAAGCACATTGCAATCAAGTATTATTACTTGAGAGAATTAGTTCAAGATAAAGAGGTGAAGATGGAATATGTCAACACCAAAGAGAAATTTGTTAATATCTTTATAAAAGCAATATCTAAGAGGTAAACTAGGGGTGATACCCCTATCGAAGGCTATCTAAGAAGCATGAGGAGTGCCCTACATCAAACAGTCTTGATTGGCATATGTTACACATCAATGTAATGGATCTTAGTTTAGGAGCTGCCTAAAGTAATCAAAGAGTTGGAACTATAAATCAGTCACAAGAAAGGTGACAGAGGGAGAAACTAAAAATATTCATATCTACATATGAAGATGACATGTCTTTGGCATTGTTGTCAAAGAGGGAGAAAGTATACTAAGTTTCATGAAAGTTGAGGGAGATGAAGGAGAGATCCTAATCTACCTAATCTTGACTACTAAGGGAGAAAGTATACCTGTTAATTATAAATACCTAGTAAGAGGGAGATAATATTATGGGAGATATAAGAAGTGATCAAGAGGAAGTAATAAGGATAAGTTGACTGTCTATTGATCATAATAGAATTTTGTGATCTATTTAGAAGATCAAAGCTATTGATAGAAGGAGAGATTTCAATACAAGAAAATACTTTCTTTTTTGGTATTTTGTTGGTTATACTAATTAAGTTTGGTTAGTTTGGTTTGCTATCAATGCCAAAGAGGGAGATTGTTGAAAACAAATTGATGCAACTATGATAAATGTGTTTCAATCATTTTTCTATCACTAATGTCAAACCTACTACTCGTTGTTAAGAAAATTGCTTATATGATTTAAGTACTATCATTTATTTGATTAATGAAGAGGATTTAATCAAATGAGGTAACAATAGCACCTAGAGGAAAGGTTGAGTTATGATTTGGAAAAGGAGTACAAAAATCAATTAAGACATGGATATTATAGTGTATTAATAATCTACTTAAGGTTACAAAGGTCGGTTAGACTAATAAGTTCAGAAGAAGAAGTTAAACAAAGTTTGTCTACCAAGCTTGACAATTTGCATAGTAGGTGCCGAGACAAGTTAGTGCAAGTCGAGAAAAAAATTAGTTGGAGCCAAGCAAAGTTAATTTTAGTGTAAGCTGAGTAAAACAGTGTAAGTTGAGTAAAGTTTAGTTGATGTTGAGCACCAGTAAACTTTAGTTTGTGCCAAGTGATTTGACAATGGATGTTGAGCAACATAGTATATGCTAAGCATCAAAAACTAGTTAATGTTGAGTGTCAACATTATGAGAAAGATCAAGAATTTGACAAATTTGAGCTGACAAGTTTGATTTCTTGGATTTTGTAAACCATGTGGAAGATAAGGTTGATGAGTTAGTGGCATAGAATTCATGATGAACCATTCTGAGCCAAATTCAAAGAGGATTGAAGAAGAAGTTTCTAGAAGGAAATGAAATGAAATAAAGGGGTAGATTCATCGAATCCAACCTAATCTCACCTAACCCTAAAATGGATGATGGATGATGAAAAAAATAAATCTTAATTCTCTATTTATAGAGATGGTTGGTTAGAAGCAAGGGTTGTCATGTACAAGAACCTAAGAAAGACTAGGAGTCTAGGATATTGCTTCATTCAGTGACCTAAGACAAGAGACTGCATTGGCAAGCAAAGCAAGAAGGATTATAGGTATGAATGCTTGAAGGGTGAACACGCTATCAGAGTTGAAGTGTGTGAAAGCTAAGTAGAATGGAGGAAAAAAATAGAGATCTATAATCTGCAAGAGTGTTGTAAGTTGTTATCATGATCAAGCCTTATTATTACTTTCTAACCATTGTATCAGTCTAGGGTAAATCCTTTAAATTAAGGTTGACCTAACAGTCATTTGTAAATCCATTAACTGGGTGATATTCCAAGTGAATAGTCTAAAGTCCTCTAACAAGGCTCAGTCGTAAAAGGGTGATTGAAATCCTTTAATTGGGTCATATTTAATAGTTTGTATTGTAACATTTAATAGAGTTTTCCTTTCATAGGGCATCACTTCAAAAGAGTGAGAATGAGTAGCATGTTATTGGTGGTTTTCCCCAAGTTGGGTTTCTACATTAAATCATTCTGTCAAATGTGTTATTGAATTTGTTATGTTTCATGTTTACATTTCTACAAATTAATTTGACACTAACCTACAAGTTTAAGTTATTGAATAATCTAATGGATGCGTGCATGATGAAAATGTTTTTATGGATATGGGTTCACTAAGTTTTTGATGAAATAGCATCCTGGCTATTCTGTTATCTTGTTGATTCTATTGGTTGTTGTTGCATTACAACAATTATCGAGTACTAGTAATTTTGTAGTTTAAGCCGAGTTGAGGTTATCCCATGTCATGTTAACACTCAAGTTAGCATGTTATCCCATCTCACTCTATGTGTGTGCCAAGTTCCACAATGTGTGTTGAGTAACTCTTTATGTGGCAAGTGATTCTTCGTGTGTCAATTTTTCCTATTGATGTTGAGTGTCAGCATTTTGGACACATTTTTTGCATTTTTGGTGCAAGCTGACTTGCAGAATTTATTTTGATTTTGAAATTTATGATACGATCTTGTCTTGGGATGTGTCTAGACCATTGTTGGGTTAGAATTTCTATTGTGTAATGTTCTAGAATGTTTTGTAAGCTGTTTTGGCTAGTATAACTAGGGTGTTTAGGCTTAGAGTTTGGAAGAGATTTGACAAGAGCAATTTTTAGAGTAGCTAAAGGGAAAGCTTTCTTGAGTTCATGAATAGAGCATTGAATGTGAGGTAGTTTATAGTAGGATTGTGGTAGAGTTGTGATTTTGGAGAAGAGTTAGTGGCTTCAATTTAGAAACAAGGAGGTTGCTTGGTGGCTTGCGAGCACAAGTTGAGATCTTGGAGGTTTCTACCAGATTGTTGTTGTATTATAGATCTAGGCTAGCTGGGATTAATGTTGTGAGTTAGATCTTGAGGGATCTTGTATATTTTGTATTGTAATTGATATTGTATTTGACCATAACCTAGAAGACCTTATAGCGATGTGTATTGCATGCAAACAATTATTTTATAATTAAAGAGTTGTGATTTGGTATCAGATCTTGCATTATTGTTATCTTGGGTTGTGTTTTTGCTATGTGGTTATATTTTTGGGGGTTAGGACATCTCCTTTGGGAACACTCATTCTTTGCACTACATTAGGTGGTATTAGAGTGAAGGTTATTCCTAAGTGTGTAGACAGATTATCGAAGTTGAGGTAGTTTGCACTAGGACTTGGGTTGAGAGAAGTTGATTTGAGAAGATCTTGATTTAGTGGTGGACTTTCTTTCTAGAGTCTTAAATCTCTTGTTTGTGAGGTGGTAGAACATGGTTTAGACTTGCAATTATAGAGGGCTTGCAGATGGATCAATGGATGCAAAGGTGGAAGGTTGATTTTGTTGAGACATGATCACAGAGAGTTTGTGGATTGCAGATCCATGTTCCTAGACTTGTGATTTGGTTTCTGATTGTTCATGCAAGGTGATAGGTTCCAATCTGACTTGCAACCAATTTGGTTTTATCATAAGGAGCGTAGGAAGGATTTGTTGTAGAGGGTTTATGAGAGAAGGCTTTCTAAGATGAGTACTTAGTTTGAAGCTAGTTTGGCTGATTGAAATAAGGACAAGATGAGGAAGGCATTTCATAGATGTTTGTGGTGTTGGAGTCTACTGATCCAAAAGAGAATTTTCTAGCTAGTTAAGAGACTTGTTAGTGAGAGAAGATGGCATAGCAAGGTTGAGATTAGTTTTGTTGATTAGATTGTGGAGTCTAATACAAAACTTGCAGAGCAACTTGAGGTTGTTGCTGAGGATATTCCTAACTTGTTGATGCTAAGATGGAGTTTGGTTTTCATAATCAATCGGTTGGGTCTGACATGGAAATTGTAGAGCACTTGGTTGTGGATGATCTGGTTGCTATTGGTGGTGACTTGTATGTTGTAGAGCATCTTGTTGTGAGTAATGAAATTCCTAGTGTTGTGAGTTTGGCATGTGTTGATGGAGATCTACATATTTTTGTTGATGTGGAGTTAGTTGTTTTTGGTGTGAATTCACTAGTTGTTGCTATGGATGAGGATTTAATGTTGAAGCACTATATTTAGTTTGTTCTTGGGAGTGAGCATGCTGATTGGGTGGTTGAGATTCTAGTATTTGAGAGAATGATGTAGATATGGATGGTGTGTAGATTGGTTTTCTTGTCCCTATTGGAGTGGAAGCCTTTGGTGAAGATGAAGATGGTTGTTTCCCTTTCTTTGGACATCAAAGTGTGGGACACACTTTTCTATTTATGTAGGGAGTCTGATGAAGGAGCATCTTGGCCATCACATTATCTCATTGATTATGTTGGTTGTTGCTGATTTATAAAAATTGCTAAGTGCTAGTAATTTTGTAGCTTAAGCTAAGTTGAGGTTATCCCACATCATGTTAACACTCAAGTTAGCATTTTATCTTAGCTCACTCTGTGTGTGTGTCGAGTTCCATAGTGTGTGCCGAGTGACTCTTCATGTGCCGAGTGGTTCTTCATGTGTTGAGTTTTTCTATTGGTGCCAAGTTCTCCTATTGATGCTAAGTGTTAGCATTTTGGACATATTTTCTGCATTTTTGGTGTGAGCCAAATGGTAGAATTTATTTTGATCATGACATTTATGATAAGATCTTGTCTTGGGATGTGTTCAGACCTTTGTTGGGTCAGATATTCTATTTTGTAATGTTCTAGAATTTTTTTTAGGTCATTTTGGAAAGTATAAATAAGGTGTTTAGTCTTAGAGTTAGGAAGATATTTGAGAAGAGTGATTTTGGGAGTACCTAAAGGGTGAGTTTTCCTGAGTCTATAAATAGAGCAGTGAATTTGAGGTAGCTTAAAGTAGGATTGTGGTAGAGTTGTGAGTTTGGAGAAGAGTTAGTGGCTACAATTTAGAAATAAGGAGGTTGCTTGGTGCCTTGTGAGCACAAGTTGAGATCTTGGAGATTTCTACCAAATTTTTGTTGTGTTACAGATCTAGGCTAGTTGGGATTAGTGTTATAAGCCGGATCTTGAGGGATCTTGTAGAACTATTATTGTAAGTGTTGTTGTATTTGGCCATAACCTAGAAGGCCTTATAGCTAGGCATATTACATGTAAATAGTTCTTTTATAAATAAAGAGTTGTGATTTGGTATCAGATCTTGCATTGTTGTTATCTTGTGTTGTGTTTCTATTGTATGGTTATATTTCTAGTGGCTAGGACATCTACTTCGTGGATTATCCTACCTTTCACTTTGTCAGTTGTGAAAAGTTTTAATTTTACTAATTCATCTCTCCCCCCCTCTCAATTATTCTAAAGAGTTCCAATAGAGTGGGGTTGAATCATGATTTTTGACACTTTAAACCTTTTCATAATGTTGGTGCATTCACCTCATTTACCATCTCATATTCAATTGATTATGTATGCATAACTTATAAAATCAAATTTTAATAACATATAGATCTAATCTATCAATCACATGCATGAAAAGTAAGCACATGACACAAATATTTTGATTACCTAGAAACACTTCAAGGTGAAAGTAAAACTAGGATGGTGATGACACCCACAAATCTTTATTATTGCAGTAATAAAGTTAACCTATTAGGGTTACAATGTTTAACCATATCCAATGATCTACTCTATGAGAGGTCTACCCTATTAAAAGATTTTGAGACTATTAGAACTCACCTTGTTCAAGGATTTCACACTTACAACACAGTAAGGACTCTATTACGAGATTTACAAATATATTTTACGACCAATATATTAAGAGATTTACCCTGACTCAATATGTTAAAATTGATTTAGTAACTAATCCTTAGTCTTCTCTTATAAGTTATTCTTAGATCTCCTCTTTCCAATCTAATCTTTGATCTAATATAGCTTTACTATCCTTCACTTCTTGACTAGGTCGCTTGCTCTATTCTGAATAATAAAACTCTTTTGCCTCTTCTGCAATTTTTGTGCATTCACACTTGAATCACATGAATAACTCATCCACTCCCTTACATCATTGTACTATTCACCACACCAAAGCTAGGTTAAGATCTTCTCTATTTATATATTTCTTAAAGAGTTTTCTAGATACTTCCTTGTTTTGCTTCTCTATCTAATTCATTCATCTTAGAACATAGGGATCTGTGATCTGTGTCATAAAATATATAATGTACTCTGTAAAAACTCTACAAGTATTAAATATCTTGTCTATGTTGGCCTAAAATGGTTTACCTCAAATTTTGTATCATTCCTAACTTGAATGTTAATTTTGTGTTGCTCTGTCCGATACTCAACATTCACTATATATGCTACTAATGCTCAATCTCTACTATATATGCTCGACACCTTCTATGTAACTCGGCAACAATATTCTTAAATTTATCAATAAATATTAGAATTGACTTAAATTATTGGTGACCAAAGACTTACTCATCTTCTATAGAGCTTGGTATATACATGTTTATATACAAATCTATCTTATGACTTGGCCTATATAGAGTAGCTTAATCATAATGATGATCGTCTGACTCTACCTAGTCTATAACTAAGTGTTTGACACTAATAGACAATAATAGTTAGAGATATCAAAAATCTCCCCATTTGACATTAGTGGGAAAAATACATTGTCATGATTACATTGTTACCCTCCCCCTAAGCCTATGACTTAGTTTATATAGAACTACAAAACATTGACTTATGTTGAATAAACAAATAATGAACAATGAACAATATATACACATGACTCTAAGTAAACTGATTATTTCAATGTCATATCATATTTTCATTTTGCATTTTGATTGCCTTCTAAAATATGATGTTTGACTTTGAGCTCTTTTGATCACTACTTTTGTCATTATCTCCAATGAAAAATATGTAATCATCATTATAATTTCATTCCATCTTGACTTCTCTTCTGAATTTTCTTTTTTCCCCTTGACTTCTCTTCTTTCCCCCTTGGTTTTTTTACTTACGTCTACTATTGGGGTTGAATGGGTGGATTCAAACCATATTTTTCAATAAAAGGTTTGTGAACTTTGTTGATCATAGAAAGTGCATGATCCCAAGTGGTTCTTGTTGATTCCAAAATGTGACTTTGCAACTATAACCTAGATGCCAAACCAATCAAACTCTTAACCACTAAAATATTATGATCTTCATTGATAAGATCTTGTGCTGATTTGATTTCTCTCTACATAACCTCCAAGTGTGGTATTATCACGGATTGGATGGAGATTGACTTTGATCTCATGTGGTTATCAACTAGCTAAATTTTGGCCAATTTCCTTGAACATTCAATAATTATGATAATTATTTGAACTAGATTCAGCTGACTATGAAATGATGTTTCTTGTTTGCTTCATATCAGCTTGAATCTGATTGATGTTTATCTAGAGATCACGAGTGAATCTTGGCACATCACACAATTTTTTTTACAAATGTTGTACTTTTTGAATTAGTAATATTTTATTCTATACACACTCTTTTAATAACACTTTCTTCTCAACAATAGTTGTAGAAACTTTGTCCACAACCTTATTCTCAAATTTCTTTTCTAACTAATCCATCAATTTTTCACTGATTTTTATATCTCCTGCATTTATTTGTTCAACAATATTTACAAGCTAGGAAATAATTGGGGCTTTCCCATCAAAATTTTATATATCAAATACCTCAACAAAAATATCTTTACCATCATGCAATACCTACTTTTTTTGATGTTCTATTCTTAGCTCTTCCTTCTTATTCTTGGCCAAAATCTCTTGCAACAAAATTGTTTTCTTAAGAGTGAGATTTGCCAAATCTAATTGTGGAATCTCAACAACTTCATCTAGACTAACTTCAATATTTGGTGAGTTTTCTTTTATTTCTTTCCTTGTAAGAAGAGTAGAAGTTTTGTTGGTGAGAACTACTTTGGGGGTTGGTGAGGATGTATCAGCACTCAGTCTTACTTCTACATCAATACTAGAGGCAACAATAGTAGCATTTAGCACAATTTGATTTTTCTCTATATTTTCCTCAATATGAGCTAATGATACATTTGGTCCTTCTTGACCTTGGTAGAAATGTCTACACTTGTGTCTTTATCAGTTTATTCTACCCCTTGCTCCTCCTTGTCTACATCTGAGGGCTTCTCTAGAGTGTCAGGGGTGTCAGCATGAATTGGAAAAATGCTACCCTATGAACTCGACACACCTAAATTCATTTCATCAATCTCATCATCTTGAATAGTTACTGTCTTAATTTCCTTTGTTTCTTATTTTGTTATGAGACCAAAAATACTTTTCCAAAGTAATGCATTCTATTGAATTACAGCTTCAGTTTTATTTTTCAATATCATAAAGATTCTAAATTTAGGAAAATAAATGTTCCTGTATCTCTCCAAAAATGTATCCTTATGTTCTTGTGACAGATCAGGGATGACATTGGCTAATGTGTTATTTCTAATGTTTTTATCTTCTTCTTCTATCTATTGTCACCTTTTATCAAGTCTATTGTATAAATCTAAAGGTATCTTCTTCTATACTTCATTTAGAGCTAACCTATGATTCACCATCATATCTATCATGGCCTCCTCAAATTTTTTTCTATCAGCATTATCCAATATATCATATTTCAAAAATCTAAAACTAGATAAACCTGAAGATCTTCTTAGGTTGGCACATACCTCATTAATCAATTTTATTTTCCTTGTGGGTAGTCCTTTGACAAATCTTCATCTCTCTCTTTTTAACCTACTAGACTCAGTATTCTCCACTACTCTTTTCTTTGTAGATTTCTTGGCACTAGCTATTGACCTTGTCCTTGGTTTTGTAGGTGGTGGAGGAGAGAGGGGCATCACCACTAGATTCTTTGTAGTTCCTTCAACCTTCTTTCTAGGTGGTGTGACAATAATTGGGGCTTTAGCCTTGACTCCTTCTTCTTCTTCCTCAGCACCACTATCCTTTTCTTCATCTTCTCCTAGACCTTATGTAATCTGCAGAGGTTCATTGCTCTTGCCTTGGGATACCTCATCAATTGATTTTTTTTCCTTGTGGGTAGTCCTTTAAAAAATCTTCATCTCTCTCTCTTTAATCTAGTAGAATCAATATTCTCCACTACTTTTTTCTTTGTAGATTTCTTGGCACTACTTTTTTCCCTTGTCCTTGGTTTGGTAGGTGGTGGAGGAGAGAGGGGTGTCACCACTAGATTCTTTATAGTTCCTTCAACCATCTTTCTAGATGGTTTGAAAATAATTAGGTCTTTACCCTTGATTCCTTCTTCCTCTTCCTCGGCACCACTATCCTTTTCTTCATCTTCTCCTAGACCTTCTGTAATTTGTAGAGGTTCATTGCTCTTGTGTTTGTTTTGCCTCTAGGTCTTCAATCATTTTCTTTATTTTCTTTTCCTTGGAAGATATTTTGATATCTATATTGATTCTTGCCTTAGCTTCTTCATACTTCCTAAAAGATTTTGCTTCATTGTCAATTTCTTCCTTCAACAGTGCAATAATATTTGCATTAATTGTATTACTATCAACTTCATAATCAAATGTTATTAGTCATGCCTTCCTTGGCTTCACTACCTGCACAAATGTGTTAACTATGTCTACTAAGAAACATACATCATTATAATGTCTCATTACCAATTCTTCTAGTATTCTCATCCTCATCTTCACTATTTGCATGAATTCATCAAAGTATGTATCCATGAAATGTTCAAAATTCTCTCCTAGTTGTGTTATGTATTCATTGATTTTCCTTATCATTGTTTTCCTTGTTCCCAAACAATATTTCCAATACCAAGAAAATACTTTTGAATATAAAAGGAAATACACAAACAAGTGATCTGAACTTACACATTGAGTTCTTTTCCTTCCTAATGGATATAAGGTTTTCTACTAATTGAAGTCTCTACAACGTGAAAAGATCATATTCATGATCTATTATGACTATCTTTCATGCTTGATCCACTATCATACATGGCACATTGTTTAATCTGATAGATTGATAGAATGTGTGAGCAATCACTCTCACTGCAAATTCAATCCATGGATTAGGAATGTTTGTGATAGACAACCCTCATCCATTCCACTCAGCTCCTATATTGTATTCAACTTCTTCCCAACTTTGACTTTGCATTGTCTTCTTTTTGTCTAGTGTATGATAACAAGTAACCTTATGAATCATCTTCTTGGTTATTTCAATTGGTCCATTGTGTAGACAAAAGTTCATGTCATGGATCCTTCTCAACACAACCTTGATCCATCAAATCTTGAAATTACATGGAAACTCTAAGACATGAATTAACCCTTTCCTCTTAATAATTTTAAATTCCTCCTTTAGAACTCCTTCATCACATAATTTCTCATAAGCTTCTTGAATCTCATAGTCACCTACTTCTCCAATATTACACATGTAGAAACCCCACAGATTGTGTATCATGATTATCTTGGGTGGTATCAAGGATAACACACCCTTTGAGTCACCTTTCATTGTGATCTTAGGAATAGCATAAAACTTAGGTGGAGGATGAGCGTCACTCCTCACCAATTTAATATTACTAACCTCTACTCCTTGACTCTTTCCTACGGAGGATGAAGTTGCCGATTTTCTCTATTAAGGTTCAAAAATTTCTTCTCTCTAGATCACTCAGAACTACAATCTTTTATTTTAGATTATCTCTTTAAAATTCCTTAGGATCTCTTTTCAATCAAATTGCTCTATGCTCTCAAAATATATATGCAACATATGAAATAATGTCTTCATATTTTGATAAATACTTCCTTTTTCTTGATTTAGGGTCTCCATTAATGTTGTGTACTCAAGTAGGTGGAATCCAGCTATCTTGGTCAACATTGTTCCTTCAAACTAGGTATTTACTATACAACTCAGTTTGTTCCATCTAACTCAGCCTATATACCTATTTAGCTTTTGAAGTACTCGGTCCATATGGAAATACTCTGTCACTATAGATAATTTTACTAATGTTTGGCACTGACTATGTATACAATTATTTTGTAGTATTCCTTTAATAAATTTTTTCTTTTACATCTTTACTTATTCCATTATTTCTGCTACCTCCATCTTCTTTCTTTTTCTTCCATGTTTGATTCATCTCCTTTCTTATTTGATCAATGCCCACTTTTCCTTTACCCTTGGTGTTGTTGTGATTTGTAGTTGATACTTTTTCCTATAGTATTTTCTTGAATGTCTAAACTTGTGGCAGTTGGAACATATATTTTTAGGTGCATGGTTTTTCCTTTGATTTTTCTTATAGGTTTTTGTCTATCATCTACATTCATATGCTCTATGTCCATACTTTTGATAATTATAATAGTATCCTTCAAATATAGGTGTAGACAATGTAAACTTCATTCTTCACCTACACTCATGTATTTGATGTCCTTGCTTCTTGCAGTAAAAACAATAACCAGTAAAGTTAGGTTTAGGATTTTGCATACCATTTTTGTTCCTACAGATATTTGTTGTATGAACCAATTTTCCACAATCATAGCATGTTGGTTTGCATTTAGATTTTACATTTCTCCATTTCCCACTCTTGAATGATTATCCTTGCTTAGTAGTTGAATGTCTGAAACCAATAGTGCTACTAGATGACCTTATAAGTTCTTCAAAGTATTTCATTGCTTCATTTGGCTTGTTGAATCTCTCCACAAGTTCTTTTTTTAGTTTTTAATTCATTCTTCAGTAGATCCTTCTATGATTATAGATTTTCTATTTCCACATCCTTTCTCTTCAACTCCTGATTTGCAAGCATTAATTGATTCATCACGTCAAGTTGAGTGTTGGTAAGCTTTTTTTCATCAAATATCCTTTCTTCAAGTTTAGTTTCCATTTTATTTTTGTCTTCCTTAGCTTTCTTCTTTTGTTGAGTGGTCACTTCACATAGCCTTACTGACTAGATCTCATGTTCCCTTTTTAGTCCTCTAACTTCTTGATTTAGGATTATGTTCTTATCTAGAAGATTTATAGATATTGTGTCATTTGAAATTACTATTTCAAATAGTCCTTTAGTTTCAAATTCTTCATAATAATGATCTTTTATTTGAATAGCCAACTCCTTTCTCCCTTTTAGGGTTTTCTTCATTTCCTCTCTTGTTGTTTCAAGTTGATACAATATGAGTTGGATGTCAATCACCTGATTGTTAATAAATTTTTCCAATTTATAAGCATCCATCTCCAAGATATAAACTCCATGTTGTTAAACTTCTCCAAGAGAACTTATCTCTGATACCAATTGTTGGAAGTCTTAATTGGAAACCAAGATATTGAGAGGGAGGTGAATCAACATTTTTGACACTTTAAATCTTTTCACAATACTATTGCATCCACCTCATTTACCATCTTCTATCCAATTGCTTATGCATGCATAACTTGATTTTGGTTACCCCAAAATACATCAAGGTGAAGTAAAACTAGGGTGGGGATACACCCACATATCTTCACTATTGTAGTAATAAAATTGACCTATTAGGGTTATATTGTTTGACTATATTCAATGATCTACCCTGTGAGGGGTCTTCCTTGTTAAAAGATTTTGAGACTATTAGATCTCACCCTATTAGAGGATTTCACATTTACAACAAAGTAAAGAATCTATTAGGAGATTTACAAACATCTATTAAGATCACTCTATTAAGAGATTTACCTTGATTCATTCTATTAAAAATGATTTAGAACTTGATCCTTGATCTTCTTTGATAAATTATTCTTGGATGGGTAAAAGCACAAACCTATGTCACCCTTTAACAAATGAAAATGCTAACAAAAGTATAGCTTTTCACCTTCAACGACATAAAACTGGTATTATTATTTAGAATTTTAAAATGAAGTAAACTAATGAAATGTGTAAAAATGGATTAAGTATAGGATTATAATTTTTAATAATTATTTGGAATAAGAAATTATATATTTTCCTATTTTTTAAAGATAATTTATTTCCTGAAAAATGTTGGACATTGGGGGTCTAGTTCTCGCTAGTAAACTACATGGAAATAAACTTATTTCCCTTTGATCTCAAATTATGTTATAGATAACATATGTAGCTAGAAAAATAAAAAATAAAAATTGGCTTTAGAATTATATTTTCTCTTTTATAATGATCAAATTTCAACTTATTCAAATCGATAATTTTCATCTCCCACCACATTTTCCAAAATAAATCAATTTCAACCAAAAGAAAAATTATAGATTCTAGAAGAGGACTCTCTCCTCTAGAACGTCATATAATAATTATTTTTTAAAAATATGATTTAGTATTTTTTTTTCTCTCAAAATTGACATCTTCTTGAGTGTTAAAATACATACTTGTAAAATTTTTTAATTACAATATACTATATCTAATTAAAATACTATAAACTATATATGAGAATATTCTTGAGTTTGAGCTCTATAAAATGGTATTTATATGTTATTAAAAAAATATCATAACAAATAGTAAGAGTTATTGAAATGTCAATTTTCTAAAACAACTATATTTTTTTAGTTATTGGATACTAACTAGTATAAAACATGCATTTAATAAACATTTTCAATTCGAAAAGTGTGAGACCATATATAACTTAGCTAGAATAAATTTATCAAGATCATATGTTTTAAAAATTTGAGTTTTAGATAGAAATACTTAAATTTAGTCATTCTGATAAGTTAGCATGAAAGGTGACACAACTTTGTACATTTACTTGGATCTCCTCTTTGCAATCTAATCTCTAATATGATCTAGCTTTATTATCCTTCTCTACTTGACTAGCTCTCTTTCTCTATTTTGAATAATAGAACTATTTTGCCTCTTTTGCAATGTTTGCACATTCACACTTGAATTGTATGAATAATTCATTCACTCTTTCACATCACCATACTCTTCATCACATAAAAAATAGGTTAAGATCTTCTCTATTTAAAGATTTCTTAAAGAATTTTCTATATACTTCCTTATTTTGCCCCTTCATCTTTTTCATTCATCTCATAACATAGGGATCTATGATCCATTTCATAAAATGCATAATGAATTCTATGAAAAATCTACAAGTATTAAATATATTTTCTATGTTAGTATGAACTAGTTTACCTCAAAGTTTGTATCATTCCTGACTTGAATGTTAATTTTATATTGCTTGGCACTTAATCTCTTCAACACTCGACATTCACTATATATGTAGCTGACTCTTAGTCTCTACTATGCTCGGCCCCTTTTATGTAACTTGACAAAAATATTGTTGAATTGCTCAGTAAACATTAGACATGGCTTACATTGAAAATAGTCAGTGACTAAGGACTTAGTCAACTATTATAGAGCTTGGTATATACATGTTTATATACAAGTCTATCTTAAGACTTGACCTATATAGAGTAGCTCAGTTGTAGTGATGACCGTTTGACTCTGCCTTGTATATGACTAGATGTTTGGCCTTAATAGACAACAAAAGTTAGAAATATCAACATAGAGAGCATCTAATTCTCCTACCTAGTCTTCATGGGTATTTAATATTTTTTCACCATTTAAAATACAAGGAAAATGATCAAAACTCTTATTGATATACTTAAAAAGAAAATTTTTTGTCTTCCTCTACAAAGACTATCAGTTGATGAAATATTCTAGAAAATTTATAGCACAATTATAGGTTTACTCAATTAAATTTTCTACTTTTGTGTGTTCCCTAACCACTAAATAAATTATGTCCAACTCAGTTTCTAGTCCAACCCACTTATTTAAAATATGTTCCAATAGATTCTTATTTGCTTTGAAAGGATTTGAAAAATCAACAAGTTTTTATACCCATATTTAATAAATAATTTTTGTATTTACAATGTTAATGAGGTGCAAAAGTCTCCTCATATTTTTGGATAGTATTTATTTATAAGGCCTTGTGCTCGGCCTTTTATTCTTGTAACCCTTCACCAAATTTTGATTCAAGGACCATTAGGAATGGGTGCATTTCAACAATCGAGCTTGGTGGGGGTGGTCATGTAGGCAATGATGCAATTAGTTTCTAAGAACTCTTACCAATTGCTGCATGTCAAGCTGGCTAAGTTTCAAATTGGAAAATCCTTTGTTAGAAATATGTAATACTGAGAGGGAGTGAATCAATATTCTGTAAACTTTTTCCCACAACTAGATATTGTTAATTACTTTATAAATGCATAAGAAAGTAAACCAACAATGTTGAATAGTAACTAGAACCGTACACATAGAGAGCTTATAACACCAATATTTTTTAACTAGGGAAACCCTATCCAAGGGAAAACCCAAGTGGGGATGATACCCACAAGATCCACTAAACAAAAGAATCTTGTTAAGGATATTGACCTTGTTAGGAGTCTATTAAAATGCATGCAGTGTCTCAAGTCCTTCTTAGAAGAGTAGGGCCTATTAAAAGCCTCAACCCTGTTAGGAGTTGGTGGAACAATTACAATGTATGCAAGAAGATCCCACTGCCCTAACATGCAATATACAAATAAGTTTCTTCACAAGAGTAGGTATACATACAATACTGTCTCACTTTTGTACTTTGCAAATCCTCTAATCATATACTAGATCTCACATTATACAAAGCTTTAATATCATATGAACTTCCTTCACAATAGTTTGTATTACATTCCACATTCACATTAGCTACACAAGATATAATCTTTACTTATACCTCAAAGATTAACAAAACTCTGCTTAGTTATCCTTGATGCTTATATGTGCTTGGCTGATTATAAAATGACTTCAAGGTTAACATCTAGGATGTTGGCCCATCATGGCTAAGTAATTATTTTGATAACAAAATAATTCCTTAAGCTGTACAATCAATTTTTTTGTCATTCTCTATTGTACTCTATTAATTACCTATACTGGTAATTCCTCCATAACTAATGGTGTACTATTCATATAGACTTGTGCATTGATGTACATCATGAAGACTTTATCATCAATCATTCCTCAATTACATGTTTCCTATCTCAAACTTTGTCATCTATACATACCAAAATGATCTTTTTGCTACTGCAAATTGTCTAATAATTACACAATTTTCTATCACTAATTTCATAATGAAATACCAAAATATTTATGTTTCCATAAATGATAACACTACCATATCAACTTAGCCACATTTTCAAAAATCTCTCCCTTTGAAATTGATGGCAACATTTGGAAAAATTGGCTAAGTCCCAAAATGATGCCATACACAATAATAAATACAAAAAGTAACTAATCAAAATTAGCCTTCAAAACTTGAATATTTTATTTATGTCTTGATGGAGCATTATATTTCTTATGAATCTTTTACATTGATTTCCTATATTCATAGATGAGCTCCCCCTTACATGTATATTCATTTTTTATACAATTTTACTTTACATTCTTCTCCCCCTTTGACATCAATGATAAAGGTGTCAAAACCATAAGACAAAAACTTTGTTACCTTCCTTTGATCAACTTGAAATTCTTGAAATACATTCTACAAAACTAAATTTCATCTTTTCAAGATCCTTCCTCTAGTTCTCTTTAACTATATTAGATATATTGATAAGTGTACAAAGTGCATAAGATGCAACTTTAACTATGCTCAAGTCAATATACAATTTTTTTTCATAAGATGCCTTAGCTGCAAGACATTCATCAAATTTCCACTACAAAATGATAACTTTAGGAGATAAATATTCTCTAAGAACAAAGAATCTCTTTATTACGTTCTCCCCTCTGATAAGATTGTGAACTATCTCCATTTTAGCTTCAATGTCTTCAATAATTGTGTGAAGTTGTTATAAATTGATTATGAGTGTTTGAAGCTCACTCATTCTTCCTTTGATCTATACATCAAAATCTAACAAGTAATTGTATGACAATGTGCATTGTTTATATGATTTCAACTCTTCATCTAAGGTCTTCCTCAGCTCCTTTATGCAAAAATTCAAGGTTTGCAAGTGATTCCTGACATTAGTACATATTGTGTCAAACAATGATGCATCAAGCTTAGTTTGAACATGTAATGAGGAAATATTAGACAAAGTGGTGAATTCTGCATCAAAAGATCTCATCATCTCTTTTGCCTTCCTCTGAATAGCTTGTTCTATAATAGTGAATTGCACTATCTTCTACATTTGTTCCAGAAATTTTTCTAATGTTCTCTCCAAGGTCTTCATATACTTGTTCTTCTCTAGTAACTTGCCCAAAGAGGTCACCAAACCTTTATGATCATCATTCTCATCAGATACTATAGGCAATATAGTAACTGCTACTATTGGGGTAGCTTCTGGAATGGGTGTGACTACTTTTAGTTTAGTACTCTTCTTCTCCTTCTCTTCTTCTTTCATTCTTTCATCTTTCTTTTTCTCCTCTTCTATTGTTTTCTCTTCCTCTTTTCTTTTCTCATCTAAAACTTTATTCCTTTATTTCTCTTTCCTTCTTTCTTCTTCTTTTTCTATTGTTTTCCTTCATTCTTTTCTCTTCCTCTATCTTATTCTTTTCTATGCTTTCATCCTCTTCATCTGAGTTGGAATAAGCAGTAATATTTCCAACAATATTGGTTCCAAATTCTGCAAAAGGATTCTCTTTAGCATCTATAGTTATATGAGTACTATCCACTTGCATGGATTCGGTACCAATAACTATATGTGGAGGTGAGCTAATTTGTTGAGATTCCTCAACCTCTTCTACATCATTAGTAGGTGTATTGGATTCAATGTAAATAGGACTTGCACTTTCTCATTGCACACTTCCTTTAGTATTTTTTGGCATAGAAGTCATATAATTAATTATGGCTTCTTCATTTTCTTTCTTTACCTCTTCATAGCTACCTCCCATTAGAAGAATGGATCTTCTTTTATTTTGCAACAAGGGTTCAATACCTTTCAAAATTATTTTTGTATCCCCATCAAGGTTGGCTTCACACAATTTCTTAATCATATTTATCTTAGTTTTGTATCTTATTCTACTCTTCTCTTTCTATTAAGTAACCTATTGTACAAATCTTTAGGTATCTTGTTCTGAATTGTATCAAATCATTTATTCATTAGAATCATATTTCGTACTATAACATTTTCTAGCTACCTTCTATCCATGTTACTGTAGAGACTTTAATATTTATTTAATTGCACAAAATTTTCATTCTCAATAATTTTCATATTCAAATTTTCAACTTTAGGCTTCCAAGATCTCTGACTACATGTTGTTCTTCCTTCACTAACTACCTATTCCATGGCTTTTTCTTCAGTCTCTTTATCAAAATCATATTCACTAATATCTAGTGTCTTCCTTGTCTTTCCTAGACCACTGGTGGTTTGATTTTTCCTCTTTCGAGGGGATGGTGTAGGTTCTTGCTTCACCTTTACCAATCTCCTAGATTTCCTCTATGCAAATCTTACTCTTATCACATCTTCATCAGGTTTCTTCTTTTGTTGTACAAGATGATCCTTGACTGGTCGAACTTGCACAACTCTTGCATAGGTTGTAATAGGTATCTATGAAGTAGATCATGTTATTGACAGTCCTTTAGAATGTGTTGCAATGGAAATAGGAGTAGATACAATTACTTATGATTTCCTATTGGACTTCATTTCCAAAGCAATACCTTTGATCTCAACAAATTCTTGTCTCGTCATACCTATTTCCTTGAGAATGGGTTCTATCCTTTTCTCCACATTCTTCTTGAATATTTTTCTGTGAATTTTAGAGTGAACTTCCTTAATATTTTCATCATATGTTTTCCATCTATGACATTCAATATCTATATTATCCTTGTATAACCTTCAATGACTTCTTCACTCATTTCATGGCCCATAGGTTCTATAAATTTCACTCTTGCTTCTACTACCTTTATACAATTTGTATCAGTTTCTACCGTAAAACATATTTCATCCTTATACTTTCCTACCATAATAGGAGGGATTTTTTAATCTTTTCTTCATTTCCACTTCAAAACTCTTTATAATTTTTTCAATGTCTATCTCTTTGACATCTTCAAGTCTAGCCCTGTAACACTGGGTGACCATCTTCATAGAAAATTCATTATCATCCCAATTTGTCAATTTGGGGAATTTTTTGGTTGCATAGAAAAACATATGTGTCAACAAAGATTTATATCTAAAAATGTCATTCTTATATTTCTTCAACTAAGTAATATTATCCAACAATTACACTCTAACAATTTCACACAAATTCACCTTTCTCTTTTCAACAACCATCACATATGATGCATTTAGAAATCCTGTTGGCACAAAATTTACCCTTGAATTGTAATTTCGCTTATGGTCTATAATCTTTCTCAATTCTCTAATTCATGTGTCTTGAATTAGGTCAACTCTCATGTTTCTTCCATTAAAATTTGTATTCAAATTTGTTTCAACTATCATTCTGATGTTCTTTTCATTTACGTGATTACACCCTTCAATGCTTAGTCCAGTGACCTTATCAATTAGGTCATTATCAATTACAATAGTTATGTCACCTACCAAAAACATTTCCTCACGAAATCTTCTTAGGATAATCCTACTCCACTTGTGACAATCAAATTCTTGTCTTCCTTCATTATTTTCTCTTCCTGTATCTTCTTCTTTTTTGCACTTTCATCCTTTTCATTGGAGTTGGAATAAGCAGTAATATTGCCAACAATATTGGTTCAAAATTCTGCAAAAGGATTATCTTTAGCATCTATAGTTATATGAGTACTATCCACTTGCATGGATTTAGTACCAATAACTATATTTGGAGGTGAGCTAATTTGTCGATATTCCTCAAGCTATTCTACATCATTAGTTGGTGTATTGGCTTTAACGTACATAGGACTTGCACTTTCTTGTTGTGCACTTTAGAAGTCATATACTTAACTATGAATTATTCTTCTTTTTTTCTTTTTTTACCTCTTCATAAATACCTCCCATTAGAAGAATAGCTCTTCTTTTATTCTACAACAAGGGTTCAATACCTTTCAAAATTCTTTTTGTATCCTCATCGAGTTTGGCTTCACACAATTTCTTAATCATATTTTCTCTCAGTTTTGTATCTTATTCTACTACTATTCTCTTTCTATTAATTAACCTAATATAAAAATCTTCAATTATCTTGTTCTAAATTATATCAAATCATTTATTCCTTAGAACCATATATCTTACTATAGCATTTTCTAGCTACCTTCTATCCATGTTATTGTACAAACTGTAATAGTTGTTTAATTGCACAAAATTTTCATTCTCAATAATTTGCATATTTAAATTTCAACTTTAGGCTTCCAAGCTCTCTTACTAGATCATGTTCTTCCTCCACCAACTCCCTATTCCATGGCTTTCTCTTCAATCTCTTCATCATAATCGTCAGAATTACTAATATGTAGTGTCTTTGTTGTCTTTTTTGGACCACTGGCAGTTTGATTTGTTTTCTTTCAAGGGGAGGGTGTAGGTTCTTGCTTCACCTTTACCAATATCCTAGATTTCCTCTATACAAATGGTACTATTATCATATCTTCATCAGTTTTCCTCTTCTATTGTCCAAGATGATCCTTGACTGGTTGAACTTGCACAATTCCTGCATAGGGTGTAGTAAGTATCTAGGAAGTAGATCTTGCTATTGACACTCCTTTAGAAGGTGTTGTAATGGAAATAGGATAGCTACCAATACTTTAGATTTTCTACTAACCTTCATTTCTATAGAAATACCTTTGATCTCATCAAATTCTTGTCTTGTCATACCTAATTCCTTGAGAATGGGTTCTATCCTTTTCTCCACATTCTTCTTGATTTTCTTTTTTTGTCAAGTTTAGAGTGAACTTCCTTCATCTTTTCATCATATGTTTTTCATCTAGGACATTTAGTATCTCTCCCTAGTTGCAATATTATCCTTGCATAACATTCAATGAGTTCTTCACTCATTTCATAGCCCATAGGTTCTATAAATTTCACTCTTAGTTCTATTGCCTCTATATAGTTTGTATCAATTTCTACCATAAAACATATTCCATCCTTATACTTTTCTACCATAATAGGAGGGATTCTGTATCTTTTCTTAATTTCCACTTGAAAAATCTTTATTATTTTGTCAGTGTTTGTGTCTCTAACATCTTCAAGTCTAGCCCTGTAACACTGGGTGACCATCTTCATAGCAAATTCATTATTGTCCCAATTTGTCAATCCAAGGAATTTTTCGGTTGCATAGAAAAACATATGTGTCAACAAAGATTTAAATCTAAAAACTACATTCTTAAATTTCTTCAACTAAGCAATGTTATCCAACAATTTCACACATATTCACCTTCATCTTTTCAACAACCATCACATATGATGCATTTAGAAATCCTGTTAGCATAAAATTTACCCTTGAACTGTGATTTGGCTTATACCCTATAATCTTTCTCAACCCTCTAATTCATGTGTCTTGAATTAGGTCAAACCTCATGTTTCTCCCATTAAACTTTATCTTCAAATTTGTTTCAAATATCATTTTGACATTCTTTTCATTTACGGGGTTACACCCTTTGATGCTTAGTCCAGTGACCTTATGAATTAAGTCATTATCAATTACAAAATTTATGTCACCTACCCAAAACATTTCCTCATGAACTCTTCTCAAGATAATTCTACTCCACTTGTAACTATCAAATTCTATATAAAACATATACTTGATTAGGTTTAGCTCATTCAAGTATTCGTACTCAAGTTTAAGGGTTAGGTTATCATTGCACATAACTCCTAAATCCTTGTGAATTTCTTCATCATGAACACTCTCAAATTTACAATGAATGTAACTTCTCACATCTTCTACATGAATTACATTAGGCGAGATTTGAGAAAATGCTCCCAAAGGATCATCAATAAGGGAAATAAATAGGTGTTTCTTAAACTTGTACCTTGGTCTCTCACTAACATCACCTACTATCTGGCTTTCCATAATGCTAACTATTTTAACGAAAAATTCCAAGTAAAAGCTTTGTAAACTACCTTAATTATCACATAATAGGGCTTATGTAACTTCACAATTTTGGATACTTCAATTTATTGTCAAATCACACACAAATGCTCTAAACTCTTTACATGAACAAATGGTACTAAAAATCTTGTTTGTAATCTTTAAATCATTTCAATTTTAACTTTTCATTAAATGCATATCTACTTTATCTTCACAAATTATTTTTGATTACTAGTAACCTTGATTTCTTCCGTATGACTTGCTGTGATTATACAAATACTTGTGCACTTTACTATAGTTCCCTCACTATGTCTTCTACCTTTTGTTGTCTACTACTAGAAATTCTTAATTCAAATAGGATGAGTCACAAATAACTGTTGACTTTAATCTTCCATTGGGTGCATCAAAATATTGCTCTTCTAAAACTGTATAAGAACTTTCTGGATCATTAGCTTTCACAAACGCTTCCTTGAATTCATCAACATGCACTTTAAATGCTTTCTTCTAACTATTATCACTACCACTGTCATTTTTTCTATTATTTCTATTATTTTTCATTCCTTAATTAGGATTCCTACTAATATTTCTTCTATCCATTCTGTAAAACTTTGTTTTGTGTCCAAAGTTATTGCATAACTAATATATAGGTGCATTCCTTCTTAGATTGGTCTCATTCTGACTATCAAGTGTTCTACAATTCCTTGCAATATGTCTAATTTTGTTACATTTGTAACACACAACCTGGTTCCTTCCTTCATTAGGTCTTTCACCATAATTGGATCTTCTTTGTGATCTCCATCTTTCATTTCCTATAGGATTAATATTCCTAAACATTCTACTATTTACAGTACTACTATCAAACTTAGGATTCTTACAATCTATTGTCTTATAACCATAGCCATGAGAATTATAAAAATAGAAATTAGAAATAGGTTTAAACGACTTACCTATGAAATCTCTCTTCATATGAAAAAAATCATTTCATAAAAAGCATCTACCTTTGAATTCATGTCTATCTTCCTTAGGTGATTGTTTTGTTTTCTTAGGTTCATCATGTTTCTCAGATAGATTGATTTGATTTGTTTCCTTAGGCACTTCTATGGATATGCTTGATTCCATCTTGCTTTGATTAGTTCCTTTAGGGGTCTCAACAACTGGATCTATTTCTTTCCTAACTTTAATTTTCTTAGCTAACTTTTCTCTAACAAGATATCCAAGGATTGTCTTATCATAAGAAGATCTTTGGTAAAATAATTGTTTATTAATTTTCTCACTACTAGAATAAATCTTCTCTAACTTTTGTTTAGCTTGTGTCAATTATCCTTTCACAATAGTATTATACTTTTCCAATTCTACACATCTCTATCTCAATAGAATCTAGTTCAGATGTTCCTTGAGACAACTAGGGTCTCAGGTTTGCATTCTCAGATTTTGGATCTGGTTCAATCTTACAGTCATCTTTCTTCATACTCAACTTAAGTTCAACAATTTTCAACTCATTCTTAAAGATCACATTTTCTTTCCTGAGAGTTCCTACTGCATCATTTTCACTAGTTTTCTCTTTATATTCTTTCCTAGATCTTAGATCATCAACCTGATCATTCAGTCTGCCAATGTGAACTTTTGCATCTTCATACCTATCTTCTAGGTTATCTTATTCTTCAATAGGAAGATCTATTTTATCAAGACCTTCTTCAAGATTTCTCTTCAATTATTCCATATCCATAGGGGTCTTACTCAAGTTTTTATGACTCTTCTGGGTAACTATGCTTTGATACCAATTGTTATAAATATATTATAATGTGAGGGGGGGGGGGGTGATGAATCAGTATTCTACAAACTTTTTCCCACAACTAGATATTGTTAATTAATTTATAACTTTCATTAGAAAGTAAACTAGCAATGTTGAACAGTAAATAAAACCATACACATGGAGAACTCATAACACCATAATTTTTTACTTAGGTAAATGTTGGCCAAGGAAAGACCGCTATGGGGATAATTAATTTATACGTTTCATTGGAAAGTAAACCAGCAATGTTGAATAGTAAATAAAACCATACACATAGAGAACTCATAACACCGTAATTTTTTACTTAGGTAAACAATGGCCAAGGAAAAACTCTTGTGGGGATGATACATCACCTATTGACTAGCTTTCCATAATGCTAACTATTTTAACAAAGATATTCCAAGTAAAAGCTTCATAAAATACCTTAATTATCACATAATAGGGCTTTTGTAACTTCACAATTTTGGATACTTCAATTTGCTATCAAATCACACACAAATGGTACTGAAAATCTTGTTCGTAATCCTTAAATCATTTCAATTTTAACTTTTTATTAAATATATATCTACTTTATCTTCACAAGTTGTTTTTGATTACCAGCAAGCTTGATTTTTTCCGTATGACTTACAATGATCATACAAATACTTGTGCACTTTACTATAGCTCCCTCACTATGTCTTCTACATTTTGTTGTCTACTATTGAAAATTCTTAATCAAATAGGATGAATCACAAACAATTGTTGACTTTAATCTTCCATTGGGTGCATCAAAATATTGCTCTTCTAAAATTGTATAAAAACTTTTTGGATCATTAGCTTTCACAAATGATTCCTTGAATTTATCAACATGCTCTTTAAATGCTTTCTTCTAACTATTATCATTGCCACTGTCATTTTTTCTATCATTTCTATTATTTTTCATTCTGTAATTAGGATTCCTACTAAAATTTTTTCTATCTATTCTATAAAACTTTGTTTTGTGTCCAAAGTTATTGCATAACTAATATAGAGGTGCATTCCTTCTCTGATTGGTCTCATTCTGACTATCAGGTGTTCTACAATTCCTTGCAATATGTCTAATTTTTTTACATTTGTAACACACAACCTGGTTCCTTCTTTCATTAGGTCTTTCACCATCATTGGATGTTCTTTGTGATCTCCATCTTTCATTTCCTATAGGATTAGTATTCCTAAACATTCTACTATTTATAGTACTACTATCAAACTTAGGATTCTTACAATCTATTGTCTTATAACCATAGCCATGAAAATTATAACAATAGAAATTAGACATAGGTTTAAAAACTTACCTATGAAATCTCTATTGATATGAAACAATTCATTTCATAATTTAAAGCATCTACCTCTGAATTCATGTCTATCTTCCTTAGGTGATTGTTTTGTTTTCTTAGGTTTATCATGTTTCTCAGATAAATAGATTTGATTTATTTCCTTAGGCACTTTTATGGATATGCTTGATTCTATCCTACTCTGATTAGTTCCTTTAGGGGTCTCAACAACTGGATCTAGTTCTTTCCTAACTTTAGTTTTCTTAGCTAACTTTTCTCTAACAAGATATCCAAGGATTTTCTTATCATAAGAAGATCTTTGGTAAAATAATTGTTCATTGATTTTCTCACTACTAGAATAGAGCTCCTCTAACTGTTGTTTAGCTTGTGTAAATTCTCCTTTCACAATAGTATTGTACTTTTATAATTCTACATGCTCTATCCTAATAGAATCTAGTTCAGATGTTCCTTGAGACAACAGGGGTCTTAGGTCTGCATTCTTAGATTTTAGATCTGGTTTAGTCTTATAGTCATCTTTCTTCAGACTCAACTTAAGTTCAACATTTTTCAACTCATTCTTAAATATCACATTTTCTTTCTTGAGAGTTCCTACTGCATCATTTTCACTAGTCTTCTCTTTATATTCCCTCCTAGATCTCAGCTCATCAACCTTATCATTTATTTTTCCAATGTGAACTTTTGCATCTTCATACCTATCTTCTAGGTTATCTTATTCTTTAGTAAGAAGATCAATTTTATCAAGACCTTCTTCAATATTTCTCTTCAATTATTCCATATCCATAGGGGTCTTACTCAAGTTTTTATGCCTCTTCTGGGTAACTATGCTCTGATACCAATTGTTATAAATATATAATAATGGTGGGAGGGGGTGAATCAGTATTCTACAAACTTTTGCCCATAACTGGATATTGTTAATTAATTTATAACTTTCATTAGAAAGTAAACTAGCAATGTTGAACAGTAAATAAAACCATACACATAGAGAACTCATAAGTCCATAATTTTTTACTTAGGTAAATGTTGGCCAAGGAAAAACCCCTGTGGGGATGATACCCACAAGATGATCTGTTAAACAAAAGAATCTTGTTAAGGATATTGACCTTATTAGAAGTCTATCAAATACATATAGTGTCTTGAATTCTTGTTAGATGACTAGGCCCTATTAAGAGCCTCAACCTTGTTAAGAGTTGGTGGAAAAATTACAATGTATGCAAGAAGATCCCACTTCCCTAACATGCAATATATGAATAAGTTTCTTCATAGGAGTAGATATACATACGATAGTGTCCTACTATTGTACTTTGTGAATCCTCTGATCATATACCATATCTCACATTATAAAAACTTGCATATCATATAAAATTCCTTTAAAATAGTTCACATTGCATTCCACAGTTACGTTAGTTGTGTAAGATATAATCTTTATTTATACCTTGTAGATTATCATAACTCTACTTAGTCAGCCTTGATGCTTCCACACACTTGGCTAATTATAAAATGACTCTAGGATTAACATCTAGGATGTTGGCCCATCACAGCTAAGTAATTATGTTGATAAAAAAAAAATTCCTTAATTCCTACAATTAGTTATACTGTCGTGCTCTATTCTAGTCTATTAATTAGTTGTACTAGTAGTTCCTCTATAACTAATGTTGTACTATTCGTATAGAACAACACACTAACATACATCATCAAGAGATTGTCATTGATCATTCCTCAATTGTGTGTGTCCTAGCTTGAACTCTGTCATCCATACATACCAAAAGTATCTTTTTGTTGCTACAAAATTTCCAATACTTAGATAATTTTCTATCATTGATTTCATAATGAAATGCCAAAATATGTACTAGCACATCTGCTTATCCATATTTCTAACATCCTTCCCATTACTTCACTATTTTCTTCTTCTTTTCATTATAATATTTCATTATTGAAGAGTCATATTTGTGGCTTCAATCCCTGAATCTTCATCTACCCTCCTTACAATCAAGTTTCCAATGAGATCAGTGATGAAATTTTCAGCCCTTTTAGATCTATCTCACTTCTGACATGACCACATCATAAGGGCAGCATGATCATCACTATAAACAATTCCCTTTTAAGTTAATTGGGCTTCCTCCTCTATTCTATATGTAGTTTTGGTTTCTCTTTTGATGCATTAAAAACCATTGCATCAACAATGTCCTACTTGGGAAAAATAATAACTCCTCCCTCTTGATGGGTAATCTTTCTAAATTCTTCCAACATCTATCTTTTTATTTCTTCCCTAATGACAGAGTCCTCTTTATCAAGTTTCTCTACATGATTTTTCTTACATGTACTCTCAAAATCATAAATATTGGATCTTTAAGAAAATTCAACAAAAGCCTTGGACTTCACAAAATTGGCATCCTCTAAAGACCTATCACAAGCTTGCTTGTGATAGGATTGAATTCCTTACCTCTGAAGTCATCCATTGTGAGGTCCAGGGTGAGTGTAGTAGGGACTTGTAGAACTTCTTTCTACTCAACATATGTAAAAACAATATTCCCAAGGCTTCCCAATTGCATTAATTGTTATGATGCTTCATGTTCACTTTCAAAGTGGATGGGGGATTGAGAGCGAGTATGTGTTTCTTCTCTTGGAAACATTGTTTCCTCCACCCTCTACCTCTTAGGAGAGGGGCATGTTGGGGAATATTTAAAGATAGGTATCTTGTATGTTGAGGATGGATCTACACTTGCTACATGTGGTGGTGAGGGAATTTCCTCTATCCCTTTATCTCTCCTTCTGACATCCTCTATGGGTTTCATCACACTATACCCTATGTTATTTTGCAAAGTGTGCTGACTGGTGCTAATCACATGAGTAGGTGCAAGTTTATTCATTGAAACTTTGGCTTGGTTAGGATATGCATTTATGACCATAGTCTTGTCCTTATTCAAGGAACTCATAATTTCTTCAAAATGTGTTGTCAATTTACTTATTTTCTCACCAAAAGGCTTACAATCCTCCAAAGGAATATATCTTTAATAAAAAGATTTAACAAAATCTAAAGTCTTCTTGTAAACTAGCCACTTTTACTCTTTATCTTGTGTCCTTATAGAGAGAATTCATTCCTAATAATATCCTCTAGATAATGGAATTAGTGAGTCATAGCTCCAGACCTATTTCTCTAACTAGGCATCTCAAAAAACCCCTTATGGTCAACAAATCTTTCAACAAATGTTGTCATTCTATAAGGTTCCAATATTTTATCCAAATGATTCTAGCCACCCTTGGTGATCACATATTGATGTTCCTAAGTAAAATATAGGAAAATATTGCCTCTTCCTCTACCTCTTCCTACAAATTCTTGCTTGTGCACACAACCAATATCGCATAAAATGTTTATTATACCCACCTTAATAGTGGTGTAGGAGCACCTAGTCAAACTTCTTGTTTTGATTTCTAGTTGTGATTTTTGGCATGTACTAACTCTAGCCAAATCAAGAGTGTGAGTTTGGACCTTTCAAGGTCATGTTTGTTTCCTCCTAGATGGATTGTGCCTAGTTCAACCTAGTCTAGATGTTTTTTTTATTTTCTTTATTGTTCAGGGTTTTTGAGAGAAAAACTAGGGTTATGGGTCTTATACCCTAGCAACTTGAGATAGGTGTTGTAGACACCTAAATTTGATTACATCACTAGGTAATCTTATTTAGCCATGTCCTAAGATATTATTGATTAAATATTTATTATTTAATTAATTAATCATCATCCCCTAGTTAATTAATTAAATTAATTAACTATTGTCCAATTGATAAAATCAAATGATAAGCCAAAATCAACTTATCAATTAAAACCCTATTCCTCTATTAAATGAAATAAATTCTCAAATCTATTTAATTTAATTCCATACCCTCATTTTATTAAATAAATCATTTAATAAAATATCTAAACTCCTAAAACATCCCTAAGACTAACCTTTACTCCTAATCCAACCTATTCACCCATACTAACCTCACTTAGCCACCTAACTAACCCATCCCATCAAAGATAAACCACTTAAATCCTAACCCCATTTCTAAGCTAATCCTAATCCCCCTCTTAAACATGCGCACAAATTTATGCAAGGGTTAAGACTTGCTAACCCAAGCTGAAGTCAACAAACTCATCCTCACCGTCACCCTCCAACATTTATGATTCTTACATCCTCTTTTATGACTCTTATACCCCCCTTTATGACTCTTACATCCCTCTTATATACTCAACCTCCCTCATTACTCCCTTGACCAACCCTTATCCTATCCTTTCACACTCATCCTCCTTGTGACAAGTGTCACTTTCCTATTGGCTCTAAAAAAGCACAATCCTCGTGCTTCTCTTTGAGTGCATCTTAACTCTCCTTCACTATCCTTCCATATTTGCATTAAACCTCCTTCACTATCCTTCCATCCTTGCATCCTAACCATCCATTTCACTACCCCTTGGCCTATAAATGAAACCCGCTCCCTTCACAAATATCATCCACCTTTTCATGCAAAGTTATAATGTTATTTTAAGAGCCTAAAAACTACCAAAATACCATCACAATGTTGAAATCCCTCCATACCCCCATTGTTGAAACCCTCATCCATACACACACTTGGTAAAAACCCCCATCATTTGGAAGCTTGAGCATGTTCAAACATACATCCCCTTCCATCAGAGACATATCCACTTCATCATGGGTTATACCATAAGGAGCCTACCATTTTTGGTTTTCTTCCTTTGGTGGTGATAACCTTGGTCCTATCTTAAGTGTTAACTTGTTTAGTTGTGTGAATGCTGTTGTTAATAGTTAGTATTCATTTTACACTACTAGATTAGGTGATACATGCGTGGTTTTGAAAAATCTTGTCCTTTATGATTCTTGTACATCCTTATGCATAGGTTGGAGACTATGCCTTTCCATTTGACAAAAGTTGGGGAAAGATGTCAAAAATATGTAAATTGTACAAAAGTTGTTAAATAGGTCCAAATGGCTAAAATCATGTAAATTGATGTTGTGAAGGAAATCATGCCTAGAAATGCTTTGGAAGTTTTGGAAAAATGGCTCCCCCATTAATCCTCACAATGTAATCATCATGGTTTTGGGGATATGGAAGTGGATCCCTTGTAAAGTATACATAGAAAATGAGAGGCCTAGAAAATCTTGGAAACTATTTTTAAAGTGATGTCTTAGGCAAGCCTTAGATGCATGGCTAGGTGGTCATAGTGCTAGCAAGTGAGATTTGATAGATTGAATGTGTTAGATACTTCAATTCGAGAGTTACAAAGTGAGGATGGATGTGTAAGGAATCCTTGTACCAAAGGAGAAGGTTCCAAGACCATTTTTTCCATATTTTTTATCAAGCCCTAATCAATGTTGTTTGGGAATGTTAAAAACCCTTGTTTATAGGCATTAAAATAGCAAGGGAGTGTACGAATAGGTTGGGAACCTGAGATCCACAAAATCTCATAAATTTTCCAAAAGGGTATCCATATCTAAGATTGGTTTTCCATGTTATTAAGAAAAACTTGGAATGGTAGCCCAAAAACTAACTTTGGAGGCCTCATTCAGTTAGGACTTTTTAGGACAATTTTGTCAAGATTGAGGAAATCAATAAGTAAACCTATGGAAAATGAGTCAAGGATGGTATGGATAGTCTAAACAACATTAATATGCACTCGAAACTCCATGATGAAGGTAGGAAGATTAAGCTTTAAGAAATGGTGAGCTTGAGGACTAAGAAAGATGTCCCTAGGAAGCTAGCAAGTGTGAAAACCTTGGTGTAACAAGAGAGTGAAGTGTAGAGGGTAAGGTAGATATCCTCTTGGGTTTACCAAGTGACATAGGGGAAGCCTAATAGGATAAGAAGAGAGCCTAGTGATTCCTTAGTAAAGGAAATGACAAAGCAAGCAATCCAGCTTACATCGGATTGGTATTAGACCTTAAAAGATTGGGCTTGTGGTTAAATGTATCAAATTGAAGAATCATTGGATGAGAGAAAAATGGTGACTAATATAGGCTAGCTAAAGAAATGGGTGAGAAAAAGGAGAGAAATAGAATCCTTGAAGAAGCCCTAGAATAAATGAAAACAAAGTTAGAAGAAGTTGTTGAGGCACCTAAGAAGAAAGACCAAGAAGGTGAAAATAGTAGTATTGGTAAAGAAAAGATTGATGAGGAAGACATCATACCTATCCAAGACCCTCCATTGAATGAGGAACCATTCTTAAAATCCATCAAATTATTAGGTGGGAAATATCTAGAAGGAATCCCTTTGTTTAGTGGGAAGATGGACACTGGACTTGTGATGGAATGGATTTAAGGGATGGAGATCACTTTGAGTGTGAAGGTGTGACTAAAGCTTAGAAGATTAAGGTAGCCAAATCTAGGCTAAGGGGGTCAGCCCTAACATGATGGAAATACCTCCAAGAAGAGAGGGAGAAAGTAGGAAAGATGTGCATTACAAATTGGAAAGCCATGGTAACAAAGGTGAAAGAACAATACATGCTTGAAGACTATGAAATTTAAATACACAAGAAGAGGTAAAGTTTAAAACATAAAGACATGGATGTGGAAAATTACACTAAAGAGTTTTAGAAGTTTTCTTTGAGGTCAAGAGTACAAGAAGATGAGACCATCAAATTGGCCAGGTATCTAGGAGGCTTGAAGTGGAACACACAAGAAGAGATCAATCTATGGTCTCCTACATCAGTCCATAAATGCTTCCAACTTGCTCTGAAAGTGGAAGAAAGAAAAAAGTAGACAAAAACTTTAGAGGCAAAGATAGAGGAAGAAATGGAAGAAGTCAAAGAGTCTATGGCGGAAGAGGATCAAATTCAAGGTCAGAAGGAGAAAGCAAGTTGACTAAACAACAAGAAGGATGTTCAAGAAGAGGAAGTTTCAATAAAGGCAAAGGTTCTAACACTAGTTAGAGTGGGAGGAGTAGCAACACAAGGGAGAAGATCCTACTTCACCACTGTGAAGTGCTATCATTGCAATCAATTAGGATACCCTACATATAGATGCCCTAAAAAAGGTTCAACTTCCCAAGTTTGTACAAAAAGAGTTAATTATGTAAAAGAAGAGTCTAGCAGTGGACATAGGAAATCTAAATTACCTTTACCTACCTTTAGAATCAGAGGAAAGGGGGAAACTTGATGATAAGAAGAAAATTGATCACGGAGCCAAGCAAAGAAGAACCAAGTCAAAGAAGAGCACTCTTTATAATTAGATGTAAAACCATGCAAAAGGTGTGTAGAGTCATCATTGCCTCAATCTCAATAGATAACATATTCATTGAAGAGGTGGTAGGAAAGTTGAAGCTAGAAATAATCCAACATGCCTACCCATATAAGGTGACATGAGTCAACAAAGGACAACATATTATTGTGGGAGAGAAAGCATAGGTAGAGTTCACCATAGGAAGATATAAGGATAGAGTGCTATGTGACATTATTCCTATGGATGCATGCCACCATCTACTTGGAAGGCCATGGAAATTTGATAGCCAAGTCATACATGATGGAACCAAAAATGCCTACTCATTCAAGAAGGATGGTGTGACTTTCAAGATTCAGTCCTTGATAGAAGAATTTGGAGAGATGAAGACCTCAAGTCCAAGTGTACTCATGATTGGTGAGAAATATTTCTTAAATACCCTAGATGAAGGAGATGGAGTTGATTTTGCATTAGTTTTGAAGCCCAAAGATGAAGTTGTTGCCAAGAAAACATAGATACCAAATGAAGTACAAGAATTACTCAAACATAATCATGAAATTGTTAGTGATGGACAACTTGCCACCCTACCTCCTAAGAGACTTGTTAGCCACAAAATAGATTTTACACAAGCTACCCTCCTCAACAAGGCTGCCTATAAGATGAACCCTCAACAAAATAAGGAAATCACCAAACAAATTTAAGAGCTCCTAGACCAAGGCCTAATTAGGAAAAACATTAGCCCATGTGCAATCCCTACTATTTCAGCCCTCAAGAAAGGAGGAACTTGGAGACTCTTTACTGATTCTAGAGTCATTAATAGAATCACCATTAAGTATAGGTTCCCAATACCTAGAATTGAAGACCTAATGGACTATTTGGGGGAAGCAAAATATTTCACCAAGATAGACCTAAACAATGACTACCACCAAATCAAAATAAATGAAGGGGACGAGTGGAAAACAACCTTCAAAACCATAAAAGGTTTGTATGAATGGCTTGTAATGCCATTTGGTTTTTCTAATGCTCCATCTACTTTTATGAGGCTGATGAACAAGGTATTGGAAGCTTACATTGGTAATTTTGTTGTTGTCTATTTAGATGACATTAATTTTTAGGAAAAAAGAAGAAGAGTGTATCAAGCATTTGCAAATTATTTTTAAGAAATTACACAAAGAAAAAATAATGATAAACTTGGAGAAGTGTGAATTCATGAAATATGAGCTAGTTTATCTTGGATTTGTTTTGTTTCAAAGTAACCTTGAAATGGATCAAGACAAGGTGTATGTCATTCTAAGTTGGCCTATTCCCAAAGCAAGAGCACAAGCTTGAAAAAAGATAGTTATATAGTATCCAAAGAGTTGAGAGTGTAAAATTTAAAACTTGAAGAAAAGTGAGATATCCAATTTGAACTATAAGACGACCAAGAATATTAAATAGGAGAGGATGTCAAACTTGGGCTCCACCAGAGCCATAATATTCCTACTCAATTTAGTAGGGATAGACACCAGGGTCATAATTATGGATGACAAAAATTTAAGAATCAAACCTGAAATCCTTTTACCTCGCTTCATAAAAAATCATAACTCAGAGTCATACCATACCATTATAGTCCTTCAAAGAAAACCCATAGGAAATGAAGATGACTAAAACAACAAGGAAGATGCCAAACCTAAGTGTCACTTCAGCTTGATCATAACTAATAAAATAAAGAAAAGAAGGGTGAATAATAATAGGGGAATTCATAAATGATTGACAAAATGACAAGAATTGAGTTTTTATAAGAGGAAACCTTGGTGGGAGATAATCTAAAATTTAAAATTTATGGGGCCGAGATATATAAATTTAAAGAATGAGTAGATTAAGAAGGGATAGGAGAGGAGACCAAACTTGGGGTCTATCAAAGACATTGCATTTTTTCTCTATCTAAGAGGAATATGCCTTGGGGTTGGGATTCCAGGGGAAAATAACAAAATATTTTAAAATTGGGCCAGAAAGCTTGCTTCATAAATGATCAAAACTCAATCATATTATAAATTCTTCAAAGAAAACCCATTACAGATGGAGATGATTGAAGCAATGAGGAAGATGCCAAACCTAAATGCCACTTCAGCCTCTAAGTAGTTGAAAAGATAATAACAAAAATAGGGGGACTAATAATAGGGGCAATCATTAATGATCAACAAAATACCAAGAAGAAAGATTATATTAGAGGCATCAAATAAACATAATACATTATGATAAGAGTCCATATATTTATTGAAAAAATATCAATTTTCCAGATTATATAAAAGATGACAAGTAGATATAATAAGTTTTGATAGAAGTCACAGTCCATGGATTGAATAACTTTACACTATAAAGGAGTAGATATAAACATTAGAACTACAGATAGCAAAAACCAATGGGACCTAACTACTCATCCTTCAAGCTAGAGGATGAGTCAGACCCCTGGTCACTATAAAGAAATTAGATGATTTAGATGTTATCAAATAATAAAATTGATTTATGAACAAAGTAATCAAATTATTAAAAAAGGTTTAAAAATTCATGTATTTTATGTAATGGAACCACCAAGAGTAATTTTTGAAGCAAAGTTGAAGAGGACGACAAATGAGGACTATGTAAAAGAGTAAAGCACTCACTTGGTCTTTAATAAATACATAATCCTAATATTATGTGTGTATAGAATCTAGAGTATTTTTTTCAACAACCAATTCTAGTAAAATTAGATCTATGAAAAATCTATTAGTGTGTATATAGAATTAATAAAGTAGGAGACTAGAAATATGAGTTGTGATTAAGAATGCATTACTAAAATAAGAAAACACATACATTATGTCATTTTTAAATAGATAATATCCTAATAATACTAAGATAAACTCAAATATTTATTATAATGGAAGAAGAAATGCATTAAGATAAAATATTTAGATATTAGAATAAAGTCATAGGGCTCAAAACTAAAAGGAAACAATTCTTTTTAACAAAATAGCATCACCTATTCAATGTATCCTTGAATGAAATGCCTCCTTGATCATTGAATAGATGTTAGTTTTTGTTCTCAAAATAAATTCATCCAATAAAAGATCAATAAACTAGAATAGAAGTCTATCATTAAATGTCATAGGTTAAAAATGGTTACCACAAAGATAAAATGAGAAGTGGAATGGATCCTATGGTAATAATATGATTGGAAAGAAACATCTTGGATCTCTTTTTTAAAAAGTCCTATAGAAAGTTTATTTACAAATTGATGAAAAATATTATTTAAAATTTGTTTAATTCAAAAGAAAAATAGTTCAAAATGCAAGATTGATGATGTTATCTTAGCCACTTAAATTGCAAGATTGATGATTTTGAAAAGTTTATTTTTTATATTACAATTTTGATGTTACCAATAGATGTTTTGGTAGAACAACAACCACACTTGTAACAAGTTGTATCAAATCTTAGTCATAGGTTCAAATCTCTCTCATGAGTGATGTGAACCTACTCAACATGATGTTGGAGAATGATTTTTAGTAGTGTGTCAATGTCCCATGATGAATTCATGACATGGTTTAACTACCTCTAATGGATTCTACAAGTAAATTGGTTGTATCAGACATTGATATGACAATATTGTGGTGCAATGAAAGCTACACTAGTGAAGAGTTGATTCTCTAAAAGGATGGTACTTTAAAAATGTGTTAGGGTGGCCTATTTTGTGGTGCTCATGTATCAATTGTATAGAGTGATTTATTGTTTTGGATATGGTTGTGGAAATACAATTTTTTTTCTTTGTTTTATGTCATGTTGATGTGGTCTAGAGGCGTAATTATTAAAATTTTATTTATCGTTAAGCATTTGGGTGTATGTTTGTGTGTTAGGTGGTCCACTTTTCATTCCTCCCCACTATGGGAATGCTTAGTATGGACCTATTTAAAAATGATATTGGATGACTTGGCAATTTCATATTTGTAACATCAATGTAAGTGAGTAGTTGTTTGTGATGGATCAGTAAGGAGGTTGATTGAGAAGAGTCTGACATTGTGCAAAGATCTTGTGGAAGCACTACTAGCATTGGGCCAATGTCCCTCATCAGATTTGTGACATGGTTTAATAGCCTCATGTGTCTTCTATAATTTTACCGGTTGTATTGGGAATTAACAAGTTGATCTTTTAGTCCAACAAAAACCTTGGAAGTTCATAAGAAGCATCATAACTTTCTCATAGGTTAAAATCCTTTCAGGAAGTGAGAGTAATGCAAGGACCGAGATTGTTGGCAGTGGGCTAGTGTTCCTCATTGAATTTGTGACATGATTTGACAACCTCTCATGTCTTCTACTAGTCTAGTGGTTGTATCGAGAATTGACATGTCAATTTTTTAGTGAAATGGAAACCTTGGCAGTTAACAAGTACAGAGTTGGATGGTGAATAGAAGACATGTGTTGTTTTAAATAGTCATTGAAAGTAGTGAGCTAATGGTATCTTCTATACCAAAGTGGTGGATTTCCAAAGTATCTCTTCTTTCTTACGGTAGTGATCCATCCTACAATGAGAATCCTGGTAGTAAGCCACCCATTGTAAAAAAAATGTTAACTAGTATTTCTATTCATGAGAATTAGCTTCTTTGTGGTTTTCTCCATATTGAATTTTGAATATAACAATCTTGTTTTTCTTGTATATGATTCATGTGTGTTATCTTTCATGTTTACGTTTGGTTTGATTAACACGACATCATATTAATCTATTCATTGTTGATTTTTGAAAGTGATATGTATTTGACAACTAAACCAACCTCTCAATTATGTGAGACATTCATCATATTATGATCAAATTTAGACAAGAATTAGAAGAATTGTGTTGAAAGAACAATAAGATTTTGGTCTAGAATTTAGGAAATACCAAAGAAATAGAGTTGAAACATCTATTTACCTAATTTTTAAACATGTTATAAATATTGTTTCCATCTCAAGACAATAGTGCAATTATCTAAATATTCATTAAGTTGTGGTTCTTCTTAATAGGAGATCCATATTATAGAGCTAGAGTAATAAAATAAATAGAAAATATATATTTAAAAAATTATAAGAACACAAGTAGTTAGTGCTTAAATTTAGGAAAAGGTGAAGGATGATATATTTAAGTCATCTGTACAAGCTATTGTGATGAACACTAAAATAAGTATGTTGTTTAATTAGGTATGTCATGTTTGTTATTAAGTTCTCACTAAATTTATGTCTCTCTTGTTTGAAGAGGTAATAATTTAATTACATGGGGAGAAATAAATATTTCATAGGAGAGATTTCATTAAAATGAATAGTACCAAATATAATCATTTATGCATATATTTTAAAATTGATGAATGAACACACTAGCTTAGATATATGTGAGGAATTTATAGTATCTTGATTCATGTTAAGGTGGATAGAAGGTAAGGTAGAGGAATAAGTTGAATTGGTCTAATGAGCTATTAGATTTACTCACATATGCATAAATGTGCATGTACATATGTACATACATACATACATAAAAGAATTGATTAAATGACAAACATGAATCTTTACAATAGATTAGAAACAAATGAAATATATGTATCCTTGTCCAAAGTCTCAAGAATAGTTTCAATGGTCCATGCATATAACTTTCCTAATAGTTTAGTCTATTTATAGAATCAATTTTAACAAGTTTGAATGTAGTATTGAATTCATTTTATGTGGGTGAACCCTTAGACTAGAGCATTATCATGTTAGACACACATATAGAGGGCACACATATATATAAGAGGCCTTCTAGTGTGAAGTTAGCATTTCTAATCTTATGATTAATATTTTTGACAATGTAGAATGCATTATAAAATTCATTTTGATGATTACATGTTCTACTATAAGAAGAACAAGTCCGTTTGCATGGTAGAACTTAAAAACTGGACTTCTATTATCATTTGATAGCTTAAATATAATAGAAACGTCTTCTTGGTTTTGCACATCTGACCGAATTCTCCTCCAAAAAGCTAACTGAAACTATTCAAAAAATTGAAAGTTAATAAGAGTCTTAAACTACAGAAAAAGAATGATAATAGACTAATAATTATAGAGCAATATAAAAAATGAGTAACAGAAGAAGATTGTGGAGTGTAAAACTACAGATTGAGTTTCCTCAATTCTCAACTCGTACTGTATAATACGCACTGACAATGCTTTCTATGTCGACAAACTTTATGATGATGCTTACGGTTGATATTCATAAGTGAAATGCTGTACTTTTAGATTGCCCATAAAACCCTGAAATTATATCTCATTAATCATTATGGCAGCTCTCTAATATAGCTCAGTAACCATTAATAACTTATCCCCTCTTCTAAGGAACTCAACATGGTAATATGTGGTGCAAATCTGTCCATACTTGACATACTTTCTGCTACACTGCACAGACAAGAAAACAAAATGTATCAGAGTTTAACTAAAAACAGTGAATTGAATTGAGCACATTAAGATCTGCTTAATTGTACTGCCAATGTAACAGACAAAGTCAGGTTTTGTCTAAATAGACTCAGTTGAATGTAAAGAGCAAGTAATATGGAACGTTTTACAATATGTGCTTCTGATTGGATAAGTGGGAAAATAAGTGACTTGACCTTCCAAAAAAACTGTCTTCTCAGACAGTACAGGTATAATCTGACTGAAACACCACTTCATTTGTTTACAAAACAAATGAATTATGGTTTATTTAAATAAATATATCTTGATGTATGAAGAAGTAATATTTAATGTTGTTTTTTTTTTTTTTTTGGTATAAGTGAGAATATCAAATTTTTGACTGTACTTTTTACAAAATTAGGTCAAATGTAAAGAACATGTAATATATAATGTTTTACATTATATGTTTTAATTAAGTAATTTAGAAAATAAAAATTTCAAGCTGACACAAAGCAAAATAGATCCAAGTGATCAGAATTATCAATCTTTTTATTTCATTGAAAAACATCATGTATTCTTTTATTAGGTAAACTAGAAAACTACAAAGTAGACTCTCACAAGTTTAAAATGTGTCATTGAGACAAAACAAAACAAAATAGACCTTACTGACTAGAATTATCAGTCTCTTTACATTGTGTATTCATTGGGGAACATCGTTTAATTGTTGTCCAGGCCTGTTATATGTATTGAGTGTAAGGAGAAACTTATATCCTGTGTTTTTTATTAGATCACAGAAAATAAGACCTTGACCTTTTACAAAACTTGAACACACCCCAACTGAGGAGATCTTTTACTAAGAAAATAAATAAAATTAGAGTTTACCTAAATAAACATATCTTAATATAAACAAATAGAATGAAATATTTTATATTATATGTTTCTATTAGATAAGTGAAAAAACCAAAAAATTGGTTCTCATCTTTTACAATAATTAGATAGAACAAGTAATATACAATGTTTTACATAATATGATGTTTATTAAATAAGTTAGAAAGTGAAAAGCTCAATTTGACTGTGTACCAAATTAAATAGATGTAAACGTGAATTTCAGGGCCCCTCTTATTCTGTTTTGTGTGGTAATGGGGAGGAGTCTGTCTCCCATCTGTTCTTCCATTGCTCCTATTCTATTCAGCTATGGCACCTTTGGTGGCATACTTGGGGTTGCTCTTGTAGGCATGCTTCCTCTTTGTCTGGGTTCTGGGCCCGCTTGGGAAGTGCTCCCTCCAAGTCTTCTCCTCTCCATGCTGCTTGGATTGCTGGTCCTTCATTCATGCTTTGGCATATCTGGTTGGAGAGGAATCGTTGAATATTCCAAGATGTTCGGCTAGATGTTTTGCATCTTTGGTGGAAGATCTCACATTCTCTTCAGGAAACTATTCATGTGCAGTACGAGCTAGATGGGGGTATGGATCCAGTTGATCTTGCTATATGCAATCGCCTCAATTTTCATCTTCAGGATGGGGCTATAGCTAAAAGGTTTCCTTCTATGTCTAGGTAGCTTCAACATCAGAGGAAGGGTCGGGTGAATCGAGATGGGCATTGGACTCCTCCTCCCTATGGAGTTCTAAAAATTAACACTAATGGTTCTTCCCGAGGGAATCCAGGCCTTGCTGTTATTGGGAGAGTGGCTCGCTGTAGTTTTGGTGATGTTAAATTCTTTTTCTTAGTTCATAAGGGTGATTTCACTAACAATCTCATAGAAGCTCAAGCTATTTTATATGCTGTGGAACAATGTTGCTTGCGGGGATGGCATAAGATTATCTGTGAGTCTGATTCCTAGGTGGTGGTGAACTTGCTTTCTTCACAGGAGCTTGACAATGTTAGTTGGCAGCTGGCCACTATTGTTAATCAGATTATTCTCTTCTCTACCTTTTTTCAATTCATTAGGTTCATGTATATTCCTCGTGAATGGAGCAGAGTTGCTGATTGTTTAGCCAAATGGGCTTCTAGTCATGATCCGGGTTGGAATATTATGGATAGGAGGCATCTTTCCTTTGAGATGGTGCAAGAATTTGATGATCTTGTTGCTCAGGATCGAGCTCCTTGTTGAGCTCTCCTTGTTGTATTCTTTTTTGTCTCTTATTAAGAAAAAAACAAAATAAAATTGATCCAACTACCCAAAATTATCAGTTTTTTTGGCATTGTGTATTGAATTGGACAACATCATTTAATAGCTGCTCAGTCCTCTAACTAAAAACTTACATCCTGTATTTTTAATTGAATCGGCAGAAATTAAGAATCATGACCTTTTACAAAAACTGAACACACCCAAATGACCAGAAATCAGTCCTTTTACAAACCAAATCAGACAAGAAAATAAATGAAATCAGGGTTTACCCAATTAGAATGTAAAGAATAAATAGCACGCAATGTTTTACTTGCCTAGGGAAAAATCTCCATTCTCATCTTTTACAAAATTGGTCTTTTTAAGACAAAACAAAACAGACCCAAATGACCTGAAACATTAGAGGTTTTCTTTAAGACAAATAAAACAGACCTAAATGACCAGAAAGAGCAATCTTTTTACATTCGCTTAATATATTTGTAAGCAAGATAATAAAACTAACTCGTACTTTCTCCAAAATTCAAAGGGATCCAGAAATATTAGTCCTTTTACATTGTGTGTTTATATTAATTGGGGGACATCATTTAATGGTTGTTCATGCCATTTTACTTGTATTCATCTCCCCGTATCTTGTCATTTATATTGTTTTTTTTTTTTTTTTTACTTAAAATTGTTAATGAAGGGTTTATCTTACATTCTAAATTTTTGTGAGATATTTTCATGGTGTTGAAGATCACCTGGTTGATATGAATGGATTCTAAACATCACTCATAATAACTTCGATCTGCCTGATCATTCATTCTTCATGTCATTAATCTTCTTTTCGGACAAACATTTTGTTTCTGCCAGTCTGCCTCTCCTTCACCCATCACATTCAGTGTAAATTCATTACAGTCTGAATATAAACTGAACTTTAATGTTCTATACAAACATTGAATTGGTCTGAATATAAACTGAACTTTAATGTTCTATACAGACATTGAATTAGTCTGACTATAAACTGAACTTTTAATGTTCCACACGAACATTGCATACCATTCAGAAATCTTTGAACTACATTCTGATCTCTGTCCAGAATTTCATAAATAATGAACGGACAGCGTTTGTACTTTTCAGTTCATGGATCTTTAAAATACGGCAATGTCTATGCTGTTATCAAGACTACAATTTTTTATTTTTAATAATTAAACTTAAATTTACAATGCAGTTTCAAACTGATTTTTAATTTAATTATTAAAAATAGAAAATTGTCATTTTAATGTCTGCATAGACATTGGCCTGAAATGCCTCCTACACCCATTCCCACATTTACATGTTTAAGAAACAAACTATGTATGATAATATTATATTCTGTTTTTAATTATATTTAAAACAGTTGATTTTGTTTGAACTATTATTTTTATTGTGATTCTTAATTATATGGTTTTGAGCGAATTTCATTGATTCTTGATTCATGAACGTTAGTTCACATCAATCAATTTCTCATAAATTCCCTTATTATTTGAATTAATTATAAAACGTATAAAAGATAAAGAAATAGTGTAAGAAATAATATTATATAACTATACTTGTTGAAGAGAATTTAAAATTAGTTCTTTTGACTATCAACTGATAAAAATATTGAAAACACAAAGAATTGTAGATTCCACTCCTCTTAATTCACCTCTCCATAAATAGAGGGAACTCTTGTGGATGAAGGTTAGTTCAATTGAGTGCCATCAAATATTGATTGGTCAACTATAGATTTATTATATTTATGTTAAGTGAGATATTTCATGAACAATATGATTGGGCTATAAGAGTTTTTATTGTTTTTTCTTTTATATAACATTTTTCCTTTGTAGACTATAGAATTATAGGTATCGAGCTAATTTTAACTAGTGACTAAACTAAACAACTTCAACCAATCAAAATTTACTATTTTTAAAATTGTATTATGTCTATAGTTCATAAAAAAATTAGCATAAGAGGGATTTTCCCCAATTAACCATTATGCAAATATATTGACTAATTTCTAACCTTAATCTATTGCTATACAAAAATTATAATTAAAAATCAAATTTTCCAATTAAAAATATATGCATACCACAAAACCTAAAATTCAATTGTTTCAACATACTTTTTAAATATTATTATTTTATATACATTTTAACATTTCAAATTTTAAATGATAATAAGTAAAATATATAATGTCTTGTAATTAAAATTTTAAATAGGAAGTTTTAATGAATATCAACATTTAGAATTTTCACAAATGGCCAGGTGAGGGAGCGGGTGTCGAAGCGGGAATTGGAGAGATAGGAAATTTGAATTTAGCCTTGGGCGACTCTATCCAAGATGGAGCAGAAAAGGGTTCAGGTGCTTTCCAGGAGGAGGAAGACCAGGGGAATATTGTTCCCTCAGGGAATGAGGGCCCATGGAATCAAGGCAGGCCCTAGGGAAGGAGGATTTGAAATCTGGTCGGACAATGTTGGGCCTGCAAACTACTCGGAAGGTACCTGACTCGAGCTTTCAAGGTCGATGGTCTTCTCTCTTTGGGATAAAGCCCACAAGTGAGTGTTCCTTCCTGGAGATAAAAGCCATATTAGACAAAGAAAAGGGTATGTTTTCTATTGAAATCCCTAATGAACTTGTAGATCATAACACTGCATCTATGGCGCCCTCTTTAGTTGGGAAGTTCATTGGCCCTAGGCCGAATATAGACATTGTGAGGACCCATGTGAGAAACAAATGGGACCTAAAAGGGCATGTGGAGATAGCGGTTATGAAAAAGAGCTTCCTCTCCTTTAAGTTCTCTTGTATGGAGGATCTCACAAGGATTCGGTGTGCTAGATCCTAGTCCTTTGGACATTTGATGCTAGCCTTGTAGAAATGGACTTCAAAGCTAGATCTCAATGATTCCTTCTTTGTTCAAGCACCTATATGGGTCTGTCTGCCTAAACTTCCAATGGATTTTTGGTATGAGGATGTTTTTTATAGAATAGCTAAATCATTTGGGGAGCTCTTATCCATAGATCTTGTCATAGTGTCGAGGAGTCGGTTAACTTATGCTAGAATATGCATTGGAGTCAGTGAGGGAAGAGATATGCCATAGGTGGTTTACCTCCACTCCAAGCTAGGTACCCTTATTCAAAAGCTAGATTTTGAAAGTGTCCCTTTGCTTGTTTTCATTACAAGAAAGTAGGCCATGTGGCTAAGCTTTGCCCTAGGTCTTGGAGGAGAAAGCTAGGAAACAAGATTAGAATAAAAGTAAGGCCAAGGGAATAAGAAAGGGAAAAACCAATAGCTCCAAAGAGGGAGAGAAATTTTGAAAACTGAAGGAAATAACTAACAAGGAATCAGCTTTGGAACAGTAGTAGGAAAAAATGGAGGTTGCTTCTCCTTTGGTAGTTGAGGGAGTCCCAGGGGAAGAACCTACAGGAACCAAATTTATTGTGAGGAATCCCAAAGGCCTGTGGTTGAGGAGTAGAGGATAGTGTCTGAGCCAAAAGCTCTAGAAAACTTGAAGCTATCATGCCCTACGAGGGAATTAATCCAAGAGGATCTTCCTAGGAAACTGAGACCTAACCCAAAAATAGGCAAGGATATATCTTATGTCCCCATGACCTACGTCTGGGTTGAGAATGAGGAGGCAAATCTCTTAGGTAGTTCAATCCTCATGGGAGGTGGTAATCTCAATATGAGGATTGCCTCTCCCAAGAAGATCTCAAGAGTAGTGGAGATGGTAAGATCCTCTTCGCCAGCACAACTTACTCAAATGGAGGATCTGTTTGTGACCTATATTCTCAAGTACCTTCTTCACACTTTTTGCTTTTTTTGCCAATGCAACTTGTGTTAGTGCTATATCACCTGATATCTTTTCATTTACTTTTCTTTGAAATTTCTTTTCTAACCATTCTAATAACTTAGTATTTATATCTAGGTCTGCATCACTAACCTTCTCCACTATGTTTGTTAGTTTTTCAATTAGTGGCTTGGTCTCATCCGAAGTTGTCAAACTAAATGCATCTAAAAAGATGTCTTTTATATCTTACAATGCTTGCTTCTGCTTGTGCTCCCTTCTAAGCATTTTCTAATGCTTCTTCCTTGCTAGGGATTCCTAGATTATGCTCATCTATTCTATAGTCATTGTATCATAGTCATACTTGGGTAGAAAATTTTCTTCATCAAGGCTCACATCTCCATATTGTATGACTTCTCCCTTTGATGAATCAAGGCTCAACACTGAGATTTGCAATGGTGTTGAATCTGTGCTTGGTTTTTGAAGAGTTTGAGTGGAAGGAGTCCCAGATGTTGGTAAGATTACCAAGGCTTATATATCTACTTACTCCTTCATTCTAGGTGTCAATTCTGTCTCTTTAGGCTTGCCCTTGACTTCCACAATGACTTGTGATGCACCTTGATCTTGTGCAGTAGGTGCAAATGACTCTACCTAACCTATTTCTTGTTGTTCTTCACTAGTGACTTGTGTTTCCACTGTAACCTTTCCAATTGCATCAACCTTTTTAGATGTAGCTTTTGATGTTTTTTTCAAAGGTTGTGCATGAGTGACTTGAGGGATGATAGAAGGTGGTTCTTATGGATTCACCTCTACCCTTGTTGTTTCAATCACTAATTTCTGCAATTCATCCACACTAACCAATACAGGATTATCACAAAGTTTTTCCTATAGTGTGAACTTATCTAGTATCTCTTGAGATCTTCCTCTATAAGGGGATTGATGTTTTGAGCTGTAACATTTGAAACAACCTTAACTATGATTGTTTCAGTATTTTCACTTGTTACATGTTGGGGGCTAACACTAGGAAATTATGTGTCTTTCACACTCTATTTTTCTTGTTGCTCTGGCTCAGTTGTTGCCTTGTCATCTACTTGCATTTTTGTTCCTACTAAAGTCAAATTTGATGAGAGATTCAATATTTAATTATAGAGGATACTTGATTATGATTATGTTGGAGAGGCTAATGATATAACTAACATTCAGAATGCCAAGCAAGAATTATTTTATGACATTGACACTAATTTGTAGACTGATCTACAAGGAGAAATAAAGAGAGATAAACCTAGCTCTGAGCCCACAGAAGAAAGAATAATTGAACAAGCGACAGTTAGCAGAAATATGGAAAAGAATCATCCCATTGAACAAATCATTGAGAGCAAGGATAATGGAGTTATGACAAGGAACACAGTACATGAAGAAATATGTTTAATTTATCAAGTCGAACCTAAAAATGCTAATGAATCTTGTAAAGATGATCATTAAATAATAGCTACAAAAGAGAAATTGGATTAGATTGAAAAGAACAAGACTTGGGAATTGGTTCCTAGACCCTAAAGATAAGAATGTTATAGGAACTAAATGGGTATTTAAAATTAAGATGAATCAACAAGTTGAAGTTGTGAGAAACAAAGAAATATTGGTATGTAAATATTATTCACAGAAAGAAGGAATTATTTTTGAATAAATTTTTGCACTTGTTGCTAGACTAGAGGCAATAAGAATGTTTTTGGCATATGCAGCTAACAAGATCATTAAATTTTATCAGATGGATGTCAAATTAGCTTTTATAAATGGATAACTAGAAGAAGAGGTATACTTTGAACAAAATGATAGTTTCCCTTTGATAGATAAAGATGATATGGTTTAAAAATTGAAAAAGACATTATATGGGATGAAAAAATCACCTAGATCCTAGTATGCAAGATTGGATAAATACTTGAAAAATCTACAATTTGGAAAAGGTATTGCTAATAGTAACTTGTAATTGAGAAAGAATGATAAAGGCTTATTGATTGTTGTAGTATTTTTTGATGACATTATTTTTGGAGGTAATGATGAAGAAAGTGAGACATAATGAAGAAATAATTTGTGATGAGTATGATTGGAGAGATGAAATACTACTTGGGATTCTAGATTGTAAAGAACAAAGATAATTTTTTTTAATATATAAAATGAAGTATCTTAATTATTTTTTGAAAAGATTTAGATTGGAAACTTGTAAACTATTGGAACACCTATGGTAACTAGATGTAAGTTATCTAGCAAGGATGAATCCCTTATTGTTGAAAAAAAAATTATAGATCTATAATTGACAGAATGCTTTATTTGACACACATTAGACATGATAAAGGTAATGCTATTAGAATTGTGGAAAGATTTCAGGAAGATCCTAAAGAGACACATTATGCAACAGTAAAAAGATTTTTCAAATATTTGAAAGACACATCTAATTATGGATGATGATATGATAGATCACATGATTTTATTTTGTGTTCATACACTGATGTTGATTGGGTAGGAAGTTTAGATGACATAAATAGCACTAGTGGTGGAGCATTCTTCTTGAGAGGAAGATTGATTTCTTTTTTGAGCATGAAACATGATTGCATTTCACATAGTACAACATAAGTAGAGTATGTAGTAGTATAAAAAAAACTATAATCAAATTATTTGGATGAAACAAATGTTGAAAGATATTGAGATAGAGTTCACTGAGCTTGTTATTATACATTGTGATAATACAAGTACTCCAAGTGTTGGTCTGACTTTTTTGTAGTAAAAACTTTCAGTTAAATCATAGAAAAGTCAAATGTTCTATGCCTAAGTGAAACATAGGGTTTTGGATAAACCATCTATAAGAAATAATTGCCATATAAACCCTATATCATCTCTATTCATAAATTGTCAGGCGCGAAATTTTGAATTTTCAAAACAGACGAATATGCTGTCATTTTCCTTTTCCTTTCTCCCGGGTTACCTTTCTTCCTTTTTGTCCCAACCGTCGGATCCGATTAGATCTACCATTGGCGTTACCTTGCTATTGAGAGTTGCATGCTCATTAAGTATAGCGAGATAGCGAGTATTGAGTTTTTTTTAAGCGGTGGGACCATAAAGTGAAGATGCGGCGATCGAAGATTTGGTTATTAAATATTTTATTGTGCAGGTACACTTTGCAATTCACCATCCAAAAGAGGGGGGGGATAGGGACCCACTAGAATATCTGACATTAGAGCCAGAATGTTGATTTTTTGGGAAGTTCCGCCACCTCGCTATTGGAAAATTCAGGCACTTCACCGTTAGCGAAGTAGCGAGGCCACGTGAAAATCTAAAAATGATGACATTGCATCTTGCCTGTATCATAATTACACCAGGTGGCATGACCAGTCATAAATACCGTTGTCAGAATCAGTTTTAATTAACAGAAGTAATTACTGGGTAACCCTTGCATTTTCCGGCACATAATCCTTTCAAGTGCTGGAGCTCGCTACCTCGCTATCGAAAAATTTAGGTGCTTCACCGTTAGCGAGTTAGCGAGGCCCCATAAAATGGAAAAAGATCGGTAAGATCTTTGATGATATGTAATGACAGATGACTGTGATAAATTTTGACATGTGCCTACTATGCAGAGATCCGATTCTCATTAATGCCTATCTGACTGAATGTACAAGAAATCTTGAACGTCAGCTTGAAATGGATCAATGGAGCTCGCTACCTCGCCATGAAGAGATGCAAGGGAGATAATTATAGCGACATAGCAAGTTGGGCCCACCGCCTTCTTTCTTAAGAAGCCCTGTAGCGTATCTTTCGATCATTTCTTGATCTGATCAACGATTGTTGCCGCTTCGCCATGACAAGGTGCTTGTTCTTTATGCATAACGAAGTAGCGACATGCTGACACGTGTTCTCCGTCGTCAGTAGGTCTAAATATAAGCGCCATCAAAAGAAAGAATTCTGTACGTGGCAAGTTCTCATTGGGTAAACTAACTGACATGGCAAATATAACTCCTAGTTGTTCTCTCTGTACCACATGATCGTAGGATCTTTGAAGATCAACGCTGCAGTTTTAAACAAAAAATGTAGTGCCACTCTCTGTATTAATTAGACAAGAAAGCTTCGTCCGTGAGGAAAAATAGAGTATAATACAAAGAGATTGCACCAGTTTCATTTCACGCGAGAAAAGATTTGAAGCCATTCTTGTGCAGAAGCCATTACTGAAAGAAAAGTGTGCCAAGGTTTGATAAAAAAATTGTCAAGTTGTCTGTTCGCGAAAATTTTGCAGGAATACAGAGGAGAATTGAGACAGAATTCAAGTAAGTAAAACTACCATCATCTTCGTGAGCTTTTAAGTTTTAAAAAAGATAGCCCAAGATGCCTCCTAAGAAGGGATTTACAGGTGCAATAAACTACCTGGATAGAAATGTGCATGATGATCTGCTTGAGTTACTTCCTGAATCTACTGTAGAAACGGTGCAAGTTAAGAGGTTAACCTCACTCAACCCTAGGCTAAGGGTAGCTGATGGATTGTATGATAAGGGTAATTGGGTCCGGGATGCTCAAACTTCTCAAACTGGTTTGAGTTTATTCAAAAAATGGTTTGTGGAAAGGAAGTTATATGCCCCTCATGCCAATATATGGAATTTTGATCTTGGGAAGCTTGTTGTCCCCAGCGTGTTTATGGATTTTGACCTGCTTGAAGCTATAGCAAAAAACTATGACCAAGCCACTAAGGTAGTGAGAAGAATGGATGGTGAGGCTTTAGTTACCATCAGTCCTGAGGAGATTAGGAAGGTTTTCAGTCTGGGACCCCTCACCATGTATCATGTGCTCATTAATTTGATAGATTTAGAAAAAGAATATATATCCAAGAGGGATGTAGTTAGACAGGGTGCACTGAAAGCCCACATAGGCCGGATTGGAGGCCTCCCAACCATAACATCATCTTCTAAAGAACCATTCAAGAAATCATGCTTTAATGCCAGGGCAGTGGAGATATATAGGACCCTGTGCAGAGTCTTCGGAGAGGGTGAAGAAGATTTTATTCCGGTGAGCTTCATGTATATGATCACCCAAATCTCTTCTTTTGGTGTGGAAATAATTTTTGATTTTGCATCTTACTTGGCAAATGAGATTCATTAGGGATTGGTGGGGATTGCACAGGGCAAGGTGGAAAAGGTTTGGGGTCAGTATTCCTTATTGATGCATATGTTTCTTTTTAAAGGGGCCACTTATTTTGGTAAAGAAATGGTTTTGAATAGAGAACAAGAAGGGGAAGCACTGCCAGTCCAATTATGGAGTGCAGACATGACCTGGGAAGCGAAAAATGCTAGCTTCGTTAGATTTGATAGGCACTTTGCCTCCAAACTAAGGTGCCTCATATTGAGTGATAATCCCAGAATCCCTAAGGCATTAATGCACCTTGTCAGGCCTATGGACAAAACCCATAATCTAAAAGTTTCACATAATTGGGGAGATATTATCCCATATTTAGTCTCAACTGTCATCAGGGTCTATGGATTCAAAGGAACACCCCATGTGTTACCCTATTAGGTACCTTTAAAGGTAGGGATAGCTAAATTTTTGTGGCAGTTGGGAGGAGTGGAGGAGGCCTTTTTGCACAAAAGGGGGACAGGATCAATTTTTCCTACTTGTACTATAGCCCACCAGTTTGTAATAACTAAAGAAGGGTGGGTCTTTCTCCATAAAATTTTGGATCAATATAAGATGGCAGTGTCTCACTCTCATTGTTGTGATACAGAAGGTTTCTTTAACTCTGCCCTTAGATTGAGAATCAAGCTTCGTCCAGTTCAACATGAATTCTATTTTCTTGAAGATATAATAAGAAATGAATACTCTCTCCATGAGCAAGAAATAAAGAAAGAAAAATGGAGAGTCTATTCAAAATTTTTGGAATTCATTAATTGTTTTGACAAAGATTTCAGTGATCTTAGTAATGCTGCAACCAATGCAGACAAAATACATAAGCTCATGAGTACTTTCTCTGAAATAATGGAAGTAATGAATGAGAAGAAACAACATTTTATTAATTCTTTTCCAGATAAAGCCAGAGAAATTATGAGAAAATTGGGTTTCACCCCCAACATTGGGATAGGTCCACTGGTGGTACGAAAGAAGACAGGATATACTATTGTTCAACAGCAGGTGCTCATTGTACATAAAGAAAAATAGATAGTTGAATCCACCAGCACTGTCCTAGAAGAAAGACCCCCTGAACCTTCTCCCAAAAGAAGGAGAATAATAAGGGAGGAAGAATCCCCTGATGAAAGTTACTCACCTTCTCAAACCCCAATAAGAATTGAGGAAGAACAACTCACCAATGAGAAATTCGAACAAATGGGGTCACAAGGAGAAATTTTTGTTACACAAGCAGAAATTGATGAAGGGAACCACCAGGAACCCCCTGTGCCAAGTTTTGAATTAACTACAGCAGATTTCAGAGGAAGGGAATTGGACCCTGTTTTGGAACAAGCCAGTCAGCATTTCTTATTTGATAACAATTTTGTAAGATCTAGGGCTTTCCATCAATTTGCGTGGAGAGTAAACATGCACATTTTTGAGCAAAGGTGTAATAATATGAAAATAGAACATCCAGAAATGGATGAGACCTCCATTCAAAATCTAATAAAGGAACAAATGGTGCAAGAGTTCCAAAATATAACCCCTAATGAGGGAAGACAAATGGTAAAAAATGCTAATGTTTTATTATTGCCCAATTGGGACATTGCTGACGCATTAATTTTTAATTCTGTTTCAAATAATTTAGGACTCCAGGATCCAAATAAAGAGGAATTCTTGGGTACAGCATTCGGCAATGATCAAGCTGCCCTTGTTATGTGGTCCCTGAGAAGAGGATCCAGAACTACTTCATCACAGCCTGATGATTCAGGATTAACAGGGAGTATCATTGTAAGAAGAGTTGCTGACACTTCAAATGTACAAGCAGCCCACATGAATGTGGATTATTCTAAATTTGCCTTGGCTACTACGGAAAGAGGAGAGAGGGAAATGATTGATATGCATAATAAATATGAAATAGTGGTGGAAGCCTATAACCAAGAGGTAAAAAGGAGAATTGAGTTAGAAAACAGGGTATCTCAATTAGAAAAGATACTTGGAAAGAGGAAAGTGGGAGAATCCAGTACACTGAGAATTGCATATCCCCCACAGTCATCCGTGGGATTAACCCCTATTATTGAGATACCTGACACCCTTGAAAGACCCCAATTCTATACTGCAGAGGAATTTGAAGCAGAAAAAACCAAATTACATGAGTGGCAGATAGAATTTAGAAATCAGCAAGAAGAGAAATGGAGGCAGGGTGTGACATATTTGAGGGATAAAATACAATGGTCAACTTTTTATGATCAGTTGACAAGGATTGTAACCCTCATGGATGAGCTAAATAAAGAAAAGAATGGACTAGATTCTCTTGCACAGAAATGGAGACAGAGAAACAATGATGTTACAATTATTTGTATATCTACAGTCCAAATGCCTTATCATCAGGTTGAAAGGATTTTTGATTTATTGAATCAATTAGATAATTTTGAGAATAAAAGAGATTCTTTACAGAGAAAATTGATACTCTGTTTTTCAAAATATCTTGCTAAAAAATTCACCCTATTTCTTTGTGCCTTAGAATCTGTTGATACAGTAAAGGAAAAAGACAAATGGAAAAAGGAAATGGATGAATTATTCGATAACAGAATAAAAAACATCATCAGTGAGACTAGCCATTGGTTTTGGGCAAAGACAAATGAAGAGCTGGTAAAAATACAATTATATTATGCTGATATAAGAAAAGAATTCGATGATTTAGAAGAAAATGCCAATTCTTTAATAAAGATACAAAGAGAAACCCTAAGTTTTGATTGGCCAGATGATGATACTTTTAACAGATGGAAAAATCAGTTTAGTGAGCAGATGTCAGGAGACGATGACGAAGAAGATGTAAGAGTAATAGTTACTTTTGTAGTCAGCAATGATGACATAGAAAATCCCTAGGTTAAAGTGAGTTTGCATGTAATAGAAGATGATACATCACTTACAGACCTTATGGGTATGTACTCTAAAGATGAAGAATGATTGTGAGATCAGATCATAACAACCAAGAAGCATAACAGAAAGGGACCCGCCAAGAATTGCTGTTGTAATCAACCTTTCTGTTATTCTTGTTTTTGTTTTTCAAAAGGACACCTGTCACCTTTTGTAGCCTGAAGCTTGTTGCATCTCACATTATTTAAGTGAGATCTCAAGGCTAAAGATGGGTCCAAATTTTGTTTTCACTAAGTATTGTGCTTAGTTCTATTTTTGGTCCAAACATTTTGGGAAGGAAATTTATAGTATACTTTTCTGTCAAAATTTCTGAGATATAGATGAATGTAGAAAGAACTGTGCTTCTTCTCTGAAGGTTTTTTTTTTTTGGTCTTTTGTAAAGGATATACCATTTTCAAAGGAAATGAATACAAATTATGAACTGTCCCCATATCTGTTCTTCTCTGAATTTTGTCTCCTTTTAAATACTTAGCTACCTTGATGTTGTGTGAGTAAAAGCTTATGCAATTGATTGCAATATAGTAAGACTGTACATCCATTTGTTATTGCTGTTAATTCAATGGATTAAATAAAGGCTCTAATGAATGTGATGAGGTTGCTTGGGTGTTAATAAGGATTTTTGAATCATAAATTCTGGTAAGAATTGCTGATGAAAATTTGTTGCAAAGCAACAAATTAGATCTAAGAATTTACTTGACTCTGAATTCCCAATGGATTAGGCACTGATTGAAAGTATTTCAGCCAAAAGAGAAGTATATTATGACTAGCTTTTTCAAAGTACATCATAAAATCAATCTTTACTTATATTTCCTGTAAGATATTCAAAGCTGGCCAGCACTTGCCTGCATGGATTGTTTTAGCTTCACTTAGCCATTGCTGTTGGAAACATCTGCAGAGCTATAGAAGATTTCTTGGCCATATCTGTTCAAGGGATGTGTTTATCAATTAGGTAAGATTTACGTATATGTTTGAGGATTTAGAGATGAGAATCAAAATGAAACTAAGAATAATTCTCATACAATTGTTCCATCTTTGAACCATCCCTGGGTACACCCGCCCTGGTTTTTACAGAGCCAAAAGAGTAGAAAACTGTCTAAGGTTTTGTTGGAGTTGGGTCCTAGTACTTTGCATATGCAAGTGATAATGAGAATTGGCTATTCTTTAGGTTGTGTATGTACTGATATCTAGGTATTAAGCCTTTTGTCGCCTAGTAGTTTTAGCACTGTTAACATCAAAATAAAACACCAACACCAAGTATGCCAAAGAATCTAGTATTACATTCAAAGATAAAACATATATCTATTAAGTATCACTTTTTGAGAGAGAAAGTTGCAGAAAAAGAAATTAGATTGGAATATGTTAGCACAAAGAAGAAAATATACTCACAAGACCTTTGTCTAAAGATACATTTGAGTATTTGAGAGGTATGCTTGGGGTTATTCCCCAAGATAATTTTGAGTAATTGATGCAAAAATTTCATCAGTCTGGCTAGTAGTATAGCAGTATTTCTTTATCTGGACTAGATGTTTGATACTTCTTCTATAGGGGAGTATCTGTGCTTGAGTTGAGTCATTGAGGACTCTTGGTATTGGTATTCAATAGTTTCTTTGGACACTCAAGATTGAATAGATTGTTTTGGAAATGATTGAGCTTTGAGAGTTGATGAAATGTCCTGCTCAGAGATCCTTGGAACAAGGGTAAATAAAGGCCAAGATATATTTTTTTATACACAAGTATGGATGCATATTATAATAAACATAAAAGGATCACAAAGACCACAACAAGAGACTAAAAACACATCCAAACACCAACATATCTCCAAATTCCACTACTAACTAGAAACAACAAATAATAGAAGTCACAAAACACATTTGAATCTGAAAAATTCTGAATTTGAAATATCAAACACTAGGGATCAAGAACTCCACAATGGGTATCCCAATTACCTCTCTAAACCTTTTGGTCAAGTCAAAAAGTGTCCGTTGGTTACCCAAGTGGGTTTTCTCACAAACTGAAGTGATACTCTCATACAGCTTAGGCGATACTTTCTAGTATCATACGACCTTTTCTCAAAGGGCGTGAGGTACTTTTAGGGTAAAGGTGACACTTCTTCTAAATTTGTGAAACACTCTTCTAGTATTCTATGAAATTCCACCAAGAGGTGTGTGATACTTTATAGTATCGCATGACATTTCTCCTTAAGGCATGCGATACTTTCCAGTATCACGTGATACTTCTTCTTTGAGTGTGTGATACTTTATAAGTATCGCCTAGTGTTGGAAGTGTCACCCAAGAAAAGAAAGAACACTCCAATGAACATTCAGTAAGGTAAGAAAAGAGTTAGAACATCCATACTAAGGAGTATTGGATCCACAAATTGAGGCTTGAACAATTGAACACCAGAAAGGCATTACAAAAAAAAAACTAACCATTAGAACATAGCAGTAAAGGAAATGCACTGAAAGAAACATCACAATGAATGAACATAACAAAATTCATGTTCCTCCCAACCATAATAGCATCATTAGACCTCAAAGGTCCTAGCCATCCCCCACACTTCATCTCAAACTACCAACTAGATAGTCGAAGCTATCTTATGAGGGTGTCATTACTAAAATGTAATAACATTGTAAGAACAAGGAAATATAACATACTAATCCAATAAGTAATAGATAATCCAACTAAGTAAATCACATCATCTAATCATATGCTAAAAATCATAAGATAGGAATGCATAAAATAACTAACATCAACTAAACATGATATCCAAGCATTCTAATGAAAGTATAAATCACAATTAGGAAGCATACTACGAAATCCCAAATATACCAAGTGAAACATCAAGCACCAGTCTAACTAGAATAATAGATCATCTTTGTAAACTAGTCCCCAGTAGTGGTATAGGCAGCTACACTTCCCAACCATGTGAAATCCATAGGCTCACTCTCATTGTGCTGATGGAGATAATGACCCAACCACAAACACACATAAAGAAAATGTCCATGGCTAACACTCACACCAAACAATAAAGATGATTGAAACCAAGATCATGAGACAATGCAAGTACACTAGGTTATGGTTAGACACTCAATGGGTAACTATATAGGGACTAGCCTGGAGGGGAAAATACTTGGCATCGAGAGCGTAAGCTAGTGTTGTGTTTAACCAAATTCCCAATAGAAGGCTCATGTACTGTGTCCTCAGACTAACATTGGATGCTCACAAAGTATTTTATTATCTTAAATTTATTACCCAATTAATTTATTTAGTTATTACTTGTTAAGCCTTCTTTCCACCAACCTGGAAAATATCACCAAGGTTGTGGTAGAAGTCGCTCCATGAAGCTACCCTACCCTACCCATACTCATCCAATGATGAGCACATGTAGACATGCATATTACCAATCCAACCCTAATGAACATAACTCAATCAAAATACAATGAGAGATTGGGCTTCACAAGTCACCCAAAAAATGCATGCACATGTGCTTGTGTGTGGGTGCACCACCCACAACAATATTTGGGGTCAAATTGTGATGATAATTTGTGATGGTAGTGTAATTTGTGGTCATTTACATGTTTTTTTGGAAATTTTCCTTGACATCATTGCAATACCAATGTTGGCGTCATAATTGTGACACCCTCCAATCATTAAAAAAAAAAAAAAACACGACAATCATTTTCCATTTGTTTTGATTTTGTAGAGCTATGCATGAAAGAGGTGGAGAGCTCTGAATTATGAGGGTGGAGAGATGCGAATGTTTTTGTGGCCCTTGTGATCAATGCATTTGGTTACTGTTCCCTTGTGATCTCTACATTTCATTTTTGTGCCCTTTCTCTATGATTTCATTGTTGTGCCATGCCATTATGATCTACGTGCCCTTGCTCTATAATTTTCTTCAAGGGCTAGAAGAGATACGTATGTAAAAAAAAAATTATTTTCCTTGTAAACATGTATGTCTTTACATTTCCTTCTAAACATGTATCTCTTTATATATTCAGAGAGACCTTTTTCAAGGTTCTTATTACATATATGATCTAGTTGCATACATATTTTGAAATCCAAATAATAAAACAATAAAACTCACTCAACTTGTGATAAGTGATTTACCTCAAAATCTTGCACAACAATAATGTAGACTGTGAAAAAATGGGCAGAGTTCACAAGAAATTTTATGAAAACGTATCATAGCAAATATTTTTAGAAAGAAACAAGCCATAACCTAGTTAAATTGGTCTAATTTCTGATTAGATGGGTTGATTACAAATTCCTGTAGAACTTTCATCAGATTAGGTACAATAAAATAAACAATCAACTTTACAAAAAATGATCCAAATAATAAAACAATAAAACTCACTCAACGCATGCTAAGTGACTTACCTCAAGATCCTGCACAAAAATAATGTAAACCATGAAAAATGGGCAGAGTTCATAAGAAATTTTACAAAAACATATCATTGTAGATAATATTAAAAAGAAACAAGGCATAACCTAGTTAAATTGGTCTAGTTGCTAATTAATTGGGTTGATTACGAATTCCTATAGATCTGTCATAAGATTAGGTACAATAAAAAAAAAATCAACTTTACAAAAAATGATCCAGCTACATAAATATTCCAGAATCCAAATAATAAAATAATAAAACTCAATCAACCCATGCTAAGTGACTTACCTCAAGATCCTGTACAAAAGTAATGCAGACTACGAAAAATGGGCAGAGTTCATAAGAAATTTTACAAAAACATATCATAGCAGATATTTTTATAAAGAAACAAGTCATAACCCAGTTAAATTGGTCTAGTTGCTGATTAGTTGGGTTGATTATAAATTATTGTAGAACTGTCATCAGATTAGGTACAATAAAATGAACAATCAGCTTTACAAGAAATGATCTAGCTGCATACATATTCCAAAATCCAAATAATAAGACAATAAAACTCACTCAACCCATGCTAAGTGACTTGCCTCAAGATCTTGCACAAAAATAATGCAGACCACAAAAAATGGGCAAAGTTCACAAGAAATTTTACAAAAACATATCATAACAGATATTTTTAGAAAGAAACAAGCCATAACCCAGTTAAATTAGTCCAATTTTTGATTAGCTAGGTTGATTACAAATTCCTATAGAACTTTCATCAGATTAGGTAGAATAAAACAAACAATCAACTTTACTGAAAATGATCTAGCTACATACATATTCCATAACATTGGCCTCCACATCATTTTACTTATTCTACAATAAAATCATAGGGATGACACATTTTTCAAATAGATGTAGAGAGTGTATTTTTGCATAGAAATATTCATGAGGAGATCTATATGGATCAACTATAGGTTTTTTTTTAGGAATTCTATGTTTCTTCTAGTATCCAAAATTTATTATATGGCCTCATTGGTAGGAGAAGATGAACTCTCTCTCTCTCTCTCTCTCTCTCTCTCTCTCTCTCTCTCTCTCTCTCTCTCTCTCTCTCTCTCTCTCTTCTAGTTTCACCCATTGTCATTCTAATCCCATAGTTTAAACTCAATAGCAAGGTGGAAACAACAAGAGGAGTATAATTTTATCTTGGTATTATATGTAGATGATTTGGTCCTTACAAATAGATCTCACTCTATGATTCAAAGTGTTCAGTAGACATTGGTGGAGATTTTTGACTTGAGAGATCTTGGGTGTCTATGCTATTTCCTTGGGATTAAGGCTATCTTTATTAGTTGATATTTATTTTGGCAATCTATGATACTAGCACATACTTGTATTAATATTTCTATTATGGTTTACCTTTACATGGTCACTTTTCTCATGATCCACATGAGTGAGTAGCAGACTATCAAATGCATTTGAGGTACTAGAGTTTTTTTTATGAATTTTGAGGTTTTACTATTTACATGAAGAAATGCAGTATCCTTATTGTTTTGATGTGGTTATGAAAGCTTCCACTAATGGAAATTTTCAGGGAAAACTTGTCAAAATGTTCAACAAAGCTTGGAAAAAAAGAGAAATAGAGAAATCCATGTTCAAAAGATAGGGCTAGGAAGAGCAATTTATGGTCATGGTCTTCCAATGGGTAGTCCTTGACCCAGATCATTCTCTTTTATCCATAAAACAATATTTGGTGGGTTCTTGTAGTGCACCATAGTAGAACTCATCTGACCTCTCATCAAATGGGTATAAACACTACCATTCATTCTTCCAATATTACTTAGGTATTTAATTGATGCCTCCTCCTCTATTTTAACCTTTGAAGATGCATATGGTTGTATTGTAGTTCTATAAAGATGACAAGTAGAGTGAGAGTAAAGCTACATATCAATACATTCTGTATGGAAGCTATGGTTATAGTTTGACAAAATTCTACATTTATCATTCTCTTGGAATTCAAAGAGACACACTACACAATCTTGTCCTTGATTGCAACTCTTTGATTTGTATGCAAATATAGGTAGAGCATCTAGAATTTATTTATTCAAGCCTATGGTGGGAATAATTGTAGGATTTTCTTTAGAGTTAGATTAGCTAGTCCTCCTGAGGTGTATCTAGTCCTAAAAAGAGTCTATCAATTGAGTCACCCATTTCTACTAGAAACCATTCATTGCTCAAAATACACAATTGGATAGCAACTTTGACAATTGAAAAAGAGGTTTTGGGTGAGGATTTTATATGTTTTCCTACACCATGGAAGATTTTTAAAATTCTCAGAGCATGTTTGGATAGGTTTAATTAAATCATTCTTAAAGAGGAATTATATTTCTTCATAACTTTATTTATCTTGGTTTAGGTCTTATTTCATTTTTTTGCAAGAACTAATTTGTAACTGCATTATCATCTACAAAGGCTAAGTACAAAGCGACAATTATAGTCAAAAGGTTTTATGGCATAATTATTTAATGGTAGAGTTTCTCTTTCCTCCTAATGGTCTCATTATTCTTTTGTGTGATAATTAGAGTGCTATTCACATTTTGTGCAATCTTTGTAAAGCCTTTGGCATCTCCGTGCTATCTTTATTTGCATTTGATTATTTCAAAGAAGGAATTTTTCCTTGAGGGGTCCTCTTGAGGCCTCCCTTTATTTTACATTTCATATAGTTACATCTCTCACTTTTGGAGAGGGTTTTTTGACCATGTGGTTTTGCTCCTTTTTCTTCACTTTGAGAGGCTTTCACTGTGCAAGGGTACTTAATAAGGTATTTTTTTGTTAGGACCTATTCATGCATTTCATGTTGACAAAGTTTGCAATCTTGCATTAACTAATTTCCTGCATGTTCAAGAATATAATCATAGACATCTATATACATAATGAAGAACATGTTTGTACATTCATGCACTAACTTAATTTCACTTAATCGAGCCTAAATTTATAATATTCTAGTCTAGTTGGGCTCTAGTTTATACATTGTGCAAATCATGCACTTCTAACTTGTATATCTAGCTCTATTATACTACAAATTTAGTTTGAGTTATCTCTTCATTGTAATTCATATTGCATATTATGAATTATTTTTAGGAATATGACTCCCTATTTGAATTTTATTTCCTTTTTTTAGCTAAAATTTTGTGTACTAAGATCTTACTTTGTGCATACTTTGATCATTATAAGTATATGATGATTAGTTGGTTTAGTATTTCATTAAATATCATCGAACACACAAGTTACTTATCTAATTGAACTCCTTTTTGAGTTTTTTATTCATATATTTACAAAAACTTTCCTTAGTGTTATCCTAAGATGATATGGGCTTTTCTATGCATCATAAAAACATGGAGAACAAAATTAAAAATCTATTCTACAATAACAATATAGAAACAATAAGTCATACATAATAGTACTGACATGTTGAGTACAAGTAGAGGGAGTGGAGGGAGCAATGGTTTTCAAAATTTGAATTTTCAAATGGGAGGGACACCTCTGGTCTATTAGGATTGGGCCCCTGGAATGGAACACAGGTCACAAATGGGGGATGATCAGGCAGTTCCTAATACTGGGGACCAATCGAAGATCATGGATAGGGACCTAGATGTCCCCCCCAAGGAAGTGGTCAAGACTCCTTCGGATCCCAAAGCAGATTAGCAAGGCCCCACAAAATGGTCCTGCCTTTTCAGGACCAAACCCTCAGGTAAGTCTTCTTTCCTGCCTGTCAAAGCCCTTTTTGTTTTGGATAAAGGTTGTTGTGCCATTTCCATCCCTGACAAAATTATGGATCATAGCATTCAATCCATGACTTCAACTCTAATCAAAAATTTTGTGGGGCCTAGACCAAACATAGATGATGTCAAATCTTTTATAAAGAAGAAATGGGCTCTCAAAGGCCAAGTTTCGGTCACAGCAATGGAAAAGGGATTTATGTCTTTCAATTTTTCATGCTTGGAAGATCTTTCCAGCATTGTGTGTGAAGGATAGTGGGCTATTGGACGTTCCACTCTGGTACTTCAAAAGTGGTCTTCCAATCTAAACTTAAATGACTCCTTTTTTGTTCAAGCCCCTATTTGGGTTAGATTACCCGAGCTACCTTTAGAATTTTGGAACAAAGATTTTTTTGTGGGGCTTGTGAGCACCTTTGGTGAACTCCTCTCAATGGACCCTATCACTACCTCCAAGTGCTACCTCAACTTCTCTCACATCTGCATTGGTATTAGTGAAGGCACATATATGCCAAAGACTGTGGCCTTTCATTCCAAGCTCAGATTGCCCATCCAAAAACTGATCTATGAAACTATTCCTTTTGCCTATTTTCTCTGCCTAAAGGCTAGTCACAAGGCTCATCAGTGTCCCAGGGTAGAAAAGCTAAAGACCAAGGCTCCTGATACCTCAAAAGAAGCTAAGAAGACATCCCTCCCCTCTCATCCTTCATCCAAAGGGAAGAAGAAACTGATATAGAGGTGCAAACTAGCCAAGTCTCCAAATTCAAGGGAGAGTAAGGTAGACAAGAAGAGTGCCCCTAGGTAGAATGTTACCAAGAAGGGTGATCTTGCTTTGGAGTTAGCAGCTATTGCTTCCCCAGAGGAAGCCCCAGATGTAGAGGAAGTAGTAGTGCTAGAAGGGCCTGCATAGATTGCCTTGTGGTAGGTCTCACCCTCTAATACAAAGAGAGAAGTTTAGAGGAAGGAGTCCTCCCCTAGAGGCCTTCCCCTAGGCCCAATGATTCCCTACTTTTCCCTTCAGGCTTGGTCCCAGCCTAGGGGAAGGCTCATTCTAGTCTCATGGGTTTGGAGGCCAAACTCCTACAACTTATCAACAATTCCTCTCCTGACCAAGTCTCTCATTGGGAAGAATGAATTGACAGTTGCTCTCTTGGTAGCCTGAACAACTAGTGCATGAAAAAAAAGAGCCAAATTCGAGATCACCCTCCTTTGTCCCCAGCGACTACTCGAAGCAAGGTTAAGGTTTATGTTGGTTTTAATCCCAAGCAACCTAGCAGGAAGAAAATCAACCAACTCTTGCAAGAAGAAACCAAAAGGAACCTGGCAGATGGGAGCCAAAGAACCATCAAGGAATTCTCAGAAGTAAGAAATGAAGGTAATTTCTTGGAATATAAGGGGCCTTAATGGGGCCCATAAATAGGAATTAGTAAGAAATATGATTAGAGATCAAAGACCAGATTTTTTTTTGATCCAGGAGACCAAGATGAAAAGGGAATTCGTTAATAAGTTATCTTTTAGTAAAATCATGAATAGTGTAGCCACTGATTCAGATGGAGCCTCTAGAGGGGTGTTGATTCTTTACAACAATAGGAAGTACCAATTGTCCTCAATTTTCAATGCTAATAATGCTCTCCTCTACAAAGTCTCCCTTCTCCATAGTGATGATTCTTGGTTCATCCTAAACCTATATGCACCTAACTCTAAAAGGGAAAGGAAAGCCTTTTGGGATAGATCCATTGCAGTAATCAACAACATCAACACCAAAAAAGGTATCATCATGGGGGATTTCAACTCCCCTCTTACTAATGATGACAAACATGGAGGGCTAGCCCCAGATCAAGATAGTAAGCTTGACCTCACCAACTTCATCAACAATCTTACTTTTTTGGATGTGGATCTCTTGGGGGGTAGTTTTACTTGGTCTAACAAAAGGGTCAGAGGGGAATGTATCCAATTTAATCTTGACAGAGCCCTCATCTCTCTCAGGTGGCTTTAGACTCACTCTTATAGACTATCCCTCCTCCCTAGAGTTGGCTCAGATCACTCCCCTATTTTTGTTTTTGTTAGTCCCCTTGTTGTAAAAAGGACTTTTCCTTTTTTATTTGAGAAAATGTGGATAACCCACCTGGCTTTTGAACCTAAGATTTCTTCATGGTGGAACATTGAGATTGAAGGCACTACCATGTATAGGGTTTCCCATAAAATGAAAAATGTTAAAAGAAACATTAAAATATGGAATAAAACCAACTTCGGTCATATTTTCTAGGATAAAGATGAGAAGTTTACTCAGCTTAGCAATATCTATGAAGAAATTTAGCATATCGGTTACAATGATTAGAAAAGGCTAGAAGAGAGGGCCACCCTCTTAGATCTCCATAACATCATTTCAAAGGAAGAACACTATTGGAAACAAAAATCTAGAGTTAATTGGTTAAAAGAAGGTGACCAAAACTCAAGGTTTTTTCATCTGACTACCCTAAAACATCAGCAAAAAAACAAGATCTCTTCCATTAAGAAAGGCCAGGATCATTTAACCAAGGACAATGAGATTGCTAATGAACCTGTTCAGTTCTTCTCCTCCCTCGTTTCCAAGGATCCTTCTCTCTTGGATCCTGACAAAGCTGACATTTTGTCTGCTATTCCATCCTTGTTGCAAGTGCACCACAATTCGATGCTGAAAGCTATCACCTCCCCGAAGGAAATTTTTTGGGCTCTCAATTCCCTCCTGGGAGACAAAGCCCCTAGCCTGGATGGTTTCTTGACTTTCTTTTCCCAAGTCTTTTGGGAAGTGGTCAAAAATGATATTATTAAGGCGGTACAAGAATTCTTTGGCACCATAAATCTTGTGAAAGAACTTAATGCCACCTTCCTGGTTCTCATCCCTAAGATTCCAGGAGCTGATTCGATGGATAAGTTCAGGCCCATAAGACTTTGCAACTCTTTGTACAAAATCATTTCAAAGGTTCTTACCTCAAGACTCCTTAGCATCATCCCTTTAGTTATTTCCCCCCAGCAGACTAGCTTTGTTCCTGGGAGACAAATTCTTGACTCCATTATCACGGTCCATGAGGTCATCCACTCTCTTGAGGCTGGTTAGAAGGAAGGTTTCTTACTCAAACTGGATATGTCTAAAGCCTATGACAGGGTGGACTGGAATTTCCTTCTGGTAGTTCTACAAGCTTTTGGTTTTGACACCTAGATTTGCAAGCTCATCTCTCAACTTGTTGCTTCTCCTTCTTTATCTTATTTGGTAAATGATTCCCCCTCTCTTTTCTTCTTTCCTTCAAGAGGGCTGAGATAGGGAAACCCTATTTCCCCTATTCTTTTCATCATTATGGTTGAATGCTTGGGAAGACTCATCTAGAGGAAATGCTAGGACAAGAGTTTGCTTGGTCTTAAACCCTCTTCGGGTCCCTCTACCTTCACTCACCAAAAATTTGTGGATGATACCATTTTGGGGGGTGAAGCCACTATCAATGAGGCCAGAGTTTTCAAGGGTCTCCTGAACACCTACACCAGGGGCTCAGGCCAAGTGATCAATTGGGAAAAGAGCTCAGACTTCTTCATCAACACGCCCTTGGAGAGATAGAGGAATATTGCCCACATCTTGGGAAGTAATATTGGGTCTCTTCCTGCCAACTATCTTGGCTTGCCCTTGGGCACCCGACCCCCAGATTCTCTCTAGAACAACATCCTAGATAGATTCAATAGGAAACTTGTAGGCTAGAAAGGTGCCACCCTAAGCCAGGCTCGCAAGTGCACTTTGGTTAAATCCATCTTTCAAAACCTCCCAACTTTTGGCTTAAGCCTTTTTGGCATCCCAGTCAAACATGTTGATAGGACTTTCTCTAGTCAGGGTCTGATGACCATAAGAGATACCACCTAGTTTCCTAGGATCTTGTTTGTCTCCCCAAATGCTATGGTGGTCTTGGAATAAAAAAAAATTAGACATCTCAACAATGCTCTCCTAGCTAAGCAGATGTGGCACATTTTTCAGAGTTCAGGTGTCTGGAGGGATATCTTGACTGAGAAATACTTGAGAAGGCAATCCCTCAACTCCATGTTTGATGGGTCTAAGATTCCCCAGGGGTCTTACATTTGGAATGGTTCTTGAAGGTAGAGCCCTTGGCCAATTCTAAGGCTAGGTGGAAAGTTGGCAATGGGGACAATATCCTTTTCTGGCATGACAACTAGACATGTTAGGGACCTCTAATCAATCACCCTTGCTTTGGTAGATGGGTTGAACAAAGTATAGAAGGGTATGGTCTATATGTCAGAGATTATAGATCTTGAAATGATTGGCATGACCTATCTGAGCTATCCCTAGACCTCAACTCTTTGATGATTTATCTGAAAGCCACCTTCCTTAATAATAGCAAGGATACTCTCATTTGGGGGGATTCTTCGAGTGGGTAGTTCTATGTTGCCTCAGGATATTTCTCCATGTGGGACAGGATGGAGAAGCCAATTTGGGCTAAAGCTTAGATTTTTGGTCTCACTCCTAAAATCAATATTTTCTTCTGGCTTCTCCTACAAGACAAAATCCTTACCCTAGACAATTTAGCCAAGAGAGGCCAAATTATCCCCAATAGATGCAGCCTTTGCAAACATGAACTAGAAACAGTTAATCATTTGTTCATTCACTTCCCTTTCTCTTCCAAGGTGTGGAACCTCCTAACCAGGGACCTTGGTTTTAGTTGGTGCCCCCCAATTAGTTTCCAAGACTTCTTTAGCCAATGGAGAAGCCATCACTCTGGCTTGAATTCACATTTATTTAGCTTATGGATTCTCCCAAACTTCTGCTGGGGAATCTGAAAAGAGCACAACAAAACAACATTCAGAGAAAGGGAGTCTCTAGAGTTCATAATTGCTAAGAAAATTGAAGGTCTCACCTTGGAGAACTATGCTATAACCAAGTGGGGAAACATCAAGGAAGGAGGGAACTATAAAGCCAGAAAGGAAGACAAGGACAAGAGGAGACAGGATGCCAGATGGTCCTTTTTCCCTAAGGATTGGCACAAAGAAACCTATGATGGGGCAACAAAAGGGAATCTTGGTCCCACCGAAGGTGGAGGCATTATTAGAAATAGTTTGGGCAAAGGAATTACTACTATATCCTTCCCTCTTGGTCACCAAACTAACCACTTTGCTAAAGCTAGTGCGGCCAACCATATTGTTAAACTGGCTTTGGCTTCTAGAATTGAGCATCTCTAGCTTAAGGGTGATTCCTTAAACATCATCAACTATATCAAAGGCCTCACCACACCATCCTAAACTATTTCCAACATCATTGAGGATATCAAATCCAACTTGGGCAAGTTCAAAAAGACTTATGTCAGCCATATTTTCAGGGAGGCCAACCTAGTTGCTGACTGGTTTGCCAACTACGCAATCACTAGAAATTCAGTGATGATGTGGAGGAATAGTGAAAAAATTTTGGTTTCGATGACTAAATTGCTCTAGCTGGACTAAATCTAGGGCACAAATATTATCCCTTTTTAATTATGACAGGATTTTCCAAATTGCATGTCAGTAGAAGAGTAATAAGAAGTAATGTGGAGCCCTTTTCAAGATATAATTACATGTACGAAAGGCATGCTTTGAAGGTAGGCTCGAATAGAACCACTAAAATCATAAAAAAAATAAAAATTGTTTTTTGCATCCCAACCAATTCTGCACTCTGGAATAATTCTAGTCGTTTCAAGTTTTCTGAGTTGAAGATTACCATGGTGGGTGAAAGGATCATAAGAGAGCCTTTGAGGGAGTCAGAGAGTTGGAAGGAGAAGAAGAAGGTCAGCATAAGCTCAAAAAAGGGGGAATAACCAGGTTCATGGAGAAGCTACATGGCTTTGATGCTAGGGTTATGAAGGTCATGGTGGACTCTTGGAGCAATGGGAGAGTCAAAATTGATGGAGTAACCCACTAAATCACTGAGGGCTTAATCGTGGAGGTGACAAAAATCCCGCTGGAAGGCATAAAATTTTATAGGGACAAAAAGATGTTGGCCAATGCTGTTAATGATTTTGTCAAGAATGACAAGGAGAGAGACAAGCTCATCAAGATTAACACCTACTATGATATTGAATCCATCAAGAAATTATGGAGGTATGTCCTCAGAATCCTCATTGAGTACATTACTCTTGATCTCAGGTTCAACAGGATAAGAACACACCATTTTGTTTTGCTGAACCACTTTAGGCATGGTGTTGAAATTTCTTTTCCCTTCTATCTTTACACTTCCATATCTAAGGGTATTGTGAGTTTCAAGAAAAAATATGTTACTAATCTTTCCCTCCACGAAGGCCTTCTTCTCTTGGTTTACGAGTTTTTGAAAGCCTATACCAGAGGAAAATCCCTTGGTGACCCGGGTAGTGAATCAAAGGATACTGGCAGTTTGGACTCGGAGGATGTTCAAATAATTAAAACAAAGGATGCCAAACCCACCTCTATTGCTCACAACTCTAGCATACCCAGTAGAAAGAGTCATAGGAGCCACCCCCCCTTCCCCCCAAGCTTGAACCTCAGGAGGAGAAAATTGTTAGTGAGGAAGAGGAGGAGACATAAACTAATTCAGATGAAGAGGACAAGGAGTAGGGGAAGGACAATGTGAGTGAGGAGAAGAAGGGGAGGGATATCGACAAGGAGGAGGCTACCCCAATTTCCCCTATGTGTAACCCCAAGAAAAGAAAGGCCGACCAGCACCTAATTCAGGAAGAAGCCTAGATTCTTGAAACCCATGGCCCTGACTCTCCCATATCCCCACCTGAGGAGATGAATGAAATTATGGTGGAAAGAAGTGGGGAGGTGAAAAATAAGAATAGGAGGAGGGCTTGTTGAACCGGTGAACATCTAGGTGTTGAAGGACCTAGATGGCAGAACCCACTATGGTGAGTTAATTGACCTTGCGATTTTGGTCATCTCCGACAACATGCGAGAAACTGGCTTCAATTTCTTGAACAATGCAAAGAATAACTTGATAGACAATTTTTGCTCTATCAAATGGTTGTTTCAAGAAATTGAGGCCCTTAAGGAAAAGAACAACCACGACACCAGTTAGAATACCCGCAAGGTTCAGGAGACCAAAGGAAAGAAAACTACCTAGGTTGGTAACCAGAACATCCATGGTAGCTAGGAGACTAGGGATGGACAAGAGGACAGACTCTCCTTGGTTGAACAAAAAGTCCAGAAGTTCGAATCCATCCACTAGGTGCTAACTAAACAAATTGTGGACACCCTACACACTTTGAATGAGAATAATGTCAACTTGGGTGACTCTTTGATGAGAGTCGGCTTAGGTAGGGATACTACAAAAAGGAATGGGAAGGATTTCAGGCAATTGGAGTTGGCTCAGTCTGAAGTTAGGGACCAGAGAACAAGGCGGACTAGATGGAGACATAGAATAGGAACCAAGAAGGAGCAGATTGTCAGAAGGACAAAAAAGCTACAGAAACTCTGCAGGACCTGGAGAAGGAAAACCAATAGTTTGCTTCACTTTTGGTTTTGTTCTTTGTTTTGGTTTCTAGCCTTTGCCTCCTGGCCTTAGGCCTTTTTTTAGTTTTTGGCTTTTAGCAGTAGTCTCATGTTAGCTGGACTTTTTCTTTTCTTTTCTGTTATGCAGTAAACTTTTGGGTTTCAAGATCCCTATAAAACCTATTTTATTTAATCAAAAATAATATTGAAAAAATACATCTGGGAGAAGTAAGGATTTAGGTTAGTTGAAGATGGAGAAATAATTTTTTAAGTGAGAATAATTTGAACAATAAGCTATTCCTAGCTAGTAGGATCAAATATAGTATTTCAAGATGATAATATTGCATATATAGATGTATCACTTGCATGCCAGGCATGAAGTGCATTCCCCAACTTATAACAAATGGTTGGATATAAATGCTCCATATGCTGGCCCAAAAATGGAATCCAAGGATGTTGAAGAATCACTCTAAACATATTGAAAGACATTTTGTGGTCGACATTGAGACCCTTTCAAATGATGATCAAATAGGGCCCTAAGGTGCAAATGTCTTGGGTATTAATTTGAGCACCCAAGATCATGATTAAGGATGTCAAAGTCATGAGGATGAACGAGTTGAAATCACCTCCCTAACATGGCTATCAAAGTAAATGTGATGGGGACAAATAATAATAGCCCAACCCATTGGGAGTTAGCAAGGTAGATCTAGTATCAACATCATGTTCCTTCTTTTGAGCTAATAGTTCTTTAGGTGCATTTTCTTGTAAAAAATTAATTTTGTTGAATGATTGTAAACTCTTAGAAAATACATTCTTTCTTTCTATTACCATTGACAAACTTCCCTTGAATAAAATCAAAATGAAGAGGCATAAATACACCAATTTTTTGTTTCAAAACCATATGTGCAGATAGAAAGATTAAGTACAACATGTCCAATATTTTTACAGATATACACATTAATTACACCAAATTTCTCTTTCAAAACCATATGTGTAGATATAAACATTAAGTACAACATGTCTAATATATTTGCAGATAGACACATTAATTACATCAAATATTTCTTTCAAAACCATATGTGCAAATATAAACATTAAGTACATGTCCAATATTTTTGTAGATATACACATTAATGACACCAAATTTTTCTTTCAAAACTATATGTGTAGATATAAACATCAAGTATAACATGTCCAATATTTGATATGAGAAATATGTTAATGCAATTTTTTTGTTATGTATTATTCTTTTCTAATAATTTAGATTGATTTTAAATATAGAGCTAATAATATTTCTCTTGCAAGTGAGTGTTGATCAGGACAAGGGAAAGGAAAAAGTAGTCCATGAGCATAAGGAGCTATGCCATGATGAGCTGGTTGAATTTACTATTGATTTTAATTTACTCCCTAATCTAGTTCTTGCATTGAAGGACTGTATTAATGATATAGGAAAAATATTATCAAAACTAACATTAACTCAACCTCAGACTCCTACAACACAAGATAAGATCAATAGGTTGTTGACCCTAGTTTGCACAAGTATTAATGTAGTTTTTAATTGTAAAAAATGTTCAATTACATTTTTCATAGTAAACTCTTTTATTTATGTGATTAAATAAAATTAATGTGTTATTTTTTTAGAGGATGGTAAGGATGTTAAGGGGCGATCTCCTAGAGGATGATACTTCAAGTGGTTCAAGTATCTTGTGTGTTCTATCCCACACTTGTGTTTTTCTTGAACAATATTTTTTTATTAGCTCTAACAATCTTGTTTTATTGTACTCTAAAAATCTCATTTTTTAGCTCCTACCATTGATCCTCTATTCACTATGTTTCCTACTATAAGGAACAAAACCAAAGAGGCACTGTCGACTAAAAATTTGGCAACACGTAGCTTGATGATAGATGCAATGGCACTGCCTATTGGTAAGTTGATTCCTCTTTTTCTCTCTCATTTTTCATGTGTTTATTTCACTTGAACTATTATTTCTTAGGGGGAATTTTGTAATATTGGATTCATTTTGTGTAGGAGGTGATGAAGAATTTATTGGGTGTTCCCTTGTTAGATGTATGGGAACATTAAATAATTCTGATCAATTTCTTGTTAGCAATGAAGATGGTCTTCCCCTGAAAGTACCCCAACTTCTAGGTACTTTAAAGATTGATCCTTTCTTTTACTATACAATCTTATAATTCTAATCAAATGCACTAACCTCCTATGCAATCCCTTGCAATAACTACTAATCACATTATTATTTCACAGGGAATAATATATTTTATGAAAAACTTGATGATGGATTTTATGTCTATTTGGGCTGACCATATGCATAGGGTGTCATATTTTGATTTCATTGCTAGATCACATTTCCTTAATTTGATCAATTTCTTCAAGTAAATTAAAAGGTAGCTTCAGTTCATTTATAAATATAACAATTTTTTTCTTTTCTTAAAAGGTGGAATTTGCAAGCGAAAGAGTTAAAGGACCAACTCATTAATGCCATGACATCACTTTTTGAACCCAATGTCTTTCAAAGACTTAGGCTCCTCGAGAAATTAGGCCACGCTTTGAAGTATATTAGGTTCAACTATAGGACCCAAATGAAAAGAAACTCTTGTTATCAGTGACTCCCCTATATTCCCATTATTGAGTGGGATAATCTTATAAAGGATGCCACTGAGATAAAATCAAGAGATGATGGAGAACCAATTTCACTTGAGGAAAGAATGTATGTCATAATATTAAGAATGAAATTATGTAACAATTAATCTTAATACCTATGTGATCTAACATATTTCAAACTTTACATAGGTTGCTTGACACATCAAAGGAAAACGAAGCAAGAAAATAGAAGCATGAGAAACACAAGCCTGGCTCAGGTGGATATTCAAAACTTGTTGCATGAGTTGTAAGTATAAGTAAATGAAAAAATATATGCAAATATTTATAAATTCTAAACAATTTGGTCTTGATGAAATTGATTACAAAAAAATTTCATGATACCAAGTGAAAAGGTAGGCCATGGAATTTTGAAAAACAATCTTCTAAGAGCACAAGAAATTAGGCTACACAAAAGACTATAAAGCCATCGTTGAATGACTCCAACCAATGAGTGCGCAAGGTTCTTCTACTAGATCAGTCAATGGGATAAATAAGTCAATTGATTTTTATTTCAATTTGAATACTCTACCAATTACTGTATTTGATATTATCTTCCAAAAATATAAATTTTTATATTTGTTTAAAGTAAGGAAACAATGATTATATATTTGATATACTTATTAAAATGAATGATTAAGATTTTTCACTATTTGTCTTGTATTTATATGTATATATTACTTATAAATGCACTAATTATTTACATTGGATTGTAGCTTGCCAATCCTGATACATCAACCAAGCATAATGGAGGTGGCAATTTGAATGTGGATCCTAGTACTCAAGGTATATATTTTCTATTCAATTTTTTATATTTAAATTATTAATACAAGTAAAATTTTAAATTAAATTTAGTGTACTAATACAAATTTATCTATAATATGTGTTGGGATTAAAAAACATCTTGTATTGCAATTGTATGGGATGTAGAGGTTGTTCCTGATGGGCATGTTGAGGTCCAAGCCAATGGGCAAGATGATGTGGTTGAACAAGGTAAAGAGCACTACAATTTTCTTTAAAATCTTTAAAGTATCAATTTTTTTTAAATTAACCCTTTTATTTATTATTGTAGAGGACTTTCTTTTGCAAAGGACAATGAGTGCACATTCATGGGTGTGAAGAAATATCGATGACAAAATGGATATGCCTTTGCAACAATATAGTGAAGGACAAAAAAACAAAAAAGAAATGATTCATGTAATTTGTTGTAACTTATTTATGTAACTTATTTGATAATGATTGATGTTTATGTATAGATGTTTTATTTATGTTCTATTGAATTTTCTAATGGAATTAATGTGTTATTGAATGTTATCATGTGATAATTCATGAATGTTACATTGTATTAATAAAATGAATGAATTTTAGATGTTAACGAGGAATTTAGATATTAGTAGGGGGGTTGTGGGGTGGAGCAAAATAAGCTTTGACCTTTATGTGGTTAGCCCTAATTAGTAGAGAATATTAAACTATTCTCAAAACCAAGTGAAGCTCAACATTAACCTATGATTGTATGACAACTAACTTTGTGAATCTCTTGGTTTGAAGAAATGTAGAAGGACACCATAGTCAAACTCATTTATTTATGAAATTTAGTTGCAATGTATGAAGTATTAGAAAGAATGGCTTACTATGGGATTACCTCAAATTATTCCTCTCTAAGGTATTCTATTGTTTCTATTTATCTGCAATCATGTTTAATTGCATTTATTAACTTTTTTTTATAAATTGGGAGACATGAAGAAGAATTTGAATAGTGGAAACGAATGATATTAGATCATTCTAAACTATACATTGATTCATGAAATATTCTTATTATTTATTTTTAGTGTGGTGATATGTAGAATAATATTATGGGGAGGAAGAAGAGGATCCTAAAGTATACTCATTATCTCAAGGAAGAGCATAAAACTCTTGAGATAGCCGAGTTTTTATAAACAAACATCAATAGACATTATTTCAAATTCCACAAAACCTACCATCATTAAAGAGGTATTTATTTGAATAAATCTAACATTTCTCTTAACTAGGCTTTGATACCATGTTAAAGATCCTATGTAAGATCAAAGTTTTGATTATTCATCAAGTCTAAAATCACCAGATATCGAACAATAAAACAAAGAGTGGTGCTTTGCCCGCTGCTTTGTCATACAACATACTTTGTCATACAACATACTTTTTCATACAAATAAGCTTAAAGAAGAGATGCACAAATTATACTTGTGCCCTTTCCATATGATAATTTAGACATTTTCAGTCCTTGGGATACCACTTTCTCCATTGGCTAAATATTGAAATAAGAGTATTGCATTATGATATTAAGTCATTGTGTTGGCCTCTAATATTTCTTTGGTGACTTGCATATACCAAACTGATCACAACACTAATGGATTTGATACCAATATGATGTATAAGGGATTGTGGTTTAACTAACCAAATACATTTTTTCTTAACAAGGTCTTAATTGTTTCTCCTACAAATCCTAAATGACCCCTAAATTAAATTTCCTACTCTTTTCAAGATATGAAATAGTATCAAAGAATGGGAATTTGGTTTTTTTCTCCTAACTCCCTTCACCTAGATTGAGCAAGATTAGGCCTGATTTGCAGATTTAGGACGAACTTGCTTTGTTAGTTACTATTGAAAATATTCACTAGACATCTCTGTTACTAAGGACAAAATCCTATACCCTTGATGGTATGACTTTTATATGTTTTCATTGTTGGTCAAAACCTTTATATTATGTTGTATGACATAAGGAGAAGTGTTATCAAACAAGTGTTATTGATATACTTATAATCTGGTCCAACTTCCATTAACTTACATTCTCATTGGGACTTATTTTTAGTTTTCTATTAATTGTTCACTGTTATATTTTCCAATTTGCTTCCAGTGTTTTCACATCGTTCTTTCTTTTCTTCTACCCAATTGTCTATTTGTTCTCATCTCTAATGCATCATTTTGACATAGGGTGAAATCATTTTTTAGACAAAGGATTTGTATTTAATAGAGTAATATTTTTACAAGAACAAGAAATAACTCCTTGTGTTGTCATTGTAAAAAAAAATAGCATTTTTGATCTCACACAAACCTTCGTCCAATATTTCCTTTTATCCCCCAAGTTTTCGAAATGGGGAGGATGGTAAGGGACAACAATTAAAATAAGGAAATTAATAGAAGTATAAATTTTTTTTTTTTTAATTCCAATCAAAATAATTATTCACTTTCTTTTACCTAATAATTATTACAAGATTCACATAGATGTAAAAATTTAATGAATATGATCATTACTATATTAAAACACTACATAGATAATAATAATAAAAATAAACTATAGAGAGAGAGAGAATTCTAGTATGCATATTAAAATCACTCTTAAACAAATTTTAAAATAGTTGTTAATGTCTTGTTAGATCTAACATTGACAACAATTACTTCTTGCTTGTTAATTTAAACCAAGATCTTATCATGACTCATGTCCTATCAATTAATTTGCCACACTTCAATAGATCGTCTATATGAATGTACATTCATCACCTTCTCTTTAATTTAAACCCCTTAATTTGATTATAAGATGTCCTTGCACTAAAACAAGCATATCATGTCATCTTAGGTTTTTTTTTGGCACTAGCTTCCTATTTTATTAGCTTTTAAAGCTCCTAATGGGTCTCTTTCGCATTTCTTCTTAAACTCTATTTTTTTGTGATATGAATTGGTTTTTGTCTCAATTAGTTTGAAAATGTGTTACAATGTTGAAATTTTTTTGAATTTAATTGTGTAAAGAATTATTTTGTTATTAGAATGCAAGAGAGCTATGGAGTTGAAAAAAAACAATTCCATCATCCAAGCACTAAAATCAAGATCAGCAAGTAGCAAACAAATTGTAATATAAAAGCATTCATTTTTTAGCTTGAAAGTAATAGGAAAAGTTAGTTTATTCAATCATTACTTTGATGTATTTATTTTTCTTCTAGTTCTAATTTATTTACATGTAATTACAAGAAGGGAAAGATTTGATGTTTTGTTGATTTTAGAATTAGATTGGGTAATTGCAATATACTTTGATGTACTTATTTTTCTTCTAGTTCTTTGGTTTTGGGTAATTGCAATATATGTGAGATTGTGGTTGTGAGGACACTAACCATACATATATGGTTTGCTAGAATATTTTGGATAAGCACAATAAGCAATATTTAGATCCCTCAAGGGCACTTGTAAAATATGGAATCCCGATCTTAAATATCATTGTTTATATTTTTTGAAGAAAACTATTCATTGTAGAAGGGCATTGCAATGATCCATCACCCAACCACCTATTTACATAAAATGAGAATATCAGTAGCAAGTACAAGTCTAGATAGTGAAATGAGACTTTTGAGTGATACATTTTATGTCCATTGGCTAACACGATACAACAAGTACAAGTCAGACTTCAGATCATTATAATTCCTTGTACAATGAATAGTTATCTTCAACAAATAAAAATAATGATATTTAAGATCGCGATTCCATATTTTGCAAGGGCTCTTGAAGGATTTGAATATTTCTTATTGTTCTTATCCAACATATTCTAACAAACCATATATGTATGGTCAATTTCCTCACAACCACAATCTCATGTATATTTCAATTGCTCATAACCAAAGAGTTAGATGAAAAATAAGTATATCAAAGTATATTGCAATTGTCCATCTTCATTCCTATCAAACAATTTTTTTTTAAAACTATTTTAGCATGACTTCGTAATTGCAATGGCCCAGCCTGATAGAACACCATTGGACCAACAATGGTATCATCAGATGCCCATCACACTTGCAACAAAATAATCTAATAGATTGTCTTTGCATCCATGACATAGTTGTCGCACACTGTGGCACTTGCGATGACATTTTGATAGATGATTGTCAGTCATAGAGCACACACATCACTATGGGGATGACATAATGGAATAGTTGGCCATTGAATTGTGATGCCCACCTATCATAAATATGATAATGTGATAATGACCTATTGGAATTACCATCTGCCAAATTATGATTTTTTTGTGTTGCAATTGTGATGGAAGAGCTTGCTATGATAATTTGCAATGCCAAAAGTATGACGCTTGTTCGATGGGAGCCAATTCTTGGTATTGTCACTTAGGTGATGGTTGACCATCACAATTGTGAGATCCTACTATCATAATTCAGGTCCAAATATAGTAGTGACCATCATGAAGATCATAAAACAAGGTTAATGAGAACACAAGAAAAGTAACATTCAATCGAAACCAAGATTAGAAGGATGGATGCGATGCGTATCCCAATGCAACATAAAAGTGAAATAATATTCTAACTAACATCCTACAAATAATCCAAGTCCACAACCAACATCATGCCAAGAAAACCCAAAAAAACTGGGTGGCACACAAATTGAGGTAAAAACCTCAAAACTCAAAACCTTGAAAATTAAAACCCATTTGGTCTTAGGCTGCAAAAGCCACAAAAATTCAATAAAATTTAGGTTCAGACATCATGTACAAAAATGAAAAGCATAATGGTGTAAAACCCTAGACCCTTATCTAAAAATAAGAAAATATTCATACCTAACCAACTGGACATAACTAATAATAAAAAATAGAGGGGAACACTAGTTCTCAGCCTCCTAACATACATTTACTAGAAATGAAGGTAGAAAAAGAGCTAAAATACAAAAATAAGAGAGCCTTACTTGATAGCCAAAAGGGCTAAAATGGGAATCAGCCAGATAAAATAAATATCCCGCAGAAGATGCCAAAAGTCAAGGGAAACCAAGGTCTCCCCGAGCTAAATTCAATGAGACTAACCTTATGAAGATCCCACACCCGTAGCTCTCACAAAAAATAGAAATGTAATCCTCCAAAAGAGGATTTTGGAAAAATCTCTCAAATTTCTAAGTTGGAAAAGTGAGAAGTGAGGAATTAATTTCCTCTCTAGATACTTATTTAATTTTTAGGGGAATAATTGATTAGGATAAATAACCAAGAAAAATAGTTAAACCCTGAATCAACCCAAATGAAAATAGGTTGTTCGAAGTAATTGGAATTCATCTATGGAAAAATATCTAGAAATTAAAATCAATAAAAATAAAGTTTGAAAATCCTTAAAGTAAAATCATAGAAAAACCTTACAAACTTCTGCAACAAATGATAACCTCCAAACACATAGACATGTTCATAGGTCTAATCATGTAATGCAAATGAGTCTAGATTTATTAAATTATCGAAAGGTTTAATTTAAACAATTAAATAAGATGCGTCAAACATATAGGGATGACATTTGTGAAATATGAATAGCTGAATCACTAACTCCATATGCTACTACCACGGGTATAAATATCCTGCACACTAAAGCACATGATCAAGTGCAATTTCATACAATAACATAGCCAAAACAATAACATTAAATAACCTAATTTAATAATTTATTTAATTATACCTAAATAATCTATTTACATAACTCACCTACACATAAAGCATAAAAAAAAAGAATGAAGTAAATTACCATCGCATTAAATCCAACATATAACATAATCAAAGATATGTCCAAATACCAGATAACTAGATATCATCATAACACATACTATCTTCTCAAAATTACATCATCATGCAAATATGATAAACTAAACATCATAGTAATCTAACATCTATGATAGTAGAAATAAAAGTATGACATCTGACCCTTAGTTAATCTCAAATGTAAAAAAATAACATGAGTACAAGTATCTCTCAAATCAAAATAAACAAGGTATAGATTGCAAACATGAGAGGCACTACAATTGACATAATGATACCTTTTCATTGATGTCAATGGGGGATAGATATCTACATGAAAAACATCTATTGGGAAAGATGTGTTTTGGGAAGAGAGACTACTGATTAATGAAGAGGATTTATGAAATTTGTTGATGTATGGAAGATTAACACCTTCCTTATGTATGTTGGTTACTTCGTGACATATGAAATTCATGAGCAACATGAATGGTGGATCAAAGACATATGAGGAAGAAGTATATTTGGTATTCTTGGAACTTAGATATTTTTCATTTATGTTTCCATCAATTCCAAAGGGGGATATTTTTAAAATGAATGAAAATTATGTTTCTATGGGGAAATATATTAGCATTTTTAAATACATAATTTAGAGCTTATATGTTTCATTCATGACAATGTTTGTCATTGATGTCAACATATTGGTTATTCTGCAAAGACTGGTTACAAATGAAGAAGCAGTTGGCATGGATTGTGGGGTGAAGATCAGCTTATGCACAGTTAATTGGATGTTTATATATGTCTATATATTCTATGGTTAAGAGGGAATAAATAAATATGAAGTCTGTATGATGTTATGAAGATTTTACTAAAGGTAGCTTTCATATACCTTTTCTAAAAAGTAGTTACTGATGTTTTGATTCTATATCCTTACTGAAATGGAATTATCTTGAGTTAAATCACATGGAGGTTGAAGAAATAAAATATATTCTATGGTATATAGGGTGTAAATAAATAAAAATAATGTATGGAGTTATGAAGATTTTACTAAAGACAACTTTTAGACAAGATTTTTGGAATGTGGGTATTGATTTTTTAATTGTATCTAATTACTAGGATGGAATTTTCTTGTGCAAGTTTATATGGAGCTTGAGGAAATGCTAGAGATGCTTTGCTTTAGAGGGCAGAATCATATTATTAGAATTCAAAAGTTTATGATGACTATGAGCTAACAATTTATTGTTAATCTAGAAAAGACAATATAATTGTAATGTAATGTGTCCTATATAACTATTGTAAATTAGGAAAGCCTCAAGGCCAAATCAATATAATTTTTTAGGACTAAAGGAAAGATTTTTTCTTTATGGTAGAGTGTGGATATGTGGTCATATCATTGTATTACCTATTGTAAAAACTTGGTATGTGAACTTGTGACGATCACAAGAGAGTTGATTCCTAACATGGTATACCCTCTAACAAGACATAACTATAGTAGTACACCATTTTGTGCAAACCATTCTCATAAGTTTTTTCCCTCTGATCAAGGGTTTCCCTAGTTAACATATCTAGTGTTATTGTGCATGGTTATCTTTTTATGGTTGTTGCATCTAATGTTTATATGCTTCAAAATTAATAAAGATATCAGTAGTTATTTTAATTACATAAATAATTCACCCCCCAACCTCCACCCCCACCCCTTCAATTATCTTGGTAGACTTTATAACATATAGATATTGTCCATGTTGTCATAGACCACTCTAAAAATTCCCTTATCTGAGATTTTTAGAATAGAGGAACAAAATTCAAAGGCCCTTGCATGCATAGATGATATTGGAGATAGTAATACCACTAAATATAGTTGGCATATAGGTGTAAATTTAGAGGTTTCACACAAGGAAAAGGAGGATGAAGGGGAAGTTTTCCAAATTCCCCCAATACATTTAGATAGCTCTATTGAAACATATATTAAAAATATTGATCCATTTTTCTTAAGCCTCATTTTTAATGGTAGGACAAGAATAAATTGTATGATAGATTCAGAAGCTTCTATTATTGTCATGCCATTTAAAATTATGGAATCCATTGGTTTGAACGTAGACACCAAGAAAGGAAGGTGTTGTGCCTTAGATTCTAGAGAGGTCCCTATTATAGGAACCATAAATGCTTTTCCATATAAGTTAGTTTCTTACCTAGAAAAGGACCTAACTATAACTATACACATAGTAGATATCCCTCCTCATTATGGTATGTTGTTGTCAAGAAAATGGAGTGATTCTAAGGGTGGAAGTTTGCAATGTGATCTATCATTTGACACATTCCACATAGGAGATAAATGATGCAAGGGCATATGAGGTTCCTAAAAATTTTGGTAGTTTTCACCGAGTTTCTATGTTAGCCTACAATGTTAATTGAGTTACAGTGTTAACTTAGAGGGTTAACTAAGTTGCAATGATAACCAATTTGTAGTGTTAACCTACGATTTTAACGGAGTTGCATTGTTAATCGATTTGTAGTGTTAACCTGTAGTGTTAACGGAGTTGTAGTATTAATCGAGTTGGCAATGTTAATTGTGTTTACAGTGTTAACCGAGTGTTCCTTTGTATAGAAAGTGAACTTGATATTTTATGATACTTGGAAGTGGTTTTTTGATGCTCAGTCATGTCTTTCTTTTAGCTTTTCTTGAGTTGTTTGTGTTCAGTTTCTAGTGTGATCCTACCTTGACATTTAATTTGGTTGTATGTATTTAATTTTTTCTGTAAGCTGACTTGTAACTTAAATGTGCATTTAATGTAAGGGTTTATTCAATTTTTAACATACTAGGCTGACTTGTGTCTTAGTTGGGTATAAGTAGGGGTTCTTGTGGAGTCTTGAGTCATTATTTAGTGTGGGATCCAATATGGAGAATATGAAGTAGCTGAGTGAGAGAAGTTTTCCTAAGTGTGTGGACAAAGTGCCAAATATGAGGAAGTTTACTCCTAGATCTTGGGTAAAGTCTAAGAAGGGCTAGTAGTCAAGGCTTGAAAAATAAGGAGATTTCTTGGTGGGATTGCAAGCACAAGTTTAGATCTTCCTTGGAGTATTCTACCATATTGTGGATCTGGACTAGCTAGGGTTTGGGTTGGATCTTGTGAGATCTTGTAGAACTATTATTTTTATTTATTGTTGTATTTGGTTGTAATCCAAAAGGACTTATAGCTAGGCACATTACATGTAAACAATTATTTTATGAATGAAGTGTTGTGAATTGGTATCAAATCTTGCATTATTGTTTTGTTTCTACTATATGGTTATTTTTTGGGGGCTAGGACATCTCCTTTGGGGACTCTCCTACCTTTTACTATATTAGATGGTATCATAGTGAAGCTTTTCCTGAGCATGTAGATACATCACCAAAGTTGAGGCAGTTTTCACCAGGACCTTGGGTTGGAAAAGTTGATCTGAGAAGATCTTGATCAAGTTAATATTGTGGTTAATTAAAATTTCTAGAGTCCTATATAGATTAGCTATGAGGTCGTAGATTTTCATTTTGACTTACAATTCTAGAGGACTTATAGATAGACCGATGGATGTGAAGATGGAAGGTTGATCTTGTCGGAGCATGATTGCAAATATTTTTTGTGATGTGTATTGAAAATCCATGTTCTTGGACTTGTGATATGTTCTTGGTTGTTTGTGTGAGGTGGCAGATTGCACTCTGACTTGTGAAACTATTTGAGTTTATCATAAGGTTTGTGGGAATGATTTGTTGTAGAGGTTTTGTGAAGATATTGGAAGATGTCCCTGAGAAGATTGGACCCTAGGATGATTGTGAATCTCCATGATGTGGTGGAGAATACAATTTCAGAGATGTCTACTCAATTTGAAGCTAGATTGATCAATTATGTTATGGAAGGGATGCTTGAGTTTCATAAAAAATTGTGGAGCTAGAGTTTATCAATCCAAAAGAAAGTTGTCTAGCCAATTAGAAGACTTGTTTGAGAGAGAAGATGGCATAGAAAGGTCAAGGAGGAAGAGGTTAGTTTTGTTGATCAGTTTGAGGAGTTCGATGAAGAACCTGCAGAGAAACTTGAGGTTGTTGCTGAGAATATTCCCAACCTTGTTGATCCTAGGATGGAGACTTGTTTTCATGATCACTTGGATGGATCTAACATGGAAATTATAGAGTGCTTGGTCATGGATGATTCAGTTGCTATGGGTGATGATTTATATGCTATAGAGAATATTGTTGTGAGCATTGAGATTGTTGGTGGTTGATGATGGATTTCAAATTATTTTTGATTTGGATTTGATTTTGAGTTTTCTTTTTGTTATTGTTGCAGATGTGGAGTTTAATGCTCTTATTGTTGAGATGGCTTATGGTGATAAGTTTCATACAAATTGGTTAATGGTGATATAAACAATTCTAGTGTTTGGATGGATGCAATAGTTGTGACTAATTTACGTATTTGTTCTATTTTCCCTAATGGAGTGGAAACCTTTGGTAAAGATGAAGATTCAATTCGATCATTCTTTGGGAACCAAAGTGTGAGACACCCTTTTATTTATAGCCTAGTAGTCTAATGTAGGGGCATCTGAGGTTCCTGAAGATCTCGGTAGTTTTCACCAAGTTTATGTGTTAACCTGCAATGTTAACTAAGTTTTAGTATTAACTTACAATGTTGATCGAGTTTCAATGTTAACCTATAGTGTTAACCGAGTAGTAGTGTTATCCTTTAGTGTTAACCGAGTTGCACTATTAACTTGTAGTGTTAACCAAGTTGCAATTTTAACCTATAGTGTTAATTGAGTTGCAGTGTTAACCTGCAACAATGTTAATTGAGTTTGCAGTGTTAACCAAATTTGCAATATTAACTGAGTGTTCCTTCATGTGCCTAGTGAACTTGATATTTGCTAAAACTTGGAAGTGATTTTCTGATGCTTAGTCATGTCCTTGTTTTGGCTTTTCCTGAGTTTCTCACATTTAATTTCTAGTGGGAGTTGACCTTGGCATTTAATTTGGTTTTATGTATTTACTTTTTATTGTAAGTTGACTTGTGTCTTAAATGTGTATTTAGTGCAAGGGTTTATTTAATTTATAACATACTAGTCCAACCTATGGCTTAGTTGGGTATAAGTAGGGGTTCTTGTAGAGTCTTGAGTTATTTTTTAATGTGGGATCCAGTAAGGAGAAGATGGAGTAGCTAAGTGAGTCAATTTTTATGAAGTGTGTGGAATGTGAGGAAGTTTACACCTAGATTTTGGGTAAAGTTTTAGAACGGCTAGTAGCCGAGGCTTGGAAAACAAGGAGATTTCTTGGTGGGCTTGTGAGCACAAGTTTAGATCTTCCTTGGAGGTTTCTACCAGAGTGTGGATCTAGACTAGCTAGGGTTTGGGTTGGATCTTGAGGGATCTTGTAGAATTTTTATTATAATTTCTATTATATATAGTTGTAACTCGAAAGGCCTTATAGCTAGGCACATTTCATGTAAACAATTATTTTATGAATGAAGTGTTATAAATTGGTATCAGATCTTGTATTTGTTGTATTATTTCTATTGTGTGGTTATTTTCCTGGGGATAGGACATCTCCTTTAGGGATTATCCTACCTTGCACTACATCAGTATATCTATGAAAGTAGATAGGGAGCCAAGGGTCAAAGACATGATCAAGCAAGGCATTGAAAATCATGCAACATGTTTCTTGGATATAGATATGAATGCTTTTAGAGTTGAGGTAATTTTTTTGTAAAAATACATAACACCTACACTAATGATATAAGAGGTAATGAAAAAATTTGAAATGGGAGACTTGTGGACTATGTCCTTTGATGGTGCCAACTCTAAAGTGGGTGATAGTGTTGGAGTATTATTGATTTCACTAGGGAAGAAGACATTTAAGTTTTCATTCACTTTGGATTTCACTTGTACTAATAATATTGCTAAATACTAGGTATTGCTCCTTTCTTCACAAGTAGGTGCAAAAATGGTATAAATTATCTACATTTGATTGGAGATTATGAACTAGGGGTATTACAAGTTAGATTATCATATGCATCCAAAAATAATAGGCTCAAACAATATAGAAATGTAATATGGGATGTGATTAAAAAATTTGATGCCTTTGGGATTGTATGGATGGAATAAAATAATAATAAAATGGAAGACCTTCTTGCAAATGTAGCCATAAAACCAGATGATATGACTTTTGTAGGAGTACCAAGATTTAATGTACAAACCTATAAGAATTATTTATAATAAATGGGGGGGCGAGGTGTGAATCCTTAGGCCCTAATGCCCAAATTAAACCTCTAAAAACTACAAATACTTCAAATCTAAACATTCAATAGCTCAATCTATATAGTAGATAATTAGTAACATAACCTTACATTCCATTGTCCTAATAGTAACAAACTTGTAAAATGTAAAACATTAATAGTAAAACATCTCAAATGACATCCATACAAGTATGACACTAGGGTTTAAAATAGAAATCCAATTTGGAAAAAACCACCAATAACATGTCATTTTTCACTCTTTTGAAGTGAGCTCAATTAGGAGCCATCCTTGGTGAAGGTTACAAACCACTCTATTAAATGTGACCTTGTTAAAGGATTTAATCACCTTCTTAGGAGTGACCTTGTTAGGTTGATCTTGATTAAAGGATTTCAACATTGATATAATGGTTAGAAAGTAACAATAGGTTGATCTGAAAAATACAAGTCATTTTGAAAATTCAAATCATAATTTGGTTCATATATTGATCTACAATCTGGCCTTCATTGTCATCTCAGTCTATGATCTTCTTGGCAACCCTTCAAGAAATCACTCATCACCTCTTCTGAACTCTTTTTAGCTTCCTAATAAAGTTTGTCAATCAATAGCATTAGCAAAAACTCCAACCTTATGAGGTTAGCCCTTACATCTCCTTAAATGGGTAATTCCAATCTTTTAATGCTTAAACATCACCATAGATCTTAAGGTTTGGTGAAATTCATCAAATCCTTCTATCATTTCATCTTCTTCATTGTCTTCTCGAAACTTCTCCAAAATTCTCCTTGAACTATTGCATATAAATTCTCAAGCATGGTTTCCCTTGAATTAAATGTTCCATCTCATCCATCCTTATCTTCAACAAACTTTACACATTCCAAGAAATTAACTATGTTGGCTAGAAATCATGATTTGCTAATTATCTATCAAATGTTGCCCCTTGGCCAAAATTTTGTTCTGACACCCAGTCATCATTGGATTAGTTGATTGCTGCTAAATTTTCTATTCTACACATACACTAACACTCGGTCAGTACTAATGCTTAGTTGACACTATATTTTCTTGGCTTATGCTGGGACTCAATTGATACTAGCATGATTCAACATGAACATCAAGTTCCTTAATATTTTACTTTTTTGCTCGATCAATCCTATAATCACTTCTTCTTGGCATTAGTACAATTGTCTTCTTTACTTAGGTTATGTTTAAAGAATCATGTTATCTTGTCAAATTCTAACTAATAAAGTTCCCATTATGGTTCTTCATAAATCAACCTTTCCTTTAGGTCTTTTTTTTATGTCCTTCTCAAATCCTCTTCATTAATTATCTTGATATGTAACTCTATTTAGATAGAAAAGTGTCTTAATTGTAAGGTTTGACATCAACAAAAACATAAAAATTGTTTCAATTACAGTTTCCAACAATCTCCTTCTTTGGCATTTATGGCAATACTTCTACTTACCATGCAATCCAAAATATGTACTACTTCGAGCATATTCCTCTATGTTTAATATTACATCTTCATTAATATCCTTAGTTTCAATATTATTCTCACCTCAGTGTCCAACAATCTCTCTTTTTCAGTTTCATTCTAATTTTCATCCATGTAGCTCTGATATACAACACATAAAATCCCTCTATCATATTAGATCATGAAATCAATCAACTTCCTTTGTATTGTTGGAAACATCTCTTGTTGAATAACTCCATCTTCACATGACAATTGTAGTGTTTAAAACAAATTGATACAAGCATGAGAATGTGTTTCAATCATTGTTTTATCACTAATGCAAAACTTGAAACTTGTTGGTAAGATAATTGCTTAGATGATTTGAGTATTATCATTTTTTTTATTGATTAAGAGGATTTGATCAAATGAATAACAATAGCACCTAATTGAAAGGTTGAGTTATGATATGGAAGAGGAGTAAAGGGATTAGTTAATACAGTGATATTATAGTTTATTGATTATCTACTTAAGGTCACAAAGGATGGATATGTTGATTGTGTTCACAAGAACAAGTAAAATAATTGTGTCTACCAAGATTAACAATCTACATAGTAGGTGCTAAGAAAAGCCAGTGTAACCCAAGTAGAAAATTAGTTGAGCCAAGAAAAGTCAAATTTTAGTGTATGTCAAGTGATATAGTGTTAGCTGAGTAAAGTTTAGTTGATGCTAAGCACCAATAAAATTTAGTTCATATTGAGTGATCTGATAGTGGATGTCAAGCAACACAACATGTGTCAAGCATCATAAGAAATTTAATGCCAGGAGACAATATTACGAGAAAGATCATGAATACAATGAATCTGCACCAACAAGTTTGATTTCATGGATTGTGTGAACCGTGTGGAAGATAAGCTTGATGAGTTGGTGGCACAAAATTCAAGATGAATAGTTTTGTGGTGAATTTAAAGAGAATTGAAGAAGTTTATAGAAGGAAATAAAATGAAAACATGGGTAGATTCATTTAATCCTACCTAATCCTACCTAACCCTAAAATGGATGATAGAGGAAGAACTAAAAAATATCTAAATTTTATGTTTATAGAGATGGTTGGTCAGAAGTAATGGTTGTCGTGTGAGAGAACCTAAAGAAGAAATGGAGTCTAAGGTATTGCTTCATTTAGTGACCAAAGAGAAAAAAAATTTATTGGAAAGCAAAGCAAGAAGGTTTAAGGGTATGGATGCTTGAAGGGTGAACAAGCTATCAGAGTTGAAGTGTGTGAAAGCCAACTAGAATGGGGGAAGGAAATAGAGATTTGTAATCTACAAAGTGAGTTGTAAGTTGTTATTAGATCAAGCCTTATTATTACTTTCTAATCATTGTATCAATATAGGGTAAATCCTTTGGATTGACATTGACCTAATAGTCATTTGTAAATCTTTTAATCAGGTGAGATTCCAGGTGAATGGTCTAAAGTCCTCTAACAAGGCTAACTCATAATAAGGTGATTGAAATCCTCTAACCAGGTCACATTTAAAAATGAGCATTATAACCTTTAACAGGATTGGCCTTTCATAGGGCATCACTTTAGAAGAGTGAGAATGAGTAGCATGTTACTAATAGTTTTTCCCAAATTGGGTTTCCACATAAAATTATTGTGTCAAATGTCTTATTGAATCTATTATGTTTCATGATTACATTTTTGCAAAGTTGATTTGATAGTAACCTATAAAGTTTCAGTAATTGTATGATCTAATGGATGCATGCATGATGAATATGTTTTATGGATATGGGTTCACTAAGATGTGAAAAGTTTTATTTGGACATCTGGACCTTGGATAACTAATTCACCTCCCTCTTAGTTATTCTAAAGAATTCCAACAATTGGTATTAAAGTCATCTACTTAATAGACTAGTTTGAAGGTACTTGAGGCCAAAGATCAAGATGTCAAAAAGAGAGGTACCAAAGCTTAATAGAGATAACTTCCTTGCATGGAAAAGTATAATGAAGCTATACCTAGGAGGTCTTGGAGATCATGAAGAATGTACCATCATCACAGAAAATTCCAATCCTATTGGAGCCCTAATTGCTAAAGATCTGAAAAAGAATAAAGAACACAACTAAGCAATGTTGGAGATTGCCTCTACCATAAGTTTTGCCAATTTTGATGATGTCAAGGGTTGTGATAGTGCAAAGGAAATGTGGGATTCTCTTCACACTATTTATGGAGACACAAATGTTCTAAGAGCCAAATTTGAAAGTCTTAGAGTTAAATTCAATGATATGAAAATGCAAGAAGGTGAGAATGTTGCTCAATATTACTCTCGAATAAAATATGTTGCTAATGCAATAAGAGGAGCTACTAGTAAGATAGATGATGAGATTTTACTAAGAAAATTTTTGAGAACATTGCTTCCCATTTATGCCAGTAGAGTTTTTGCAATACAAGAATTGAGATGCATACTAGGTTCTAATCTAACTCTTGAAGGTCTAGTAGGTAGGGTCATTGCTTTTGAGCTATCTAGTTTTGATAATTTCAAATATGACAATGTTGAATCTGCTTTCAAAGCCAAACTATCATTGAAGGAACCTAATAAGAAGAAGAATAAAAAGGTAAAATATGTTTCTAGTGATAGTGATACAAATGACGAAGATGTAGAACAACTTAAAGGACTACTAGCAAGGAGATTTCATAGAGGTAAAGGAAAATTCAAAGGTAAGTTACCTATCACGTGTTTCAATTACAATGAGGTTGGTCATATTGTTGCTAGATGTCCAGAGAAGAAAAATAATAGAGGTGGAGACAAGTACAAAAATAGAAGAGATGAAGACAACAAATATTAAAAAGACAAAAGAAAGAAGTCTTGTTACATTGCTGAAGAAGAAACTAAAGATGGATATGATGATCATGATGATCATGATGATGAAGTGGTGTATGGTGCAATGAAGGATGATTCTAATGAGGATGAGGCAACTGCACTAGTGTCTTGTGTGGACAAGAATGAGGTGGATCATTGATAGTGGGTGTTCACATCACATGACTAGAGATAAAAGTAAGTTTATTACCTTGAATAATTATGATGGAAATAGTGTAAGGTTTGATAATGATGCACCCTGTCTGATAAAAGTAAAAGGTTCTATCAAACTCACTATTATGTGACAATGATTATTATGTTGAAGGACTTAACTATAATTTGTTGAGTGTGTCACAACTAAATAGTTGAGTTTAAGAACAAGATTGCTAAGATATATGATACTAATAGAAAACTAATTGGAAAAGATGATCAAACTAGAGGTAACCTGTTCTACCTTGATATGGAGGATGCTACTTGTTTAGTTGTATAATATGATGACGTGTTGCTATGGCACAAGAGGTTATGTCATGTTAATTTTGATAACTTGGTTTGCCTAAGTTTAAGAAACCTGACAATATAATTTGCAAACAAAGTTAGTTAGGCAAAATGAAAAAGTCATGTTTTAAGAGTAAGACTCATACCTCTAAAGGAATATAAGAGATTATTCATACTAACTTGTGTGGACCAATTGATGTGCAAAGCTACAAAAGAGATAAGTACATTATGCTATTTGTTAATGATTATTCTAGAATGATGATAGTTATGTCTCTGAAATAGAAATTTGATGTTTTCCAAATGTTTAAGTGGTACTTAGCAAGAGTTGAGAAGGAAATAAGTAAAATTATGAAATGTTTTAGATTTAATAGAGAATGAGAATTTACATCAAATGAGTTTGAGATATTTTGTAATGACAAAAGAATCAAAAGATAGACATTTGGCCCTAAGACCCCTCCACAAAATGGAATTGTTGAAAGGAGGAACATATATGTAATGGACCGTGATAGGACACTCATGATGGATACAAATATTGCTTTGAAATATTGGAGAGAAAATGTAAGTACACCTGTCTATACCTTGAACCATGTGCAAGTCAAGAAAGGTACTCACTCAACACGTTTTGAACTATGGTATGGTTACTCACCCAATGTAAAATATTTTAAGGTATTTGGAAGAAAATGTTATATTCTTAAGGATTTTAGGAATGGTAAAATAGATGCAAAAGTGAAGAAGGTATGTTGCTTGGATGTTCCACACAAAAAAAGCTTATAAGTGTTTAAATACTACCACTAAAAAAGTTGTGGAAAGTACAAATGTGAAATTTGATGAATATACTTAAGTACATGTGGTTGAACCTATAAAGGAACCAAAGGAGTACAAATCATTTTTATATTTTTATGAAGGTATCCCTGCTAAAGAAGATGTCATAAATTAAGTTGCAAATCAATAGAAAGTTTTAGTGACAGCCAAGTCACATACTATGAATGTCGAGTTGCATTTAGGAACTGAGCTATAATTAGGTGCTGAGTTACAAAATGAAGTTGAGGCACATTCTGATTCTAAGATTAGTGTACATAAAAGATATGTTGAACTACTTTATAGAGATGTATATAGTGATTTAGAAATTGAGAGACAAGATGAGAAAAATAGAGTAGAACCAAGATTGTTAAAGTATGTGAAGAAACATCACCTTGCATCACAAATCATTGGAGATAAAGATGCAAGACCAATGATAAGGAAAAAATTGAGAAATGATACATGTTTTATTAGCATGCAGGAACCTAAAAAAGTGAAAGATGCCTCAGAAGATGTGGACTAAAGTAAAGTCATGGAAGAAGAGATTGAACAAATTGAGAAAAATAAGACATGGACTCTAGTTCCTAGACTAGAAGATAAAAATCTGATTGGCACTAAGTGGGTGTATAAAAACAAGTTAGATAAAAATGATAAAGTCACAAGGAATAAGGAAATATTGGTTTGTAAAGGATATGCACAAGAAGAAGGGATAGACTGTGGAGAAAGATTTTCTCTTGTTGCAAGATTGCAAGAAGTAAGAACTTTTCTTGCTTACTCTGCATATAATGGTTTCAAATTTTATCAAATGAATGTCAAATTTTCATTTTTGAATGGTATATTGGAAGAGGAGGATTATATAGAAAAACCAGAATGGTTTGTTGATGCTAACAACAAGAACATGGTATGTAGACAACACAAAGCTTTATATGGTTTAAAGCAAGAACCAAGAGCATGGTATAAAAGACGTTATAATTATTTTGTGAAGATAAGTATTGAGAGGGCTGATGATTACAATAATTTGTACTTGAAATAGAGAAAGGAAAATATATTTTACTATCTAAAATTTGTGTTGGTGATATCATATTTGGAGGTCAAGATACTTTATGTAAAGTTTTTGCAAATGAAATGAAGAAAGAATTTGAAATTTCTACATTCGAAGAGATCAAGTTCTTTATGAAACTGCAAGTACATTAGATGAAATATGTTATATACATCACCCAGTCAAACTATCTAAAGGAGATACTAAAAAATTTTGAATTAGAATATTCCAAGCTAGTAAGCAGACCTATGGTGATAGGACATAAATTGAAAAAGAATGATGATTCAACTAAGGTGAATCAAACATTGTATAGGTCTATGATTGGAAAATTACAATATGTAGCACATAATAGACTTGATATTGCATTATCTATAGGGATAGTTGCAAGATTCTTTACTAATCCTAGGGAGAATCATTTGATGGTTGTTAAGAGAGTAACGAGATATTTGAAAGGCATAGAAGGCTATGCTCTATACTATAAGAAAAATAACAAATTTCAATTTAAAGCCCGCACTGATGTTGATTGGGCTAGAAATATTGATGACACAAAGAGCACTAGTAGAGGACCATTTTTCTTAGGAAAAAGGATGGTTACATGGACTAGGAGGAAAAAAAATTGTATATCTTAATCTACTATTAAAGCTGAATATGTTGTTCTTGTTAATCTCAAATTAGTTTTGACATATGAGTGATAATATACTTAAATCATTTACTTAGTTAATGTTGAACAAGTAATACATGCTGAGCATAAGTTGTCAGATAGTATATATCGAGTGATAGATATTTAGTATGTGTGAAGATATTTAGATGTCAAGTGATTAGTGGATGTTGAGTCATTCAGAGGCTGACCTCCAAGATTGAAGTTACATTTGATGTTGAGCATCAGGGACTTCAATTGTCGAGTTACACAATTTTGTTATAGTTGTTTGTAATGGCACAAACTTCTACGTAAACCATTTTTGGGCCGACTTAAGAATTGTTTTACGATCCTTAATGATAAGGATGAATCTTAATTATGAATCCCTATGAATTACATGCATCCAATTAGAAAAAGGGAAGGTTTAAGTGCCTAGATGGGTGAATCACTACTATTGATTCATACCTAACCCTAAGTCAACTAGGTCTTCTTATGGAAGAAAAACCCTAAACTTTCTAAGAATGCTTAAGGAGTATTGAAGAGAGTTTACATGTACAAATAGAGCATTCATGGTGATTAGGGTGTTATGATTTGAGTTACATTGCAGAATTAGTTAAAGGAGAATAGAGGAAATGAATAAGAAGATAACAGAGATACATCTGATTAGGAAAGGTCAAGTACAAATCACTATAGAGGTGCTCTAACATCAAGCAATAGAGTGCTAACTGAAGGATCATTACTGAGACATTCTAATAGATGAATTAGTTAAATCTCTTAACTAAGTAGTCCTAACAGGCTATTGTAATTCCTTTAATAGGGTACTTACTTCATTGTAAGTTTAAGTCCTCTCAATGGGCACACTTTTAGCAGGGTGTTTAAATCCTTTAACATGGTAGACATTTCATATGTTAGATCATGTCTCATGATCAAAATATTGTAACCTTCATTAGATACACTTTATTATTGTAGTAGTGAAGATTTGTGGTTTCATCCCTACCCTAGTTTTACCTTCTCCTTGGAAGGTTTCTGGGTAACCAAATATCTTGCATCATACATGTGTTGAATATTTTACTTTCATGCTATGGATGTATATGCTTAATTTAATATTTCAGTTTATATACATAGATTATGAGCTGAATGTGTGGTGAATATTTTTTGACGTTAAAAGTTTTAAGTGTTGGTGCACCCCCCTCTTAAAGTTTACTTCCCTATTGTATTTTCAACCAATTGTTGTAGTAAATTGTACAAACAATGTATGGATCAAACAACTACTCAAAGATATGAAGGAGGAAATCACTGAACCTGTGTTACTTTATTGTGATAATACAAGTGATATAAATATATCAAATAATCCTATAATGCATACAAAGACTAAGCATGTTGCAATTAAGTATCAGTATTTGAGAGAGTTAGTTCAAGATAAAGAGGTGAAGATGGAATATGTTAACACAAAAGAGAAAATAGATGATATCTCCACAAAATCATTAGGTAAGGATGCTCATGCATATCTCAAATGTAAACTAGGGGTGATACCCCTATCCAAGGCTATTTAAGAAGCACAAGAAGTGTCCCGCATCAAATAAGATAATTGATATATGTTACACATTGATGCAGTTGATCTTACTTTAGGAGCTACGTAAAGTAATTAAAGAGCTAGAGCTAAAAATTAGTCACAAGCTAGGTGATAGAGGGAGAAACTAAAAATGTTCATATTGGTATATTAAGACGACAAATCTTTGGCATTGTTGTCAAAGAGGGAGAAAGAAAAAGATAGAGAGAAATAAAGGGAGGTATAATATCTACTTAGAGGGAGATAGTGCTAAGGGATATATAAGAAGTAATCAAGAGGGAGTCATAAGGATGAGTTGATTGATTGTATGTTGATTAGAATAGAATTTTGTACTCTATATAGAAGATGAAAGTTGATGATAGAAGGAGAAACTTCAATAGAAGGTATGATTTCCTTTTAGTATTATTGTTGGTTGTACTAATTAAGTTTGGTTTGTCATCAATGCCAAAGAGGGAGATTGTGGAAAACAGATTGATACAAGTATGAGAATGTGTTTTAATCCATTTTTTGTCACTGATGTCAAACCTACTACTTGTTGGTAAGATAATTACTTAGATCATTTGAGTACTATTATTTGTTTGATTGATGAAGAGGATTTGATCAAATGAGGTAACAATAAAACCTAGAGGAAAGGTTGAGTTATGATATGGAAAAAGAATACAAGATCAGTTAAGATAGTGGTATTATAGTGCATTGATTATCTACTTAAGGTTGCAAAGGATGGATACACTGAATTGTGTCTGCCAAGCTTAACAATATGCACAATAGGCGTTGAGAAAAGTTAGTGTAAGCCAAAAAGAAAATTAGTTGGAGCTAAGAAAATTCAAATTTTAGTGTATGCTAAGTGATAGAGTGTTAGTCGAGTAAAGTTTAGTTGATACCCAACAATAGTAAACTTTAGTTTGTGCCAAGTGATCTAATAGTGGATGTCAAGCAATACAATATGTGTCAAGCATCATAAGAAAGATAATGCTAAGTGACAATATTATGAGAAAGATCATGTATTCAATGAATCTAAGATGACAAGTTTGATTTATTGGATTGTGTGAACTTTGTGGAAAATAAGCTTGATGAGCTAGTGGCACAAAATTCAAGATGAACCATTTTGTGGTGAGTTCAAAGAGGATTGAAGAAGAATTTTCTAGAAGGAAATAAAATAAAAAGATTGTTAGATTCATTGAATGCTACCTAATCCTACCTAATCCTAAAATGAACGATAGAGAATGAATGACAAAAGATCTAAATTTTCTATTTATAGAGATGGATGGTTAGAAGAAAAGCTTGTCATGTTTAAGAACCTAAGGAAGACAATGAGTCTTAGGTATTGCTTCATTCAGTGGTCAAAGAGAAGATATTACTATTGGAAAGAAAAGAAAGAAGGCCTAAGGGTATGGATGCTTGAAGGGTGAACAAGCTATCATAGCTGAAGTGTGTGAAAGCCAAGCAGAATGAAGGATTGAAACTAAGATCTATAACATGCAAAGTGAGTTGTAAGTTGTTATTAGATCAAGCCTTACTATTACTTTCTAATCATTGTATCAGTCTAAGGTAAATAATTTCAATTGAGGTTGACCTAATAGTCATTTGTAAATCCTTTAACTGGGTGACATTCCAAGTGAATAATATAAAGTCCTCTAACAAGGCTCACTCCTAATAGGGTGATTGAAATCCTCTAACCAAGTCACATTTAATAGTGTGCATTGTAACCTTTAATAGGGTTGGCCTTTTACAAGGCATCACTTTAGAAGAGTGAGAATGAGTAGCATGTTACTAATGGTTTTTCCAAAATTGAGTTTCCATGTAAAATCATTGTGCAAATGTGTTATTGAATCTATTATGTTTCATGCTTATATTTTTGCAAAGTTGATTTGATAATAACCTACAAAGTTATGTGATTGTATGATCTACTGGATACATGCATGATGAAATTTTTCATCTAATCTAATGACTGTTACAACATTTTGTTCTTCTCACTTCACTACTTTAGGGAACTCCTAAAGTATGACTTTCTGCATCAACTTTTAAGATATTCTAATCAACACATTTGATGCAAAGATCCATCTTAGCTTAAGCATCCTTAGCTTAGAGAATTACCCTTAATTTACCTATTAGATATTCATGAGAATCCTTAGGTAAAGCCTTAGTGAAAATATTAGCTATTTTATCCTTAGTGTTTACATACTCCAATCTCACTTCTTTTTCTTGAGAGCAATATGATTGGTCTTTGTGTGTATTATAGGGTTCTTTTATATATTTATAGCACTTTTGTTGTCATAAAAGATAACAAAAAGATCAGTGATCTCTTCCTTCATACCTTTCAACAATTTCTCGATCCTCACAATGTTTGAGAAATTTAATATTGCTACCATATATTCAACTTCAATTGTTCATTGTGAAATACAAATCTACTTCTTACTTGTCCATGAGACTAGTCTCTTTCCTAGACAAAAAACTCCAACACTTGTACTCTTTATGTCATCAACATTGCATGCCCTGTCAATATTAGTGTATACTTTTAGCTCAAACTTGTCATTCTTCTTATAATAAAAACCATAGTTGTCTATTTCTTTCAGATATCTTAGTATCCTTTTCATTGGTATCATATGATTCTCCTTAGGGCTTGTGAAAAATGTTGCAACAATCATAATTGTTAGGGAAATACAAGATCTGCTATGAACAATATATTGTAGTTTCTCAAATATTTATCTATACAATGTCTAGTTCACATTAGTTGAATCATCATTCTAAGATACCTTATATCTTGTAGCCATAGGTATCCTGACTGGTTTTGAGTCTTCCATCCCAAAAAAATTTAGGATATCCCTCATATAGTCTTAATTTGGTATACTTGTAGTCCAACGAATAATTTGATCTCATTAAATATAGACATTTCAAATTTCTTTTTCATTACATGTGCAAATGATTTACATAATGCATCTTTTCCTCCAACTATGATATTGTCAACAAATATTTCAGCTAACAGTATCACTTTATCACTATTCGTCTACAAGTATAGATTGTTGTTATCATTAGTTATAACAAATCTTGACATAGTGCAAGGCAGGAGAATCCCCAAAAAAGATGTCCTAGCCCCCATCAAAATAACCACATAGTGGAAACACAACACAAGATAACAAAAATGCAAGATCTGATTCCAAATGACAAATATTTTTTTATAAAGATAACTATTTACATGCAATATGCCTGACTGTAAGGCTTTCCAGGTTAGGGCCAAAAAAAAATAAAAATACAATAACAGTTTTGCAAGACCCCTTAAGAGCCAATCCAAACCCTAGCTAGTCTAGATCCACAACTAGATAAGAACACCAAGAAGAATCCACACTTTTACCCTTAGGTCCACTAAGCTATTCTCTTGTTCTCAAGTCATAGCCCTAGCTCTTCTCACAAACCTACAACTCCACCACAATCCTACTGTAAACTACCTCACATTTGGCACTCTATCCATAAACTTTGGAAAAATTTCCCTTTAGCTACTCCCAAAATTGCTCCTCCCAAATCACTTCTCCTAGATTGTTGCTTAACCCTAAGCTTAAAACCCCTATTTATTCTTTCCAAAATGGCTTAAATAATACTCTAGCACATTGAAAAATAGAAAGGCCAACCCAACAATGGCCTAGACACATCCTAAGACAAGATCTTATCATAAATTTCATAATCAAAATAAATCCCACAAGTCCGCTCAAACCAAAAACATAGAAAACACATCCAAAATGCTGACACTTAGCATCAATAGGAAAAATCAACACATGAATAATTACTCATTACATGAAGAATAACTTGACACACACTATGGAACTTGATACACACTACAGAACTCAACACACAATACAAAGTGAGATGGGATAACACACTAACCTGAGTGTTAACATGACATGGGATAACTTCAACTCAGCTTAAACTACAAAATTAATGGCACTCAACAATTATTGTAACTCGGCATGAACCAACAAAATTGGTGGGATAATGCAATAGCTAGGATACTCCTACATTAGACTCCCAAGTAAATAGAAAAGTGCATCCCACACTTTGATGCCCAAAGAAAGAGCAAAAAACATCTTCATCTTCACCAAAGGCTTCCACTCCAATAGGTACAAGAAAACCAATTTGCACATCATCTGTATCTACATTATTCTCTCAAACACCATAATCTCAACCACCCAATCAGCATGCTCACTCCTAGAAACAAACTAAACATAATGCTTCAACATTAGTAGATATGCATATCTCCATAAAAACATGCCAAAGTCACAACACAAATAATCTCATTTCTCACAACAAGATGCTCTAAAACATACAAGTCACGAACAACCACTGGATCATCCACGACCAAGTGCTCTAGAATCCCCATGTCAAACCCAACCAATTGATCATAAAAAAAATCTCCATTCTAGCATCAGCAAGTTTAGGAATATCCCCCACTCTTGAATTTCTATGTCAGACTCCACAATCTTATCAAAAAAACCAACCTCAACCTTGCTATGTCATCTTCTCTCACAAACAAGTCTCTTAACTGGCCAGACAACTCTCTTTTAGATCACTAGACTCCAACTCCACAAACATCCACAGAATGCCTTCCTCATCCTATCGTTATCTCAATCAATAGAACTAGTTTCAAACCAAGTGACCTCCTCCTTAGCTTGATCATCCAAATGTTGTGGTTCCATAATGCATGCCCCATTTCGATCAGAAATGGGGAGCCCTAGTTTATTTTTTTGTTTTTGGAGCTCTAGTCCAGGGTCCAAGTCCTTTTTGTGGTATTCCTAGTCCTAGTTTGTGTTTGAGTCCCAATTGAGAAGTTTGTTTGTTCAAAAATTAGGCATTTTAACCAAGAGATCTTTTTTTGCAAGAAGAAGGCACGCTAGCACACATAAATAGGTGCACTGATGTGCCAAATTAGAGAGGGAGAATTTTTTTACCACAACTACATAGCTGCAAACCCCCTAATGGCACACAAATTACTTTAGGCCTATAAAGCCCCCTCCCTCTCCTCATTTCTTACCTCACTTTTATTTTTTTCCCCTCTAAGTCTTCATAAGCACATCTCCTCACTCCTCATAGCACTGCATCTTCACACTAATAGAGGTGTGTCACTCCTTCTTGCTTCAACCTATGAACACAAAGAGAAAAACAATGTTAAGGTTGGTGCACATCAGCACACCTCCCGAAGTATGTTGATGCACACCAAACTTTCAAGTCAAAAAACTTTTAAAACTTTTAAAATTTTGTGAAAATCCACTCTAGGTTGGGTGCGCATTAGCACACCTTCCCAAGTGCACTGATGCACACCCATTATCTCTAAAATAAACTTCAAAAACCTTAAATTAAGCTTTAAAACCTCTTTTTGGTGCATAGTAGTGAACCTAAAAGACATAAGTAAAATTTTAAAAAAGATTGTGCATCAAGTGCCTCTATTAGGTGTGTCTGGTGCACCAATCCTGTATATCAGTTTTGGGACATTATTATCCATTTTTTCTTCAAATTTGAACTAATGGGCATCTTTTGTGTAGATATAGTGGCATCTTCCTCATCCTCCCTTGAAAATGGCACCAAAACTTGTAGTGTTTAAGTTCTAGGGCATCCCAACAAAATCAAGGTTTCAAGATGACAACTTGGATATCAAGGATACAGATTTAAGACATACAAACTTGGGGGAATTCTTGAATATTTGCAACAAACCCACCAAGATGTTTGAAATGATCTCTACACTCATTAGATTAGGATTCATCAATGCAACATCACACCTAGTGTTGGTGCAGTCTTTGGAACACATTATGACACTTTCAAAACACTTTGTTCCTAAGGAGAGGGTTGTGAAGAGAATAACAAGAGAAATTGTTCTAGATCTTTGACTGAAGAATATTGAGAAAGTGTTCCATCTCCCATGATTAGATCAATTCATCAGGCTTACCTATGAGCAAGCAGAATGGTGGTACTGAGAATATATTGAGGAGGCCTTTGCGATCATTCAATCATTGTACCTCATAGAGAAGACTCCTTTGGGAAAGAGAACTAGAAAAGTGGACATTTCCAGAGGGTACATGAAGGAAGATATTGGATGTTTGATCATACTCTTCAGTAGAGGTATGGGTCTACCAGTAGTTGGACACCTAAACTTCTTTATGGTGCACTTTATTGAAATAATAAAGAAAGTAGAAATTTCACTAGATTGGCCTTCCACTCTTAGTGAAAATTTGTGTGAATAGTTAGAGGTGACAAAGAACAAAAGAAAGTTCTATATGACATTATATTTGGTGTCTTGTTGGGTGCAAGAGCAAAAGATTATCTTGAGCTCTACAAGAGGGGTAGCATGCAGGATGCTAACATATGGCCATATATCATGTACCCCTAGCTGGTAAAGAAAAGACTTTCAGAATAGAGAAAATAATACAAAATTGTTAATGATGCCTTCATATGCCCTGTAATCAAATTCATAGAAGGGGATTATGCGAAGAGACAATCAAATGATGCAATGACATAGATATTGTTGGTTAGGGCTTATTATATTCAATTCAGGATATTTACATATCTAAGGGTAGCAGTACAATTGTTAACCCCAAGAACCTCCCAAGGTATCCCAATGACATACTCGTTCTCTTGGAGATCTCCCAACAACTCTTTTCTACATATGATAGAGTTAGAAAGCAACATAAAACATGTTGGAGGTGGCCTATGATGATAGGACCTTTCTAGGTGGATCAATACCAAGATATCTCTTCTTTTGAGTGTGAGTGGGATCAATATCCCTTGTAAGAGTACAATTCTCCATGACCTTGTTTTGATAATATTGGGGGAGTACAATATTTGGTGGAAAAAACATTTCAACATGAAGAAGCCATCAAGTATCATTGGATGAATGCAACAAATGACTACGATATCCAAATAAGGGATTATTGTAGGATGACTTTGTATTTGGCAGAAAAGGCCTTAAAAGTAAAAATTCTATTGAAGATATTGCAGTAAGACTCTAAAGAGTTACTTGATCCTTTGTTCAACAGGGATAAGATTGGTGAAAGCCCCATTATGAATACTGAGGTTGATAGAAAAGATAATTATGATATCAACCATAGGGCAAGGCACATCATTAAAATGATGTAGGATTGGATCAAGAAACCATTTAAGCTTGATCCAATTCCTAAAATGGTTATCACTCATGCACAAGCCTATCTAGCCAAAGGTAGAGGGAAAAAAGTCACCATCTGTACTTTTTCAGCTCAATCACCAGTAAGGTGGGAAATTGTACGCCAACTTGATAGGCTAGTTGGTTATTATAGAGGTCAAAAGGGAAAAGGAAGGGGCAAGAGGAAAAGAAGTTCTCCTCAGAGAGTTGAACCTAAAGAGGGAGAAATCCTAGCACTTCCACAACAAGGAGAAGAAAATATACAAGGTCTAGAGAATATTGGAGTCATGCAAGCCCAGGTTGATCCTTAAGTTCCACCAGTTGCAGTGAGCCAAATAGAATAGGCATCTCCTTCAGTGTCAAAAAGAAGAAAGAGTAAGACTTTGGTGAAAAGGAGACAAAAGGTGATCAAGAAAGTGATCCCTTTTCTAGCCATCCGTGAACTCATCCCAGAAGAGGATGAAGAGGATAATCTACCCTTGAGTCAAAGGACTCAACTAGCCAAGGCCATAGAGAAAGAATGAAGAAGAAGCTCTATGGTTACACCACCATCTATCCCGAATGAACCCTTGCAAACCACCATGTTGGAGGATGAGATGCAATAATGGATAGATGAATAATAGGTAGAGAGCACTAATGTCATTAAGATGTCAAATTTTGAATTTATGCCTATGGGTACCGAGTTAGTTGGGGATAAGATCAAAGAAACACTGACCAATCAACCTCAATAGGAGGATTGGACTTAGATACCTCTCAAGTCACAAGGACTCAAAATGGTTCCCCCATCCTAGTTGCAAGTCACATTTTGTGTTGACAAGGGATTAGCTACCCCTATTCCTCTCAGTGTAGAAATTGAACAAGTCCAAGGGGAACATCAAGAAGAGACACAACAAGTATCCATCAAGGAAGTATCAAAAGAAGGATAGGGAAGTGAACAACCTCAAAAAAGTTCCCAAGACATAGAGGTACAAATTATGGGCTCCATAGATACAGGGACTGTAGACAAGGAGCCTTCACAAGGGGAAAAGACCCTAGAGAAGAGTGATAAGGGCAAGGGTATAGATGAAAAAACTCCTTCATCTTCAAAAGGAAAGTCCCCAGCATAACATGTTCCAAGCTGGCTTCAAAAAGAAGTAATTAGAAACAAGAAACAATAGTTCACTACCAAAGAGGAGGATATAATAGAACTAAGATAAGTACTAAGGAAACCCGATTCTCCTCCAAAGGATGCAAGAGCATTAGCCTTCATCATGAGTGATCAGAATCAGGACCTTTTTTCTCACATGGATATCCCTCCTCCAAAATCAAATGTTCAATAACTAACTCCTAGGGATTATCAGATCTAGGAGGTGATCCTTGGGAAGCCAAACTTGGAAACTGTGAAGCTAATGGTTACTACTAGGATGAAGGAAGTTTTCAGGAGCTTGGAATAGGATGGGGTAGAGTTGATAACAATTTGATGAAAAAATGAAATCCTAAAAGGATATTTGAATGAATTTTTTGGACCTTTTGATCCCACTAATCCTGAGGAGACTCTAAATACAAAAATTTAGAGAAGGGATAGGGGAGTGGTGCAATTGGATCCATTTTTTAATGCCTGTCAGCAATGGCAGGAAATTTTTGAGGAGAAATGCGTACTCATCATCTAAGGGAATCTTAAGCTACTACATGTCATGTAGGAGAATGTAGATAAAATAGTAGCAATTTTGAATCAAGATTTTGGTCTTATGGATGAGGTGCATACCTAGGGGAAGGATCTATAGCTATTATAGGTGATAAAAGGCCAAAGGTATTGGATGCTCATGGATGTATACGAAAAAGGAACTAGATTTAATAGATGATTGGATAGAGAAGATAGTATATAGCAATAAAGTAATAGAATCATTGCATGCAGATATTCACAGGCTCAAGGACCAAGCCCAAGAGAAAATTTTGGAAGCCAAGAGACATTATAGTGATGCATGTCTAGACATTTTTGAGGATATGGATTGGAGAAATTAATACCTGTAGAGGTGGTGGTTGAGAGATTCTGGAAGACTTTTGATGAAGTTTCCAATGATGAAGATATCCGGTAAGCATTTAGGACAAAGGAAGCTTTGTTAGAAATTGATACAAAACTCGAGGATTTTGCAAAAACCCGTATAGAGGTGGACAACTACAGGAAAAAGGTAAAGGATAAGTACAATGTCTTAGATTTACTAGATGAAGTGCAAGTCACCAAAAATAATTGAGAAATTAAAGGGCAAGTACCTAGAAATATCTTTGGTATAGAGGGGAACAAAACCTAGAAGACAAATTTTTTTTTTTGACACTCAATTAAATTTTGCATTTTTTGGCCTCAGAGGTGTGCTAGTGTGCTATTTCGCCAGGTGTGCTAGTGTACTTTTTACAATAATGTTTTGGAAGATTTTTTGAGGAAGTCAGAGGTGCACTAGTGCACCAAGTCTGCTTCTTCCGAGGTGCACTTTTCTAGAGGTGCATCGATAGTTAACTACTAGTTCCAAAATTAGAGCTTTCCATGCATTTTGACAGTAGATTAACTTTGATAGATGCGCAGTGAAGGTTAAGCTTCTATTTTCAGCACTTCTAGACACTTCTACATTAATTGAAGGCTCTCTTCTTCTTATTCTCTCATGATTTCTTTGTTTTATGACATGTAAGGGCTCATGCATCCAATTAATGATATAAAAATGGATGAAGTCCTACTAAGCACTAGTTAGATAGTCAATTTGTATATAATTAGTTTGTTTTATTAGTTTAGAAGCACATGATTCCATGAAGATATCTCTTAATCTCAACATAAATTAAGGAGATGATTTCTTATAAATATAGGATTGTAATATGCAATCAAGGCCACCATTATTTTGCAATAATATATGCTTTTGGTGCTTGCATTTGGAGTGTAGTGATTCCTACTTAAGTATGTCATTTTTTTTGTGAATGTATGTTCATGGAATTGTGATAGAGCCAAAATTTTATTGCATTATTTTAGGTTGTGCAATCTTTTAATTCTAATGTTTGCTCTAGGTCTACAAATTTTGCTAACATATCTAGTTCAACAAGAGATCGCCATATTGTTCCTGCCATGAGTACACTTTCTATGGCCTTGTGATTTGATGAAAAGTGAAACATCTTATGGTTACTAAATTCCCATTGATGATTGCATCAATGGAATTAAGGAAGTGTTGCTCCTACTTTCATTAGTTACCTACTGATCTTTCTGAAGGCTTAACTCATAGACACATTATTTCCATGGCTTATGTCTATTAGGATTTTATTTCCATGTTATTTACTTAATTTTCTCATTACCTTATCTTCATTATTTGCTTTACTAACCCCTTTTTAAATTAGGAATTCAAATTAGATGCATTGTTAGATTGCATTCATCAAAAAATAGAAAATAAAAAAATATAGTTCCTGTTGTGTGTTTATTTTGAAGTAGCAAATAGATTCAATATCTTATCTGAAGTCATTTGAACCAGCAAAGGCCTCCTCATGAACACTCACATTTATCTTCAATTGAGAAGATTCTAGTAGGTCACAAGATTTCTTAGAACCTTGAAGTTGATCCTCATATTAGCTTTCCAAGCGAGGAGTTCAAAAGGATTCTTGTCATTAAGCATCATGCAAAATGATAGCTCAACACCAAACTAGCTTCAAACTGAGTAGTCATCTTAGGAAACCTACTCTCCACCACATCAAAAAGATTCACAATCATCTTAGGGTCCAATCCTCTTGGATCCATCTCCCAAGATCTTCATAAGCTCTCTGCAAGAAATCCTTCCTACACTCTTTGTGATAAAATCATTTTTTTTGCAAGTCATATCACAACCTACCACCTCACAGAAACAATCAAAAACCAAATCACAAGTCTAGGACAATGGATCTGGAATCCACAAACTCTCTACAATCATGCCTCAACAAGATTAGTTTTCCATCTTCACATCCATCAATCCATCTACAAGCCCTCTACAATTTTCAACTTAGAACCATGATCTATCACCTCACAAATAAAAGATCTAGGACTCTTGAAAGAAAATCCACCACTAGGTCAAGATCTACTTGTCCAATCGAAGTCCTAGTAAAAACTACCTCAGCTTCGACAATCTGTCTACACACTCAAGAACAACATTCACTCTAATACCACCTAAAATAGCCCAAGGTGGGAGAATCTCCAAAAGAGATGTTCTAGCCCCCAGCAAAATAGCCACATAGTAGAAACACAACACATGATAACAATAATGCAAGATCTGATACCAAATCACAACTCTTTATTTATAAAGATAATTGTTTACATGCAATATGTCTGGCTATAAGGTCTTTTAGGTTAGGGAAAAATATGACAAAAAATACAATAATAGTTCTATAAGATCTCTCAAGATCCAATTCAAACCCTAGCTAGTCTAGATCCATAATTGGATAAGAACACCAAGAAGAATCTAAACTTGTACCCTCAGGTCCACCAAGCTATTCTCTAGTTCTCAAGCCATAGTTGTAGCTCTTCTCACATACTCACAACTCCACTAAAATCTTGATGTAAACTACCTCACATTTAGTGCTCTATTCATAGACTCAGGAAAAATTTCCCTTCAGCTACTCCCAAAATTGCTCCTCCCAAATTGCTTTTACCAAATCATTGCTTTACTCTAAGCTTAAACACCCTATTTATACTTTCCAAAATGACTTATAGAACATTCTAGAACATTACAAAATAGAAAGGCCAACCCAACAATGGTTTGGTCACATCCTAAGACAAGATCTTATCATAAATGTCATGATCAAAATACATCTTGCAAGTTGGCTCACACCAAAAATGTTAAAAGTGCATCTAAAATGCTAACACTAGGCATCAACAAGAAAACTTGGAACATGAAGGATCACTCGGCACATGAAGAATCACTCAGCACATGAAGAATATCTTAGTACACAATGTGGAACTTGTCACACACTACAAAACTTTGCACACACTATAGAGTGAGATGGTCTAACGCGCTAACCCAAGTGTTAACGTGATGTAGGATAACTTCAACTTGACTTAAACTAAAAAATTACTGGCATCAACAATTTCTATAACTCATGAGAAACCAAAAAAATTAGTGGGATAATGAAATGGCCAGGATGCTCCTGCATCAAATCTAATCTTTATCAAGTAATTGTACAACCTTTCATACCATGCTCTAGGGGCTTATTTCAATCCATATATTGCTTTGTGTAGTTTACATACCATTTTCTTCTTGTTGGGATCAACAAATCCTTCTAGTCATTCAATATAAACCTCTTCTTAAAGTATTTAATTCAAAAATGTAGATTTGACATTCATTTGGTACACTTTGAATCCTTTATAATCACAATATTCAAGTAGTGTTCTAACTCCTTCCAATCTTACAACTAGGGCAAATGTTTACCCATAGTCAATACCTTCTTCTTGTGCATATCTTTTTCATACCAATCTATCTTTTTTCCTAATGACTTCTCTTTTCTCGTTTAACTTGTTCTCGAATACCCACTTAGTTCCAATAACATTCTTATCCTTTAATCTAGGTACTAGCATCTAGGTTTTGTTCTTCTCTATCTCTTCAATTTATTCATTCATTGCTTGAATCCTATCTTCATTCTCCAAAGAATATTTTACTAATTTAGGTTCAACCTTAGAAAGTAAGCAAGTATCACTTCTAATTATTTTCCTTGTCATGAATCCAAATTCTTTGTCTCCAATGATTTTTTTAGGTGCTTGGTGTCTTCTCACATATATTTTTAGTTTAGGATCTTTCCTTTTTTCTTCTTGCATAGGTTCATATTGAAAATTGATCTCAAGTTCATTTGGCATCTCTTCTTTTGGTTCTAGTTTAGGTTCTGCTTGCTCAACATTGTTTTCATGATTTTAGACATCTTCTTCATTTATCTTGGCATTATTCTGCTGCTTATTCACACTTGCAAGTTGTTACTTGAAATCCTACTACTACAACTCGACATTCACTGTTTTTTGTTGCTTGATAGGTTTATTATCTTTCTCAAGTAAGGTGTATTGAAAATTCTCACTAACATTTATGAATGTGTTGTAATCTTTAGGTTCTGTCATGCATTCAACTTCATTCTTTTATGCATATTCATCAACTTTCACATTTGCACTTTCCACAACTTTGTTAGTGTTAGAGTTCAAGCACTTATAAGCTTTTCTCTTACTAGAATATCCTAGGAATATGCCTTCATCACTTTTAGCATCAATTTTTCCATTTCTATAATTTTTGAGTATATAATATTTTCTTCCAAATGCTTTAAACTACTTCACATTAGGTGTATACCCATACAATAAGTTAAAGGGTGTAACATTTGTACCTTTCTTGACTTGCACTTGGTTCAAAGTAAAGATTTCTATACTTATAGCTTCTCCCTATTATTTTTGTGACACATTCTTCTCCATCATCAGTGTTCTAGCATAGTCCATGATTGATTTGTTCTTCCTTTTAGCTATTCCATATTGTGGAGGGGTCCTAGGTGCTTACATTTGCATTTTGGTCCATCTATCATTGAACAACATGTTGAATTCATTAGAGATAAAGTCTCATCCTCTATTAGATCTCATGCACTTTAGACTCTTACATGTTTCATTTTCAACTGTGGCCAAATACCACTTAAACAACTAAAAAATATTATATTTTTCTTTAAGAAAGATTACAGTCATGATTCTAGAACAATCATCAAAAAATATAATTAAACATTTGTCTCCATAATAGCTTTCCACTTTAATAGGTTCACAAAGGTTAGTATGAACCAATTCCAAAATAATATTAGATGTATATGTTTTTCTCTTGAAACTAGACTTTTTCATTTTTCCCAATTGACATTATTTACACATAGCATTATCAGGATTCTTCAATTAATCTTGGTAATCCTCTTACTCTTTTCATCTTACTAATTCTTACAAAATTTTAAAAATTCACATCCTCTTGTACCATAGCCATATATATTCATTTTGTGCAAACAAGCATGTCTCATTAGATAAATTTAGATAGAACAAGTTACCTCTTGTTTGATCTCCACTTCCAAGAAGTTCACTAGAGGCATCATATATGGTGGCCTTCCTATGATAAAATCAACTTTGTATCCTAATTTGTTCAACTATGAAACACTTAGCAAAATATAGTTAATTCCTTCAGCCTAATAAATATTATCAAAGTTCATCTTATCAGTCAATTGTATTGATCCTTTACCTTTCGTAAGACATGGTGCATCATTACCAAATTTAACACAACTACCTTTTTGTTAGCATGAATGTTGATGGTATTCTATTGGGCGAGTATCCTAAGCATTTCTAGAGCATGTGGGCAATTTTTAGCATGATTTCCAAGTTGCATTCATGACTTTGTTTGTCCTTGATGTTGACATAGCAATATTTATAAGAGGAATGACAGAGTAGAAGATAGAGATTGAGGTCATACAGGCAAATAAATGATGATTAGGTCAAGAACAATTAAGGACATGTTCTACATTGTATCTTCATAAAGTGGTTAAGTGCACATCTAGAGAGTTGAAGATATGTTTGATTTACAAAGAACATTATATAGACTCAACATCTAAGAAATAGTTTGTGATGATTTATTTGTATCTCTTTACTGTTATATAATTGTGATATGCAAGATTAGACAGTAACATAAGACATGTAGTGTCTCTTGTGTTTGTAGTCTATACCTTGTTTATTTTGACTCATGCAATACTTGATACTCTTATTATATGTACTTTGAGATGACATGAGGGTCGGATGTTATACTTTGATTTCAATAGCATAGATGCTTTACTACTATGTTGTTTAGTTTATCATATTTTCATGTTGACGACATTTTGAGATGATAGTAGGTTAATGATGATATGTAGTTATTTGGTATTTGGACATACCTTTGATCCTATTATTTGATGGATTTTATGCTATAGATATTGATGAGCCTTTAAAATGTCATATTTATATTAATCTACTATAACACATTACCCCATGGTTTCAATATATTCCCAAGCCATTTCCATACATTAACTTGATTTATGAAGTACCATAGATTCTTTACTACTATATTGTTTAGTTTATCATATTTGCATGTTGATGCCATTTTGAGATGACAGTAAGTTTATGATGATATCTGGTTATTTGGAATTTGGACATACCTCTGATCCTATTATGTGATTGATTTTATGCTATGGATATTGACGAGCCTATAAAATGTCATATTTATATTCATCTACTATAACACATTACCCCATGGTTTCAATATATTCCCAAGCCATTTCCATACATTAACTTGATTTATAAAGCATTAACTATGATAAATGATTTATTGATTAACATTTGTATGTGTAGTTAGTCAATGCTAAATTATGATGATTTATTATGATAAATGGTTATTATTAAATAATAATTATCTTGAGGTGATTAACATGTTGTTTGTGAGATATTTGAATCGTTCATGTAGTTGGAAAGAAGGAAAAGCAAGTTGACACTTGTCAATATTTAGCAGTTGTAGGAAATGTAGAAAAAGTTAAAAGTCAGTTTCAGTAAAATAGGTATATCTCACTCAATACATAATGAAATTAAGAATAACTTATGGATTTGGAAATATAAAAACAAGGTGCACAAACCATTTTGAGTGTTTGAGTTGGTTTGGAATAGTTAATGACCACCATGGATCATAAGTTGACTAAGTAAAAGGTGGCACATTTTCAGGCAGCAGAAAACCACTTTCAATTAAATAATCATAAATTCCACATTTCTTAATGGAATTTAGGTTTTCAAATTTATCTAAAAAAGTGAAAAGAAAGAGAATAACATGATAATAAAGGAGCACCATGCACTTGAGTGGACTGCTAAAAAGATGGAACAGAAAATCAACATACTTAGTCATTATTTTTTTAATAAATCTCTTCCTTGTTTGAAGGAATGATGAGACACTTGTTAGAAGGTTGTTAGAGAGTCAATAAGCTTATATATTTGAAATTTTAATCAATAATTTGAGATGGATGGATGTGGAGATATGTAGAGATAGATAGAAACTTGTAGTTTTTAATATATAGTTCGTACAACCATTACTGTGCAGTTTCTTGCAGTTTCCTATAGCCATTATTGTGTACTTAGATTTATTTCCAATATTATTATAGTTTATGTTTTGCAATAATATAACATCTTAGAGAGTTTCATGGTGCATATACTTTGCAGACTTGCTTCAAGTATACATCCTCGAGTTGACAATTTAAATGATTCTTCTCCATAAGAAAGATAGCTACTCATTTTGGATGTCCAATCCATGAGTTGTGTTTTTTAGAACCAAGTTATTGATCTAATTGGGAAGCCAAATTTTTTGGCACCATTGCCATGGATAGGTCAAGATATGAGAGTCTCTGAGTTTTTAGTAGCTAGAATCTTAGTTTCTTTTCAAAGCACTTAGGATCATAGAAGTTGGTAGCAACACAATATGGATTTTAGATCCATGGAGAATAAGAATAAAGAGCCACTATCATTTTCAACAAGTTTGGAAATCAATGAAGACATGTTTTCTTGCATAATAGAGGAATTTTGTTCACATATTGATGATAAAGTGTTGATTTATGAAGAGGAAAATGAAGGGAACCTTGTTTTACAAAATGAAGAAATCACCATACACAAGGTTGTTGTTGAAGATGAATGTGATGTCAAATTAGAATTCCTACTTCAAGAAGAGAGTTGTATAAAATAAAAATCAATCCTCCCATGCATAAAAATAAAGAAGATATTGAAGAAGATCAATTTTGGGATGATTTAGAAGAGTTTTGTTTATCATTAGATGTTAAATCAACATCTCTTGTAGAGAGAAACTATGAGACTTATGAAGATGGCACAGAAATTCCTATACTTTTATCAAATCAGCCACACAAATTGGTTTTTAAAAGTCAAGAAGAGGATGAAGAAGCAACTCATCTACACAAAGCCTACAAGGAGGGTTCAAATTTTTTCCTTTCATGAGTGTGTCCAATTAGACATCTCATTCATATAGAGGAAAAAATATTATCACAAGCTATGATTAGAACAAAGAAATAACTTACAATTGAAGACGAAGCTGCATATACAACTATAGCAAAAGGGGACACATTTCAGCTTAAATATGTACTTCAATATAGCAATATATATTGTCAACATGAAGTAATAAGTGAGTTTGTTAATTTATTTTCAAAATTATTCTTGTTTATTAAGTTTCTACTGATGTTGCAGCTATTTCCAATTGCTCATAAGCATGTGAAGCATTGGAAGATTTTGAGAAGAGGAAGATACTTCAAAGAACTAGTTAATGGTTTTTTTTAGAAAAGGTGATGTTATTTGATTAGTGTAGGTTAGGATATATTAGGGTAGGTTTTTCATTCAATAAGTTTTCTTACACAATTTCTTAGAGTTAATAGTTGTCTAGTTTAGTTTGTTTCCTGGATCTTCTTGTCTCAATGACTATTTTGGAGGAGTTACAAATGGTTGGTTGCTCATATTTTCAATCATATTTCCAAGGGTGTGAGTGATTCAAGTCTTTAATTCTAGAAGAGAGTCTTTGCATATATTTCCAAAAGTTGCATTGAGTAGTTAGGTCTTTATAATGTCAAGAATGTATATTCAACAATGGAATCTAGTTGGTATTATTTGTAGGTTTCATGTTGTAATAGTTAGTCCTGCAGCAACTACTATTTGGTTTTAACAATCAGTCTTGCAGCCACTACTCTTTGGTTCAATAGAAAATCCTAAAGAAACTATTATGTGACTAAATAGTAATTTTGCAACAACTATGTGATCTATATTTACTCATATTGAACATGCAACACTCTTGAAGGGACCTGATTATTCAACACTAAAGGGGCCTATACTTTCAGCTATTTGCAAAGAACAAATCTTCTCAAAATAACACAAATGGTACTATGTTTATGATTTTCATTTATTCATAATATTTATCATTTTTAGTAATTGATCATCTATGCATTTCATTTTGGTTTTCAATTATCATTATTATAATTATATTCTTCATAAATGATTTGATGCTACCCTCATACATACATTATCATTTGAGGATAAACAACCTTTCAGTTAGGGGGAGCACATGCATGCCTTGTGTTATTTAGACCATTCAAGGATGACCTTTAATATATATTTTTAGGTTACCTCCTATATTCTTGGTGAAAAATATGTAGATGAGAGATGGAAAAAATTATGGAATAGTAATAGCTTTCATGACTATCTAATGCCTATCTCTTGCTTGGGGACAAGCAAGATTTTAGTTGGGGGGAATGATGAGCCTATAAAATGTCATATTATATTCATCTACTATAACATGTTATCCCATGGTTTCAATAAATTTCCAATCCATTTCCATACATTAGCTTGATTTACGAAGCATTAACTATGATAAATGATTTATTAATTAACATTTGTATGTGTAGCTAGTTAATGCTAAATTATGATAATTTATTATGATAATGGTTATTATTAAATAATAATTATCTTGAGGTGATTAACATGTTCTTTGTGAGATTATTTAATCATTCATGTAGCTAGAAAGAAAGAAAAGTAAGTTGACACTTGTTAATATCTAACAATTATTGGAAATGCAAAACAAGTCAAAAGTCAATTTTGGTAAAATAGGCATATCTCACTCAATCCTTAATAAAATTAAGAATGAATTATGGATTTGGAAATATGAAAACAAGGTGAAAAAACCCTTTTGAGTGTTTGAGTTTGTTCAAAATATTTAATGAGCACCATAGATTAGAAGTTGACTGAGTAAAAGGTGGCATGTTTTCAAGGAGCAGAAAACCACATTCAATTAAATGACCATAACATACAAGTTTCTTAATGGAATTAAGATTTTAAAAATGATATGGAAATATGAAAAGGAGGATAATAACCTAGTAAAAGTGTTTGATGCAATTCATAATAATAAAGGAGCACCATGTGCTTGAGTGGATTGCTAAAAAGGTGGAACATAAAATCAACACACTTAGTAATTAGTTTTGTAATAAATCTCTTTCTTGTTTAAAGGAATGATGAGACATTTGTTAGAAAATTTTTAGAGAGTCAATAAGCTTATACATTTGAAATTGTAATCAATCATTTGAGATGAATGGATGTGGAGATATGTAGAGATAGATAGTAACTTGTAGTTTGTAATATTTAGTTCCTACAACCATTACTATGTAGTTTCATGTAGTTTCCTATAGCCATTATTGTGTAGTTAGATTTATTTCTAGTATTGTTATAGTTTATGTTTTGAAATGATAGAGTAGCTCAGAGAGTTTCATGATGCATATACTTTTTAGACTTGTTTCAAGTATACATCCTTAGGTTGATAGTTTAAATAATTTTTCTCCATAAGAAAGATAGCTACTCATTTTGGATATCCAATCCATGAGTTGTGTTCTTAAAACCAAGTTATTGATCTAATTGGGAAGCCAAATTTTTGATCCCAATTAGATCAATAACTTTTTTCTAAAAACACAACTCATTGATTGGACATGCAAAATGAATAGCTATCTTTCTTATGGAGAAGAATAATTTAAATTGTCAACCCAAGGATGTATACTTGAAACAAGTCCACAAAGTATATGCACCATGAAAATCTCCAAGATATTCTATCATTGCAAAACATAAACTTTAACAATACTAGAAATAAATCTAAGTACACAATAATGCCTATAGGAATTGTATATTACAAACTACAAGTTTTTATCTATATCTACATATCTCCACATGCATCCACATGCATCCATCCTTTTCAGTAGTTCACTCAAGCACATGGTGCCCCTTTATTATATGAAATTAGATCAAACCCTTTTACTAGGTTATTCTCCTCTTTTTCACCTTTTTATGTTATTTTTAAATATAAATTCTATTAAGAAACATGGAAGTTATGATCATTTAATTGAAAGTAGTTTTTTGTTGCCTAAAAGTGTGCCACCTTTTACTTTGTCAAATATTGATCTATGGTGCTCTTTAACTATTTTGAAAAAACTCAAGTGCTCAAAAAGAGTTTGTGTGCCTTTTTTTCAGCTTTCCAAATCCTTAAGTAATTCTTAATTTCATTAAGAAATTAGTGAGATATGCCTATTTTATCAAAATTGACTTTTGATTTTTTCTGCGTTTCCTGCAATTGTTGAATATTGACAAGTGTCAACTTGCTTTTCCTTCTTTCTAGTTGCATGAATGATTTAAATATCTCACAAAAAAAATGTTAATCACCTCAAGATAATAATTATTTAATAATACCCATTTATCATAATAAATCATCATAATTTAGCATTAACTAGCAACACATATAAATGTTAATCAATAAATCATTTATCATAGTTATGTTGGAGTTGATGAAATCCAACTCCAAAGATGCCCAAGATCACCTGCATATAAAAACCTATCAAAGGGAAGCCAAGGAAGGAAGAGCATGGAGCAAGGGAAAAACCCTAAATGGACATGAGAGACAAAATATTGCAAACACAAGAAAATATGTATTTACAATATGCTAATTTTTTTGATGTTATGAAAATACAATGAGGGAAAGACCACTTATAAAGGCCTTAATGAATCTCCTAGAACAAGCTAGAAGAAGGTAGGAGATAAGTGTGACAACTAAGCATACATCCACATGAGGTGGAAAGTTCTCGAACAATGTGAGAGGATAAGTATGACTTAGGAGAGAACACACTCCTAGACTAAAACTAATAAATAAATGCATTAACCTAAGTAAGCTTAAGTAAATAGAATAAATAATTAGTAAATTAATTATTTACTCTAACACCCCCCCCCCCCCCCCCCCCACCCCCCCCCCCCCTCCTTAAGTGCAACTTAGGGAAATGCCTTAAGCTCACAAAACTTAGAAATGCAGAAATGGGTCCCAGCAACAAGGCCATTTTAGGTACCCATGAACAATGCAAAAGCTGCAACCTCTAAAAATGAGGAAAGAGAGTAAACCACGTGGGAAAAACCCTCCCCCGAAAAGAGGTAAACCTAGTGAAGAATTAAGAAGTCTCCAACTAGGGGAAATTTCCCCTAAAACAAGAATCAGAAAGTGATCAAGAAAGAGCATCACTGAAGCATGTAGAAGCCGTAAATCTATCAAACTATTAATCTGAAGAACCTCTATGGAAGAAGAGGGCAAGAACTAAGCATGTCTATATGGTAGATGATCTATCTCACCGAAATGCATAGGTAGCCAGCCACTACAATCGCCTTGTATATAGGATCAACCACTGAATACATAGCTCACACTAATGAACCATCAAACCATGGATGCATTAGAACAACAACATAACCCCCCCTAATGCAGATGGGATGAGATGACAGACAACTAAAAAGGTGGGCCAAAGTCTCCTGCAGACAAACCAAGAACGATGAGAGAGGAAGAGGTACAAAAAGCTATAAAGACACGGTCAAACTGATGCTGCATGGGGCTAATGTCTTGGAAGGGACACTCACTTGAAAAAGGGAGAATGCCTAAAATAGCAAACAACTATCCCCCCATGGCACTTTATAAAAACAATGCATGTACAACTGACTCAAAAATAATGTTCATGACCCTGAAATGCAAGAGTGACACTTTATCTTAGTATGATACATAAAAGTGCTTCAAAATGATAGTTACAATGATCAAAACTAAAAACAATCTGTAACAAAGCAAAGTACAGCCTAAAAAAAAAGAAACCATGCTAGGAAAATGATCCTCGGGCCTAAAACACTCTAGATATCCACCATATAGAAAAAATGCAAAAAAATGATAGAAAGAGCATGGGCTAGAATCTAAGGAAAATGACTACATTTCTAAAAAGGTAAGAAAACTAGCTTTCCAAAAATATAAAGTTTTCAAAAAATTGACATGGGATGCAAAAGATATGAATGTTGAAGTCAAAAACACAACTTTAGACTTCAACTAAAAAAAGGGCAACAAAAATGCATCAAAACCTAGAAATACCTATACCAATGTCTTTGTCTCAGAATTAGCTTTCTGATGCTTCTTTTAGATCAGAAAAATACCTCTGTATGCTCAAGTTATGGCCAAAAAACTAAGAGTAGGTCAAAAGGGACCTTAGAGAATGCAAGAAGAAGGCTTGATGATGCAGTGTTGACATCATGCTAATGTTAGCATTTTATGACCTTAAATTTGATGGCTAAACTACCGTTGTAGCAAGAAAGAGGGCCACATGGTAGAAATCTGGCATGGCAGGTGACATGGCAAGGCCACATGGCAAAGTGCCACATGGTTGACCTACCACGTGTCACATGGCAAGTGGTTTAGGAATCAACATGGACAAGCTGATTGTGCACAAAATTCAATGTGGCAAAAATGTGGAAGTCCACATGGGCAGGATAGTCACTAATGTTTTAGAAGCAGAGGCTAAGGGTTTGGGAAGCACCACCAGCGGAGCTGTTGGTGTAGTGACAGGATCACGAAGGAGCCACCAGCCGTGGTGGCAATAGGGCGGCATCGGGGTGGAGGCTTTAGACAGGCTGTGTAGTGGCCAAAACCACCAGAGAACAAGAGGCACAGCGAAAACTAGTGGGTTTCAGGTGGCCGCTGGGTGGTGCTTTGTTGGCCACTTGGCAGTGTGCCCTACAATATATTTTTTAATTTTTTTTTTGTGCAAATCATTCATATAGTCTGTACGGAAGGCTTGAAACAAAAATTTTTTTGCCTCTCGAAACTTGTCTCTAAAATTGAAAAGTTTTATATGAATCCTAACTGTAAACGACCTTTCAGATCTAATGGAAGCATCCATTTAGGCTAAAAGTACTTTGAGAAATTGTTGTTCCCCTGATTTGAAGAAAAATGCACAAACAAACTAGGGTTTTTGACTCCAAATCATGGCTTCAAATATCTTCAACAAAGCAGCAGTAGGGAGGCTTTGATACCATGTTGAAGTTGATGAAATCCAACTTTGAAGACACCCAAAATTACCTGCATGCAAAAACCTGTCAAAGGGAAGCCAAGGGAGGAAGAGCGTGGAGCAAGGGGAAAACCCTAAATGGACATGAGAGACAAAATATTGCAAACACAAGAAAATATGTATTTACAATATGCTAAATGTCTTGATGTTATGAAAATACAATGAGGGAGAGACCACTTATAAAGGCCTCAAGGAATCTCCTATAACAAGCTAGAAGAAGCTAGGAGATAAGTGTGACAACTAAGCATACATCCACATGAGGTGGAAAGTCCTCGAACAATGTGAGAGGATAAGTCTGACTTAGAAGAGAACAAACTCTTGTATTGTCAACAACTTATAACAAAATCCTAGACTACAGCTAATAAATAAATGTATTAACCTAAGCAAGCTTAAGTAAATAGAATAAATAATTAGTAAATTAATTATTTACTCTAATAGTTAATGCTTCATAAATCAAGTTAATGTATGGAAATGGCTTGGGAATATATTGAAATCATGAGGTAATGTGTTATAGTAGATGAATATAAATATGACATTTTATAGGCTCATCATATATTTACTTCATTCTTGTTTCAATATGCTTTATGAAAAAATGAGTGATGTAAATGGATTATTTCAATATAATTAAATAAATGGTTAAGTTAGTCATTTAATGCATTTATTGCTTTAGCTATGATATTATATGAAATTGTACTTGATCATGTGTTTTAGTGTGCAAGAATTACTGGCAGTGGCACATGGAGTTAGTGATTTAGCTATTTATATTTCACCAATGTCATCCTTGTATGGTCGACTTATCTTTAGATGTTAAATTAAACCTTCCAATGATTTCTTAAATCTAGACTCATTTGCATTATGTGATTAGAACAGTGAGTGTGTCTGTGCATTTAGAGTTTCACTTTGTAAAAAGTTGTTAAGGCCTTCTATGATTTTGGTCATAGGGTTTTCATGCTTTGTTTAATCAATTTTTAATTTCTAGTAGCTTTGCCTTGGTGAATTCCTATTACGAGGGATAACATGTTTTTGTTTGGGTTGATTTAGAGTTTAGCTAGTTTAACTATCTATTTTCCCTAATCAAATATTCACTCAAAAAGTGAATAAGTATTGGAAAAAAGTAATCATTTTCTCACTTCTCACTTTTGCAAAACACAAATTTGAGAGTTTTTTTTAAGAATCCTCTTTTGGAGGATCACAGTTCTATTCGTTGTGAGAGCTATGGGCATGGGATCTCTGTGAGGTCTATCTCATTAGATCCAACTCAAGTAGACCTTACTTTGCCAATATTTTTGATAGTTTTAGCAATAATTTATTTTATTGTTTCCCATTTTAGCCCCTTCTACTGTTAGGTAGGGCTCTCCCATATTCTTGTTTTAGCTAAGATTCTATATTTGTTTTTGGTAGTTGTTAGTCTGGAGGCTAAGAACTAGTGTTCACCTCCATTTCTATTTCCTAATTTTGTCGGGTTCGTCAGGTATGAACATTTTCCCTATTTTTGGGATGGGGGTATGGGGTTTCATACCCTTATGTTGGATATTTTTGCATACGGTGTCTAAACCCAAATTTTATTGGATTTTTGAGGATTTTATGCCTAGAGACCAAATGGGTTTTAATTTTGAAGTTTTCCAGTTTTGGGGGTTTTTACCTCATTTTGTGTGTTGTCCTATTTTCTTAGGTTTTCTTGGGATGATGTTGATCATAGACCTAGATCATCTATTTGGATGTCATTCTGACCATTTTTGTACTTTTATGTTGCATTGGGATGTGTGTCACATCTATTCTCTTGAGTCTATTTTTGATTGAGTGTATTTCTGCACTATGTTCTCTATAGTGCTATGATCTTTATGATAGTGGTATGGCACACATGATTACATGTGTGTGCATTTATTGGGTGATTTTTGAGGTCCAATATTCTATGATACTTTCAGAAGTTATGATCATTAGGGTTGGGTTGGGAATATGCATGCCTATGGGCATTTATCATTGGATGAGCATGGGTAGGGTAAGGTGGCATGTGGAGGGGCTTCTATCTTACAACCTAATGATTATTTCCCATTGGTTGGTAGAGGAATTTTTATATAAGTGATAACTAAATTAAAATACTAGGTGGTAATAAATATAAGATAATTAAAATATTGGGGAGAGTACCTTCTAGTGGGAACAATTGCCACCCAGATTGTGCACCTTCTATGGGGAGTGCAGCTGCCAAAACTGGCTTGGGCTTTTAGATGCCAAGAGACTCTCCATGATGTCAGTCCCTACTTAGTAGCTCATTGAGTGTATGACAAGGACTATGTTGCACTTGCATTGTTCATGATCTTGGTTTTAGTCATCATTACCATTTGGTGTAAGTGTTAGCCATGGACATTTTCTTTATGCATTTTTGTGGTTGGATCATTATCTCCATCAATACAATAGGAGTGGACCTTTTAGTTCCACATGGTTGGGAGGCATAGTTATGCAGACCACTGCTAGGGACCGGTGTATAGAGATGTTCTTTTTTCCTAGTATGATAGTTGCTAGATGTTTTCACTTAGTACTTCGGGTTCTAGAGTATGCTTCCTTATGATTTATACTTTCATTAGAATTCTTGTATATCATGTTATTTATTTGACTCATTCCATTATTGTGATTTTTAGCATGTGATTAGATGATGTTAGTTGATTAGTTGGAGTATCTATTTCTTGTTGTTTAGCATGTTATATTTTTAGTTCTTATGATGTTATTACACTTTAGTAGTGATGTCCTTATAAGACAACTCTGACTATCTAGTTGGTAGTTTGGGATATTATGTGTAGGGGATGGCTATGACCTTTGAGGTGTCATAATGCTATTATGGTTGGGAAGTGCCACACACTTAGCTCATTGTTTTGTTACATTGCATTGTTGCATCTATTCACTACGATGTTTCTTTTAGTTATTTTCCCTTCACTGTTTGTTAGATGGTTAGATTTAGCTTCCATCTTTTAGTTATTCATTCGAGTGTCTTTTTCTTGATTTGTGGATCTAGTACTCGTTAATGTGGAGGAATTAATTTTCTAGCTTTCTTCCCTTAATATTTTTTTGGCCTATTGTTTTGGATTCTTGTGTGGAATTGTAGCTTCTTGCATGAGAATTCAATTTCTCACATGGTGTGTTGGGTTTTCTCACACAATCTCTGGCACTTTCTTGCATGAAACCCAACACTAGGTTTAGGTGTCTAGGCTATTGGGCCAAGTACATTCTCGTGTCATTTGGTGCACTTCCTCGCATGAATGGAAATTTCTCATGTGGCATGTCAGGCTTCCTCGTGCAAGAATCCATCAGTCTATTGTCCCCAGATGAAAAATAGGGGGTATCTAGGCTTTTCTAGGGAAATTTTAGAAGTTGGTTTTGCACACCCTATTATGTTTAGTCTATTGTCCTCGCATGAAAAATAGGGGGTATCTAAGCTTTTCTAGGGAAATTTTAGAAGTTGGTTTTGGATACCTTGTTATGTTTTACACCTTCCTAGTTCAAAAAAGATTTCCTATAATTTGACATATATTTAATTCCTTATACTTAAGACATATTTTAATATATACAACAAGTCTTTTGAGATGGGTTCCAAACCTCTAAAAGCTAAGATTAAGATTCTAGCAAATTTTAGGGTTTTAGAATTTTAGACTTAGCCAATTTTTTTGGAGTCAATTTTTTTCTTTCAACATGGTGTTTAGTAGATGAGTTGTGCTTCTGTTGTGATCTTCATGATCTGCATATGATAGTTGACTTGTGCTTCATACTTGTGAAAAAAAAGTTGTTTGCCTTTTATCTATCCTTGTTCCAAGGATCTCTAGATGGGGCATTACAAAATAATCTAATGATGACATTAGCAAGTGCACAACATCTAAGGTCACACATGTGATAATTTGTAAATACTATGAACTGATAGTGTTGTACAGTTGTAAAATACTTAATTGGCTTAATGAGGTCCTATTATAATTAATTATGAAAGCCTCAAGGTTGAATCAAGGTGTTATTTTGAGGATGTAGTATAAAGGAAGGCTATTTTCCTTTTGGTAAAGCATGGGAATGGGATGTTTATCAAGTACAAAGTGTGCAAACAAGAGAAGAGCATGTGGTAAATGTGAGTAAGCAATCCAAGGGTTTATTGGATACAAAGTTGGTGATTTGGTATTGAGATCAGAAGAAGATAATCCTAGTTGACAGGAAAAAGGACAAGGAAGTAAAAGTACATATCATTTCTATTATTATGCAAGGAATAATATAGATATCAATTGGATAGTGAGTTCACTGGTCTTTCCCTTGTAGCTATTTGGATAGTGGGTCCATCTTCCTGCTATAACTCCTAGTAGGGTTGGCACAACTCCTAATACATTTGGAATCTCGGAACATGTATTGACATGTACTAAATGTATTTCATTGACTCCTAATAGAGTTAATTCTCTAACTAGGAACATTTATATTAGTACATTAGTTTGTGGGTACCATACCCATCGAGGTTTTCCCTCTGATTAAGGGTTTCACTATTTAACATATCTAGTGTTATTATGTATAATTATCCTATTATGGTTTCTGATTATATTGTTCACATTCTTAAGAATTAATATGGTTGGAAATTATTATATTAGTTATATAACTGATTTAGTTTCTATCAATTAGTATTAGAGTGTGAGGTCCTTGAAGAGAAATATTATAATTTTGGGAGATCAATGGCAAGTCACTTCAAGAAAGAAAGTCCTAAATTTGATAGAGTTAATTTTGACACTCAAAAGATGAAGCTCCTTGGTGAGATATTAGAATAATGTATAGAACATAAGATTGAGTTTCTAGATCTAGAATCTTTTTGATTCATACAAAAGAATATAAGCACAAGTAAGGAAAAATCTAGATCTAAAGAAGACAAGAAGCTCAAAGAAGGAATTGATCTTCTTATGAAAAGAGAGCCAAAAGGTATGATTTTTTGTCTTTTTTTGGACATGTAAGGAATTTGGTCATTTTTCATTGAGATATCCTAAGAGAGTAAGTAAAAATAGAGAGGATTCACTTTCTAATAATGATGAAGAAATTAAAGCAAGTATGGAAAGATTCTTGAATGATAGTAATGATAAAGATAATGATCTTGAATTGGTTGAGAAAAAGGAAGTATTGAAATAAAAAGATTTAGTAATAATTATTGATGATTATAATGAAGAGGCTAATTTGAAGACTAATAAAAAAATATTGAATTTTTTTATGATACTAAAAATGATTTGCAGAATGATGTACAAATTTTTGAGCAAAGAGGAAAACATAGAATATAACCAAGAGAAGAGATACAAGTTGAGATAACAACTCCTACACCAAACAAGAATTCGGCAAAGAATCACCCCACAAAGAAGATTATTGGAAGAAAAGAAAAAGGAGTGATGACAAGAAATATAGAACATGAGGAATTATGTCTAGTTTCTCAAGTTGAACCTAAGAGCATAGATGAGGCATGCAAAAATGATCGTTAGATTCAAGCAATGAAGGAAGAACTAGATTAGATTGTGAACAATAAGACATGGGAATTGGTTCCTAGACCTATAGATATAAATGTAATAGGATCTAAATAGGTATTAAGAAATAAGATGAATGAACAAAGTGAAGTTGTGAGGAACAAAGCTAGAGTGACATACAAAGCATATTCATAGCAAGAAGGAATAGATTATGAAGAAACTTATGCCTCAATAGCCAAAATGGAAGCAATAAGAATGTTCTTTTCTTATGTAGAAAAATAAAAAGTTTAAAGTGTATCAAATGGATGTCAAATAACCCTTATTGGATAGAGAACTTGAAGAAGAGGTTTACATTGAGAAGCCTAAAGGATTTTCATTGACAAAAGAAAAAGACATGGTATGTAGATTGAAGAAAGCACTATATGGTCTAAAGCAAGAACCCATAACTTGGTATGCAAGGTTGGAATTTGGAAAAACTTGGAATTTCTAAAGGTTCACAAGATAGTAATTTTTATTTGAAGTAAATTGAGAATGGATTGTGGATTATTGTGATATTTGTTGATGACATGATATTTGGAGGTAATGATTAAGCAAGTGATAAGTTTGCTGAAGAGACGAAGAACGAGTTTGAGATGAGTACAATTGGTGAGATGAAGTTTTTCTTGGGGCTATATATTGTGTAAAATAGTAATGGTATTTTCATATCACAAGCTAAGTATTTTAAAGACTTTTTGAAAAGATTTATCTTGGAAATTTGTAAGCCTATTGGTACACCTATGGTAACTAATCACGCCTATAATTGAGAAAGGATAAGATGCCTACAATTGAGAAAAATAAGTATAGATCTATGATTGGAGGTTTACAATATCTAACTCACACCAAACTAGATATAAAAAATGAAGTTGGAATAGTAGCTAGATTTCAAGATGATCCTAAAGCATCTTATTATGTAGCAATAAAGAGGATATTCAGATATTTGAAGGGTGCACCCAATTTTGGATTATGGTATGATAGATCGATTAATTTCACTTTATGTGCTTATACTAATGTGGATTGGGTAGGAAGTATGGATGATAGAAAAAGCACTAGTGGTGGAATAGTTTTCCTTGGAGGAATATTGGGTTCTTGGTTGAGAAAGAAATAAGATTGTATTTCATAGAGTATAGTTGAAGCAAAGTATATAGCAACAAAAAGAAATTGTGGTCAAATCACATGGATGAAAAAGATGTTGAAATTTATTAGGATAGAATTTTTAGAATTTGTTATCATACATTGTGAAAACACAAATATAGTGACTATGTTTAAGAATCTTGTATTGCATTTTAAGACTAAGGATATATCTATTAAGTATCATATTTTGAGAGAGAAAGTGATAGAGAAAGAAATTAGATTGGAGTATGTCATTAAAAAAGATCAAATTATAGATATCTTTATGAAGCCCTTGCCTAAAGATACATTTGAGTACTTGCAAGGTTTATGCTTGGGGTTATGTCCCTACCTACTTCTAAGTAGTTGATGCAGAAATTGCATTGGTCTAGTGGTACAGAGAGTTATTGTTTGACTGAATTGAATGTTGATGCTTCCAATATGGAGGATTATCTAAGATGAGAGGAGTCATCCAAGAATCTTGGTATTTGGTCTAGAATACTATTGTTGGACACTCAATCTGGTTGAAGACTTGGAGTAGATGATTAATATATTGAATCCTTTTCCATTGATGTCAATGGGGGAGAGAATACATGAAAAAATTATCCTTAGTACTATGAAGGAGAAGATCCTCTAAGCACAATAAGGGAGAAAATATTATTGATGAAAATGGGGAGATACATTGAATGTGGGAGAAGTTGAGAGTTGTTCCTCAGAATCAAATTTTGAACAACTAATGCTAATCCTAAAGAAAGAAGATGTAGATAGAGCAGTGTTCTAGTGAGGTTCATATTTGATTGATGAAGACAATTTGAAAAGAGAATACTGTTATTTTGGTATTCTTGGAAATTAGATGTTTTTCATCTATGTTTCCATCAATGCAAAAGTAGGAAACTATTAGCATGAATGATGATGGTATTCCTTTTGGGGGAGTATCTTAAGTATTGCCAAAGCATGTGGGAGATTTTTAGCATGATTAACATGTTGCTTTCATGATTATGTTTTTCATTGATGTCAACATAGTAATATTTTTTAGAGGAATGGCAGAGTAATAAACATAGATCAAGGTCATACAGATAGAGAATTAATGATCCATTCAAGTGTGGTTAAGGACATGTTCTACACTATGTCTTGATAAAGTGGTTAAGTGCACATACAAAGAGTCAAAGACGTGCATACGATATGTTTTATTTACATAGAGAAATACATAGGTAGAGTATCTAAGAAGAATTTTTTGATGATTGATTTGTATCTCTTTACTAAGATAGAATCATGACATGCAAGGTTAGATAGTAAAAAAAATAGTCTAATGATGACATCAATGAGTGTGTAACAATTGAAGTCACACATGTGAGTAGTTGTAAATACTATGAGCTAATAGTATTTTGTAATTGTACAGTAATTAATTTCCTTAATGAGATTCTATTATAATTAATTGGGAAAGCCTCAAGGTTGACTCAAGGAATTCTTTTGAGGACATTATATAAAGGAATGTTATTTTACTTTTGGTAAAGTGTGAGAATTGGATCTTAATCAAGTACAAAGTGTGTGAACAAGAGCAGAGTATGTGGTAAATGAGAGTAAGTGATCCAAGGGATTATTGGATGTGAAGTTGGTGATCTGGTATTGAGATCAGATGAAGAGAACCTAAGTTGACATGATAGAGGAAGAGTAAGTACAACTACACACAATTTCTATTATTTTGCAAGGAATAATGTAGAGGTCAATTAAAAAATGAGTTCAGTGGTCTTGCTAGACAGTGGGTCCATTTGCCTTCTAGAATTCCTAATAGGGTTGGCACAACTCCTAAAAGGGTTGGAATCTCCTAACAAGGATTCAAAGTTTCCTAATAGGGACTAATATGTATTGAATGTATTTTGTTGACTCCTAATATGGTCCATCCTCTAACCATGAACATCTATATTAGTACATCATTTACTGGGTACCATCCCGACTGGGTTTTTCCCTTTGATCAAGGGTCTCCCTAGTAACATATCTAATGTTAATGTGTATGAGTATCCTTTTATCATTTCTGATTATATTGTTCACATGATTAAGGATTAATAAGATTGATAATTGTTATAATAGTTATATAACTTATTCAACACCCCCCCCCCAGTTATATTGGTGGAGCTTAATTTCTAACACTTTGTATAGTTCCATGGTTTCAAACTTTTATCACTAGTCATGTGATGTGAGAAACCACTATTAATTATCCACCTATCACCTTTAATCACATATGAAATTAATGTAGTATTATCATCTTCATCAAAATCTTCTTTTATAGCAACATAGACAATTTCTTCATGATTACTATTAGACTCGTTATCTATTTCTTGTTTAGCAATGTAACAAGTTTTCTTACCTTTATCTTTGTAGACCTTATTTCTCCTATTGTCTTGGTCACCTCTTCTACATTTGTACTTGCTTTCTCTTTCTCATCCTTGTCATCTCTATTAGGAAATCATGCAGCAATGCGACCAACTTTGTTACATGAAAAATAGATTATAGGAAGTTTACCTTTGTATTTTCTTCTACCTCTCAGAAGTCTTCTTTCCATTAGTTTAGAGATCATCAATTTCATCATCAAAACAACCACTTTCAATATTCACACACCTTCCTTTCTCTTTCTTACTATTAATAAAGTGATATTCAAAAGCATATTCAATAGAACTAGGAGTGAAATTATCAAATTTTGACAATTGAAAAGCAATAGTTCTACGAACTACATCTTCCAAAGTCACATTGTTACTAGGGGTACATCTTAGTTCTTGTATCACATAAACTTTGATAGCATAAATAGGAAGTAGGTTTCTTAGTACCTTTTTGATCATAGTCTCATCATTAATCTTTCCATTTGGTCCTCTTATAGAATTTACCATCTCTTTGATTATTCCATAGTATTACACAATATATTCACCTTCATCCATTCTTATTTTGTCAAATTTTCCTCTCAAACTTTTTGATTTTTCTCTCAAATTTTTTTTATCTCCTCAATAGATAGTTTGCAATGTATCCCACATTTTCTTAGCACTAGTGCAATCCTTTATGTCATCAAACTCGGCATAGCTAAGGGTCAATGCAATCTCCAACATAGCCTAATTATGTTCTTTCTTCTCTTTCATATGTCAAGATGTTAGAGAACCTAGTATTATCACATATTCATTTTCCACATAGTGTATTGCACCATCTCCAATTCCTGCTAGATAAAACTTCATCAAATGTTTCCATGTAGAAAAGTTCTATTTGTTTAACTTTGGCACCTCCTTTTTGTACATCTTAATATTTATCTCCAAGTACCTTAAAATGTTTCTCTAGAAGCACCAATGCTCAAATACCAATTTTTTGAATGATTTAGAATAAAAGAGAAGGGGGGGTTGACTCTGTTATCCTTAGGTCCTAATGTACCAATTGAACTTTTAAACACACTAAAATACTTGAAATCTAAACATTTAATAGCTCAGTTTGTATAGTAGATAATTAGTAACATTAAGTTGTAGTCCATTTTCCTATTAGCAACAAGCTTGAAAAATGTAAAACATTAATAGTGAAACATCTCAAATGATATCCACACAATTATGACACCAGGATTGAATGTAGAAACCTAATTTGGGAAAAACCACTAGTAGTGTGTCACCAATTTTTCACTCTTCTAAATTATGATTTGTTAGGATCCAACCTTGTTAAAGGTTACAAAACATACTATTAAATGTGACCTTAATAAAGTATTTAATCACACTAGTAGGAGTGGCCTTGTTAGAGGGCTTAAGTACATTCCATTAGAATAACACCTTGATTAAAGGATTTACATATGATTGTTAGGTCAACCTTGATTAAAGGATTTCAATACTAATCCAATGGTTAGAAAGTAACATGAGGTTGATCTAAAAAATACAAGGTGCTTTAACAATTTAGATCACAATTTGGTTCATATGTTGATCCACTGACTAGCCTCCATTGTCATCTTAGTCTATGATTTGCTTGGCAACCCTTCAAGCAATCACTCTTGACCTCTTCACAACTCTTCTCAACCTCTTACTCAATTTTTCCAATCAATAACATTAAAAAAAGCTCGAACCTCATTAGGTTAGCCCATACACCTCTTAAAATAGGAAATTCTAATCTTTTGTCACTTAAACATTGTTACCAGACTTTCAGTCTCCCTTTTTCAATCTTCTAGTTTGATCATAATTCAAGGAAAAAAAATTTATATCCAAATTAAGCTAGCCCTTAGGGGACATTCTTTCTCACCTTCTTCTATAATCTTATCAATATGAGTATCAAAAAAGTAGTGTATATTAGTCAAGCTAGGCGACTATACATTTTGAAGGGGAACTGCCATGCATTTTCCTTGGTATGAAGAAGACTAGTTACTACAGTATGTGCTCTAAAGCACTCACATCAAAGTTAGCATCCATATGAAGCCAACTTAGCCAAAACTCATCTTCTAAGTGACATGTGTGGAATTTTCTTCAAAAAGATGAAATTCATGCTCTTGGGAACTAGAGGCCAACTTTCTTAAATGAAGACATAATGAGAATTTCACCCTTTTGGGTGATTTCAAAAAGTCTATGCTTCAGGTCTACAACAAAGTTCTTCATCCCTATTTCTAATGAGTTTTTTTTGCCCCTCTATTAAAATTTATAATCCATCTATCATTTGTAGTAAAATATAAGTCATAGATTTTCTCAAGCATTAAAAGGATGTGTTTTGATTGCAAATATGGTAAAGAAATGATCCTAGTCACCATTAGCTCATGAAAGAGCATAAATATGTTGTCCACCATCTATTTTGGAAACTATCATTCTTAATTCACCAAGGCCATTGTAGAGTAGCATTTCTAGTTAGTTGAAATCATATTTGAATGAGTTGGTTCAGTCTCTAAGATGGAGGAGATTGTAGAATTGTATAGCAAAAAGAAGGAGCATATACATCATGGATTGTGCAAGAACCTTGATGATAGAAAAGAATGTTGCAATCAAATACTAGAAGGAAGAAATTAGTACTATAGTGAATACCTTGAATAGAGTAAATTTGAAGAAATACTCAAATCAAACTCCTTATAAACTATGGTATGGCTATAAACCTAATGTAAGTTACTTGAAAGTATTTGGTAGAAAATGTTATATCTTGAAGGAATCTAGGAAAGGTAAATTTGATGTCAAAGGTGATGAAGGCATATTCCTAGGATACTCCTACAAAAGTAAAGAATTTAAATGTTTGAATTTGTCAACTCACAAGATGATAGAAAGTGCACATGTGAGAATTGATGAGTTTGCAAAGAAGAGTGAAGAAGAAAGCAACAAAGAACTTGAGGATTACATAAGGTTTTTCTACTATGAACCTGATATAGTGCCAAATCAAATTGGAAGTTAGTAGAATTCACCTCCCAAGTCCCCAGAATCTCCAAAAGCTATTGAGTTGCAACTAGTGCAACCTAAGTCACAGTCTGAAGGACTCAAGCCACAGTCAGAGGCTACCGAGCTATTGCCAAAGCAAACCAAGTCTAATGGACCTGAGTCATAGATAGCAGGACCAGAGCTTGATATAAAAGATCTTGAAGAAGTTAGTGGAACATTTTCTAAATCCAAAATACTTGTGTTAACAAGATATGTTAGAAGGTACCATGCACCTAACCAAATCATTGGAGACAAGTCAAATAGAACAATGATAAGAAACAAATTGAAAGGTACATGTTTTCTTGTTGAATTTGAACCTAGAAATGTTAAAGATGCTTTGGATAATGAAATTTGGATTGAAGCTATGAATGGATAAATAGAATAGATAAAGAGGAATAAGACTTGGACTCTTGTTCCTAGACCCAAGGATGAAAATGTAATTGGCACAAAGTTGGTTTTCAGAAACAAGCTAAATGAAGATGGAAAAGTTTCAAGAAACAAAGAAAGGTTTTTTTGTAAAGGTTATTCTCAAGAAGAAGGTATTGATTATGGTGAAACTTTTTCTCCTATTGCAAGATTAGAAGGTTTTAGAACTTTACTTGCTTAGGCTACACATAATGGAGTTAAAGTTTATCAAATGGATGTAAAATCTGCATTCTTGAATGGAATTCTTGATGAGGAAGTATACATAGAACAACCTAAAGGTTTTTTGGATCCTAACAAAAAGGGTATAGTCTAAAAATTACACAAAGCATCATATGGTCTCAAGCAAGCTCCCAAAGCTTGGTATGAAAGACTTCATAACTACTTGATAAAGATTGGTTTTCAAAGAACAAATGATAATAGTGGTCTATATATCAAAGAAAGATCAGGCACAAAGATTGTGTTGGCAAATATCTTTGTGGATGACACTTTATTTACAGGAAATGATGACTTATGTGAGGCATTCTTAGAAGAGATGAGTAAAGAATTTGAGATGTCTATGTTTGGAGAGATAAATATATCAAGGAGATACTAAAGAAGTTTAGAATAGAACATTCAAGACCAGTTAGGACACCTATGTCTACTAAACATAAGCTTCCCAAAAATGATGATTCTAAAGAGGTAGATCAAACCACATACAGATCAATGATTGGAAAATTGAAATATATAGTGGACACATGGCCTAATATTGCATTAGAAGTTGGTATGGTGGTAAGATTCTCAACAAATCCCAAAGAAAATCACATGATGGCAATCAAAAGAGTCATGAGGTGTTTGAAAGGTACTGAAGACTATGGATTATGGTACAAAATAGGAGGCAATTTTGATTTGAAAGCATTCATAGATGTTGATTGGGTAGGAAGTGTTGATGATAGAAAGAGCACCAGTAGTGGAGCATTATTTCTTGGTAAAAGACTAGTGCACTAGACAAGAAAGAAGAAGAATTGCATTTCTTGGTCCACAACAGAAGTAGAATTTGTGGTAGCAATAGTTAATTGTTCCAATATTGTTTGGGTCAAGCAACTGTTGGTAGGCATGAAGGTAGAAATCAAGGACCCAATGGTTTTCTTTTATGATAACACCAATGCAATTAATATATCAAAGAATCTTGTGAAACATACCAAAACAAAGCACATTGCTATAAAATATCATTTTTTGAGAGAATTCATACAAGATAAAGAGGTAAGATTGGAATATGTGAATACTAGAGAACAAATTGTAAAAATATTCATGAAACCATTACCTAAGGATGCATTTATGTATCTAAGAGGTAAGCTAGGGGTCATTCCCCTATCTAAAGTTCACTAAATGCAGTTTAGTGATGCATCAACCAAAGCATGTTGAAGATCAAATAGTTGATGCGGTATTGAAAAGCCATATTGCAAATGAAATAGTACATGGGGTACATTGGTATTCATTGAATATTGTCTTTGGCATGGGATGTCAAAGAGGGAGAAGTTTTCTATCATATCTCACATTAATTTTCTAAAGAAGGAAAGTATATATTTTAGAGATGTCAAAGAGGAAGAACTTGGTCTGATATCAAAGAAGGAAAGTTTTCTATCAGAATAAGATGTTGAAGATAGAGTTCTATTAAAAAAGGGAGAAACTGAAGGAAGAGAGAGTTCACACTGATAGAGGGAGTTCTCATGGATGGAGATCATAATGAAACTAAGGATATTTTCCTTAATTTATTTTTCTCTAAAAATTTCATTGTATTATGACATGTTGTGTTGCCATCAATGCCAAAGATGGAGATTGTTGAAAATAATTAATTAATTGTGTAAGGTGTTTAATGTTACACAAAATGTCATATCATTGCCAGTCAGTTTATACCAAGCTTACTCAATTGATGAAGAAAATTTCTTGTGTCTATCAAGAATTCTAGAGTTTGCCATGTTCAGAAGATAGTATCTACCAAGTTCACTCGGGTGTCAATGGAAATTTTGCAGAAGTTGAGTGTCAACTAAGTTCTCTCGGTTAATGAAGGAAATGTTAGATGGAACTAGTGTTAACTAAGCTCACTCAGTTACCAGAGGAACTTTATGAATATGCAATGTTAATTGAGTTCACTTGGTTAACATAGGAAAAAAATTTTTGAGTTAGTGTCTATCAAGTAGGGTCGGCTAATGAAGAATTTCCTTGTTTTGGCATATTGAGTTCAATTGATTTGATTGTTGGTTCTAGGAAACTCAGGAGATGAATATTAAGTATTCTAAGTTGTACTCAAGCTGACCTAAAAATGTATAAGATATAAATATAAGTTCAAGTTATGGATTGAATGTGTGGAACAAAATGAAAAATTGAAGATGCTTAGAGGAAGTGAATTAGAAGGATAAGGAGAATATCCTTGTTGAACCGCAAAGATACATTCGATTAGGAAGGATCAAGCATACAAGCTAGAATTGAGATCTATAATTAGAAATTTAGTTGCATCAAAAATTAGTTCATTTCATTGGTACTCTTTGACCATTGTAGCAGTGATCTAAATCTCTTAAAAAAGTTGGCTTAATAGCTATTTGTAAATCCTCTAACAAGGTGGCATTTCTAGATTGAAGTATCTAATGACCTCTAACAAGGCCACTCCTAATAGGGTGATTAAATCCTCTAACAAGGTCACACCTAACAATGTGTTTTTTAACCTTTAATAAGGTTCACTCCTAACAGGGCTCACTTCAGAAGAGTGAAAATTAGTAACTAGTTGCAATTGGTGGTTTTCCCAAGTTTGGTTTTCACATTAAATCTTGGTGTCACTTGTTTTCATGCTATTTCTATTATATGTATGAAATTAAGTTAAACTTAAGGTTAATCATATTAAGATCAATGTAGTCAATTATTTTCAAGTTGAATTTGATTCTCAATATCTACCGAGTTACACATTTGCTAGTAGAAACCAAGTGCATGTGTGTTTGTCAAGTAACTACATATACAGTTTAAATTAGAGCTCATATTTTGATTTGTATTGACATCTAAGGGATATGGGATTTATTTTAGTAGTAATTGATATTCCCTTTCCCTCTTAGTTACTCTTATATTTCCAACAACAAGCCATTTTTCCAAAATCAGAGATATGGCTAATAATGAAGGTATATATGACAAAGCCTAGAATTCTAGTGATGCTCAGAAGCATTCAAATTATGATTAGATTATCCTTTGGAATATATAGTAAATCTATTAAAGTCAACCCTAAGCCTTGGATAAATTCAAAATTGAGAACTTTAGTTAAAGAAAGTCCCCATTGGAAAGGGTATTGTTTTGACTATGCACTTGATGAGTGAGTATAGGATAGGGCATGTTTCCAAAGTGCAAAGGTAACAAAGTGAAAGGTCATTTTGAAAATAGAATGTTTGTTGGAGATTCTTGGAATGTTCTATTCTCAAGAGAATTATAAAGAGTGAATAATTATAAGGAAGTACTAAATTTTAGACAAGAAGTAAAAATGCTATGCACTCAACCGAAGGAAAATAAGCTAAGTTTTAGAGGTATCGAAAAAACACAAAATGGATATGTGCTCAAAATATTAAAGAAGAGAGTTGTGAAACATGATACATTGGTATTTTCTTCAAACCATTATAGGGGTAGATGTTGTTCCTTGAGGCCTCCAGAGCTTATTAACTAGAACATACATAGGCATTGGAAAAGTGCCATTTTTTTTATTGTCAAGCTTAAAAGGTGAAGTTTATGAAATTGAGTGATAAATATCACTCTTAAGCTTGTAGTTTATTCAAATAATACCATTTACCCATCATATTAATGGAAAATATAGAAATTTTCATCCTAATTGGCCTAATTTTCTCATCCTTCCACACCCCACTCGTGTAATGTGATAGATTCAAAATTTAATAGTTATATTTGAATCAAATAAAATATTTGATGGGCATTTTCTTCTATAATATCTTGCATTGACACTATTCCTTTCTATGTGTGAGATGTTATAAGTTTATGTAATCCATGGCCTTAAGAAATGAGATGGAAAATAAGTTACCTAGTCTAGTGATTAAATTAAAGGATTTAACATACACTTCTTTCCATTTCTATGATCTATGTAATCTTCATAGAAGACTGAATTCCCAGCTAGTCCACCAAGTCACAAAGAGACTCAAGTGGAGTGGGTTGGCTGAATCTATGAGATTACCTATGGCCATTCAAGTCTTTAAGTTGGTTCAAGGGTACATTTTCTAGTATGACTGCACGACAAAACATATAAAGATGCCAGATCATTCTAAGTTGCTAACTTTTAATAGAACCTTGATGCAAAGTAATTTTGGGTTGCCAGATAGAGATGAATTTTGTGATATCAATTTTGGATCATGTGCCTCCATGTATAATGAAAAGAGGACTTTGAGGTGAGGTGATATTCTAAGAACTTAGTTTCAACCACCAAGGAGTTCAAAAATTAAGTTTCCTAAGACTACTTGGAGCTAATTTGAAAAGAGAAATTGTGGATATACTAGTTTTTTTGTTAAGATTAAAGGGTCAAGAGTAACTGTTAAATTTAATTGAACATCACTTATTTTCAGTCCATGTTCTATGTGATGATGGACAATATATAGATTGGGCATAGATATTGTATGATGAATTCACAAGCTAGATCAACTCAGCTAAGAATTTTAAATAGTTTTACTTGTCTTCCTATCTAATTTATGCTCTAGAAACACATAAATTATGGCCAAGCTTTCCCTATAATGAATATTTTGATGAGTCCACCAAAGTGCATGAGTTTTATCCTTGTCTTCCACTAGAAAGAAGCTATGAGAAATTCATGAAAATAAATTATTTTTTCACTATGAGATTGTGTAGGGAGCTTCAAGGGTACCTTGAAAGAAGATTTCATCCAGAAGCCATTGCAGTGGTGACTCAGTTTGGTTTTTGTTTGATACAATTCCCTTCTTTCTCTAACATCTGAATTGGTGGTTTTGATGGTTTTCCTTGGAAGATACTTAGATATCCAAATGATAGAGTCATACTAATTGAGCTTTACATACAAGTATTCAAAGTAAACACTCTTTGTGTTGCTAAAAAGAAGGTTGGAATCTTCTTTCCAATTGAGATAGGACCTTATTTGTGTGCATTAGGATCTGATGCAAAAAACCTCATAAAGACCTTTTAGAGTAAGTTAAAATTCAAATATTATGAATTTATTAGGCCTCAATTTGATCATGTGAGATTTATGAAGAATAATCTCTAGCTAGGTGCAAGATTCAAGCATATTCCTTACCTTAAAGATTACTGAGCTATGTGTTACATTGAATATCAGATTAGGGAAAGATACTAGCTGAGGCTCACTATGGAGGAAATTTTTTTATATAATGTGAACATTAATTTGGATGATATTAATGATGAGAAATCTAATATGACATCAACAACTTATGAAAAAGAGATGAAAGACAAGCCTATTCTGTCCATGCCACCTGAGGGCCCAGTAATTGATAAATTGGAGATCTTCATGGAGGAATTGTGAAAAGATCTGATAAATGGGTCGAGTGAACTAGAGTGAGGATGAAAATGAGTGGAGGCAATAGTTCTTCTATGGAAGCATCTTTAGGTGCTCTCAATAAATCATCAACTATCACTTCTACCACACCTACTTCTACTTCTACAGTTATGGGTCCTTAACAAAAAATTGGTGTAGGAGGTGGAGATCAACCACTTGAGAAGAACATCCATATCCCTCTAACTTGAAAAGGAGGCTCTTTGAAAAATATAGGAAAATTTGAAGAAGCCAAGGTAGGGAATGAAAAAGAGAAGGGTAAAGAAGAAGAATAGGTTATCATGCCAATCATTAATTTAGATGGAGAGGAAAACTAGCCACCTAGACACCCTTTCAAAGGTGGAAAAGGTGGTGACCAACAAGCCTTGGACACTTGTTAGCTACAAGGAGATGCAAATCAAGATACTATTCCTAATCATTCTTCTACTAAAATGGTGTTCTTTCCATTTTCTAGTAGGAAAAAGGAGACTCCTCCCTTGGCTAGAAAACTATTGATCCTTGAACTCTTGAGTCAAAATTCAATTTCCTTCAAACCAATTCTTGGCTAGAAGATACTATTGATAGAAAGAAAAGGAGAATGGAGGAGAGAATCCCACCAAAGAACTTGATTTTACAAGCAAAAAAACTATCACAACCAACACCTAAATAAAATAAGTAGAAGACTCTTGTTTCTTTGGCTATAGATTTAGATACAGAGCACATGGTGGTAGAGGTAGTTGAACCTCAAAAAGAAGGAAGAATTGGGAGCTTATATCCTAGTGATTTCTGAATAAAGTTGGTTGATATAGGTCTTCCTATACATGACTCTTGGTCAATATATGGAAATATACAAATTAGAGGATTAAAGATAGATTGGATGAATTTAAAGTAGCAAAGGAAACATTGAAGGCTTCCAACAAGAAATTGGTTGATTATATAAGAGTTATGTTGGGACCTTTGGCTATTGCACTAGTGGATAGTGCTACACCAAGCACATTTGATCCAAGTGTACAAGAAAATAGGAACTTTTTGATGAAATTGCAATAGGAGAGGCTATTTGGATAGATTGCTCAAGATTGGATTGGAGCTCTTAAGTCATAGGGTCCCCTTTGATTGAGAATTTTGGAAATCTAATTTTGGATATACACAAAATAAGGGAGGTAGTGTCTTCACATCAAGTCTCAATGTAGATAGAGTCTGAGAAGCTTAAAGATGAATTGATACTAATCCAAGAACTAATTGACATGAAAGATGATGTTGCCTTCAATCTTGGCATACTCAGAAATTGAAAAGATCCCTTTCTTCATTGGAAGTGATCAATTTAGTTAAAACATGAGAGCTTGGTTAAAGCTGAACCAGAGTTGAAAAGGGTATATTATATTGTGAAAAAGATTATTGAGAAGGTCTACATGTATCTTAAATACTTGTGTATTGATACACATATCACTGAAAATAATCAATTTCTTGACATTGAAAGGATGAAGGTAAAATTATTGAATTCATAAACGAGTCAACCAACTATGCAAACTTTCAAGATTCAATGATTTTAGAGTTGGTTAATATTAATGGAATACTAAAAAGAGTTCTAGAGAAGCTCTAGTCTAAGGTTTCCATGGTGGGGAATTTGATAGAGGACCACAACTATTGGGTGGTGACAGCTGATAATGTCTACAACTTACGCGTCAAGGAGATAAGGATGATGTAGGACACATTGAGGGAATGGAAGGTCATTATAGTAAAAAAGAATTGAATCATTACAGTGCTTCTCATGATGTCCTCCCAATCCTAATTTTACCCTCTCTCTCTCTCTCTCTCTCTCTCTCTCTCTCTCTCTCTCTGCTCCCCTTTTATTGTAGCTAAATATGACAAGTCAATCCTATTTTGAGATATTCCCATTCAAATGCTTTAAAATTTAATCATGCAATGTAACTAGCCAAAGCTAAGAGGGACTATATATGTAATTTTTAAATTTTAATGGAAGATCAAATTTTTATACGTGAATGAGCTTTGCAGTTCCATCTACCTAGTTTATCTAGTTTTTTGTCACTCACTTGCATTTAGTTTAGTTTTTTCCCTTGAAATTGTAGGGTAAATACAAATGAAGCTTCTAATTTCTTACTAAATTCCATTTTAGATAAATTTTATTTGTTAAATAAATTCCATTTTCCTTTTATATGTATTTCTACTCTTGTTCTTGGTTGCATTGCATGTTACAATTATTTTCATGAAGTTGAGACACAAGTGTACGTGAACTTGTTAGTAACTTCCTAGATTTCATTTTAGCAAAGTGTTAATAATAAAATCAATTCCATTTTCCCCTCATATTCACTTACACTTCTTCTACTTGTTTTCATTGCATCTTTTCATTCATTAGAAGTAGAGATAGTCATTAAAGTAGCAATAGGAGCAAGCTTACATTTAGAAGACTAAAAAATAACTTGTAGAAGACTTTCCACTGGTATTATGAGCTGACCAAGTCATTAATCTACCTAGGTTTTTTGAGGTTATAGGCATCCTAGTGTTGACCTCTATTTCTCTCTAGTTAAGATCATACCCCCCGAAATTGATCTACTAAGGGTAGGGTTAAATGAAAATCTTTGTAAATATAAGGGATTTGTATCTTTAAATTTAGGGGTTAGTGACATAAAGTTGCACTAACCCATTCTATCATTAACATACTTTTATTTCTCCATACATTGGACATTTTTAGAGTCAAGTTATAAACCAATATAGGATAATAAATTTTTAACCAAAAAACATCACCATATATCTTAGGGTTTGGTCATATTCATTGAACCCTTCCATTATTTCATCGCTTCTATTCTCTTATAGAAACTTCTCCAAACCTCTCCTTGAATTCTGCATAGAAACACTCAAAAATGGTTTCCCTTGAAATAAATGTTCCAAGTCATCCATCCTTATCTTCAACATGCTTTACATATTCCTAGAAATGAAATGTGTTGGATAGAAATCATGATTTCCTCATAATCTATCAAATGTTGTCTCTCAACCAACACTGTGTTTTTACACTTAGCCATCACTAGATTACTTGGTTACTAATAAGTTTTTTGTTTAGCACATATACTACACTTGGTCAATATTGATGCTTGGTCAACACTATTTTCTTGGCTTATACTGGTGCTCAATTGACACTAGCATCATTAGGCATAAACTTTAAGTTCCTTAATCTTCTTCTCTTTTCTTTGGTCAAGCCTATACATTTGGTCATTTTTTTATTACTTCTTCTAGGCTTCACTACAACTATCTTCTTCACTTAGGTTATGATTAAACAATCATGGTATCTTTTCAAAGTCTACCTATTCAAGTGCCCATTGTAGTTCCTCATAACTCAACCTTTCCTCTAGGTCCTTTTGTTACGTCCTTCCCAAATCCTCTTCATGAATCATCTTGGTCTATTCAGATATAAAAATTTATTTCCTATAAGGTTTGACATCAATGGAAACATAAAAATTATCTCAATTTTAGTTTCCAACAAAACCATGCCTCAATTCTAGATAATATTGAAATTTGGCAGGTATTTGAGGATGATTCATATATCTTAAATTTTCTCAACTATGAAGGAAGATATTATGGTGATGAACTTGATTGTAGTGCACTTGTGCAAACCATGGATAAAAAGGAGACAATTTTTGGGAATGGGGTGATTCATCTTTAAAAGAACAAGGCTCCCAAGGGCTTGGTTCTATTGGAAAGTATTTTTGACAATCAAGATAGGATACAACTAGATGTTAAAGATATGAAAGAAGAGGATTTAGAGAAGATAAACGTAGGTACTAATGAAGCCCCTAAAAAGGTGTGCATAGGTAAGAAGATATCCCCTATAGTAAGAAAAGCCTTGATTGAATAGTTAGGGAAGTATCAACATGTCTTTTCATTGTCCTATGATTATCTAGAGGCTTATAGGGAAGACCTCTTCAAGCATGTTATCCCATTGAAATAAATTGAAAAAATATTTAGGAAAAAGAAAATACCAATTAACCTAACTCTTTCCCCAGAGATGAAAGAGGAGTTGATAAAACTTAGGGATGCTAGTATCATAAATCCAATTCAACACTTTTCATGGATTTCTAGTCTCATGCATGTTATGAAGAAAAATAGAGATATCAAACTGTGTGTTGGCTTTAGAAACTTAAACATGTCATCATTGAAAAGAATTTATGCCTTTCCTATTATGGAGGCCATGTTGTAGAGGGTAACATGTACTGATTTGATGGCAATGATGGATGAGTTCTCAAACTACAACTAGGTGTTGGTTGAGGAATTAGAGTAATATTAAACTTTATTCACCACACCTTAGGGGCATATATTTATGCGAGGATCCCATTTGGACTTACTAACATTGGTGCTAATTTAAAAAGAGGAATGGATGTAGCCATTGCAAATTCCATAGATAAATTCATGGTGGTGTATCAAGATTATCTCAATGAATATTCTAAGTAGGAGGAACACTATAAACACCTTGAGGAAATTTTTGTAAGATCTTTGGAGAATGATGTTTCTTTGAACCTAAGGAAATATACATTTAGGGTGAAAAAGGTAATCTTTTGCATCACTTGGTTTCCAAGGAATGGGTTAGGATAGACCCTGAGATAGTTGAAGCCATAGACAAGATCTCAAGGCCCAAGAATGTGAAAGGAATTCAATATTTCTTTGGACAAGTTAATTTCTTGAGAAGGTTTGTAATCAACTATGTATAGACAACTATACATATCTTGAAAATGCTCAAGAAAGGAGTAGAGATAAGATGGGATGATGAGCCATTAATATCATTTAAGAACATCAAGGAATCCATTAAGAATTCACCTTTGTTGAGAACTCCTAGCTATAGAAAATAGATGCACATATTCCCTTTTGCCTCATTTTAGACAATTGTAGTAGTCTTGCTCTAGAAAAATGAGGAGGGTTTTGAAAAGCCCATTTATTTTTTCAAAAAATCTCTCCAAGGCACAAAATTAGACTATGATATAAATGAGGAGAAATACTATGCATTGGTGAAGGCTATATAGACATTTAGATGTCACTTGGTGGGAGAAACAATAATATCATTTATCCCTAGTGTAGAAATGAAGGATATTTTCTCTCAACCAGAAGGTTTCAAGGAGAAGATGCAAATGGATCAATACGATCCAAGAATTCAATATATATGTCTAGATCACCAAGTCGGTTAGAGGTTAGGGCTTAGAAAAACTAATAGAACAAGATAATACAAATGCCTATCAAATAAATAAAATATATGATGATCACAAGGAGTTTTTTTTTAATATTCATGTGACCAATATAAATATATCATCCATTATTCACAACATATTTAGTTCCCTCCTAGGTTGAGTGAAAATGAGAAAAGGGAATTGAAGTTGTAGGTCATTAAGTATATAAGTGTGATAGGAAAACAATGTTGGAATATTGTAGAAGGTGTTTTGTTAAAATGTATAGACCAAGCACAAGCAATCAAGATATTAAATGAGATGCATGGTGGGGACTGTGGCAGTCACTAAATGGAAAATACACTACCCATAAGGTGATAAGGGTTGGGTTTTGGTGGCTAACAGTGTTCAAGGATTCCCATCAGCTGGTAATGAAGTGTGATGCATGCCAAATATTTTTAGGTATGTTAAATTTTTTTAGAAATCTATCATTGAAACCAATAGAAGTGTGGACACCATTTCAAAAATAGGGAATAGACTTTATAGGTGAGAAATAAAACAAGTCTAGTGGGGGACATTTTTGGGTTTTGGTAGAAAATGATTTGATGTAGGAGCATCCTGGGTTGATGTGTTATCCTACTCATTTTTGTTCATTCTACTAGTTATTATTGAGTTGCAGTCATTGCCAAGTTGTAGCAATTGTTGAGTGCTAGTAATTTTTTAGTACAAGCCGAGTTGTAGTTATTCTAAGTTGCGTTAACCTTTTGGTTAGCATGTTATCCCATCTCACTCATCAGTATTGATCAAGTTATATAGTGTGTGCCAAGTTATCCAATATTGGTTGAATGTTCATGCATATGCCGAGTGAGTCTATTATTTGTTGATGCTCAATTTCTTCTTTAGCCAAGTTGTTTGTATTTTGATTCTTCATGGAAGCCAAATTGTTTGTTTAATTCTAATCATGAATTTAATGTTAGGATCTTATCTTGGAATGTGTGTATACTATTTTAGGGTCATCCTTCTATTATATAATATTCTAGAATCTTCAATAAGCTTTTTTGGAAAGTATAAATAAGGTGTTTAGGCTTAGAAGTTGGGAGAAAAACTTAGAGGAATGAGAAATTTTGAGGCATACGTCACTAGAAATACAAATTTTTAGTTGGATCATGGATCTTGAACGTATTTTTGTATCTGGCCATAATCCAGAAGGCCTTACAACTGGGCATGTATGCTGATAATTTGATGAATCAATAAGAGTATTTCATTCTCTCTCTTTAGTGTTGTTCTCTTTGCATGTTTTCTTCTGTTGTGTTAACTTTGAAAGGTGGTTTGGATTGTTGGGTGTTTCTTTGGCCCTAGTTCTTTATCCCTCCTTACATTAGGTGGTATTAAATCTCAAGGTTCATCCTTGTGCAGATTGGATCGTGTATAACCTTAAGTAGATTTGGTTATCGAGTTGTAGATCTACAGATTTTACCTATAACATGAAGAGGGTTATGATCTTATTGGAACTTGGTTGTAAAGATGGTTTGAGGTAGAAGAAATGATGATAATGCCATATTGGATACATTGAGACAAATTGTAGCTAGATTGGATGTTGTAGAGATATCACAGAGGAGAGGAAAACATCTTGATGATGTGAGTAATGATGAAGTAGTAGCACCAAACCCTAATCCAAAACCTGAAGAAGATCAAGATAAGAAAATATTTTTGAGAGTATTGTCTAGGGCATATTTGAAGCCTATTGTAGAAGTTGTTCCTTATGATGGAAAATTGGAGACCAATGTTGTGTTGGAATGGAACTCTAATATGGAGAAGTTATTTGAGTATGAAAACACTCTTGATAATAGGAAGGTCAAACTTATAGTTACTAGGTTGAAAGGTCATGATTTACTATGGTGGGGGCATTTGTAAATTGATAGAAAAAGGAGAGGAAAGGAAAAGATCAAGACTTGGGTGAATATGGTGAACAAGGTAAAGAAAAAATTCCTTCCTACTAATTACCAAGTTAGCTTGTTAAGAAAGATGTGAAATTTGAGACAAGGAGACATGACCATGGAGTATATTGAGGAATTATATAGATTAGACATTAGATCTAGACATGTGGAAAATGATGTTGAGAAAATTGCAAGATATCTAAACAGATTGATATCTAGAATTCAAGATGAAAAGTGTGGAAGAAACATATCAATATTCCTTGACAGATGAGGATATCTTGACAAAGAAGTATGAACAAAGAAAAAGAGGTAGAGGTGGTAGATTCCAGAGAGGCAAAGGTAGTAGATTTGACAATTTTGTGAAAGATAAGGCCAAATCTGAATGGAAAAGTGATGACAAGAATAAGACTGAGTAGAAAGGTGGTGATTCTTACCAAGGGGGTACTAGTTCTTACCAAGGAAGGGATAATTCTTATTCTAGAGGTGTTTTTCATGGTAATTGTTTTAGATGCAATAAATAAGGGCATAGATCATTTGAATGTAGATCCCTTGAAAGTGGGCAAGGTAACACAAATATTGTGATTCAAGGAGACATTGAGAGTTCATCAAGTGGACCTGAGGCTAGATAAAATTTGAGTGAGAAGAACCTATCCTAAGGAGAAGTCTTTTCAAGACTAGATGTAAGATGGTTGGAAAATGCGAAAAGGTAATCATTGATAGTGGAAGTTCAAAAAATTTGGCATCAGAAGAGCTAGTTACAAAGTTGCAATTGTAGAGGATGAAGCATCCTAAACCCTATCATATTTCATGGATCAAAGATGAGCATAATATATTGGTAAGTGAAGAATGTATTTTAAAGTTCAAGATTGGACATTATTTTGATAAAGTTATGTGTGATATTATTCCTATGGATTGTTGTCATGTTCTATTGGGTAGACCTTGGCAATATAATAGGTATGTTATACATGATGGAAGACTAATTTAATGTACTCTTTGGGTGAATGGGAGAAAGAAAATATTATTGCCTTTGATTGAAAGTCCAAATGAGGTTAATTATACTATTGTTAAAGTTTGAATGGTTAATAGAAATAAATTTTAAAAATAAGTGAAGATGAATCAAGTCTATTTTTCCATAATCCCTAGAGGACCGAGTTTTGGTAGTAATGACCAAGCAACAAAAGGTGATAAGGACTAAGCACAAGAATAAATTGAAAGTTTTTTTAATGAGTATGAGGAAATTATTTCAAAGGATATACTTGATGGTTTATCATCAATAAGAAGTATAAATCATTGCATGGATCTAATTCTTTGAGCTAGTTTGTCGAACAAAGTACCATAGAGATTGACACCTACAGAGAATGAAGAGCTCAAAAAACAAGTGTATGAATTGTTGCGGAAAGGTTTGATCAAGAAAAGTTTAAGTCCATGTGATGTACCTATTATATTAGCACCTAAGAAAAATGGAGAATGTGTACTGATCCCACAACTATTAACAAGATCACTATGAAATATAGGTTTTTTATGTCGAGGATGGATGACACAATGGATTGTTTGAGTAACGAAATGTATTTTACCAAAATTGACTTGAAGAGTGGATATAATTAGATAAGAACTAGAGAAAGTGATGAAGGGAAGACTACTTTTAAGACAAAAGATGGTTTGTATGAATGTTTGGTTATTCCTTTTGGTTTGACTGATGAACCTAGTACTTTCATGAGGTTGATGAATGAAGTTCTCAAGAGATTTTTGGGTAAGTTTGTGATTGTTTATTTGATGACATTTTGATTTTTGGTAAGACTAAGAAATAACATATTGATAATCTTAGACAAGTATTGTAGTGATTAAAAGAGGAGTAGTTGGTGATTAATTTGAAAAAGTTTTCTTTTATGCAAGAAGAGATTGTGTATTTGAGATTTTTAATTTTGGCTAATGGTTTGAGAATGGATCCTAAGAAGGTTAAATAAATTTTGGAGTGGCCTACACATGAGAATGTGGGTGAGGTAAGATCATTTTGTGGTTTGTCTATTTTTATAGGAAGTTTATAAGGAATTTCAATTCTATTTGTAATGCTATGACTAAGACAATGAGAGAAGATCAAAAGGAATTCAAGTGGATACATGGAGTTGATAAGTGTTTTGAGACCTTGAGACAAAAGGTTGTTGAGTTGCCTATATTGGCTTTTCCTAATTTCAATAATGTATTTCAAGTTGAATGTGATGCAAGTGGTGGTGCAATAGGATTTATATTAAGTCAAGAAGGTAAACTTGTTTTTTTCTTTAGTGAGAATTTGAATGATGCTAAAAGGAATTATTTTGTGTATGATCAAGAGTTTTATGTTATTTTTCAAGCTTTGAAGAAGTAGATACATTATTTGATTCATAAGGAGTTTGTTGTATATTGATCATAAAGCTTTACAGTACTTGGGAAGTTAACATAAATTGAATCAAAGACATATGAAATGGGTTAAGTATTTGTAGATCTTTACATTTTTGATTAAGCATAAGAGTCATGTTACTCATAGAGTTGTTGATGCATTGAGTAGAAGATGTTCTTTGTTAACTAAGATGAAGGTTGAAGTTCTTGGTATTGATGAGATGAAAGAGTTGTATGATACTGATCTTGAGGTGTGGAGAGAGTGCAAAGCACCAAATCTATCAAATCACATGAGTAAGTATGATGAATATTTTATTCAATAAGGTATGGTATTCAAAGAAATTCAATTGTGTATAGCAAGAAGTTCTATTAGAATTAATTTGATTAACGAAAAGCATTGTGGTGGATTGGCCAAACATTTTAGAATTGATAAAACTATGAGTTTGTTGAAAGACAAGTATTATTTGCCACAAATGTATAAGGATGTTTAGAAGTTTGTGAAGAGTTGTGGAGCTTGTCAAGTTGCAAAAGGAGTAAGTCAAAATACTGGATTGTATGCACCTATTTTTATTCTTGAGAAACCTTGGAGTGACATTAATATGCATTTTTTTCTTAGATTTCCTTAAACAACAAAGGATATGATTCTATATTTGTTGTTGTGGATTGATTTTCTAAAATGCCTCATTTTATACCATGTAAGAAGACATTAGATGATGAGCATGTTGCTAAACTTTTGTTCAAAGAGATTGTTAGATTGGATGGATTACGAAGAAGTATTATTTCTGACAAAGATAGTAAGTTTGTTGGTTATTTTGGGAGAACTTTGTGGAAGAAGATGGGTATTGAGTTGAAGTTTTTAATAGAAGCTTGGGTAATTTTATAAGATGCTTAGTTAGAGATGAACCACATAATTAGGAGATGATATTGGCACAAGCTGAGTTTGCATATAATAATTTAGTGAATAAGAGTATAGGGAAAACACCTTTTGAAATTGTTACTAGAATGTAGCCTAGAGGAGTATCAGATTTAAGGGATGTTGCTGGCAAAAAGAAGAGAAGTTCTAGAGGAGAATAATTTTTTGATTTTATGGAGTCTTTGCATAAGGAAGTGAAGTTGAAGTTGGAACAAAATAATTAGAACTACAAGGAGAATGTTGATAAGTCTAGAAGACATCATGTTTTTAATGTTGATGATGAGATGATGCTTTATTTAAAGAGAGGAAGATTTCCTATTTGAACATCATAAGCTGAATATAAAGAAGCTTAGACCTTGTAAGATCTTGAGGAAGTTTGACAATGGTAATTCTTATGAAGTTGAGTTACTTGATGACATGGTTATATCTTGTATATTCAATGTTGTTGATTTTTACAATTATCATGACTTAGATGAGGAAGTTTCTATATCATATGATTATCCTAAGAAGTATATTGAAGAGGTTGAATAGATATTGGATCAGAGAGTTGGTAAAAGAACAAGAGGAAAAGACTATTATTAATATTTGGTAAAGTGGAAGGACAAACCAATTAAAGATGCTAAATGGATTTCTCAATTAGAGTTGGATTCAACTCAAGTTGTGACATCTCAATGATTCAGGAGGTCCATTTCTTTCTACCCTAGTTGTTTGATGCATGAGCATCCTTGGTTCATGTGCTATCCTTCTCATTTGTGTTCATTCTACTAGTTGTTACCGAGTTGCATTCATTGGTGAGTTGCAATAATTGTTGAGCACCAATAATTTTTCAGTATCAGTTGAGTTACAGTTATTCCAAGTCATGTTAATCTTGTGGTTAGCATGTTATCCCATCTCACTCTATAGTATTGACCAAGTTATATAGTGTGTGTTGAGCTATCTAGTATTGGCAGACTATTCCTTCATGTGTCGAATGAGCCTATTATTTGTTGATGCTCAGTTCCTTCTTTATTTGAGTTGTCTATGTTTTGGTTTTTAGTGAAAGCCAACTTACATATTTAATTTTGATCACAAATTTAATTATAGGATCTTTTCTTGGAATGTGTGCAAACCATTTTAAGATCATCTTTTCTGTTATGTAATGTTCTAGAATCTTCTGTAAGTCATTTTGGAAAGTATAAATAGGGGTTTTAGGCTTAGAAGTTGGGAGACAAACTTAGACGATTGAGAAAGTTTGAGGCATATGTGTCTAGAAGTGCAAATTTAAACTTGGATTGGGGATCTTGAATGTATTTTTGTATCTGGCTATACCCTAGAAGGCCTTACAACTGGGCATGTATGCTAACAATTTGATAAATCAATAAAAGTGTTTTTCTCTCTCTCTTTGGTCTTGTTCTCTTTGTCTACTTTCTTTTTTTGTGTTAACTCTGCAAGGTGGTTTGGATTGTTGGGTGTGCCTCTATCCCTAGTCCTTCATCCTTCCTTGCATCATAATTACTTCACAAAATGGGTGAAGTCTATCCCAAATAGAAGGTCAACTAGAAAATTAGTGGCTCACTTCATTTTGAACAATATTATAATTAGGTTTGTTTTCCTTGAGAAGGTTGTAACCAAAAATTCCATGTGCTTCAAATAATAAATACATACAATTATGTGATAAATATGGGATTACTAGATCCATATCTTTCCCATACCACTCCCAAGGGAATGGAAAAACATAGTCTAGTAATAAGTGCTTATTGAAAATCAAGAGGATCTTACATGAGAATAAGAGAGCATGGTATTCCAAATTATGTTTGCCATTATGGGAAGATAGAGTGACAGTTAAAATGGTTATAGGTTGTGCACCTCTTGACTTGGTCTATGGTATACATGCAACACTATCTCAAAATAACTTTATTTGAATGTTTAAATTCATCCAACATATGATAAAGATGTCAAATATGACATCTTTGAGTTGGATGAGACTAGAAGAGACACCTCTACCAAGAATGTAAATTTTCAATTACAAGTGAAGCAATTGTATGACAAGAAATCCACAACAAGAAGATTTGAGATTGATGACCTAAACCTTGTTTCGAATTCTAGATTAAAGGAAAAAGGTAAATAAGTTAAATTTGACTCAATTTGGATAGGTCCATATATGATCCATAATAAGTGGTGAGAAGATTCATACATCATCTAGGCACTCTCTAGTGACCTTTTGGAATCACCTATTCATAAACAATTCCTAAAGAAATACTTTTGTTGAAGGTATTTTTCTTCCATGAATAGTATATAGGTGCATATATCTTGTGAATCATGTATATTGGTTTTTTTTTTTAGTATGGTTGTTCCTTTTACATATGTTTTTCCTTGGTTTTTTCCTAGTTTTCTATTTTTTGTTGTTTTCTAGCCTAGTTCTCTTTGAGTTGTCAAAGTGTGAGGTGTGTAGTCTTCTCACTCAAAGATTCTAAATTTCTTGCATGGACATAAGTTTCTCATCATCCCCAGACATAGCTAGTGTTAGCCCTACTTCTAGTGAAGTGTAAAAACTTGGAATTGTGTCTTAAATTATTTATATTCTTCTATTAAAATGGTTTCTACATATTACCATATTTATGAAATTTTTCTAAGTATGAAAAACCCTAGGTAAAACCCGTAGAAACCATTACTATTTTATAATTTTGAGTTATTTTTTGGAGAAACTTAATGAAGGATTGGGCGTTTTTATTTTTCTAATTTTATATGTAATGCCTACCCCTAGTTTACTTTTCATCTTATATTGTCAAATTCTTTTGGGCCAGCCTTATGGTATGTTTTATGATAAGTGATACTTGATACTTAGTTATTTCATGTGTTCATGATTATTATTTTGATGATGATGCTTCATATGTTCATATGGTTATTTCAATTCTTTCATGATGATAGTTAGATAGATGATTTATATGTGGTTTCTATGGTTACTTACCCCATACTTGCATGTGTATGGTGTACTTTTATGTTTTACTTTATGTTTGACATTTCTGATGTGGTTGAGGGAGGGAGTCATAGTCACTTGCTAGTCAAGATCCACATGATGCACCACTCCATGTCATTGTCTATTTAGTTTAGATTTTTATGTATATGTACATGCTTGGATTTTATGAATTTTTTAGGTGTTAGGATTAACCTTAGAGAAAAATAAAAGTTACATGCAAATATAACCAATATTAGAAAATAATAGATCACATAGAATAGAACACAAGACACCAAGATTTAACGTGATTCAACCAATCCCTCTAAGGCTACATACACCAACAACAAGTTCAATATTATTATTATCAAGTGATTACAATTCGCAATATCTTATAGCTCAATACCATTGTAAGAAGCTACAATATCACAATTATATTATAAAATCCCTAACCCTAAGCCTTTTTATACAAGATTTTAGAACTTAAAAAATTAGGGCTAGAATAAGTCGTCCAATAGGAAAAATAATAGCTGATACTTTGTACAATATAAGGACATTTTTGCCTTTGGGGGCACTACCCCCAAAAACCCCCACAGGGGCATTGCCCCTCGACTCCACCCTATACTGCAACAGGGAGTGCACTTGGGGTGCTACCCCCAAAACCCCATAGAAATAATATGGGGAGAAAATCATGCCAAATAAACCTCCCAGTCTAATTAGGCTTTGCATCACAACAATATCCCACTTGGAGACTAATCAAACTCCACAAAAATAACCTGCCACTTGGAGACCGATCATAACATTGCTAAACCTGTAGCTCCCACTAGAATATCAAACCACTCTGGACTTTATTGTTCTTTTATTCTACTCAGTCTAGAAGACCAACTGAACTTGAAGAGGGTTCAACTTCTCACTGGTCACTACCTTTGTAAAGATATCCCCTGGATTTTCATATGTATGTATCTTCTCTAGCTTTAACTGCCTATCATCCAAAACTGATTGGATGAAATGGTACCACAATTGTATGTGTTTTTTCTTTGGATGTAGAGCTGAATTATTTGCAAGATGAATGATAGTCTAGCTATTTGTAAACAAATAATAATCCCTCTATGGGTGTCCCAATTCTTTCATGAAGAATTGAAGCCATATCATCTCCTTACATGCCTCTATTGCAGCAATGTACTCTGAACCTTTTGTAACTGAGAAAGCCAACTCACTATTGCCCCACCAATAGTAAATACATAACCTATAGTACTCCATCTGGTATCGATATCTCCTACCATATCTAAGTCAACATAGCCCTATAAATAAGTAGTAGAGCCCCCAAAATGTAAACACTTACAAGATGTTCCTCTCAAATATCTAAGAATCTATTTAATTGCATTCCAATGCTCAATTTCTGGATGAATCATATACATAATAACAACTCCCACTACATGTGCAATATCTAGCCTTTTACATACCATAGCATACATCAAGCTTCCTATAGCTGAAGCATAGGGTATCTTGGACATCTTATTATTATCTTCTTTTGTCTTTGGACACATCTCCTTGGTCAATTTCAAATGACCAGGTAAAGGTGTGCTGACAACTTTAGCATTTTCCATAGAGAAATGTGGCAACACCTTCAAAATATATTCAACTTGAGATAATGTGAATTTCATGTTCTTCCTATCTCTACAAATCTTCATGCCAAGGATTTGTTTTGCTACCTCCATATCTTTCATAGAAAATGAATGTGTTAACTATTCATTTAACCTCCTAATGTGATCCATGTAAGACCTACCTACAAGAATATCATCAACTTATATAAACATAAAATAATATAGTTTTCATCATCCAAACTCTTAAAATAAACAAAATGATATGAATGACACCTACTATATCCGTGTTGATGCATAAAACTATAAAATTTTAGATACTATTGCCAAGGTACTTGCTTCAAGCCATATAAAAATTTCTTCAATCTACATACTAAGTTCTCCTTACCTTTAACCTCAAATCCTTGTGGCTATGCCATATATATCTCTTCATCCAAATCACCATGAAGAAAGATTTTTTTAACATCAAGCTACTCTAAATGAAAATCTTTAGTAGCCACAATACTTAAAATAGTATGAATAGAAGTCATTTTTACAACAAGAGAGAATATCTCATCAAAATCAATGATTTTTTTTGTGCAAATCCTTTTACAACTAACCTATCTTTAAATCTTTTCTTACCTTCATCATCTCCTTTCAACCTGTAAACCCATTTATTCTGTAAAGCCCTTTTTCCTATAGGCAACTTGCATAAATCTTTTCTAAGTCCCATGTCCACCTAGACAACTTCATCATCTTCAGTAAGTAAAATATAATACAAAAAAGTAGAAAATCTTTCTAGAGGTCTACTTAGCCTTATTGACCACTTGAAATTCATTGGGATGTGTGGTAGTCAGTTGTTGCAAATCATGAGGAATTGCTAGAACATCATCTTTTGGAGTATCATCCAACACTACATAATTATTAAATTTCTTTTCATGTTCCTACAATAGATCTTTGTACAACACTTTCTTATTGAATATGACATCCCTGCTTCTTGCAATTTTATGATTTTCAAAATCCCAAAGCCTATAGCCAAATTCATCAATGCCATATCCAAAAAATAAACATTTATCTGACTTAGCTTCTAGCTTGGTTCTATTTTCAATATCTACATGAGCAAATGCTTCACAACTAAAGGTTTTGAGAAAAGAATAACTCACCTTCTTAACAGTCCATGCTTTCTCTAGAATACCACAACCCAAAGGAGTAGACGGGCCTCTATTAATCAAATATACTATAGTATTGATAGCCTTTGCCCACATGTTTAAGGGAAACCCTACATGCAACCTCATTCTCCTTGTATGCTCTATTATAGTTTTGTTCATGTGTTAAACCACTCCATTTTTCTGTGGAGTCCTTGGAATAGTTTTCTATCTAAAAATACCATTACTGGAGCAATAATCTTCAAATTCATGATAGCAATACTCACCACCATTATCAAATCTGAGATGTTTTAATTTCTCACCAGTCTCACTTTCAACCAAGCATTTCCATTTCTTAAAACTTTGAAATATGTCAGATTTTTGTCTAAGGAAATAAACCCATACTTTTCTAGTTGCATTATTAGTAAATCTAACATAATAATGAGAGCCACCAAGGGAAGATATCTGAGCTAGTCTGTAAACATCTGTATGCACAAGCTGTAATCTCTCACTTTTCTTGTCCTTCCCAGTCTTCATAAAACTCACTCTCTTTTTCTCCATACAAACAACTTTCACAAAAATCTATATTAACACATTTTAAACCTGGTAAAAATTTCTTTGAATGAAGTACTTTCATACCTTTTTCAACTATGTGCCCAAGTCTATGATGCCATCGCATTATATCAGAATCTACAACAATCATTTGTTCTCCCTACTTAACTACAACAATTGTTCCTGAATATTTATCTTTCTCTAAAATAACAAAGTAGAAGGAATAGTATGACTTGTACAAAGATATAAGGTGCCTACTTTCACCTTTTTCTACTATAGGGGAACCTTTAAAAACCTTCCATTTTTTATCATTAAAAGTAACTACACAACCCTCATCACCGAGTTTCCTTACTGAAATTAAATTCCTACTCAGCCTTGAAACATGTCTTACCTCATGTAGTAGCCAATGATTCCCATTCTGCTTAATCTTAACTTTTCCCTTTCCAACAATCTAATAGGGTTCATTACCTCCCAAATAAACAAGCCCAAAATCTCCTTGGACATAATCAATAAAATAACCTCTATGAGGTGTAGCATGAAATGAAGCACAATAATCTAAAAACCATGAATCATCAACACTTTCTAAAGATAGAAGCAAAGTATCTTCTTCAGATTTGTTAGTTACCACATTTGCCTCATTGTTCCCTTATGGTTTATCTCTTTCATTATTCTTATGAGTCCAACAATCTTTCTTCTTATGCCCTAGTTTACCATAGTACCAACAATCTCTTGGTCTTTTAGATTGAGACCTCTTCCCCTTTGACTTTCCTCTTGATTTCCCATGATTTCTAGAACTATTTACTCTCTTAGTCATTATGCCTCCACTTTGTGTGTTCAAAGCACTTCCTAATATAGATCCACCTGAGGATTTCCCATGAGTTTCTTCATCAGACTAATAGCAATGACATCATCAAATTTTAGGGTATTGGATCCAGAAATAGAATTACTCACAATCATTACCAAGCCATTCAAGCTTTCAGGAAAAGAACACAAAATCAAGAGAGCTCTAGAATTTCTTCATCAAAATTAATAGCCTCTAGAAGATAACTAACTAGTAATAGTATTAAACTCATTTAAATGATCCCTAATAGATCTACCTTTTGTCATCTTCATATTAAATAAACTCTTCATGAGAAATACCCTGTTTGAAGTAGAGGGCTTTTCATATAGTTTTGCTAGGGTCTACATCAACTCTTCTATCATCTTTTATTTTGTAACGTTAAATGTCACTAATAGTGCCAAGAATAGTCAAATTCTTTGAAGTGCCTTCCTATCTAAAATCTCCTAGTCCTCATCAAACATAATTCCTTGTTTCTTAAATTTTTCTTCCAACGACTTCCATAAATCCTTCTAATAAAGATAGTCCTTCATTTGCATCTTCCATAACTGGAAGTTCTGCCCATTAAAATTCTCCATCTTTAGCTTACCCTCATTTTTCATCACTCCCACTAAGCCATGAGACTTTCCTATAGAAATTGCCAAAAAAAAATTTTAAAATGGCAATGGTCTAGCTAAAAAAAATTTGCAATTGTTTGGCTTGGATACCTCTTGTTAGGATTAACCTCAGATAGAAATAATAGTTAAATGAAAATATAACCAATATCAGAAAATAATAGATCATACAGAAGAGAAAACAAGACACCAATATTTAACGGTGCTTCACCCAATCCTTGGGCTATGTCCACCAATAGCAAGTCCAATATTATTTTTATTTAGTGATTAGAATATGTAATCCCTTACAGTTCAATACTACCACAAGAAGCTACAATATCACCATTACATTATGAAATCCCTAACCCTAATCCTTTTTATACAAGATTTTGTCACATACAAGCTTAGGGCTAGAATAAGTCATCAAATAGGAAAAATAACAACTGACACCTTTTACAATATAAGGGCATTTTTGGCTTTGGGGGTGCTACCCCTAAAAACCCTCATGGGGTTATTGCCACAGAACCTTGTAAGGGTGTTGCCCCTTGACCCTATCTTGGTGGCACTGCCCCCAAACCCTCGTAGAAATAATATGGGGAGAAAACTACACTGAATAAACATCTAAGTTTGATTAGGCTCCACATCACAACAATAGGTACCAGAAATTGACTTCCCTGAATTGCCAAGATGAGTGTGCCCTATCATAGTATCTCAATGATAAAGAGGGGAGATAGTTCTTGACTCCAAATCCTAACTCTAAGCTAATTGTCTTAGAAAATAGGACAAGTATCTGAGTTAATCAACCTTTCAAATTTTTCAAGTGATCGGAGTTCAAGATTTTGACCCTTGACCTTGATTTACTATTGTCTTTAATAAGAGTTTTCTTATTTAGATTTGTGATTTTGTTGTGATTTTTTAGTTAGAATAAAATCAAATTGATAGAATATTAAATGATTTAATTCAATGAAAATTTTATAAAGAAAAATCAATTTTGAATTATGTTTACTTAATTAAGAAATTAATTAAATAGAAGAATTAAATTTAAAAGGTTTAATTAAAGTTTTAATTTTTAGCATGATTATATTTCTTTAATTTAAAAATAATTAATTTAGGATTTTCATTTTAATAATAAAGTCTAAATATTATTATTAGTTAAATTAATAAATATACTGTTAAAAATGTCTTGTGATTTAATAAAAGAGAGAAAAATAAATATAATAAATTTTATTTTAATTAAAATATAAAAAGTTTGCACATGAAACTAAAATAAATTAAAATAATAAAGAAAAGGGTTTGCTAGATTGTAAAATTGAAACCCTAAAGGGAGAAAGCCTTTTATTAAAAAATTAGAGCTCACTTCTCCACACACAGGTTTGGAGGAGGAAATTTCAAGAAAGATGGTGTTTGAGAAAAAAAGAATTCTTGCAAGCTCCAAGCATTCATCTAGTTAGCATCAAATCAAAGTAGGATCTTATTAAGATTTGCATAGTAATTTTCCTTCAAAATTTCTCTGTCTTCTTTATGTTTGTTATGGATTTATTTTTAGAAATAATTTTTGTTGAAACCCTTGTTAAAATTTTGGTTTTCATCATTGAATTGTCTGTGAGAGAAATCAATTGAAAATTCTTTTGGAAATTGCATTGTTTTAGAGAATTATGAATTGGGTTGGGGTCTGGAAAAGAATACCAGAAATTAAATTAAAAATTTGATAGTTTACAATTATTTTCCCTATCATATTTATACTAGGATTTGTTTAAAAAAATATATCTTATAAAAAATTACCATAGTAAATAAATTACTATGATTATTTTATATTAAATAAAAATTTCTTTTTAATCCAAAAATTAGGTTTTGTAATGTTGTCAAAATACTAGTTTTTATGTGTTTTTATACACATAAAAAAGTTTAAATCTTATTGGGGGAGGCAGGCCATTACCCCCACACCCTCCCCTTTACCTTTCTTGGTCATAGCAAATCATACTACATACAATAGTAGTGAGTGCTCCAAGTAGCAGCTCACATTGTTGTAGTAGTCATGAGGGCTATAAGCAACAACTCATGCTACTTTGGTAGTGAGCATGCTACTTTGGTAATGAGCGCTACCTTGTAGCCTCACGTGCAAGTGTGCTAGCCCATCGGGCTTAACAAATAAATTGTTATTTTATTTTATTATTCTTATATTTTATTAAATTTTAATTAATTAACATTATTAATATTTAATAAAGTTTTATTATATAATAGTAAATTAACTTAATATCATGTTATCAATAATCCAATAATAATCATAATAATTAATTTAATAATTTTTTTATTAAATCTTAATAAATGTTTAATTAAAGACTTGTTTAAATGGATTCACTTTATGTATGTATGTATGTATGTATATGTATATGTATATATAGATATATAGATATGTATATGTATATATATCTATATATACATATATATACATATATATCTATATATACATATATATATACATACATATATATATATATATACATATACATACATATATACATACATATACATACATACATACATACATACATACATATATATGTATATATATATATATATATACACATATATACATATATATACATATACATATACATATGCATATACATATACATATACAGGTAATTGTAATTCAATTCAAAAAATTGATGGCTTTTAATAAAATTCAAATTTTTGTTTAAAGGGTTCATTTTATATGTAAATGATTTCATACTAAGGAAACATTGTTTCTTTTATAAGCTCAAAAAAATTTGCTGTTAATATGAATCTTTGGAAACAAAAACTTGAACACTGTTTGTAAATAAGATTTGTATGTTTTCAAACCAAACAATTTATGAAGCTTCCCTAGTGATATACTTGATGTGATGTATATTTTACCTTGCATTGGGTTTGGGTTTGACTTAGCATGTTGACCAATTTTGGATGTTTACCAAAAGCCTAGGAGTTATTGTTTTATGATATTGTATGTCATGTCATGATTAGGTGTTTTGATCTATGACAATGTTATGTTTATTATTTGGTCATGATCTTTTAATTCCCAACCATTGTGATGCATTCACATAATTCTATGATGAGTATTTGATTAGTTATTTGCTAGTGCTTTCCAGTTGCTTGTATAGGACTGAGGTGATTAGTGTGATTTTCTTGGTGTAACCTATGAGGTTTTGGTCAAATGTCTTTTGGTGCTTTTTAGTTGCTTGTATAGGAATGCGGTGAATATTATGATTTTCTTGTTGGAACTTTTGAGTTTTGATCAGTTATCTTTTGGTGCTTTCTAGTTTCTTGTATAGGATCAAGGTGAATATTGCAATTTTATGAGTTTACTTTTTATGAGCTTAGGGTAGGTTATCTATGTGTATGTTGGGAACTGGCTTGTAATGGAGGTTGGGGCACTAAAGAGGTTTCCTAGGTAACCCATTGTAAGTAGTATTAATAAGTGATAACATTTTATTAAATGCATTAAAATGAATTAATAAGAGTCATTTTTTTACCTTGCCCATGCCTTGAGTGCTAGTACAAGCTAGATGGGAGTAGAGAGGATGCTTGGTTGTGATCTTACTTCATTAGTATGTCTTGTCTATATGAAAGGATACTAATGTTACATAGAGACACTAGGGGGACAAAGTTGAGAGAGGCTGCCAAAGTAACCTTAGAGTTGGCTTATGTAATGAAACTTTCCCACTTACATAGTAGATTTCCTATATGTATTTTTTGACTCTAGGTTTAGATGTTATTTTTGTCTTGGTACCTTTAAGATAGATTACTATCAAGTTTTCCTTAACCTAGATGTTGGTTATGACTTTTGGATTGATATTTATATGGGACTTGAGATTATACCATTTGAGATATGATAAATGTATGTTGTTGTTGGCTGTGCTCGTGCAGTTGTTCTATTCTTCTTGTATTATGATAATGGTCTATGGTCATATTCTAGTATATTGTACTTTGATTATTTGGGATCCTATGAGATGTTGTATCATATTTTGATGTATATTCTTTTAGAATTTCATACCTTGTGACTTGTATAGAGGATGATTATGCATTCTAGTTGTGCCATGTGGCATCTTATGTACTTCTATATTATTTCATTTGATTTTGTACTTATGGTTATCCTATGATCTAAAATTTGTTATGTATTAGATTTAATTTTAATAAAACTTATGAATGTGATTCAACATCATGGTACCCTTGAGAGATGCAACTATTATTGTATTGCTTATTTATGTATGTGATTTATTGCTTCTACTATGTTATCTCTTGTTTTAATCTTTCAAAAAAGAAAATTGTAGCAAACTTAGTGGAACTTTAGGTTAATTTATTTTGGATTCCCTAGCAGGGCATTACATTTAGTATTAGACCCCAAGTTTTTGCATTGGGAGCTCTAGGTATATTAGAATGCCACTACATGACAACTAGTTAAATTGAAATGAAACTTAAACAATTTTATGTATCTATTACAACATGAAAACTTTGAACTTTAGATGCATTTACTTGAACAAAGAAGAAGGACAAAATTGCATAACTCTTGATTTGGATTTCAAACATATTTTCTTATGATTGTGCTTTAACATGGTATGCCTATGTTGACTTTGTGAGCATTTTTGTTATTCTTGCTTGGGATGTGTAGGAGGATAGTGTATGGGACTAGATTACCTATTAGAGGTAGTAGTGCAAGTTGAGGTAGAGGTTGTGGGAGAGGTGGACATGATAGTCCTCTTTTGACTCGTATAGAGACTCCTATTCAAGAAGAGAATAGGCAGGAAAGCCATAGAGGAGAACATGCTAACTCAGAGCAGGATAATATGAGAGAGATGATGAGGATGATATTAGAGCACATACCTCCTCCAAAGGGTGTTGATTAGGAGGAATTACATCATGTTGGGAATGAGGAGAGGCAAAGATCTATGAGTCCTTAGGGAGACCTCCATAGAGATAGAACCTCCAAAGGGTGTTGATCAGGAGGTATTACATCATGTTGGGAATGAGGAGAGGCAAAGATCCTGGAGTCCTTGGGGATACCTCCATAGTGATAGAAATGGTTTGGCTAAGGCTTCTTAGATAAGGGACCTATAGAGGTCCAAGATCAAACCTTTCAACAGAGTTGATATAGGATATGTGGCAGAGCAGTGGTTAATTGCCTTAGACAGATATTTTACTATGCAAGACTTTGACTCCAATGTTAAAGAGAGGTATGCCATCACACATCTAGAACTCTTTGGGGCTACATGGTGGAATATTGAATTAAAGAAACTAGGTGTGGATATAAAAATTATTACTTGGGAGTTATTCCTTGAAAACTTCTATGATTGCTTCCTATTAGAGGAGTGGCACCAGTAGAGGGCAGATGAATTTCATAATCTAAGGTAGTATACCATGATTGTGGTAGAGTACAAGTGAAAATTCTATGAGCTCATGCCTTATGCAGGGACCAATGACAGTTCACCACTGATGGTTCATTATTTTATTTGGGTTTTGAATAACCATTTCATTGGGGGTGTAAGGCATTCCAACCTAAAACCCTCAAGGATGTGGTAAATTATGCTATTCTTGTAGAACATAGTGTCATTTTAGGGCATGGTGGTTTTGTGGGTGCACCTACTAGTGGACATGCATTATCTAGGTCCAAGGGCACACAAAACTAGGGAATAGGTAGTAAAAAGAAGCCTACTTCTTTAGGAGGAAATGTACTCTAGCATGGAGTGGTGGAGGTGGTTCACACTCTAGGGATTCTCAATACTCTCAGTGTAATAGGAGCAACTAATATGATCAGCCAACTTAGAGTACTCATTCTTATGCTAGTGGGGGTAGCTTTCAATAGTCCAATGCACCTAGAGTGCATGAGAGTTTTGATGGAGAATGCTTTTCATGTAGAAAATGTGGGCATAATTTTTCCCATTATCCTCAACAAAAATGACAACTCTCATATTAGAGGCCTACATTTTTCAGAACCCACAATTGAAGATATGGGTAGATCGCAGAGGGTGTTTTCAATGGAGTCTTATCCTCCTACAGTGGAAAAGGGTCCAATGGGACCCACACATTGAGTGCCTAAATTTTATATTATTTGTAGGCTTCTAGGAGTAAGCCTAAGTCTAGGAGGTGGATGTAATGCCTTCCCCTAGTTTACTTTTCATGTTATAATGTTGAATTATTTTAGGCCAACCTTATGGTTATGTTTTATGATTGGTGGTACTTGGTTACTTGATTTGATTAGATGTTATTTCATACTTAGTTTATATATTTGATGAGCTACTTGATACTTAGTTATTTCATGTGTTAATGGTTATCCTTCCGATGATGATGCTTTGTATGTTCATATGGTAATTTTAGTTATTTCATAATTATAGTTATATGGATGAATTATATACAGTTTCTATGGTTACTTACCCCATACTTGCATGTGTATGGTGTACGTACTTGTATGTTTGACATTTCTGATGTGGTTGAAGGAGGGATTCGTAGTCACCTACTAGTCAAGATCTACATGATGCACCACTCCATACCATTTCCTACTTAGTTTAGATTTTTATGTATATGTACATGCTTGGCTTTTATGCATATTATAGGTACTGGACATCAACTTCCTTGAAATTCTAGGATGAGCATGCCTTATCATAGAATCTCAATGGTAAAGAGGGGAGATAGTTCTTGAGTCCAAATCCTAACCCTCAACCTTTCTAGGACAAGTATCTAAGTTAATTATCCTTCCGAATTTGTCAATTGATGTGAATTCAAGATTTTGACACTTGAGCTTGATTTAACACTTTGTCTTTAAAAGGAGTTTTCTTATTTAGATTTGTGGGTCTGTTGTGACTTTTAGTTAAATTAAACCAAATTGAGAGAATATTAAATGATTTAATTTAAGGAAAATTTAATAAAGAAATTTCAATTCTGAATTACATTTAATTAATTGAGAAATTAATTAAATAGAAGAATTAAATTGAAAAGTTTTAATTAAAGTTCTAATTTTTGACGTAGTTATATTTATTTTTATTTAATAATAATTAATTTAGGAGTTTCATTTTAATAATAAAATCTAAATATAATTATTAGTTAAATTAATAAATATATTATTAAAGACTTCTTGTGATTTAATAAAAGGGAGAGAAAATTATTTTAATAAAGTTTATTTTAATTTAAATGCAAAAAGTTTGCACATGAAATTAAAACAATAAAGAAAAGGGTTTGCATGATTGTAAAACTGAAACACTAAAGGGTGAAAGCTCTTTATTAAGAAACTAGAGCTCATTTCTCCACACAAGTTTGGAGGAGCAAATTTCATGAAAGAGGGTGTTCAAGAAGATACAAACTCTTGTGAGCTCTGAGCATTTGTCTAGTTAGCATCAGACCAAGGTAGGGTCTTGTTGAGATTTCCATAGTAATTTCCCTTTGAAATTTCTTTGTCTTCTTTGTGTTTGTTATGGATTTGTTTTCAAAAATAATTTTGGTAGAAACCCTTGTTAAAATTTTGGTTTTCGTTATTGAATTGTGTATGAGAGAAATCAATCAATTTTTTTTTTTGGAAATTGGATTGTTTGAGAGAATTATGAATCAGGTTTGGGTTTGGAAAAGAATATCAGAAGCGTAACTAATAATTTGATAGTTTACATTTATTTTCCCTATCAGATTTATACTTAAAAATATATATATATATATATATATATATATTATAAAATTACCATAGTAAATAAATTACTATGATAATTTTATATAAAATAATTATTTGGTTTTTACCTAAAAATTGGGTTGTGTAATGCTATCAGAATATTGGTTTTTATGTGTTTTTATATACACAAAATAATTTTAATTTTTTTTGGGGAGGCGGGCCATTACTCCCACCCCAGTTTCCTTTCTTGGCTGCAACAACTCATGCTACATGTAATCGTTGTGAGTGCTGCAAGTAGTGGCTTATGCTTATGTCGCAGCTCATGTTGCTTTGGCAGTAATGAGCATTGCCTTGTAGCCTCACACAAAAACATGTCACCCCATCAGGCTAAAAAAAAATGTTATTTAATTTATTATTATTTTTTATTATTCTTAAATTTCATAAAATTTTAAGTAATTAACATTATTAATATTTAATAAAAAAAAAAATTATAGTAAATTTGATAATAATGATTATTAATAATTTAATTAATATCATGTTATTAATAATTCAATAATAATAATAATTTATTTATTAATTAAATCTTAATAAATAATTTCAATATATATATATACACATATATATATATACATATATGTATGTACATACATATATGTATACATACACACATATATATATATGTACATATATATATATGTATGTACATATATATATATATATATATATATATGTACATGTATACATATATATACATGTGCATATATATATGTACATATATACATATGTATACATGTACATATATATATATGCACATGTATATATATGTATATATGTATATATATATATATATATACATATATACATATATATACATGTGCATATATATATATGTACATGTATACATATGTATATATGTACATATATATATGCACATGTATATATATGTATATATGTATATATATATACATGTACATATCAATATATATATATACATGTACATATCTATATATATATATATATACATGTACATATCTATATATATATATATATATATATATATATATACATGTACATATATATATATATATACATGTACATATATATATATATATATATATATATACATGTACATATATATATATATATATATATACATGTACATATATATATATATACATGTACATATATATATATATATACATGTACATATATATATATATACATGTACATATATATATATATGTATATGTATATGTATATACATATATATATATTGATAATTGTAATTCAATTAGGAAAATTGATGGCTTTAAATAAAGCTCAATTTTTTTTAGAGTGTTCATTTGATATGTAAATGATTTTATACTAAGGAAACTTTGTTTCTTTCATGAACTCAAAAATTTTTTTTGGTTAATATGACTCTTTGGAAATGAAAATTTGAACCCTATTTATAAATCGAATTTGTATGCTTTCAAACCAAATAATTTATGAAACTTCACTAGTTATATACTTAATGCGATGTATGTTTTACTTTGTGTTGGGTTCGGGTTTGACTTAGTATGTTGAGTAGTTTTGGATGTTTACTAGAGACCTGAGAGTTATTGTTTTGTGATGTAATATGTGATGTAATAGTTAGGTGTTTTGATCTATGACGATGTTATGCTTATTATTTGGTCATGATATTTTAATTCCCAACCGTTATGATGCATTCATGTAATTCTATGATGAGGTTTTGATCAATTATTTTCTAGGGCTCTCTAGTTTCTTGTATAGGACTAGGGTGATTAGTTTGATTTTCTTGGTGTAACCTATGAGGTTTTGATCATTATCTTTTGGTGTTTTCCAGTTGCTTATATAGAACTAAGGTAAATATTGTGATTTTCTTGTTGGAACCTTTGAGTGTTGATTGGTTATCTTTAGGTACTTTCTAGTTTCTTGTATAGGATGTAGGTGAATATTGTGATTATATGAGTTGTCTTTTTTATGAGCTTAGGGTAGGTTATCTCCATGTATGTTGGGACATGGGTTGCAATGGAGGTCAAAGCCCTAAAGAGGCTACCTGGGTAACCTATTGTAAGTAGTTTTAATAAGTGATAATATTTCATTAAATGGGTTAAAATGAATTAACAAGAGTTAGTGTTTTACCTTGCCCATGCCTTGAGTGCTAGTACATGCTAGGATGGAAGTAGAGAGGATGCTTGGTTGTAATCTTGCTTTGTTAGTATGTCTTATTTGTATGAAAGGATACTAATGTTGCATAGTGTCACTAGGGGGGTGGAGTCAAGAGTGACTACCAGGGTAACCATATAGTTGGCTCATGTGATGACACTTGCCCACTTACATAGTAGATTTCCTACATGTCTTTGTTGCCTCTAGGTTTAAATGTTATTTGTGTCTTGGTACCTTTGAGATAGATTACTATCAGGTTTTACTTAACTTGGATGTTGGTTATGACTTTTGGATTGATATGTATATGGAACTTGATATTATCTCCTCAACACAGTGGGAGTGGGTCATTTAGGTTCCATAAGGAAATGTGGTAGTGTTTCTTATACCATTGAGATCTGACAACTATATGTCATTGCTAGCTGTGCTTGTGCAATTTTTCTATTCTTTTTGTATTGTGATTATGTTCTATGGTCATACTTTGGTATATTGTACTTTGATTATTTAGGATCCTATGAGATGTTGTATCTTATCATGATGTATATTTTTTTAGTATTTCATACCCTGTGACTTGTACAGAGGATGATTATGCATTTTGGTTATGCCATGTGACATCATATGTGGTCGTATATTATTTCATTTGATTTTGTATTTATGGTTATCCTATGATGTGGACTTTATTATGTATTAAATTTAATTTTAATAAAATTTATGTATTGATTCAATGTGATGGAACCCTTGAGAGATGCCGTTGTTATTGTATTGCTTATGTATATATGTGAGTTATTGGTTTCATTATGTTATCTCTTCTTGTTTTAATCTAACAAAAAAAAAGTTTGGTAAACTTAATGACATAATAGATTAATTTCTTTTAGGTTCCCTGGTAGGACATTACATCATAAATTGATATTCCTACCCTATTGTCTTATATCCTAAATTATTATTTTTATATCATTAAAGGATGGGTTGGTCATTGTATAGAGGGTCCCCTTTTATTTCCCTAATGAGTCACAAAATTTTAATGTTTTATGTCTAACCTTGGCCATTACTTTTAATAGGTCCCTAAATCCTTTTCTGCATTTGCAAATGATTTTCTACATTTACAAAGATAGAATTCCAATATCGCTTTGCTCCTTATTCTACATGGTAGGATCTTATTTGGTGACACTTTCCTAAAAACCAATGGACCCACTAGTTCTATATCCTAATCTCATTATCATCTGATTAGATCTGACATTGGTTGTGAACCTGCAAAAAAAAGATGCACAATGTTTATTCATTATGACTTCACAATAAAGTGTCATATATTTGGGAACTCCTTTTTTATACGAGTCAAATTTGATCCAAGATAGAAAGAATTTAGCAATTTTCATGGACCTACAATGGAAAGACACAAGTTAATTTAGTCATTTTGGCTTAGCAATTGAATGCCATGTGTCCTTGGAAACTTGCAATGTGCAGAAAATATGTGAAAAAGGATTAGTGTGATCTGATGACTGTTGTAAAACCATGATTGGAAGTTCTGTGATATTTATTTTTTATAGCTTCATGATATTTTTCCACATGTCTAGTATGACAATGTCAAATCTGGGTGAAGATTAAAATGATCGATGATAGTTATAAACCCACAATAAAAAGATGCATGATGTGGCAAGCATTGTGTATTAATGACAAACTAACACTTATTTGATCTTATTGATGTTGTGCAAGTCAGATATGGTCAATGGAGGAAATATCCAATAGTGGTCATGAACCCATGATGGAAATATGCAGCCTAGTTTGGTCTTTCTAGCTTCACAACTAAACACCATGTGTTTAGGTAGGTAAAAGAAAATTTGGGTATAATCTTGATCATGAAGATCAAATGGTTGTTGTGAATCCATGATGAAGAGTTGTAAGAAGTTTATTCATCACATCTTCATGACAAGTTGACACATGTCCACAATGCATGGAAACCTAGGTGGTGGGGTCTACATGCAAAGTACTATCTAGATGTTTTCTTTTCATTGGTAAATCTCCAAATGAGCATAATAAAGGGTGGACCTAGTGTTTTAGGGATAGATCCGAGCTGAAAAATATTCTTGCATGGAAATCGATTGACAACTCAAATTCAAAATTGTTTCATGGTGGATTTTTCACCTGTTAGTTGTGACATTCAATTTTGGTGGAAGATAATTCAAAGGGTTTAACCATTAATATTGTAGACTAATAAGTCCTTCTATGGTTATCATCATTTCAAAAATAATTCAAGATATTCAGAGGGAAATTAAACTATGAATAGATGTTGTTGGAAACAATTGTAGAGTTAAGGTTTCCTAGTGGATATTTAAGTTTCATGCATGTGAAATAGAAGGTCATTTTCTTTAATCCCACTAAATTTACATTTTATTTAAAGGAAATTGTGAAGTGTCATGTTGAATTTTATATTTTAAATCCTAGATTATAAATGACACCATGTAGGGATTTAACTAGGAAAATAAATTACCAATATAAGGTTGTTTACAATGATTTCTTAGAAAAATTAGAGAAGTTTACAAATGATTTCACAAAAGGAAAAAATCACGTCCCCAGTTAACCTCATTTGAAGGTTGATGAGAGTTTATATGAAAAGGGTAACTGGTTGAGGATGCCAAAACAACTATTAATGGTCTAGGTTAGGTTAAGGTTAGGTTTGCATAGAGAAACTCTTATGCCCCACATAGAAATACATGGAAATTTGACATGGGTAAACTAGTAATTCTTGGAGTATTCATGGATGTCATCTTATTAACCAAAGTTACAAGGAGCTATGACCTAGTGACTAGGGTTATGAGGGATAAGAATAGAGATCATCTATTAAGCATTAATATAAATAAAATTCATGAAGTTCTTAGGCTAGATCTACCCTCTGGTTTTCATGAGCCTATTGATTTTGATTTTTTAAGGAAAACCTATGAAGCTCAAAGGGTTTATATTAGAACTAGCACTTTGAAAGAGCACTTTAAAGTTTTTGGGGCTGTAGCATCTTCAGATGGACACACTTTATTTTGAGATCATTTAGCCCTCCTAATTGTGGTTTTGATATCTTTTTATCCTTTCCTCTTTCATTTCATTCCTCTTTATCATCTCTCACTATATGACATGGTCTTCTAGGTGTCACCTTGCTACTCTTTTTTTACCATATCTCATGTTCAGTCAAGTATTTTCATTTTCACCTACACCTCCCTCCAGGGCTCCCTATGGCTCCCCTAATCTAACCTCTAGGACCATGTCAACCTAGGTTGATCTAGACAAGACTAGGTTGACCTAGGTCAACCAAGATTGACCTAGTCCCTAGTAGTTATGAAGTTTAGGGTGAGAAAGTTTTTGAGTTTGAAAATTAGTTAAATTAACTCCCACATTGACCAAAGTTATTTTTCCACCCAAAAACTAGTATAAAAGGATGCTTGGGGGATTCATTTTTATATATCATCTCATGTTCTCAAGATATCTTATCCACAAGAAAGCAAGTAATCAATCCATTCTACTTCAAGAAAGCATTCTTTAAGCATCCGAGTCTAAGCATCTCCTTATTGCATCAAGCTTCTTCGTTCAAGGTGGTAGTGGATTTTTTCTATAAGGATAAGATTTATCATTCTAATCCATTCAAATTATTCTACTATTCATCCATGGCATGTCACATACATTTTCATACATGAGGTTTTAGATTCTTTGATTTCCTTATAGTTTCTTTGAGTCAAGGCTATTACACTTATATACTTGATCACATATCAAAGGCAATTTGATCTTCAAAGGTAGCTATATATTTCACTTGATATTATTCAGCTCTACTACATAAAAGCATTCCTTTTATTAATTAAATTTCAATTTATGGTTAATTCCTTAACCTAGGGCTTGACCAACACAAGCCCTCATAAAACCCCAACTAGAAAACCCTTCTTCTTGGTGTTTACTTATAGGATACCAATAAGAGATTATAGATCTAGAATAAACTTTTTAGGATATTTCTCAAAATTTCATTTTTAGGTTGTTAGACAATATAAACCTGGTCAAAAGGTTCCTTTCCAAGTTGACTTATATTTTTAGTGTCCTTTTCTAGGGAGATTTTTGGGTTTTGTTTCTTCGTCATTTTTTATTGAGATCCATAAAATTGATATTTAGAAATAGCTCAAATCTATGAGTTTTGGAGCTAAAATAAATCTTCCTCTACTTATTTCAAGATGAGTCTTTCATATTTTATTTTCCTTGATATCTTTACCCTAGATCTATATCTTAATTGGGCTAATTGTATTCACATAGCATCTAGATTTACATTATTTAAGCAACTAGTTCAAATTCACATTTACATTATCCTATCAAGGGCCAAAGAGTACATTTCCTTGTATAGCATTCTCCTTTATAATTTAGATTTAGTATTAACACCCTTCTTCCTTTGGGTTATAGCTAATCTAATTTGGATCATAAGTGGAATCATATTTGGAAATTCCCCTGTTTGGAAAAGAAGAGATCTACAGTCATATTAAAGTGTCTCCCATTTCCCTATAAAAATTTTGGTGAACTCAACTTTGGATTATATTCTTTACCTTATTTTGGTGAATCTGATCTTCTTACTCTCTTTCTTAAAGTTAGATCTTTCTAGATCTCCCTTATTTCCATTAAGTGTTTACCTTCCTTTTTGGGATCTTAAACATGGCATTCTTTTGTCTATAACAATTTTTACGGTTACTACTCTTCTTACATGTCTTTATCATACTTATAATGTTTATTCAAGTTTATATCACTTTATATTATTCATGTCTTTATATTGTTTTCTTGTATTGTCTCTTTTATGCTTAACTAACACAAGATTTTCAGCTAGAGCATATTTCAATACTATCATTAGACTTTTATATGGTTTTCTCATCTATATTTTAAATGTAATTATAGATTTTGTTATTCATCCTCCCAATCCTAACCCTAATCCTATGTCTATTCTTTCTAATGAGGAAATCCTCTCTACATTTCAAAATATTCAAGGTATGGTTCATGATCTTGATATTTCTAGTTTTTAAATGAGTTGTCTCCTTTGTCACCTCTTTCCACTTCTCAAAATTCTTTTGACACTACTTCTCCTATAATTCCTCCTTATACTATGTTTTCTCATACTTCTTCCAACACTAGATTTTTTCCTTCTACCCGTCATCGTACTTATACTATGGGTTATAACATTTTCACTCGACAAGGTTATAAGGGTTTAGGTCTTGGTATTAATAAACATGGCATTAAGAACTCTATTGAACCTCCTATAGAAAATCATAAGTGAGGTCTTGGTCATATTCCTTATTCTAGTGATCCTTCTTCTTCTTCTCCTCTACCTCAATCCCTTTACATCTTCTTGTTCCAGGTCCACACCTTTCTTCTATTGATACTATGGAAGCTTTAACCTTAAGGGTTTATCTTAACCTTTTGCAAGCTCCTATCTTACAATATAAACAACCAATTCCAAATGTTTTCTCTATATTTAAATGTCCTTTTTTCTGCACTAATAAAAATTATCTTCATGATTGTATATAATCTATTGTGTATATTCATGGTAACATTGAAGATGGTAAAATTTCTTATATAAAATATAGTTACTCTCATCTTCACAAAAATTCTTGGCATTTCTAACCCCTATTTTCATCACTCCCTTTTATTTTGCATAATATTTTTAGGAGTATTACAATAGGCCCTTCTCCTTGTTTATCTTCACTATGAAAAATGATCATTATGACTTGGGATATATTTTGGTTATTTTATATCTAGATATCCTTTCTTAAAGTGCATATTTAGTTTGGGTATAGCCTCTTATGTTATCCCTTAGTCCTTTTTAGGTGTGTATTCATTAATATTTTCACATTGATCGGTTGTACAACTTGATCTTTGTATTATGCATATTATAATGATCTCACGTGAATGCATGTTTTCATCTTCTTTCTTCATGTTATCTCTTATTATAAGTATACCATGTTTCTCCTCAATCTTTTCACTTATTTCTCCATAGATTGTATTATTTTATGGTAAATTTTTATCTTTGGTTAAATATTTTAATACTATGTATGCTTGTCAATTGGCTCAGAATTGTAACATGACCCATGTTTTTTCCTTTGGGCTATTACTTATAAAACTAACACTATAGCTTCAAATATACCTCTTCACTTTGTGAATAAGATTTAATACACAATCTAGATCTGATACTTGACATAATCTCTACATGAAACCCTTTAATTCTCTCATATCATATTAAGAAATTTACTTAATCAATTTAATTGACAAAAAAAATGAAACAAGATATAATTCAGAATGAATTGTGATTGGAATTCAACATGTCATTGAATCACAATTTTTTTTTTTTTGAAAAGCATGAAAAGAGACAAGATCCAAAATAAGCTATTTAAAATGACTTCCTCATTTGTATCAATTTACTTGAAATAATACAATTGGAGTATCATATCTTATGAAATTAAACAACTCAAGACACACTAAAAAGCAATGAAACTCTATTTCATTCTATTCATGAGCCAAAATCAAAATACAGAACTACATAGCATTGGACTGATTGAGCACATAATATAATATTTGTTTCTTCAAAATTTTTACCAATTTTCAACTCTTGGGAGCTCATTTATAGATATGACTTACAAGAAGCTTTAGACTTGAAATGAAAATATACATGTCTCAAAAATATTGGATACAAAATCTTGCACAAAAGACAAAATGTCAACATCCGTTATTTGAAAAAGGAAATGAGAAGATATAGTTATAAAAGTTACAACTAGAAGCTCAAATTTTCAAGATTAGTTCCTTGTTTTTCATGTAGGCATATCCATAGTAGGTGAACCACAAAATTAAGATACCCTATTTGGATAACTATCTTCCCTCTTTTGGTATTCATTGATAACCTCCAACATGCTGTTTAAATATCTTCAACTATTGGTTGGGAAACATCTTCAAGTGGTAGTATAACCTCTTCTAGTTTATTTTGATCCTAGTCACCAACTCTCACCCACAGATTATCTTCCTTTAAACCATATATTTTTACCCATTCATTAAAAATAGTATCATTAGCCTAGTTAAATTCAACAATCTCGTTTTCCTTGCTAGTAATATCCTTCCATGTTTGCTTCAACTATTTTATTTCAAACCATAATGAATTAAAGAATATATCAACTTTTATAATTTCATAAATTGTTCTTGTAAATAAATAATTATATATTTTTTTTATTATATCATTCATCCTTTGGTTGAGGGCATTATTCAATTCACCTTCCCATTCCTCATGAACCTTCATACTATTTGTATCTTTTATGACATAAGGGAATGATCAAAAGCATTATTGACATACTTAGAGAAACTAAATCTTACCCTTATTTGCAATAGTTCTCTTTTTACATTGAATTCCATGAAACTAGCCACTAGACTATTTCTCTTCTCCATTAATTCTTTAGCTTGTGATTTCTCCTTAGTAGCTAAATAAATTTCATCTATCTCTTTCTCTCTATTGATCCATCTATTCAAAATGTGTCTTAACACATGTTCATTCTTTAAATAATTTCCAATATCAACTAGCTTTGACATCCAATAATGAAGAATCATGGTATCAACATTACTTTTACATCAAATTCCTTGAAACTAGCCACTAGACTATTTCTCTTCTCCATTAATTCTTTAGCCTATGATTTCTCCTTAGTAGCTAAATAAATTTCATCTATCTCTTTCTCTCTATTGATCCATCTATTCAAAATATGTCTTAACACATGTTCATTCTTGAAATAATTTCCAATATCAACTAGCTTTGACATCCACTAATGAAGAATCATGTTACCAACATTACTTACCAAGTACAATATTGTATCTCGGATATTCTCTTCATATCTCTGTACCACATCTATTTTTACAACTTTGAGTTTATCTTTTTCATCCCCAATTTCTTTGTAGAACTATTCTTTAGGATGCAAGGGAGTATGAGGGAGTTCAATTATAGGACCAATAGGAGGTGGTGATGATGTAATCATTCTCTAAGAATATTATCCTACCTTCATTTGTCTCACTTTTTGACTTTCATACATAGCCACTATTTTCAACAACTCACTATTTTTTCTTCTCTCTATATCATAAGCTTTCAAGACCTTTTCATACTTGAGATTTAAACCATCCAATTTCTATCTTTCCCCTTTAGTAATGGCTAGTGAAAAATCTGTAGTCTCTTTTCTCATAAGAGCAGCTTCAACTCCTGAAGTCTCACCTACTCTTCTTACCATTAAGCTTTCCACTTGATCAATATTAGATAATTTATGTTGTCTAAACTTGTTTCTCTTTTGTAAAGACTACATGACTAGTGAATCATGATCCTCACTATACTTTATCTCTCTTAATGCTAACCTAGCCTCTTCTTTAATTCTATACTTAGCATTTTTTCTTTCCTAAAAACATAAAAATCCATGGCATTTGCAATGTACCATTAAAAAAGAATTAGTATCCCTTATTCTGTTATCATCATTCTTCCTTCTTTTGGAGTAAAGAATTAGTATCCCTTATTTTGTTATCATCGTCATTCTTCCTTCATACTTGAGATTTAATTCATCCAATTTCTATCTTTCCCCTTTAGTAGTGGCCCGTAAAAAATCTGTAGTCTCTTTTCTCATAAGAGCAGCTTCAACTCCTTAAGTCTCACCTACTCTTCTTACAATTAAGCTTTCCACTTGATCAGTATTAGATAATTTATGTTGTCTAGACTTATTTCTCTTTTGTAAAAACTACATGACTAGTGACTCATGATCCTCACTATATTTTATCTTCTGAATGCTAACCTAGCCTCTTCTTTAGTTCTATACTTAGCATTTTTTCTTTCCTTAAAACATAAATGTCCATGGCATTTGTAATCTCCCATTAAAAAGAAATTAGTATCCCTTATTTTGTTATCATCATTCTTCCTTCTTGCCAAATTCTTCCATCATTTCTTATTTTAATTCATCCTTTATGATAGAGTCCTCTTTGTTATGTTTTTGTGCTTGCCTCTTTCTACATAGGGCCTTCAAACTGGATATGCTCAATCTCAAGGAAAACTGGATGAAAGCCCTAAATCTAACAAAATGATAATTTGATAAGAATTTTTGACAAGCTTGTTCAATAATAGGGTCTAACTCTTTTCATCTAAAATCCTCTACAATGAGGTCCATGATTGGTATTGGGGGTTCTTTTAGTATCCCTTCCTCCAATTCAACTATTGTAACAAAAATGTCACCTTGGCTACACAACTGCATCAATTATTCATCTATTACTTGTTCATTTTCAAAATTATTTGGGGATTGGGAAGGTGAATATACCTCTTTTCCTAATAAGGTGAATATACAAAGATCTTTTATATGTTGAGGCCAAGGAGTCACTTGAAATACATGGGGTACTAAAGGCCCACCCTCTACTTCTTTACCTCTCCTAGTAACATCTTCACTTTCAATCTCACAATAATATACCTTGTCTTTTTGTGGAGAGTGCATTGTCTAGGATTAATAGCAAGGGAAAGTGAAATCCTTTGTATTACCTCTCTTAATCTATCTAGATATGAATTAACCATCATATCTCTTTTCTCATTTAGAATCTCAATAATCTTAGTAAAATGTGTCATCAATTTATTCAATTTTTCACCCAATGTCTTTACATCCTTCAAACGATTATAATCTTTATCAAAAGAATTTATAAAATCTAGGGCATTCTTGTAAACCCTCCATTTATCTTTCTTGACTTTTTCTCTTGCAAGGAAAATTCACTTCTGTTGATATCCTTAGGGTAATAGAACAAGTGATCATGCCTCTTAGCTTTAGTTCTCTTCTAGAACATTTCATAGAATCCCTTTGGGTCTTAAAATTTGGCATGAGATGTTTCCATCCTATAGGGGTCCAATAATTTATCAAAATGTACCCATCCTCCCTCTGTGATTATAAATTGATGTGCAATAGAGTGAAAAGGAAATATTGTACCTCTTGATCAATTTGTTAACTCTTTCTCCTCTAATCCACCAATTTTCCATAGACCTTATGCAATACCTATCTTAAGGGGAACTTGATAAGGAAATACATGGGGAGTCCCTTGAAAATCATACACTCTAAAACTTGTAGAAACTAGATAAGGAACAATATCACCCCAATTGTGGACCACTTTCAGATCTTTAGCAATTTACTTTGGTCTAATGAGTTCCAATTTTGGTTTCGGAATCCTACAGTTTTTAAGTGATAACAATGCTCTTAACTTAGAAGAATAATATCTGTTGAACCTTACAAAACTAGCATCCTCCCTATCCCATGACATACTTGTACTCCATAATTGGATAGGAAATACTTCTCCATCTTGTTCTCTTGTCAATTTCATTTCCTTCCCAAAGTAATAAGCTCCCTTAAACAAGAATATGTCCATAAGCATGGAGTACCATACAAAAGGTTTTTCCACCTTTTCTTTTTCAATTCCAATTAGGCGATTATGAATCTCTTCATAAATCTAAGAAGCAAAATAAAAAATTACATCAATACCATAATGGAGAGTCTGGACCATCACGTACATAAAGTGGATAGGCATATAATCTTGTTCATCTTCACCAAAGACTTTACATAAATATATATATACTACTAGTGGACAAAAATTGAAATAGGTCTTGAAGAAAGGCTTAAGGGTTGATGGTGCAACCAAAGAAAAATCCCCAAAAAATGATAAGTGCACCTTCCAAGAAATATTTCTTAGATAAACCCTTTGAGCTTCATTTACTTATTGTAGCTTTTGAAATTCAATGGTCTGATAGAAACTAGAAGGTGGGCCGAACATAAAAACCTCATGAATTTCTTCTACTATGATTTTTACCAAACCAACTCCATTATTATCATGCACCAATCAAAGAACTGGATTGTATTTCTTTGCAATTAGGGTTAGGAGGTCCACATCCATAAAAACCCTTGGTACAACCAATTTCTCTAAATCATAATTTCAAACATTAGTCTATAGGGAAAATATATTTCTCTATGAAAACTAGTGTTTGAATAACTTCCAAACACTTATCATTGTTTTAGCATCCCACACCCAAATTTTCTCTAACATTAAAACCCTCAACAATCCAAAGATAGATCAAATTCAAAATAAGTTTCCTACCTTTGAATACTCATTCGTAGACATGTCTAACTATTCCAAAAAAGCATCACACACATTTCAATTTTAGTAATTTATCTATCTCGTGAAATCCCTTCTAGGCACCATCTATTGGGTTTATAATAATACCATAGCCATAGGTACTCAACTCCAATTAATTTCTAAAAATAAATTCTATGAGCTAGATAGGAGTACTTACTGGTTTTTAAGATCATAATTTCTACAATAACTTTCCTAAAAAACTCTATTTCTCTGATAACTTCTTCTAGTAATGTATGCTTGCAATTTTACCAAGATGTCAAATACAATTCAATAAGAAATTTTTTGATGAGATAGAAAAGGTTGATCTCATTAATAGCCACATAAGTTTTGAATTAATTTTCCATCAATTCTATAGAAAACGGGCCAAAAGAACCATGGATCAATGGCTTAGATTTAATCTGCTAATGATGAGTCAACTTTATTTTGGTGACAGGGAGGTTAAATGAATCAAAAAATAATATCTATAATCCACCTTGACACTAAATGCCATCTTTTGACCTTTGGATCACCTATAAAAATATTGTGGTGTTGTAGTGGGTAAAGATCATGTAACTTCCATAGAGACATCATGTACACCATCATATTTGTTCAAATTTGATGCTCAGGAACTAAACATCTAGTTTTTTTTTCATGGATCACTTCATTGCCTCACATGTGCAATGTGCTAACTTGATAGGATTTAGGGTGTCTCATCCTTGGTAACTACAACTTAGCAACTAGCTCTTTTGATGCCAATTTTTTTGAACCACCACTATCAATGATTACCTTCGAATATTATCCTACAATCTTTCATCTGGTCTTAAAAATACTTTACCTTAGGAGGGATTCTTCATTAGTTCTCTCATTACACAAAGTTATCCTCACCATCAAAATTAACCCTTTTTTTAGTTCCATTTGGATGACTCACAGATTCTCCTTGGATTACAACATTTCTATTACTACTTACAATTTTCTTACATTGAAAGGCTCTATTTCCCTCTTCACCACATTTGAAATAGGTTTCATGAAATCCTCCTCTTCCATACCAACCTTGAAAATAAATAATTCTTCCTTACTAAGAACTTTTAGTGCTTTCCCCTAGTTTACATTTTTCTATTTTTCCAAACTATTTTAGGCCAGTTTTATGCTTGATGATTAGTAGCATTATTTTGAGATTATCAGATATTGTTTTAGATTTAGTTGATTTATGATGAGATTACTTGGTACTGTATGTTGAAAACAATCATCTAATTGTGTGTTGTCTTTGATGTTACACAAATGTCATATCAGTTGGTAGTCAGTACCTACTAAGCTCAATTGGTTAGCAAAGAAAATTTTTGTGTCTACCGAGCATTCTCAGAAATTACTCTATGGAAATAATGTCTACTGAGCTCTCTTGAGCATCAAAGGAAAATGTGGTAGGAAGTAGTCTTAACTGAGCTCTCATGGTTAATGAAGGAAAGTAAGTGTGTACCAAGTTCACTTGGTCTCCAAAGGATTTAGCAAGGTTCGTAGTGTTAACCAAGCCTCTATTGGTTAACATAGGAAATCTTTTCAGGAATAGTGTTTATTGAGCAGGGTCAGCTAATGAAGGATTTTGTTAATTTGTGAAATAAAGTTTAATTGTTTCAAGTATTGATTCTAGCCAACTGAGGTAATGATTATTGGTAATTGTAACTTGTAATTGGGCTGACTTGATAATCTGAAAGGTATATATGAAAGATCAAGTTGTGATTCTAATGTGTAATGAGCGAGTATGCAAGTGTATTGATTTTTTGAAGAGAAAAATGTGAGCAAACTTTGAAGGATGGTTAGATATCCTTGAGGAGCAACAAAGTTTCATTTGATTAGGGAGGATCTAGTGAAGCAGAAAAGAGATCTGTATCAGCAATTTAGTTGCATCTCATTCAGGTCACTTCATTGTTACTTTCTCACCATTGTAGCAGTGATTCCTAATCTCTTAATGGAGTTGGTCTAACAGCCATTTGTAAATCCTCTAACAAGGTGACAGTTCTTTTAAATTGTTCTAAAAGACCTCTTACAAGGCCACTCCTTACAGGGTGATTAAATCCTCTAAAAAGGTCACACCTAATAGTATGTTTTGTAACCTTTAACTAGATTGGCTCCTAACAGGGCTCACTTCAGAAGAGTAAAAATCAGTAGCTAGTTACTTGGTGATTGTTTCCATATTAGGTTTCCACATTAAATCTAGTGTCTCATGTGTTCATGTTATCTATTTAATGCATGCATGTTAATCACTATGAATGTTTAAGATCCATTAAAGTTAACATACACAACATTTACTGAGTTACAGTAGTTTCTATATGTTTACTGAGTGACAGTAGTAAGTAGTTTTATTAGACATCTAAGGGATCTATGGATTTTTTTTTGTGGTAACTGATTAACCCCCCTCTCAATTACTCCATCTATATTTCCAACAATTGGTATTAGAGCTTTTGGTGCTTGTAGGAAAGGTTTCAAGGACCTAAGCTAAAGATCAAGATGTCTTACAAGAGAGAAATTCCAAGGCTTAATAGGGCTAACTTTTTAGCATGGCAAGGTCTCATGAGGCTTCATTTTCTTTCCATTGGAGATACAAGATTGAAATACCTTGATGAAGAATACACAACTCCTTCTGGTACATTATCTGTTAATGAAATTGTTGAGAAGAAGACACATAACACCATGACGATAGATATTGCATCTGCTCAAAGCTATGAAGAATTTGATGAAATCAAGGATTGCAAAACTGCCTTTAAAATGTGGAACAAGCTAAAAGATATCTATGGAGGTGATTAAAATGTGAGGAGAGCCAAAGTAGAAAGTCCTAGAGGATAATTTGATCAGATAAGAATGAGAGAGGATGAAAACATTGCCAAATATGTTGAAAGGATCAAAGAAAATGATGCGGGAGCATTTTGACCCTTCATACATTATGATGAATTTCATAATATTGTAATATTTAATTCATTTAGATTTTCCTATAACCATGTTAAAGAAATGGTTGAAATGCTTAATTTTGCATTGTGATGTATTAAAACTAGGAAAAAAATACATTTGCATTGTAATGAGTGTGCTTAAAGAAGCATTGAAAAATGTACAAGGATTAAAAGAATGTGTTGGGTTGGTTAAAAAGGTGGTTGGAAAGTTTTAAACCACCAAAACCAATTTAAAATCATTGTATTGGTCATTCCAAAGAGAGAGGAGTGAATGAGAAGATGAAAAATTTCATTTTTGAAGCAATTGGTTTTCAAGAACTTGTCATTTTGATTGGTTTTAACTGTTTTAGTGCTGGTTCTAGGTCTTGTATAGACATGTATAGCCTAAAACAATTTTATTAAGTTTTGAAGAAGTTATGCTAGTTTTGGTGAAAGTGCTCATTTGCAAATTTGAGGATGCCCAGTTATAGTTGGATTTATATGTTTGGTAAGGGAATACTTGAATGAAATAGAAACTCTAGTTGTATTCATTGGAAATATATATAAACTATATTTTATTTCCAATTGGTTTGAGTTGTTTTCATTTAGATATGTGTCAGTTATGTTAATTTTAATGAAGACTTGTTTTTAAAGATTTGTGTTGAAGTTGCAGCCAATAATTTGTTCTTGTAGAATGATGTATCAATTGGAAAAATTAATGGATTATATATTCAGAAACTAGACTCATGTAGGGTTGATTGAAAATTGGTTTGGTTTCATTTGGAGTCATTTTGAGAAATTTATTAGATTCTCAAGGAAGGGTTACTGGTTTTACTTCAGATTTATGACAAATAAAATGGATCTAGATGCAGAGACTATAACGTGTAATGGATTGAGTTTTTTTGGCTCAGATTTTGATATGTTTTAGTATTTTTAAATTATAACAAATAATCCAAAGGGTTTTGAAAGAAAATTTTAGGATTGAAATTTATGATTAATGTACTCAAGTATAGCAATCAGACTATGTGAATGGTAAAGTATTGTAAACCAGTGTTGGAAAGAGTTTTGTTTTGCCCCATTGAGATGTCTTTGAAAATTGAATTTATTTCATGAATTTTGAAGGAATAAGCATGTATTAAAACATTTGGTTTACTCCATTTATTCTATTTACATCAGATTGGTATCAGAGCCAGCGAAAGATCTGGTGTTTTTGTGGGTAGAGATAACTGGTGGTATGTGGATCCATCATAGCTGCAAGAAGGATGCATTTGCAATTGTGTATGTGAAGATCTCATGAGAAAAGGTCTTGGTATTGTCTCCATTAGAGATATGGTTGGAGTAGGATGTTGAGAGAAACCACTGAGCGAGAGTGGGAAGTGCATCATCAGACCGAGTCTATTGTTGGGTAAGATGATAATAAGGTGGTATGAAGAAGCAACATGAAGCGTGATGGCTAGCAGCTAGTTTTTACTCCTTTGATGGGATTTATTTGAAAAGGTTAGAGTACATAGTAGAAGCATGGACCTAGTGAAAAAGACAAAGAAGTGAAATATTTGTTCTCCAAACTCTCCATTGCACATTTCCATGGGACATGGAAATCTTTTAAGCCTGGGAGTATGATGCAGGAGCATTTTGACCCTTTATACATTATGATGAATTTCATAATATTGTAATATTTAAGTCATTTAAATTTCCTATAACCATGTTTAAGAAATGGTTAAAATTTTTAATTTTGCATTGTGATGTATTAAAACTAGGAAAAAAATACATTTGCATTGTAATGAGTGTACTTAAAGAAGCATTGAAAAATGTAAAAGGGTTAAAAGAATGTGTTGGGTTGGTTTAAAAGGTGGTTAGAAAGTTTTAAACCACCAAAACTACTTTAAAATCATTTTATTGGTCATTCCAAAGAGAGAGGAGTGAATGAGAAGAAGAAAAAGTCATTTTTTAAGCAATTGGTTTTCAAGAACTTGTCATTTTGATTGGTTTTAACTATTTTAGTGCTGGTTCTAGGTCTTGTATGGCCATGTATAGCCTAGAACCCTTTTATTTTCTATAAATTTGAATATTAGGATGAATAATCATCTTTCTCTTTTTTGTTTGGAACAATTTTATTAAGTTTTGAAGAAGTTACGCTAGTTTTGGTGAAAGTGGTCATTTGCAGATTTTAGAATGCCCAGCTACAGTCAGATTTACATGTTTGGTACAGGAATATTTGAATGAAATAGAAACTATAGTTGTATTCATTGGAAATATATATAAACTAGCTTTGATTTTCAATTGGTTTAAGTCATTTTCATTCAGATATGTGTTAGTTATGTTAATTTTAATGAAGAATGGTTTTTAAAGATTTGTGTTGAAGTTGTAGGCAATAATTTGTTCTTGTAGAATGATGTATGAATTGGAAAAATTAATGGCTTATATATTCAGAAACTAGACTCATTTAGGGTTTCATTTGGAGTCAGTTTGAGAAAGTTATTAGATTCCCAAGGAAGGGATATTGGTTTTACTTCAGATTCATGACAGATAAAATGGGTCTAGATGCAGAGACTATAACATGTAATGGATTGAGTTTTTTTGGCTCATATTTTAATATGTTTTAGTATTTCTAACTTAGAAAAAAAAATCCAAAGGGTTTTGAAAGAAAATTTCAGGATTGAAAGTTGTGATTAATGTACTCAAGTATAGCAATCAGACTATGTGAATAGTAAAGTATTGTAAACTAGTATTGGAAAGAGTTTTGTTTTGCCCCATTGAGATGTATTTGAAAATGGAATTTATTACATAATTTTGAAGGAATAAGCATGTATTCCAAAATTTTGTTTACTCGATATGATGCTTTTTACATCAGCAAGTGTCAGTGCAATCAAAGTTTCTAGAGGAGATATCAAGGAAGAAATAGTTATAAGTAAAGTTCTTATAACATTACTTCCCATTTATCCAATTAGAGTATCTGCAATTCAAGAAAGGAGATGTGAAGCAAATAATAAGATAACTTTGGATGTCATAGTGGGAAGGTTGATAGGCTTTGAGCTAGATAACTATGACAATTATGTTCCAGCTTCCAAGAATATTGAATCAGCATTTGAGGCCAAGCTTTCACTTAAGGAAAAAGGGAAGAAAATAAAGGACTCTCAGTCAGAAAGTGAAGAAGAATCAGAGGAAATTTTTGACAGTGATCTTGGAGTTGTTGAAACTCTACTTGCAAAGAAATATTCTAGAGGCAGAGGAAAACACAAAGGTAAAGTTCCCCTAAAAAAAATTTTATGTGAAGAAATTGGTCATATTATAGCCAGGTGCCCAAACAAGCAAAGCAAGGATGAGAAGAAAGGTCATAAGTGAAATGGTAAGAAATATTTCAAATCATTCAAGGAAAAAGGTAAGAAAACATGTTTTATGGCTAAGGACTCTAAGGATTCTGATAATGGTGAAGATGATAATGGTGATCATAGAAAGTGGTTGTTCACATCATATAACTGGTGATAAAACAAAGTTTGAACATTTTGAAGACTATGATGGTGGTAGTGTAAGGTTTGGAAATAATGAACCTTGTTGTATAAAAGAAAGAGACCAAATCTCATTAACCAAAGAACTTGTACGTGATAATGCCTATTGGGTTGAAGGACAAAAACATAATCTATTGAGTGTGGTATAGCTAATCAATATTGGATTCAATATGGAATTCATGCATGGCATGACAAGACTATTGGATGAAAAAGGAAAGCTGATTGGATTAGGCAAACAAAAAAAAAGGTAACTTGTTTTATCTTGATCTTGGTGAGTGCTCTTGTTTTATTGCTCAAGTTGAAGAAAGTTGGTTATGGCACAAATGGTTATGTTATGTGAATTTTGATAACATGGTAAAGATAAGAAAATTCAGGAAAGTAAGAGCCATTCCTAGTATAAAGAAACTTGATGTTGGTCTATGCAAGAATTGTCAGATTGGTAAGATGTGTAAGACTAGCTTTAAAAGCAAAAACTATCAGTCTAAAGATATTTTGAAAATTGTGCATATTGATTTGTGTGGACCTATTGAAATTGAGAGCTATTTTGGAGAAAATTTCTTCATTCTTTTTGTTGGTGACTACTCTAGAATGATGATTTTTATGTATCTAAGAGAGAAGTCAAAAGCATTTGAGAAGTTCAAATGGTATTTGGCCAAAGTAGAGAAAGAAACAGGGAAAAGATTGAAATTCTTGAGATCAGATAGAGGTGGTGAATTCATCTTCAATGAATTCAATAACTTTTACATTGAAAGAGGAATCAAAAGACATGTGTCAACTCTTGGAACTCCCGAGCACAATGACATAGCTAAAAGGAGGAAAAGATCTATCATGGATTGTGCAAGGACTCTAATGATTGAAAAGAAAATTGCTATCAAATACTGGAAGGAAGCTATCAACACTGTAGTTCATACCTTGAACTGAGTAGAGATAAAGAAGGACTCATTCAAAACCCCCTATGAGTTATGGTATGGCTATAAACCCAATGTAAGTTACCTGAAAGTATTTGGAAGTAAATGTTACATTTTGAAATAATCTAAAAAGGGTAAATTTAATGTTAAAGGTGATGAAGGTATATTATATTTTTGGAATATTCTTGCAAGAGTAAGGCATATAGATGTTTGAATTTGTCTACCCACAAAATCATAGAAAGTGCACATGTGAAAGCTGATGAGTTTGAAAAAAGGAATTAAGAAGAAAGAAAAAAGGAACTAAAAGATTAAAGGAGATTTATTTTAATTTAACTTGATACAGTAATAGATACATATGTCAATCAAGAGACTTCTACTCCTGAGTCTTCCTTAGTCACCAAGTTGCAACAAGTTCAAACCGAGTCACAAGGACCTGAGTCACATTCTGAAGCTACCAAGCCAAAGCCTATCAAGTCTAAGTAGCCAGAACCTAAAGTCGAAGTTCAAGAGGATGACAATGCAATTCATTCAAGAGGCAAGGAACCTATATTGGCCAAGTATGTCAAAAGGCATCATGCACCATATTAGATTATTGGAGACAAATCAGAAGGTACTATGATAAGAAGTAAGCTAAAAGGTACTTGTTTACTTGCTGATTTTGAACCTAGAAATGTCAAAAATGCATTGGAAAATGAAAGTTGGATTGAGGCTATGAATGAAGAGATAGAGAAAATAGAAAAGAACAAAATTTGGACTCTTGTACCTAGGCCTAAAGATAAAAATGTGATTGGAACAAAATGGGTATTCAGGAATAAGTTGAATGAAGATGGTAAGGTATCAAGAAACAAAGCTAGATTGGTGTGTAAATGCTACCCTCAAGAAGAAGGAATTGATTATGGTGAGAATTTTTCTCCTATTGCAAGATTGGAAGGTGTCAGGACCTTACTAGCATATATAGCACATAAAAGATTTAAGATAAATCAGATGGATGTTAAATCTGCATTTCTCAATGGTATTCTTGATGAAGAAGTTTACATTGAGACACCTGAAGGTTTTGTTGATCCAGACAAAAGGGACATGGTTTACAAATTATAAAAAGCAATGTATGGTCTGAAACAAGCCCCTAGAGCATGGTATGAAAGATTGCATAATTACCTTAGTCAGATTGGTTTCTAGAGAACTAATGATAATAGTAGCTTGTACATCAAAGAAGGACTAGATAACAAGATTTTTTTGGCAAAAATATTTGTGGATGATATTTTGTTTACAAGGAATGATGATCTATGCAAATTTTTTTTAGAGAAAATGAACAAGGAATTTGAAATGTCTATTTTTGGGGAGATTAAGTTCTTTGTTGGTCTTCAGATTTAGCAGAGCAAGAATGGTATCTACATCACTCAATCTAAGTATATCAAGGAGATACTCAAAAAGTTTGGTATGGAAGATTCAAAACCAGTTGGAACCCCATGTGTACTGGACTAAAGCTTACCAAAGATGATGATTCAAAAGAGGTAGATTAGACTTTATATAGATCAATGATTGGAAAATTATAGTATGTAGTTCATACAAGGCCTGATATTTCTCTTGCAGTTGGTATAGTGGCAAGATTTTTAGAAAAATTTAGAGAAAATCATATGATGGCAATCAAAAGGATCTTGAGATACTTGAAAGGCACTGAAGATTATGGATTATGGTGTAAACTTGGAGAAAATCTAGACTTAAAAGTTTTTACTAATGTTGATTGGGCAAGAAACATTGATGACAAGAATATTACAAGTGATGGAGAATTCTTTCTTGGAAAAAGATTAGTCTTGGACACGCAAAAAAAAAAATTGCACATCTCAATCTACAATAGAAGCAGAGTATGTTGCAGTGGTAGTGAACTGTTCTAATATTGTTTGGTTTAAATAGTTGTTGGAAGGCATGAAATTTGAGATCAAAGAACCATTTGTTATGTTTTTTGATAATACAAGTGCGATTAACATATCAAAAAATCTAGTGATGCATTCCAAAACAAGGCACATTGCTGTAAAATATCACTTTGTCAGAGAATTGGTGTAGGAAAAGGAAATTAGATTGGAATATGTCCATACAAAAGAACAAATTGTAGACATATTCACCAAGCCGTTATCTAAGGATGCATTTTTATATCTAAGAGGTAAGTTAGGGGTCATTCCCCTATCAAAAGCTCACTAAAATAAAGTATTAGTGATGCATCAACATGAACCAAGTTGAAGGTCTATTAGTTGATACAGCATAGTCATGGGAACATTGCATATGAATCAGTACTCAAGGTACATTGTTACTCATTTGGTATGTGTTGCCTTTGGCATGTGTTGTTAAAGAGGGAGAGTTTACTGTCATATCTTTTTGAAATTTGTTTGAGAAAGAGTCTGTTGTTTGAAGAAAAAGTTATATAATTCCTTCATAGAGAGAGATTACTACATTAGAGAAGTTTGTGGAATAAAATCTAAGAGGGAGAACATATTCTATTAGAAAAAGACTTGTTTTCAAATTTCATTGTGCTATGACATGTTGTGTTGCCATCAATGCCAAAGAGGGAGATTGTTGGAAACAATTGTCTAATTGTGTGTTGTCTTTGATGTTACAAGAATGTCATATTAGTTGGTAGTCAGTATCTACTGAGCTCAGTTGGTCAGCAAAGCAAATTTATGTGTCTACTAAGCATTCTTGCAAATTACTTTGTGGAAACAGTGTCTACCGAGCTCACTTGGGCATCAAAGAAAAATTTGGCAAGAAGTAGTGTTAACCAAGCTCTCATGGTTAATGAAGGAAATTTAGTGTTTACCAAGTTCACTCGATCTCCAAAGGATTTTTTAGGGTTCACAACATTAACCAAGCCTTTGTTGGTTAACACAAGAAATATTTTTAGGAACAATGTTTATCCAAAAGGGTCGGCTAATGAAGAATTGTGTTAATTTGTGAAAAAAAGTTCAATAGTTTCAAGTATAGGTTCTAGCTAACTGAGGTAATTATTATTGGTAATTGTAACTTGTAATTGGCCTAAATTGATAATATGACAAGTATATATGAAAGGTCAAGTTGTGTTTCTAATATTTAATGAGTGAGTATGCAAGTGTATTGATTGTTTGAAGAGGAAAGTGTGAGTGAGCTTTGAAGGATGGTCAGATATCCTTAAGGAGTAGCAAAGTTTCATTTGATCAGGGATGATCTAGTGAAGTAGAATAGGGATCTGTATCAACAATTTAGTTGCATCTCATTCAGGTCATTTCATTGTTACTTTCTTGCCATTGTAGCAATGATTCCTAAATCTCTTAATAGAGTTGGTCTAACAGCCATTTGTAAATCCTGTAACAAGGTGACAGTTCCTTTGAATTTTTTTTAAAAAACTCTTACAAGGCCACTCCTTATAGGGTGATCAAATCCTCTAACAAGGTCACACCTAACAATGTGTTTTGTAACCTTTAACCAAGTTGGCTCCTAACAGGGCTCACTTCAGAAGAGTGAAAATCGGTAGCTAGTTACTTAGTGGTTTTTCCCATGTTGGGTTTCCACATTAAATTTGGTGTCTCATGTGTTCATGTTATTTCTTTTATGCATGCATATTAATCACTCTAAATGTTTAAGATCTGTTAAAGTTAACATACATTACATTTACCAAGTTATAGTAATTTCTATATGTTTACCGAGTGATAGTAGTAAGAAGTTTTATCAGACATCTAAGGGATCTATGGATTTGTTTTTGTGGTAACGGATTCACCCCCCTCTTAGTTACTCCATCTATATTTCCAACACTCTATACTTCATGTATGCATCGTGATTATTCAATGATTTTAGTTATTGATGATGATTAGCTAGATGCATTATTATGTGTCTTCTTATGGATACTTACCCCATAATGCATGTGTATGGTGTGCATGTATGTTTTCTTTATGTATGGCATTTTTGATGTGGTTAAGGAAGGGAGTCATAGTCACCTGCTAATCAAGATCTACACGATGCACCACTTCCTAACATTATTTGTTTAGCTTAGAATATTGTGTTTGTAGATATGTGGATTTTATGCAGGTTACAAGTACCAAGTATCGACTTCCTTGAATTTCCAAGATGAGCCTACCCTATCACATTATCTCAATGGTAAGAGAGGGGAGATAAATTCTTAAGCCCAAATCCTAAAACTTTAAGCCATTTGTCCTAAAAAATTAGGACAAGTATCTGAGTCGTTTACCTTTCAAATGCGTCGAATAACATTAATTCAAGATTATAACCCTTTAGTTTGATCTTGTATGTTTTTTTCTATCATGGGTTTTTGTATTTTGGTTTATGAGTCTTTGGTGGTTTTTCTATTAATTAAGTCAAATTAAATAATTAAATTAATGATTTAATTTAATAGAAAGTTATTATGATATTTTAATATTTAATTAATTAAGAAATTAATTGAATTTAAAGATGAAAGTTAAAGGTATAATATTAGAATGTGATAATATTTATTTAATTTACTAATAATATATTTAGAGTTCATTTTTAAATAAATGCTAAATACTATTATTCTTTAAGTTAATAAATATTTTATCAATTAAACATTCGAAGATAATTTTAAAAGTGGGAAAAGAAATTAATTTGTTTAAAGTTTCATGATTGCATGATGCATGTATGCGATTAAATTTAATAAATTAATTTAAAAAGAAGTCAAGTGAAAATTAAATAAAGTAATTTAATAATTCAATAAACGTGCATGGGAGAGAAATAGAAAAGATAAAGGAAAGATAAAGAAATTTAATTTTGAGTTGAAGTTTGGTGAGCAATGAGTTCTCTCAGGTGAACACACAATTAGTGCCCTGATTTTAGGAGAGAACTCCATATCACAATGTGGGGTTCATTTTTGAAGATGGCAAATTTTGGGGAAGGAAGGAATTTTCAGAAAGGAGAAGGCTCTAAGAGGAGAAATTTCTCTACAATTTTTTAGAGTGTAGCGATTAACATTAGTGTCTAGGTAGGCACTTGTGATTATTCACTAAATTTATTACGCTCATTCTTTCCTGTCTTCATCGTGTCTATTGAATGTTTTTTTTAAAAATTCTTGTGACAAATGTTTTTAGTAATATGCATTCCTAATATGAATATTAAATCTTTTGTTTATAGAGCAAATCAAAAGATCTATATAAACCTCTTTCAGTAGATTAAAGAAATGAGAAATTAATTGGGAAGGGTTTGAATTATAATGGATATTTTCTTAATAAAAAATTAAAAAAATTTGGTCGGTTCACTGTAATTTCTCAATCAAGTTAATGCTGAGGTTGTAATAAAAAAAAAGTTTTAATTACATTATTTTTTAATTTTTTTTATTAATTACGAATTTAATATAAAATAAATTAACTTTGAAACAAATATTTTAATGAAAAGAATTATTAAAATATATATTAAAAAATTTTAAAAATTAATTTTGATTGGGGGAGGGAATTACCCTATACCCTCTTCTGTTACTGCGTGCGGTTAATACCTATTGTTGTAGGTACTGTGACAACAGAGGTACTCTATACCCTATTGTCGCAAGCCTTGCGACAATAGGGTACTACGGTGGGCCACAGGCCTTTAATAAAAGTCGACAGGCTTTAAACACTGATTCATATATTTTTTTAAATTAATTTTTATTTAAATTAGTTTTATATAATGCTTTTAATTAAAATTTAATTTTTAATTTTTAAATATTAATTTATTAATAATATTTATTAACAATTTTAATTTTTAATAATTAATTAAATGTTAATTATATAATTATTAGTTTGATTAAATATAAATTAATTAATTTAATAATGGGAATTAGATAATTAGGTGTAAAATTATTTAATTCTGACATTACTAAATTTCAATTATTTTTATTGAAATTCTATGAGGAATATTTTAAATGATCCTTTATATTTATATATATATATATATATATATATATATATATATATATATATATATATATATATATATATATATATATATATATATATATATATGTATGTATGTATGTATGTATGTATGTATGTATGTATGTATGTATATACATATGTATGTATGTATGTATATACATACATACATACATATGTATATGCATACATACATACATACATATATATATATGTATATGTATATATATACATATGTATGTATGTATTATATATATATATATATACATATATATGTGTGTATATATATATATATATATACACACACACATATATATGTATATGTACACACACACACACACACATATGAAATAACTTTAGAATATTTTAGGTAATTGAATTAAAATATAATGGGGTAATTCTATATTTTATTTGATTAAATGAATAAGTTAAACTATAGGGTAAATGAAGAATCTTTGTACTTAAAACATACACTGAAATGGAAACTAAAACCTTACATTTAACTCAACCATGTGTTTTCTAAACAAACCAAAACATGAAACCTACACCTTGTTTTCTGTGTGATGTCTATGTTTGAGGTTTGGGGTTGACTATGTTGTTGACCAGTTCTAGGATGTCTACTAGAGGCTTGGGAGTTTTGTGAGTGTGAAAGTATGCTGACTTGATCTTGATTATTTTAATTAATCCATGGTAATGTCTTGATATGCTCTATGATGAGTGTGATTATTATTTTTATTTCCTAGTTTTCATTGTTATTGTGAGATAGTGAGATAAGTGCCATGTTATATTTGGCTTAACCATTTGAGTCTTTGATCAGTATTATTGAGATACTTTATGGTTGCTTATTGAGAAATGATGGGTATTGTGATTTATCTATGATGCTTTGCAAATACTTGTTTAGGACTGAGGTGATTTTACTATGATTCTTTAATTTTTGATTTCATGAGCTTAGGGTAGGTTATCTATATGTAATGTCGAGAAGTGGCTTGCAATGGGGGCTAGGGCCCTAAGTGGCTGCCAAGGTAACTCATTGTAAGTTGTTTAATAAGTGAAAACACTATACTAAATGAGAGTAAAATGAACTTAATAAGAGTCTTTATATATTCTCAGCCATGCCTCAAGTGCTAGTACAGACTAGAATGGGAGTAGAGAGAATGCTTGGTTGCGACCTTGCATTCGTAGTAAGTCTTGTCAATACGAGAGGATACTAGTTGCCGCATAGGGATCACTAGGGTGTCAGGGTCCTAAGAGACTGCCAGGGTAACACTAGCATGATTCGTGTGATGACACTTACCCACTTACATAGTAGGTTTCCTGCATGTCTTGTGTGCCTCTGGGTATAGATGTCAACCTATCTTGGAACCCTTGAGTTAGAATGCTTTTAGGATTTCCTAGACTTAGAGAGTAATTTTGATATTTGGTTTGATATCGTGTTTGGGAATTGAGACTATCTCCTCAGCATGGTGGGAGTGGGCCATTTAGGTTCCACGCAGCAGGGTGGTAGTACTTTTTTTAACTCTTATCATTGAGATCTATTCATGGTCACTGTGGCTAGAGCATTCTTTGTCTGCATTTCCTTTCATTCTTTCTATGAATCATTATGATGGATGGTTATATTTCATGATGGATGTTTATATCTTTTATGATGGATGGATATATCGTGTATGGTGGATGGTTTCATTTATTTTCTTGTACCTTGTATCATAGATCCAAGGAGGATGATGTGTTTCTATTTTTACATATGTATATTCTTTTAGCCTTTCATACCCTGTGACATGTACAGTGGATGATTGAGCATTCTAAATTTCGTTTGACAAGAGGCATTCAGAACAAATGTATATTATTTAAATGGAGATTGAAATTTTTTAATTATTCTTTCATATAGATGTGGTATTTGATGGATTTAGTATTAATTAACTTTAAATGTGATTCAACGTCATGGAATCCTTAAGGAATGTAACCTAAAATGTATGCTTTTCGTTGATTGTATGTTATTGCTTCCGCTACTATGTGTTTGATGTGTATGTTTTATCTTTCTTGTTTAAAATTAAAAAATGTTCGCAAACTTAGTAAAACTTTAGGTTATTTCTTTTGGATCCCTTGGCAGGGAGTTATATTTGGTATCAAAGCCTAAGTTTCTACATTGGGAGCTTTGGCTATTTTGGAATGCCACTAGTTGTTAACTAGTTGAACAAAACAAAGCTTAAACTATTATGTATATCTATTTCAAACTAAAACTTAAACTAGTTGAATTGAAATGGAACTTAAACTTTTAGTTGTATATTGTCAAACTTGAACTTTTAAACTTCAAAACTAAATTATATGTAAACCTAAAAATAGGCAAAACTGAAATTGAACTCATACTATTTTGAAAACTTGTGTCTTTTGTAAATGTTGTAGTATGTTTTATGGTTATTATAACACCTTGTTATCTCAAATATTATTGTTGTAGTTTTCTTAGTAGAGTCGGATCCTCCTACAGGGGGAAAGGGTCCAATGGGACCTGTATAGTGAGTTCTTTCCTTTTCTCATTCTTGTAGGCTTCTAGGGGGTGGATGTGGTACCTACCCCTAGTTTACATTTTTCTATTTTGCCAAACTCTTTTAGGCTAGTTTTATACTTGATGATTAGTAGCATTGTTTTGAGATTATTAGATATTGTTTCAGATTCAGTTGATTTATGATGAGATTACTTGGTACTCTATACTTTATGTATGCATGATGATTATTGATGATGATTAGTTGGATGGATTATAATGTGTCTTCTTATGGATACTTGTCCCATACTACATGTGTATGGTGTGCGTGTATATTTTCTTTATTTATGGCATTTCTGATCTAGTTAAGGAAGGGAGTCGTAGTTACCTTCTAGTCGGGAACTATACGATGCACCACTTCCTACCATTGTCTATTTAGCTTAGAATATTGTGTTTGCACATGCATGGATTTTATGTAGGTTACTGGTACCAGGTATCGACTTCCCTGAATTGCCAGGATAAAGTACCCTATCACATTATCTCAATGGTAAGAGAGGGGAGATAAATTCTTAAGTCCAAATCCTAACCCTTTAAGCTATTTGTCCTAGAAAATTACTATAAATATATGAGTTGTTTACCTTTCGAATGCATTGAATGACATTAATTCATGATTATAACCCTTTACTTTGATCTTGTATGTGTTTTTCTATCATGGGTTTTTGTATTTTGTTTTATGAGTCTTTGGTGGTTTTTTCATTAAGTCAAATTAAATAATTAAATTAATGATTTAATTTAATAGAAAATTATTATGATATTTTAATATTTAATTATATTTAATAAATTAAGAAATTATTTAGATAAAAAAAATTAAATTTAAAGATAAAAGTTAAAAGTATAATATTAGAACATTATAATATTAATTTAATTTAATAATAATATATTTAGAGTTCATTTTTAAATAAATGCTAAATAATATTATTATTTAAGTTAATAAATATTTTATCAATTAAATGTTCAAAGATAATTTTAGAAGTGGGAAAAGAAATTAATTTATTTAAAGTTTCATGATTGCATGATGCATGCATGAGATTAAATTTAATAAGTTAATTTAAAAAATAAGTCAAGTGAAAATTAAATAAAGTAATTTAATAATTTAATAAATGTGCATGGGAAAGAAAAAAAAAGATAAAGGAAAGATAAAGAAAATTAATTTTGAGTTGAAGTCTAGTGAGCAAGGAGTTCTCTCAAGTGAACGCACAATTAGTGCCCCAATTTTAGGAGAGAACTCTATATCACAATGTGGAGGTTCATTTTCGAAAACAACGAATTTTGGAGAAGGAAGGAATTTTCAGAAAGGAGAAGGTTTTGAGAGGAGGAATTTCTCTACAATTTTCTTGAGCGTAGCAATTAGCATCAGTGTCCAAGTAGACACTTGTGATTATTCACTAAATTTATTACACTCCTTCTATCTTGTCTTCATCCTGTCTGTTGAATATTTTTCTGAAGAATTCTTGTGATGAATGTTTTCAATAATATGCATTCCTAGTATGAATATTAAATCTTCTATTTATTGGGAAAATCAAAAGATCTGTATAAACCTCTTTCAGTAGATTAAAGAAATGAAAAATTAATTAGGAAGGGTTTGAATTATAATGGATATTTTCTTAATAAAAAAATTTAAAAAAAAAAAAAATTGGTGGGTTCGCTGCAATTTCTCAATCAGGTTAATGCTAAGATTGTGATAAAAAAATGTTTTAATTACATTGTTTTTTTAAAAATATTAATTAAGAATTTAATATAAAATAAATTAAGTTTGAAATAAATGTTTTAATGAAACACATTATTAAAATATATATAAATTTTTTTTAAAAAATTTTTTTGATTGGGGAGGGAATTATCTCATACCCCCCCTTGTGCTATCATGTGCAGTTAGTACTTGTCATTGTAGGTACTATGATGACAAAGATACTCTGTACCTTGTCACCGTAGGCCCTATGACATTAGGGTACTGCAGTGGGCCGCGAGCCTTTAATAAAAGCCGATGGGCTTTAAACGTTCATTCATATATTATTTTTTAAATTAATTTTATATAATTTTTTTAATTAATTTTTAATTTTTAATAATTAATTAAATTTTAATTATATAATTGTTAGTTTGATTAAATATAAATTAATTAATTTAATAATGGGAATTAGATAATTAGGTGTAAAATTATTTAAGTCTGACTTTACTAAATTTTAATTATTTTTATTTAAAAACTATGAGGAATATTTTAAATGATCCTTATATATATATATATATATATATATATATATATATATATATATATATGAATGACCTTAGAATATTTTAGGTAATTGACTTAAAATATAATGGGGTGATTCTATATTTTAATTGATTAAATGAATGAGTTAAACTATAGGGTAAACAGAGAATCTTTGTACTTAAAACATACATTGAAATGGAAACTGAAACCCTACATTTAACTCAACCATGTGTTTTCTAGACAAACCAAAACATGAAACTTACACCTTGTTTTCTATGTGATGTTTATGTTTGGGATTTGGGGTTGACTAGGTTGTTGACCAGTTCTAGGATGTCTACTAGAGGCTTGGGAGTTTTGTGAGTGTGAAAGTTTGCTGACTCGTTCTTAATTATTTTTACTAATCCATGGTAATGTGTTGATATGCTCTATGATGAGCGTGATTATATTTGTTGTTTACTAGTTTTCATTGTTATTGTGAGATAGCTAGATAAGTGCTATGTTATATTTGACTTAACCATTTGAGTCTTCAATTAGTATTATTGAGATACTTCCAGGTTACTCATTGAGAACTGATGGGTATTGTAATTTATCTATGATGCTTTCTAGTTACTTGTTTAGGACTGAGGTGATTTTAATATGATTCTTTGACTTGTGATTTCATAAGCTTAGGGTAGGTTATCTATATGTAATTTTAAGAGGTGGCTTGCAATGGGAGCTAGGGCCCTAAGTGGTTGCCAGAGTAATTCATTATAAGTTGTTTAATAAGTGAAAACACTGCACTAAATGAGAGTAAAATGAACCTAATAAGAGTCTTTGTATGTTCTCACCCATGCCTCAAGTGCTAGTATAGACTAGGATGGGAGTAGAGAGAATGCTTGGTTGTGACCTTGCATTTGTAGTATGCCTTGGCAGTACAAGAGGATACTAGTGGCCGCATAGGGATCACTAGGGGTCTGGGGTCCTGAGAGACTACTAGGGTAACTCTAGTGTGATTCGTGCGATGGCACTTGCCTACTTACATAGTAGGTTTCCTATGTGTCTTGTGTGCCTTTGGGTATAGATGTCAACATACCTTAGAACCCTTGAGTTAGAATACTTTTAGGATTTCCTAGACTTAGAGAGTACTTTTGATATTTGGTTTGATATCTTGTTTGGAACTTGAGACTATCTCCTCAATGCGGTGGGAGTGGTCCATTTAGGTTCCACATAGTTGGGTGGCAATGCTTTCTTTTATTCTTACCATTGAGATCCATTCGTGGTCACTATAGCTAGAGAATTCTTTGTCTGCATTTCCTTTCATTCATTCTATGTATCATTATGATGGATGGTTATATTTCATGATGAATGTTTATATCTTTTATGATGGATGGATATATCATGTATGGTGGATAATTTCATTTATTTTCTTGTACCTTGTATCATGGATCCAAGTAGGATGATGTATTTCTAGTTCTACATATCTATATTCTTTTAGCCTTTCATACCCTGAGACATGTACAGTGGATGATTAAGCATTCTGAATTTCATTTTCCAAGAGGTATTCAGAACAAATGTATATTATTTAAATGGACATTGGATTTTTTTAAATTATTCTTTCATATGGATGTGGTATTTGATGGTTTTAGCATTAATTAAATTTAAATGTGATTCAACATCATGGGATCCTTAAGGAATGTAACCTAATATGCATTCTTTTAATTGATTGTATGTTATTGCTTCCACTACTATGTGTTTGATGTGTATGTTTTTTTCTCTCTTGTTTGTTTTTTTTTTTTTTAATGTTGGGAAACTTAGTAAAACTTTAGGTTATTTCTTTTAGATCCTTTGGTGGGGTGTTATAGAACTACCACCTTTCCCCTTGGTCTTTCCTTTTTCATCATCTTTCCACTTGGTTTTACCCTTATCTTTCATAGTATTCTTTGATCTAGTACTTTCTCCATAAGATCTACCTTTTTCTTTTTAAAATATTCCTCCTCTACCTCTTTGTCTTTGTTCATGATTATTTTCAAATATTTTCCTCAGCTTTCAATGCATATTGATATGCTTCTTCCATAGTATCCAATTTCACAAAACTAATCTCATCTTGAATTAGCATTCTCAACCCATTCAAATACCAGCTAGCTACTTTCTCTAGCTGATTATCAAAATGTCTAGTCTAATTTCTAATCTATTAAACCCCTCTATATATTCTTTGGTACTCATATATTTTTTAACCAAATTTTATGTCTTCCTCAACAAATTGACTTGCTAATAAGTAGGGACAAACTTCTTCTTCAATTTATTAACCATGTTCAGCCATGTCATAATCTTCTCTTTACCTTTTTTTCTATCAATTTTTAAATGTTCCCACAAAAGTAAATCATGACCCTTTAACTTGGTGACTACTATCTTTACCTTCATATTATCAAGAGTGCTCTCAAATTTGAATAATTTCACCATCTTAGAGATCCAATCCAATAGAGTGTTGGTGTCCAATCTTCCATCATATCTTGTAACTTCAACAATAGACTTAAAATGAACTCTAGATAAAAATCTCAATACTCTTTCCTCATTAGATTCTACCTCGGGTTTAGGGTTAGGGTTTGGCGCGTGAGGTGCACCTTCATCTTCAGTCACAGCATTAAGATGTACCAGTCTCCTTTGGGCTATCTCAACAATAGCTATTATGGCTGAAATTTGTCTCAATATATCCATAATGGCATTATTGACATTTCTTCTACCACAAACCATTTTTATAATAGGCTCCAACAAGGTTGTAACCCTCTACAAGTTATAGCTCAAATCTTAGATTTGACACCCTATAACCAAACCAACTTAGGGTTCTACATGATCCAATTTTCACAAGGATGAAACCTTTCTCTAATACCACCTAACACAAGGAGAGAGGTGATAATTATGTCTAAATAATTTCCTAACAATCAACCAATCTTGTAGAGTTAACACAACATAATAAAATCAAGAAGAGATAATGCCAAAAAGGAGAGAGAAATAGAAATCTTCATAAATTCATCAAATTGACATCATACATGCCTAACAAAGAGGCCTTTTGGGTTATGGCCAATACCAAGATTCAATACAGAAGAAATAACCACCAGCATGCATGATCTATGATCTCCTTTTACAAATTCTATCTCCCATCACTCGATCCTACTGAACTCACCAACTCTTTCTTTTTTAAACCTCAACCAAGATCCTATATTTATACTTTCCAAAATGGCTTACCAAATATTCTAGATTATCATATGAAGAAGGCTGGCCACATAATAGTCTATATGAATCCCAATGATTGATACAATACATTAAATTACAACCTTGAATAAATACACAAATTAACTCACATATAGAACCAAATAGAAAACTCGATGAAAGAAATCACTGAACAACAACATGAAAGGTCATCAAGGCACTTGGTGAACATAGAAATATAATCATTTGGTGAAAGAAGAACCTGAGTCACTTGATGAACAAAGGCATAATCACTTCCACTAAGCCAATCAATAATGAAGTCATCGAGTAGGTCCACAAGTATAATTGAGAACATATCTTCTAAAAAGGATGACAAAGCAACCCTAGATGCTCCCATATGATAAGTCAAGAAAGTCTCAATAATTTTAGTTTAAGTGTTTGTGTGAAGATTCAAGTCATTATCTTTGTAGGACTCTTGACTGCAAGTGAGAAACATTACATTATCCTAGACTAGAGAAAGTATCAACTTAAGGTAAAGTATCTTATAAGTGTTGAGAAATAGTTGATGTCAAGTGAAAGTGTCAAAAAACACCTTTTAGATAGCCTCCAAAGAAATGTAAATGAAACATAGAGATCTAGAAATATATACAGTTCATGTCCCCTAAACCTAGAAAAGATCTATTCCAAACTAGGAAAGGAAAATAGATCTAAGATGATTAATTCAGAATGCAAAGTGACATGCTAATAGAGATAAGTGTGAAGGTCTCAAGTAGCATCTCTTTCTAGGTTTTCACAACTTGGCAAGATTGAGTGGCTCTTGAAGCAAGATCATATCATTTTGTCCCAATGTCAGGTAATGTATAGGAAATGAAAAATTAGCAAGTTAGGATAAGCAAGGATGAGTGGAGCAAGATGAATGTGATCCTCAAGGACCATCTCCTCAAGAGTTCCCAAGATAGGGGAAATAGCCATATGAAGCAAGTCTGAGATAGGTAATCAAAGCCAATAAGAAAGATATAAAATAGGATAATGAGTTGATGTCATTAAAGTATATAGCCCAAAAGAGTAGACATGTTAAGAGGGTTCTAAGAACCATGGTTTTCTTTTTTTAATCAAGACAAATGGGTTTAATGGATAGGATAGAAGGGTAAATTATCATTATGGAGGATAAAAGTGAATGATTTTGGATAAGAAAGATCATGATGGGGTAACTAATGGATAATATAATGAATGCTTATGAATAGCACAACATTGTAAAGGTCAAAGGGGAAAGATAGAATTGATGAATTACACATGAAACCTATTTGTTAGGTTTCATCATGGTACTTATTCAAGGTGCCACAAGAAGTGGTTTTCACCATTGGAAGAATTTATTTCTCTTTAATTTTTCTACCAAGGAGCCTATTGACCATGTTTTCACCAAGGAACATTTTTCTCTTTTTTTGTTGTGATTTTTCTATTTGGATAGTGCCCCTATTGGGAGGATAAGTCATGATAAGTCAAGACCTTAGAAAGGTATACTCAAAGATGCTAATAGGTTGATAAAAATAAGATGATAGAGAAAAGCTATACAAAGGATAAGGTTTGATACTTTGGAGGGATAAAAGGAGGATGGATAGTAGTTAAATATAGAATTGAAAGAATTGCATAAGAGTAGGTGAGAAAGTGAGCAAGGTCAACATTGACAAACACCTCGAAGCATGATGAAATCATGGAGGAGTCATGGATGAAAGAGATTGAGGATTTGAGGCATGAAGTGGTAACGGATTTATGGAGGAAGATGGAGTGGAAGGATTTGGAAGGTTTTGAGGAAGATGTCTAGATGAAGATGGAGTGGAAGCCTTTGAAAGCTTGAATGTCAACTTTGATTTATCGAGACTTGAGAATACATGTAGATTTTGATTCTTCTTTTCCTTTGGATGCTTTAGACTGAATTTATTTGATGATGGATTTAAGAACCCATATTTTTTTTTGGTTTGAATCTTTGTTTAGTGGGCCTTTGTGGTCTCTTGAATGTTTCTTCTTTCTTCGTATTCATATGTTGATTAAATAAGAAATAGTAATATTCTTTTTAAATGGATTCTTAGATTTCTTATTATGTTATACACCCAAATTGCTTCTAAAGACTTGGGGTTTGTGGATGGATAAGGTTTATATTGTGGGTTCATATGAATTGATTGATAAGAAGGGTTCAAGGATGTATATATTTATTGATCTTGAGGTATGATGGGAGTGTTAGGAGTGGACATTATAGTAGAGGTTTGGACATAAGGGCCCTATATAGAGGGAGAGTATGAAGGATAGATTTAGAAGATACAAAGGGATAATGGATATTAGCATCTTTAGAGTGAGTGACATGTCCAAGACCATTGATAGACTCATCAGTAAGTTTGATAGGAGAAATGTCTTTAGTAGGAGAATTTGAAGCTTGAGAATATTTTTGAAGTTGATATGGGGATGTAGAATAAGAGGGGATACTTTAGTCTTGACAAGTTTCTTTAAATAGCATAGGCATAAAACTTTTCTCATGATTTTTAATATGCTCGATGGAAATAGTGGAAGTGGTGCATTATCCTACTTGGGAGATGGACAAGACATATGATATATAGGGATATTTTTTTCATGAGGATGAGGTATGAAATCTTGAAAGGGTATGGAGGGATATTCATCTTCATCTTTCTTTATAATTTTTTCTTCAAATTTTTTATAGTCCTCTTGAAATGAAGCCACTTGTAAGGACAAGGGAGTATGTGAGGTTTGCATTATAGGATCTTGAAAAGATAGTGAAGGATTAGTTGGGGTAGGAAAACTAGGCATAACATCACATGAAGGCTAATAATCTTTAGTCTTAGTAGTATGGTAACAGTTTGCATCCAAGTGAAGGTTAGCTTTAGTTTATTTTAAAGGTATCCATTAAGAGTATGCATATTCAATATGGAAAGCATTAGGTTCTTTTTTGGATGAGGTTGTTAGAAATATATAATACTAAGAGGGGAGGTGAATCAATATTTTACAAACTTTTACTCACAACTAGATATTATTAATTACTTTGCAACATGCATATGAAAGTAAATGATTAATGTTGAACATTAAATTAACCATACACAAAGACAACTTATAAAAACATATTTTGTTAACTAGAGAAATCCTAGCCAAGGGAAAACCCTAGTGGGGATGACACTGAAAAAGTTATCCACTAAACAAAAGAATCATGTTAAGGAAATTGACCCTGTTATGAGTCCATTAATTACATTTGTATCTCATTCCTTGTTAGAGGAATATGCCCTATTAAAAGGCTCAACCCTGTTAGTATTTGGTATTATAATTACATATGTATGCAAGAAGATCTCACTACCCAAATATGCAATTATAGAATTCAATTCCTTAAACAAGATAGAATAGATACAATAACCTCTTATCTGTAGTCTATTGTATTTTACATAGCTATGATATTACATCAAAATTCACATCATAGATCTTTCATGCGAGTTCACATATCACATACTTAGTTTGCATATGCACAATATACTTCACATTCACATTACACCACATCACACTCTACTTTGCAAGTAGTGGCTCTTTACTTATACCCTTTTCTTTCATAAAAACTCTTGTGCATTGAGCTTGATGGTTTCACACATTATGATAACTTAGGATAAAAATTTAGGGTGTCATCCCTACACAAGTAAGTAACTATCTCATGTTTAAAATAATTCCTTAACACTTTATTCCTTTATTTCTCTTGTACTCTATTGTACTATGTTTACTACCTTTACTAGTGTTTTACTTGAACTTCATCTATAATGTCTATATTGATCTATGCACTTAGGTACATCATCATGAAACTCTATTCTACTTGTCCTTAACTACACACATATTAATTACCACTATAGACTTTGCAAAGCTAAAGTTGCCTCTAAACTAATATCAGAACTATCTAACACTTAAATAATTTTTTGTCTCTAGTCATAGATTCTTCAGCTGTAAGACCTATCTTTTATTCCATAATGATAAGTTTCCATAAATGACAACCCTTAACCTTACCGTCTTAGCCATATTTCCAATAATATCCCCCTTTTCATTAATGGAAACATATGGGAAAATTGGCTAAGTTTCCAAAATTGTTACAAATTTGTTCTCAAAACTTGGCCTTTACGAAATTTTCAAAATTTCAATTTTTTTGGATCATTACATATTACCATCTTTAATTTATAACTCCTTATAGTTTATACAATTTTCATGTATACTTCTCCCCCTTTAACATCAATTACAAAGGTGTCAAAAATTATTTACCTATCAAAATTTAGTTCATTACCTCCCTACGAGGCTAATAAGTGAGGAATGTAGTCACCAAAGATGATTTTCATATACTTCATGTTCTTTTCCCATAAATGCTTTAATCCTTATGAGATGCTAAGAAGAGTGCATAATCAATAGGATGCAATCTTCACCACATTCAAATCTGAGTAAACAAAAGTGTCAAAGGATGTCTTGACTAACATACATTCTTCCAACTAATGTTCAATTATGATTAGTTTCACAGATAGGCGTTCTCTTAGAAATTTTGGAATTACAAATTGGAAATGTATACTTTTGAGGGGGGGGGGGGTGAATTAGAAGTACTAATCTCTTTCCAATAAAACTTTTAACTTTAAAACAATGCGTGCATTAACATATTGAAATAACATGCAAAGTAAATGAATCCACATAAGCACTTGAAACTAGATATGATTACCTATAAACCCTCCAATGAGAAGATAAAATTGGGGTGAGGATGACACCCACAATTCTTCACTACTGCAACAATAAAATTCACCTATTAGGGTTACATAATTTAACCATTCTCATGATATGCCCTATGAAAGGCCCGCCCTATTAAAGGTTTACAAAGGATTGTTTTGATTAAGTAAAAATAGGTTTTAAAGGACCCAAAACCTTTTACATAAAGTCTAGAGAGAAACAAAGAAGAAAGGAACATAGAGAGATACCCAGAGCAAACATGAAATAGACCTCCAACAAATACATCCAAGAGGTCACTCAAAGGACTATTAAAAAAAACCACAAAAAGATAGCAAGAGAAACAACAAAATGCTAGCTAAGAAGACTTGATCAGGTCAAGTGCCTGGTCTGCAAGGATGTGCATATTTTTAGCCACGACCTTCACCTCATCCATTTTTCTCATGTCCTCAATCTTCTTTGAGTGAGCCCTGGTATGCTTCCTGGGACCCTGAATCTCAACAACCTAAGGGGAATCTTGACCTTTCTCATTCTCCAATTTCTTTACCAGAATGCTCACATTCTCAGCAATCTATTTAAACAATTTTTTCAAATTGCTCACATTCTTCACCAGAATGCTCACATTCTCAGCAATCTTTTCAAATTTTCCAAATTGCTTATCAAATTGATAATTTTTACTTTTAAATCTAGTCTTTCCCATCTTACCAATCTAACAATTCTTGCATAGACCAACCTCAAGTTTCTTTATACTAGGAATGCCTCTTACTTTCTTGAATTTTCTTATTTTCATCATGTTATCAAAATTCACATGACATAACCTTCTATGCCATAGCCAAATTTCTTCAACTTGAACAATAAAACATGAGCATTCACCAAGTTCAAGATAGAACAAGTTACCATTTGTCTGTATGCCTGATCCAATCAGCTTTCCTTTGTCATCCAATAGTCTTGCTTTTCCATGCATGAATTCCACTTTGGATCCAATATTGATTAGTTGTGCCGCACTCAACATATTGTGTTTTAGTCCTTCAATCCAATAGGAATTATCACATACAAGCTCTTTGGTTACTGAGATTCTTCCTCTTCCTTTTATGCAACAATGTTCATTATTACCAAATCTCACACTACCACTATCATAATCTTCAAATTGTTCAAACTTTTTTTTGTCACCAGTCATATGATGGGAAGAAACACTATCTATGATCCATGTATCATTTTTTCTCACATGAGACATAAGTACCATCTTATCTTCCTTATCATTATTAGATTCTTTCGTAGTAATGTAAACAATTTCATCTTCACTATCATCAAAATCCTTAGAATCTTTAGCCATGAAACATGTTTTCTTACCTTTTTCCTTGAATGGTTTGAAGTTTTTCTTGCCATCACACTTGTGACCTTTCTTCTCATCCTTGTTTTCCTTGTTTGGGCACCTAGTAGGAATATGACCAATTTCCTCACATGAAAAACAAATTAGAGGAACATTACCTTTGTATTTTCCTTTTCCTCTAGAATATTTCCTTGCTAGTAGAGCTTCAACCACCTCAAGATCACTGCTAGTGTAGACACCTAAAAATCCTTTAGAAAATAAAGTATTTTTATTTTCTGAAAAATTCCCGATGACATCATCATTTATTAATTAATTAATTATTTAATTAATTAATTAATTAATTTTTATGCCATTAAATCCTTTTATCTTAATTAAAAATATTTAATTAAGGAATCCCTCCCAAAAATGTTTAAATCTTATTTAAACATTATTTCCTTATTTATTAATTATTTAATTAATAAATTGACCAAAAATCCTTAAAAAAAATAAAAAATTTATTTTTTTCCCAAAAGTTGGCCAATTTCCTTATGACCAATAACCTCTTCCAAAATCTTCTAATCCTTCTTTAATTTTGATTAAAGGCTAATCTCATCATTTCCTACCCCTAATCCCAACTCAAAATATTTAATTAAGATTAAATATTAATCCTCATGTTTATTAAAAAAGTTTTAATAAATATCTCCTCAACCCAAACCCTTGAAATAAATAAAACTTTATTTATTTCTTAAAAATCTAATTTATCCTCATCCTAAGAAGTTCTAGACTCTTCTAGAAAGTCTTCATCCTCATCCTAGGAAATTCTAGACTATTCTAAAAAGTCTTTATCCTCCTCCAAAATCTAGACTCTTCTAGAAGATGTCTTTAAACCTAATCCTAATCCCCTCCTAACCTTGTCACATTCCCTAAACATGGGTTAAAACTTACTAACCCAAGCCAAAGTTAACAAATATCTCCTCCTTCACCCACCCTCATTAAATGCCATCCACTTGCCTATCCCTAAGCTAATCCTAAACCATCCTAATCCATCTTCTAATCATTTGCACAAGCCTAAGCAAGCTTAAAACCTTCCTAATCAAGTCCAAGTCGAAATTTCTCTCATCACCCTCAAAATATCTCAACCATAAAACTTTATGAAGTCCACTAGGTCATAAATGACTCTTACAAGCCCTTTTATTGCTCTTACAAGTCATTATGAGGGTCTTTATGAAGATTTTATCTCTTGAGCCTCCTTTGTTGACTCATCCTTCCCCTTTCCTCCATCCTCTCACCATGTGACATGTGTCACTCCTTGATTGGTTGTAAGGAAGCACAATCCATGTGCTCTCCTCTCATGCAATCTAAGCCCTCCACGAGCTTTTTCCCATCCTTGCATCTTAGCCCTCAATCCCTCAAGCCTCTTGCCTATAAATTGGATCCTTCCCCTTTGCAAAATAACACAATCCATGAAGTAAAGTTATAATGCTATTTTGAGAGCCAAATCCATACAAAAGCCATCTATCCACACCAAAAATCCACAATCATCCATTGAAGCCTTTGGAAGCATATTGAGCATACATCCTATCTATTTAGACAAAGCCACTCAACAAGAGAGCTTCTCATTGAGAGAGTCCATTAATGGCTCATATTCTCAATTGAGAGTTCATCTTAGTCTATCTTGAAGTTTATGAATTTTGTTTAGTTTGTAGAGGCTTTATTTAAATTTAGTTTCTATTAGCATACTAACATTGCTCATATACATTTTTATCTCATAGTCCATTCTCTCCTCTTCTGTTCTAGCCTTGGGCATCTTATTTTCTTATCTTTGATGTCATGCCACTTGCGGCATCACATCAAAGAGGGGCAAAATGTAGACACCTAAAAATCCTTTAGAAAATAAAGTATTTTTATTTTCTGAAAAATTCCCGATGACATCATCATTAATTAATTAATTAATTATTTAATTAATTAATTAATTAATTTTTATGCCATTAAATCCTTTTATCTTAATTAAAAATATTTAATTAAGGAATCCCTCCCAAAAATGTTTAAATCTTATTTAAACATTATTTCCTTATTTATTAATTATTTAATTAATAAATTGACCAAAAATCCTAAAAAAAAATAAAAAATTTATTTTTTTCCCAAAAGTTGGCCAATTTCCTTATGACCAATAACCTCTTCCAAAATCTTCTAATCCTTCTTTAATTTTGATTAAAAGCTAATCCCATCATTTCCTACCCCTAATCCCAACTCAAAATATTTAATTAAGATTAAATATTAATCCTCATGTTTATTAAAAAAGTTTTAATAAATATCTCCTCAACCCAAACCCTTGAAATAAATAAAACTTTATTTATTTCTTAAAAATCTAATTTATCCTCATCCTAAGAAGTTCTAGACTCTTCTAGAAAGTCTTCATCCTCATCCTAGGAAATTCTAGACTATTCTAGAAAGTCTTTATCCTCCTCCAAAATCTAGACTCTTCTAGAAGATGTCTTTAAACCTAATCCTAATCCCCTCCTAACCTTGTCACATTCCCTAAACATGGGTTAAAACTTACTAACCCAAGCCAAAGTTAACAAATATCTCCTCCTTCACCCACCCTCATTAAATGCCATCCACTTGCCTATCCCTAAGCTAATCCTAAACCATCCTAATCCATCTTCTAATCATTTGCACAAGCCTAAGCAAGCTTAAAACCTTCCTAATCAAGTCCAAGTCGAAATTGCTCTCATCACCCTCAAAATATCTCAACCATAAAACTTTATGAAGTCCACTAGGTCATAAATGACTCTTACAAGCCCTTTTATTGCTCTTACAAGTCATTATGAGGGTCTTTATGAAGATTTTATCTCTTGAGCCTCCTTTGTTGACTCATCCTTCCCCTTTCTTCCATCCTCTCACCATGTGACATGTGTCACTCCTTGATTGGTTGTAAGGAAGCACAATCCATGTGCTCTCCTCTCATGCAATCTAAGCCCTCCATGAGCTTTTTCCCATCCTTGCATCTTAGCCCTCAATCCCTCAAGCCTCTTGCCTATAAATTGGATCCTTCCCCTTTGAAAAATAACACAATCCATGAAGTAAAGTTATAATGCTATTTTGAGAGCCAAATCCATACAAAAGCCATCTATCCACACCAAAAATCCACAATCATCCATTGAAGCCTTTGGAAGCATATTGAGCATACATCCTATCTATTTAGACAAAGCCACTCAACAAGAGAGCTTCTCATTGAGAGAGTCCATTAATGGCTCATATTCTCAATTGAGAGTTCATCTTAGTCTATCTTGAAGTTTATGAATTTTTTTTAGTTTGTAGAGGCTTTATTTAAATTTAGTTTCTATTAGCATACTAACATTGCTCATATACATTTTGGCACGCCCGGTGGGACCCCGCATGGGTCATCTTCATTAGCTTTTTTAGTCAAGTTTTGTATGTCATTTGCTGATTTTGGCTAATTTTTCTTATTTTTGTGATTGGTAGGATTGTATAAATTGGTTTTGTAGGTCCACATGAGCATGAAGAAGACAAAGGAACTCATAATCTATCTCATAGTGTTTGCAGATTTTTCAAGCTTATAGGTGGACAAAGAACTTAAAATTATTCTTCCTCTTCTTGTCTATATTCTTCTTATTCCATCTACTTCTTCTTCTTCTTCTTGTGGGAGATCTTGGCCATTTTTTTTAAGGAAGCAAAATCATACACACTTCCTTTTAGTGCTTAAAATGAACCCCCAAATCATACTTAAATTCATTGAAAAATTAAAAATTTGCAAAAAAGAAAAAAATCTTTTAACAAGTGAAACTAAACCAATCTAATCATTTGCATCCTTGCAACATCAAGGTTTTAGATGCATTCATGCAAAATTAGGAACACTTCATTTTTGGGAATTTTAAAAGAACTTCAAGTTTCCATTTCAAAAGGTTCAAAATCAACACTAAGTGCACACTAAAGTTCTTTTAAAAAAATCTCATGAAAACTAAGAGTCCTAAATGGTTGCCAAAAATTGTCCTAAAAGCTTTGTTATTTGTTCCAAACAAATGTCTTATTGCAAAATCTTGAATGTTTCTTAAGTTTTTCATGCATCAAAACAATCTAGGAATATCATTTTTGGGCTTAAAACATGCAAACTAGAACACAAAATCTTGAATGAAAACCAAAGTCCAAAGAGTCATTTTCAGTTTTGAGTCCAAAAATAAAAATAAAATCTTGAATGATCTAAGGTTAAAACAAAGCACTTCAAAGTTCTTAAAACAACACACAAAATCTCAATCTTGAATGCTCAAAAGAAAACACTTGAATGTTTAACCACTTTTCTTTGAATGCATGTTGCTAAAATCACTCTTGAATGCCATGAATTAAAATCAAATTTTCCTTGAATGCATGGTTAAAACAACAAATCCAATCTTGAATTCTAAGGATCAATTAACTATTGCAATATCAAACACTTCATTTGGAGCTTCTAAAAATTGAACAAAACAAATCTCTTTTCCACATGCAATCTAGGTAAAGTTTGATTTTTGGACATTTAAGAAACCTTGTTAAGTTAAAATACAAATTTGCAAAAATCAATTTGAGTAGTTCCTTGGACTCACCTCTTTTCTAATCACCCATCAAATATTAACCATTGGTTGCAATCTCAGCGCCATTTATGGGGATGGGTCTACTTGAAAAAGGTGTTAAATGTTCCACAATCTAACTCACTCACTTGGTCTTTGAATTTTTGCTTTAACTTTATCAAAATTCTTAAATGATCAAAACTCTAGATTAAATCGATCACACTTCAAGTTTGGGCACTAAAATTGAACAACAACTGACGTGGAGAGCCTCCGGGCACGCGCTTGAAATCGAATCTCACACACCTTTGTTTTGGGCTTAAAATAAACTCACACTCAATCTTGAATGCCTTAAAGAAAATTAATCGATACTTGACATGGAGGGCCTCTGGGCGCGCGAGTTTGCTTTTGTTGACCCTAACTCTTCTTATTGTTTTCATTCTTCGATCGATTTACTTTTGTTGGCGCTTCAAGTTGGAATAAACATTGTATCTTAAACATGAGTGCTTGCAAAGTCTAGATCAGAAAACTTAAGCATCAGTTGGTAAAAGAACAAATGTGTTTTTTAGCCCAAGGTCATCCAAGTCTTCTCTCCCCTTGTCGTCTTTCAAGGCCATCTTGGGTGCATAAGATTAGGATCCAAAACCTTGTTTCTTTTTAGGAGGCCTGCTTGGGGATTTCATCACCCCTTGGACGACCTCAACTCCAGCGTTCTGGCGGAGTATAAGAATCGGAAGGTGAATCGAAAGACACCTCTCTTGGGATCAAGATTTTGTCACTCGGGCTAAGCCTCAAGGAACTTTATACCCTTGAGAAGTGAAAGAGGAGAAGTGGGTTACCGCTCCTCTCGGCTGTGTGACATCTTTTTGGTCTCATCTACGGATTTGGGCCTCACGTACCTTGGGTATATCGAGGACTCCTTAGCTAAACCAACTGTCAGCCTTGTAGACAACCATCTAGGATGTTAATGTGTTTGAGGTGACTGATCGAAACATTTGTAGAACATACACACTCCTTGGCACAAGTATCACTTTCTGAAAATCAAAAACTTCTATCTGGTTGTTTCTATCTATTGCTTGATCTTTTATTTGTTGAATAAATATTTTCCAAACTTGGTCAATCCTAGCTTAGGGCATACTTAGCGTAGTCACTGCCTATTCTAGAAGTTGAATGAGTTGAAGCAAAACAACCAAGATCTCTCAAAGCCAAACAGATTCAAAAATTGATGTCAGAGCAACTCAAACCCAAACAGAAGTTCCACAAGGTTAAACTCAAACCATCTCTAGCATACCAAGAACTTTCAGCCAAGAGAAAAGAAATAACACCAAGCCCACGAATTGCCAAACTCCACAAAATAGAGGCAAAAGCTACTGACGAAGCACTTCAAGAGGCCTGGTTAGAGCGCACCATCAAATTTAGCCAACATCCAGGAGTTAATCCTGCTTATGCCTTACCAACTAGGCATGATTTCTATGATTAGACACCCTTGTTTCTCCACATCTTCTTGGATAAGCTTCACTTTAGAGTCATTTTTGTAGAAAAGTCAGCCATCTTAGGTTATCCCCTTAAGCATTATTAGCTCATCCATCTCATTTAGAATCAAACCATCTAGCCAGCAATCAAAACCTTACATCCAAGCCTTCACAATTGTTGTCATTTTTGCCAAAAGTTTGCCACTCCTAAAATCTTCCAAATCCATCAATCTCACCAAGGTTATCCCTTTGACAGAGCTTTGTCTAGGGTGATCCAGCTTTGTCACTTGTTATCCCTCATCACCTTAAGCTAAAGGTTGGGATCCACAAGTGGTCAATCTCGTGTCCTTCCTAAAGGATCATCAGTCTATCCTTAAGTTGACACAATCACCACCAAGCTTACACATAGGAAAGCAGACCTTTCGTGCTTTGGCAACATATCTTTGAAGTTAGAATCTCCAACCCAATCCTCCTTAGGTTTTTTCGTATAGCTTTGCCTTAACCTAGGAAATCATTTGCATAGAGAAGCCTTCCCCCTTTTGCATCCATCAGCATTATTGCATCTCATCCCCTAAGAGCATTTTTCATGCCACCCGTCACTCGCTTAGCCAAGAAGAAAGAAATAATGGAGCCCTATCATTTGGATCGAACAGCCTCACCCCCCTTGAGCACTCAGCCATCCTTCAGCCCAGAAAAAGCTATGCCATCACGTACTGACATTGAAGCTTTCATGAACCAACCAGGAAATGCAATATTGGTAAATGCCATTATAGACAAGAACAAAGAGACAATCATGGCTAATTTTCGAAGGGAAAATGTAGGAACCTTTGACTTTGGAAGACCCCCTCCATTATCAGATCCATCTCACCCATTGTTTGGGCAGCTACCACCACCCATAGGCTCTTATGATCCAAATTATCCTCAATATATGCCAAAAGAAGAGCCTCTAGCCAATCCATATGATCCAACAGACCCAAACATACCATCATCCACCCAAGTTGAAATCTCCATGCCGCAAGCCAACCCAGCCACCACCACTCCATCCTTGGTTCATACCTCTCCGCTCCAAACCCCCTTTACCCAAAACAGCTCACCGTTCACCCCCTTCACTATTGTTGCTGCTGCTCCCCAACACAGCCTTCCAAATCCACCCATCTCCCAAATCAGTGCTAGCATCTTTGGCCAACCTTAGCAATATACAACAGGGATGCCACCCATGGGGCCAAGTAATCAACCTTTCATCACCCCTAGCTTGTTCACTACAGCCCAACACACAATCCCATCATTTCCATTAGGTCTTGGGAGCTCAATACCATTAGCCACAAATCTACAAGCTACTACCCTCACTCCACAAATCTATCAAATCCCACAAGCTACTACCAATTTTCTACCAAGCTCCCAAGTGACCCCAGCCCCTGCCACCACTCTACCAAGCTTCCAAATCCAACCACAAAGCTATCAAACCCCATCAGTTCCATTCCCAAGCTTTCAATTCCCACCACCTCCACCACCAACTAATCCATTACCTCCAATTACCAACTACTTTTCAATGCCACTTCTAGGAGGTAATCCACCACCCCAGCCAACCACCAATTATTTGCAGATACCATCCCAAATGGGGGCACAACCCACATATATTGGTCAAACCCCACAAGCCCCCCAATCCTTTCCCCAAGCCTCTCAACCATCTTATACCTTACCTCCACAAAGAAATCCATTTATCCCACAGCCAGCTTATGTTCCTCAATCCCAACCTCAAATCCCATATCAACAACAAGCCTCGCAGCACATGCAGCAATATGCGCCACCTCCCCCTCAGCAACCTATCATCCACCATGCAGCTACCCAAACAATGTATAATCCCTATCAGCAAATCCCTCATAGCCATCCATATTCAGTGGCCCCATCCAGTACATACCTACCTCAAGGCACTCCTACATTGGGGGCACCCCAGCCATCACCTATCAATTCAGAATGGGAGCAAATGAAGATAGCTCTGAAAGCCATCCAAGAAGGGAATGATCCAAAGACATTCAAGTTTGAGAATGTGTGTCCTTACCCATTTGACAGAGCCATTACCATGACACCATTTCCCAAACACTTTGAGGTACCCAAATTTGACAAATTCAGAGGAAAAGGAGACCCTGTCACACATATCAAAGAATTTTACATGCACTGCCAGGATGTAGCATACAATGATCTCTTCCTCTTGCGCCTTTTTCCCAAAAGCTTAGCTGGACCAGCTCTTGAATGGTTTTATAGAATCCCCTATGGTACAATTAAAAACTTTGCTGAATTATCTGAGGCATTTGTAGCCCAATATGCCCATCTTGTTGAAACAGAGCTATCAATAGTTGATCTTGTCCACACCAAGAAAAAAGGTGGAGAAAGCCTTGCCGAATACCTGCAAAGATGGCAAACCCTTACCACCCGCATATCCTGCACCTTGCCAGAACGCCATGTTGTGAAAATGTTTATTGATAATGCCCATCCTAGCTTGGCTCACCACATGACCATGAACTATTTGCAAACCTACAAAGATATCAAAGAGAAAGGAATGATCCTTGAGCAAGGACTCATTAAAGATGGTGTGGTCAAGCTTTACAAGGAAGCCAACCAAAATCAATCACATTCCAATGACAAGTCTAGGTATTGGAACAAAAACAAGCACGTTGCAACAGATGGCGTCACTGACACCAGACATGTGAATATTGTTGGTCCTTCTCACAACCAGTCCAACCCACCATATCAACCAAAAAATCAACAAGCTATCAACTACCAACAACAGAATAACCAAAGCTATCAAAACCACACTCCAAGACCCAACTTTCAAGGGTCTAGCAATCAAGCTAATGCCATCAATGTAGCTGCAGGACAAAAGCCTAGATTCCAACCTACACCTAGAAACTATACACCCCTTGGTGAGCCATTGGATGTCATTTTTGAGAAATTAGTCAAAGAAAACCTCATCAAATTTCCTCCTACCCAGCAAATTGACCCAAGCCAATCCAAAGCTGCATGGTACAAAGATAATGAGTACTGCAAATTTCATAGGGTAAAAGGTCACACTACCCTCAGATGCATGAAACTGAAAGACTATGTGCAGGACCTCATTGATCGGAAGGAAATCACTGTTGGTGCCCAAACCTCTCCCAATGCAGGCTTACAGATCTATCAAAATGCTTTTCCTCCACACCACAACCAAAATCCTGGAAAAGCACCTATCCAAACTAACAACAACAACACCAACAACCGTCAGCCAAACCAACAGCATGGGAAGAACAATGACCACACTTCATCCTATATAGACTATGGTAGCCTTATAGGTTGTATATCTGAGAAAGAGCCTTCCGTCAATGTTATCAATATCCAAGGACCAAACAATGAGTGTGCAATCACCACTCGAAGAGCGCAATTTAACATCGCAGGCCCACCTGTTACACCAACACCATCAGCTCCATCAAAAAGCCAGTACAATATCTTGGAACACCTTGGGAACATGCCAGCCCAAATCTCCATTTTAGACCTTGTTCGCACTAGTCCTATGTACAAGAACATCCTTGACAGTGCTCTCATAGAATCTCGTGTCCCTTCTGATATCAATGCTACTGATTTTCGTAATCTTGTTGGACACCTCTCATCCTCATGTGCCCTATCGTTCAAATCCACCGACATACCCGTGGTCGACCCAGATCACACCCTTCCGCTTCGCATAGCCATCATGGTATCCAACTTTGCTGTAAAAAGAGTAATGATAGATAATGGATCAGCCTTGAATATTTGCACCCTAAAATTCATAAAACAAGCTGGGTATACTGAGGCAGATATCATCAGTGAGGTTATCACCATCAAAGCTTATGACAACTTGGAAAGAACCACAGAAGGAACTATTTTGCTGCCAATCAAGGTTGGGCTAGTCATCCAAGAGACACTTTGCCATGTTATTGATCTAAACCTACCATTTAACATCCTCCTTGGTCGCCCATGGATTCATGCCATGAAAGCCGTTCCATCCACTTACCATCAGTGCATCAAATTTCCGCATCAAGGCACTGAGGTAACCATCCATGCCGATCCAGAACCCTTTGCTTACTGCAATGCAGTTGAAGCTTCATATACAAACCATTGCCCTGGAATTGATATTAGCACATCCATCGCCAGCTCATCCCACACTTATAATGACCCAGAAACCATCCTTGCCTCTACCCTGTCTACCGTGAAGATCAATAACAAAGGTTGTGGAGAGTATAGTCTGTCAGATGCATTTGCTGTCGGGGCACTCCCACTTGATCCACATGCCCATGGACGACCGACATATCACAAAGCTAAGGAAATTCCACCTCCTCGATACAAACAGTTTGGCCCAACAACCTTTGTATCCTCGAAAATCCCTCTTCATGAGGAGCTCACTCCAGATATCAACAAATGGTTACATAAGGATGCACCTCAAAGAAATCAAGCACGCCTTGATCACTTCAGCCAAAAGTATCCCCAAGAACATAAGCTCATCACTGACAAATGGAACTATCAAGGTGGTGGTCTAGGACCAGAAGAAAGAGGCATGCAGTGCCCCATCAACGCACACAAGTGGGAATCGAAGTCAGGTCTTGGCTTTGGCATACCCACAACTGGGGGAACCAATGAGAACGGTCACGCTTTTTCAAACATTCACCGTGACCTTGTTGAAATTGAAGACATTCCTGAGGAAGTTGAAAAGAGAGCCTACGACGATATCCTAGACCAAATCTCCCTCGGAGACTCTGTTCTCCAAGAACTATCCATCCACCTCATTGACCTACCACTCGCCCATCCACAACTCATAGATTGGGACCAACCAAGTGTCATACACATCGATGAGTTCACATCAGAGGAGGCACTTCTAAGATTCATGGGAGCTGAAACTCCTCACAAGAAAACAAAGCCAGATTCTGCCTATATCTACAAGCTAGATCCCAAGGGGTATTTTGGAGAAAATCCCCAACCTAGTTCCGATACACCCAAAACTGGAACTAAGGTGAATCTGAGACTAGCTAAGGCAACGAAGAGAACCCCTCAGCAAGAAAATCCAGAGCCACAAGAAGAACATGAGGATTTAGCATTGCCTCCTCAAGATAATCGACCAGAGGTGTCTTCTATTCTAATTGAGGATACTCGAGAAGTCAACATTGGTTCTTCAGAGATCCCCAGACTTGTTCACATTGCTGCATCCCTATCACAAGACCAAGCTGACCTCCTCTTTGAGGTCTTAAGAGAGAATATTGGTCGATTTGCATGGTCATATCAGGACATGCCAGGACTTGATCCAAAGCTTGTAGTTCATCATCTTGCAGTTGATCCAAAGATCAAGCCCGTCAGACAAAAGCTTAGAAAAATGCACCCCAAGGTGGAATTATTGGTCAAAGCTGAATTAGAGAGAATGTTAGCTGCTAAGGTTATCCGACCTATCGACTACTCAGAGTGGATCTCCAACATGGTCCCTGTCACTAAACCTTCTGGTGACATCAGAATCTGCACTGATTTTAGAGATCTTAACAAAGCTTGTCCAAAAGATGATTTTCCCTTGCCCAACATAGATATGATTGTAGATCTTACAGCTGGACATGAAATTTTGTCCCTCATGGATGGATTTTCTGGGTATAATCAAATCAAGATTGCAGAAGAGGATCAGCATAAGACAGCATTCACTACCCCTTGGGGAACCTTTTGCTACAACATGATGCCTTTTGGCCTAAAGAATGCTGGGGCTACCTATCAAAGAGCTATGACAGCCATTTTTCATGATCTCATCCATAGCATTTTGGAGGATTATGTGGATGATATCTTGGTCAAGTCTCATACCTTCATGGATCATCTTGCTGAATTGGAGAAAGTCTTTGATAGGTTAGCCAAATATCATCTCATGCTGAATCCCAAGAAATGTGTCTTTGGGGTCACATCTGGCAAGCTTCTAGGCTTCATAGTTTCTAAACGAGGTATAGAGATCGACCCCAAGAAGGTCAAGGCTATCTTAGACATGCCTCCTCCCCAGACACTACAACAACTTCGCTCTCTTCAAGGAAAGCTCCAATCTGTTCGGCGCTTCATCTCCCAGCTTGCAGATAAATGTACACCATTTTCACATTTACTAAAGAAGGATGAGAACTTCAAGTGGGATCCTTTATGTCAGCGCAGCTTTGACCATCTCAAGAAATATCTCATCAATCCCCCTATCTTGGTTCCACCAATTCCTGGTCGTCCCCTAATTTTGTACATATCAGCAACACCTACTACTCTAGGGGCACTTCTAGCACAGCTTGATGACTACAAAAGAGAAAGAGCCATCTACTACATCAGTAGAACCCTAGTTGGTTATGAACTCAATTACACTCCTATGGAAAAAGCTTGTTTGGCAGTTGTCTTCTCAACTCTAAAGCTTCGCCATTACATGCTAAGTCATACCATCCAACTAGTCTCCAAGATTGACCCTCTCAAGTATATGCTCTCTAGAATAGCACTTACAGGCCGTTTGGCCAAATGGGTTATGCTCCTTAGTGAATTTGACATCCAGTATGTGGATAGAAAGGCAATCAAAGGGCAAGCTATAACAGATCACCTAGCTGATGCACCTCTAATAGATGCTTATCCGTTGATCACAGAATTTCCAGATGAGCATATCTGTCTAATTGAAGAACAACCCCCATGGAAACTTTATTTTGATGGCTCATACACATCTCATGGATCAGGGGCAGGAATATTGTTGGTCACACCTCAAGGAGATTACATTCCAAAAGCCTTCAAGCTACAATTCCCTAGCACCAACAATATAGCTGAATATGAGGCCCTCATAGCAGGATTAAAGATAGCTGTAGAATGGAACATTGTTGAGCTACAAATCTTTGGCGATTCTCAGCTCATCATCAAGCAAGCCCTAAATGAATATCAAACCAAAGATGAAAAGCTATTACCCTACAAAGAGCTAGTTGATCAGCTAACCCAACATTTTACAAAGCTTCAGTTTACACAAGTGCCTCGAATACAGAACAAAGCAGCAAATGCTATGGATACTATAGGCTCGCTCTTGGAAATTCCCCAAGCAGCTACACAGTATGAGTTTTCAGTGGAGCAGCTCCTCACACCCGCCTATTCGAATGAGGATTCAAACCGTGTTTGTATCTTGGTTGGTTCCCAATCCCCTTGGTACCATGAGATTCACGCTTACCTTAACGATGGTATCATATCCCCTCACCTCACACGTACCCAATGCCAGAACCTCATCCGAAAATCATCCCGCTATGTTATCATAGCCAATACCCTATATCGTCGGGGTTATCACGATACTCTCTCTCGATGTTTAGACCAAAATGAGGCCGCGATGGTGTTAAAGGAAGTACACTCTGGACTTTGCGGTGCCCACACAAGTGGTATTGTCCTAGCGCGACAAATCCTTAGAGCAGGCTACTATTGGCCTACCATTGAAGAAGACTCCTGTGACTTTGTCAGAAAGTGTCTCCCATGTCAGCAACATGCAAATCTTGTGCACGCTCCAGCACAGGATCTACAACCTATTGCACCACCTTGGCCTTTCGCTTGTTGGGGCCTTGATCTAGTTGGAACTATCACACCCCTCTCATCTGATGGACATAAATGGATAATAATAGCTACAGACTATTTCACTAAATGGGTGGAAGTAGTCCCCCTAGTCTCAGCTACAGGAGTTCAGGTCTCCAAGTTCATCTTGTACCACATTGTTTGCCGCTTCGGCATCCCATCCACCATCTTCACTGACCACGGAGGTAACTTTGAAAATCTCAACATGGAAGAATTATGCACTTCCCTCCGCATCCATCACCGCTTTTCTAGCCCATATTTCCCACAAGGTAACGGCCAGGCAGAGGCAACTAACAAAACCCTCCTCAAAATTCTAAAGAAAGTTGTCAATGATTCCGGCCGTGATTGGCACCTACAAATAAATCCAGCCCTATGGGCCTATCGAACTTCCTTCCATACATCCACAGGCACAACTCCATACTCCCTAGTCTATGGTGCCAAAGCAGTACTACCTATAGAGGTTGAACTTCCCTCCTTGCGCATATCTTTGCAAGGGCAAATATCAGATGAAGAATATAGAGTAGCTCGGCTCACCCAGCTAGATCTCTTAGACGAGAAGCGACAACAAGCCTATGATCATCTCACAGTCTATCAAACTCGTCTCAAAAGGAATTTCAACAAGAAGGTGCTTCCATGACACTTTCAGCCAGGTGACATGGTCCTTAAAGAAAACATGAAAGTCCAAGCAGATCGAGAAAAGAAAGGCAAGTTTGAACCTACATGGCTTGGTCCTTATGTTGTCACTGCTTCCTTTGGCTCTGGAGCTTATCAGCTATCTACACCAGAAGGAGAACTCTTGAATGATCCTACTAACATCATTCATCTTAAGAAGTTCTATGCTTGAAGATCCTTGGTATACCAGGCTTTTGAAAAATACAAAAAAAAAAAAAAAAAATAGTAAAGAGAAACAAGCGTCCAATGGTGAAAACTTGGCAATTCAAGCACCTTGGATAGGTACCTTGGTGAAAACCTGGTAATTCAGGCGCCTTGTGTACTAAAGACTAATCCATTATCTATCACTATCCTATCCCTCATCCATTTACCCACCATCCCATAAGACACACTTGCTTTTTCCCTTGGTGTTCCAACCAAATATCCAAAATCTGATGAAGCTTGTAAATACCTCCTGTACAGCTTGTAAATCTTGTACCAAAGCTTGTATTATACCTTGTAAATCTTGTACCATACCTTGTATATCCAAATCTTGTCCAAAGCTTGTACCATACTCCAAATTGTAGATAATCTTGTATCCTAGCTTGTATCCTATCACATGCACCCAAAGAATTCCATTTTCCTTAAGCTTTTCGTAAACCATCTACCTATCCACCTATCACCTATTATAGACATCCCATCCTTCACAAACATTTCCATCTCACAAAAACCAAAACATGAACAAAACTTGTACATTTGTAACATATCTTGGTCCATCATCTTGTACATCCTCTTTAGCTTAGTACCATTGTATCTATCCAACGTTCATGTCAGTTTGTCCTTGGTCAACATCTTGCACACATCGCACACTTTGGTTAGATATTCCAATGCATCCTTTAGCTAGATTTCCTATCACCAAAGTGTTATCTTTCTTAGTTCAGCTTGCCAGATGCATCACTCATCGAAATCCACCAGCTTAGGTGCTCTCCGATAGGTCCTTGCAGGATATAGCTTTCCTCATGTCTGATCTTGGTCCGTTAGTACCTCGTCCTACCCATCTCGTTGGCAAACAGTTCTCTTTTGGATTTTCACTTTCTTTTGATTTGGGATCTTCCCTTTTGGGTCTTGAAGTATCTTTTCCAAGCAATCTCCTTGTTCCCTCCTCAAGGTTGCCACGATCTTCCATATCATGGTATGCTGCGAATGGGGCAATTAGAGTGTAAGGTCTTGATCAGGTCTTTCGTTTGTTTTTCTTTTCTGCTTGTGGGTTCTCCAGTGTCGTTTCCACACTGCTTCCTCTAGGATTCATGTGTGATGCTGGGGCAATCCTTGTGTGTTTGTTTTGAGTTAGTTTGTCAGTCCTTTGGACGGTTGGTGAAAAGGCCTTGATGTTCTTGGTAACCTTGGCAATTAACCAATAGTCCTATAGCAAATCTAGTGCTCAACTACATGGTGGTACTTCTCTTTGAAGTATCCCCCCGCTCATAAAGCTTCAATGGTTTTCCTTCATCTCCATTATCCCCCATCCATATCCAGCATTCGTCTCTCCTACCCCAGCTGATGCATCAGTATCTCTTTGAATCACTCATCACTCTTAGCTTTATTGATCCACAATCCTAGTCTTAGGGATCCACCAATCCAAATCAACCCACCAAGCCTCATCTTTCGAGATCCACAATCCTAGTCCTAGGGATCTCCGAAACCCATCTTCCGCCAATATAACTCTTTGAAATCCTGTTGCATCAGCTTTATAATCCCCTCATCCATCTCCCTATCCTGGATTCTTTTTTATAGCGCTCCGCTCCTTCATCCTCTACAATCCCTAAGATCTTAAGCTTGCTTCCTCTTGTGCCTCTGATTCTCCCTTTATCATTCTCTCATAGTAAGAGTTTGAGCTAACTAAACCTCTTCTCTTAATCCAATTTGAGTCTCCTTGCTCATCCCAGATTCTTGTATTTTTCAAGAAGCCACCAAGCCTCGCTTTCTCTCCCCGCTGCCTTCTTGAGGGGGCATCTCATAGTCCATTCTCTCCTCTTCTGTTCTAGCCTTGGGCATCTTATTTTCTTATCTTTTATGTCATGCCACTTGCGGCATCACATCAAAGAGGGGCAAAATGTAGACACCTAAAAATCCTTTAGAAAATAAATTATTTTTATTTTCTGAAAAATTCCCGATGACATCATCATTTATTAATTAATTAATTATTTAATTAATTAATTAATTAATTATTTAATTAATTAATTATTTAATTAATTAATTATTTAATTAATTAATTAATTAATTATTTAATTAATTAATTAATTAATTTTTATGCCATTAAATCCTTTTATCTTAATTAAAAATATTTAATTAAGGAATCCCTCCCAAAAATGTTTAAATCTTATTTAAACATTATTTCCTTATTTATTAATTATTTAATTAATAAATTGACCAAAAATCTTAAAAAAAATAAAAAATTTATTTTTTTCCCAAAAGTTGGCCAATTTCCTTATGACCAATAACCTCTTCCAAAATCTTCTAATCCTTCTTTAATTTTGATTAAAGGCTAATCCCATCATTTCCTACCCCTAATCCCAACTCAAAATATTTAATTAAGATTAAATATTAATCCTCATGTTTATTAAAAAAGTTTTAATAAATATCTCCTCAACCCAAACCCTTGAAATAAATAAAACTTTATTTATTTCTTAAAAATCTAATTTATCCTCATCCTAAGAAGTTCTAGACTCTTCTAGAAAGTCTTCATCCTCATCCTAGGAAATTCTAGACTATTCTAGAAAGTCTTTATCCTCCTCCAAAGTCTAGACTCTTCTAGAAGATGTCTTTAAACCTAATCCTAATCCCCTCCTAACCTTGTCACATTCCCTAAACATGGGTTAAAACTTACTAACCCAAGCCAAAGTTAACAAATATCTCCTCCTTCACCCACCCTCATTAAATGCCATCCACTTGCCTATCCCTAAGCTAATCCTAAACCATCCTAATCCATCTTCTAATCATTTGCACAAGCCTAAGCAAGCTTAAAACCTTCCTAATCAAGTCCAAGTCGAAATTGCTCTCATCACCCTCAAAATATCTCAACCATAAAACTTTATGAAGTCCACTAGGTCATAAATGACTCTTACAAGCCCTTTTATTGCTCTTACAAGTCATTATGAGGGTCTTTATGAAGATTTTATCTCTTGCGCCTCCTTTGTTGACTCATCCTTCCCCTTTCCTCCATCCTCTCACCATGTGACATGTGTCACTCCTTGATTGGTTGTAAGGAAGCACAATCCATGTGCTCTCCTCTCATGCAATCTAAGCCCTCCATGAGCTTTTTCCCATCCTTGCATCTTAGCCCTCAATCCCTCAAGCCTCTTGCCTATAAATTGTATCCTTCCCCTTTGCAAAATAACACAATCCATGAAGTAAAGTTATAATGCTATTTTGAGAGCCAAATCCATACAAAAGCCATCTATCCACACCAAAAATCCACAATCATCCATTGAAGCCTTTGGAAGCATATTGAGCATACATCCTATCTATTTAGACAAAGCCACTCAACAAGAGAGCTTCTCATTGAGAGAGTCCATTAATGGCTCATATTCTCAATTGAGAGTTCATCTTAGTCTATCTTGAAGTTTATGAATTTTGTTTAGTTTGTAGAGGCTTTATTTAAATTTAGTTTCTATTAGCATACTAACATTGCTCATATACAGCTAGAACTTTCTTCTGATTCTTTTGATTCTTCTTCACTTTTTGATTGAGAATCCTTTATCTTTTTTCCCTATTCTTTGATTGAAATCTTGGCTTCAAATGCTGATTCAATGTTCTTGGAAGCTGGAACATAGTTGTCATAGTTATTTAGCTCGAATGCAGTCAATCTTCCTACTATGGCCTCTAAATTTATCTTATGATTTGCTTCTCTTCTTTCTTGAATTGTAGAAAATCTAATTGCATAAAGTGGAAGCAATGTTCCAAGAATTTTACTTACAACTATTTCTTCTTTGATATCTCCTCTAGAAGCTTTGATTGAACTAACACTTGCTTTGACTCTTTCAACATATATGGCAATGTTTTCATCCTCTCTCATCCTCATCTGATCAAATTGTCCTCTTAGACTTTCTTCTTTGGCTCTCCTCACATTGTCATCACCTCCATAGATATCTTTCAACTTGTTCCACATTTCAAAGGGAGTTTTGGAGTCCTTGATATCATCAAATTCTTCATAGCTTAGGGCTAATGCAATGTCTATCATCGTGGTGTTATGTGTCTTCTTCTCAACAATGTTATTAACAGATAATTTACTAGAAGGAGTTGTGTATTCTTCATCAAGGTATTTCAATATTGTATCTCCAATGGAAAGTAGATGAAGCCTCATGAGACCTTTCCATGCTGAAAAGTTATCCCTATTAAGCCTTGGAATTTCTCTCTTGTAAGACATCTTGATCTTTAGCTTAGGTCCTTGAAACCTTTCCTACAAGCACCAAAAGCTCTAATACCAATTGTTGGAAATATAGATGGAGTAACTGAGAGGGGGGTGAATCAGTTACCACAAAAACAAATCCATAGATCCCTTAGATGTCTAATAAAACTACTTACTACTGTCACTTAGTAAACATACAGAAATTGATGTAACTTGGTAAATGTTGTGTATGTTAACTTTAATAGATCTTAAGCATTCATAGTGATTAACATTCATGCATAAAATAGATAACATGAACACATGAGACACTAGATTTAATGTGGAAACCTAATATGAAAAAAATCACCAAGTAACTAGCTATTGATTTTCACTCTTTTGAAGTGAGCCCTGTTAGGAGCCAATCTGGTTAAAGGTTACAAAACACACTATTAGGTGTGACCTTTTTAGAGGGCTTAATCACCCTATAAGGAGTGGCCTTGTAAGAGGTCTTTTAAAAAAATTCAAAGGAACTGTCACCTTGTTAGAGGATTTACAAATGGCTGTTAGACCAACTCTATTAAGAGATTAGGAATCACTGCTACAATGGTTAGAAAGTAACAATGAAATGATCGGAACGAGATGCAACTAAATTGCTAATACAGATCTCTTTTCTACTTCACTAGATCCTCCCTGATCAAATGAAACTTTGTTGCTCCTCAAGGATATCTCACCATCCTTCAAAGTTTTCTTACATTTTCCTCTTCAAAAAATTAATACACTTGCATACTCCCTCATTACACATTAGAATCACAACTTGACCTTTCATATATACCTTTCAGATTATCAAGTCGGCCCAATTACAAGTTATAATTACCAATAATCATTACCTCAGTTGGCTAGAATCAATACTTGAAAGAATTAAACTTTATTTAACAAATTAAGAAAATCTTTCATTAGCCGACCCTGCCCAATAAACACTATTCCTAAAAAGATTTCCTGTGTTGACCAATAGAGGCTTGGTTAACACTGCGAACCCTGAAAAATTCTTTGGAGACCAAGTGAACTCAGTAAACACTAACTTTCCTTCATTAACCATGAGAGCTCAGTTAACACTACTTCCTACCACATTTTCCTTTGATGCTTGAGTGAGCTTAGTAGACACTATTTCCACAGAGTAATTTCTAGGAATGTTCGATAGACACAAAAAAATTATTTGCTGACCAACTAAGCTCGGTAGGTACTGACTACCAACTGATATGACATTTGTGTAACATCAAAGACAACACACAATTAGGAAATTGTTTCCAACATAGAGTACCAAGTAATCTCATCATAAATCAACTAAATCTAAAACAATATCTGATAATCTCAAAACAATGCTACTAATCATCAAGCATAAAACTGGCCTAAAATAGTTTAGCAAAATAGCAAAATGTAAACTAGGGGCAAGCACTACAAGTTCTTACTAAGGAAGAATTATTTATTTTCAAGGTTGGTATGGAAGAGGAGGATTTCATGAAACCTATTTCAAATGTGGCGAAGAAGGAAATAGAGCCTTTCAATGTAAGCAAATTATAAGTAGTAATAGAAATGTTGTAATCCAAGGAGAATCTGTGAGTCATCCAAATGGAACTAAAAAAAGGGTTAATTTTGATGGTGAGGAGAACTTTGTGTAATTAGAGAACTAATGAAGAATCCCTCCTAAGGTGAAGTATTTTTAAGACCAGATGAAACATTGTAGGATAATATTCTAAGGTAATCATTGATAGTGGTGGTTAAAAAAAATTGGCATCAAAAGAGCTAGTTGCCAAGGATGAGACACCCTAAATCCTATCAAGTTACCACATTGCACATGTGAGGTAGTGAAGTGATAGATGAAAGAAAAACTAGATGTTTAGTTCCTGAGCATCAAATTTGATCAAATATGATGGTGGACATGATGTCTCTATGGAAGTTACAAGATCTTTACCCACTACAACACCACAATATTTTGATAGGTGTCAAGGGTGATCCAAAGGTCAAAAGATGGCATGTAGTGTCAAAGTGGATTATAGTTATTATTTTATGATTCATTTAAACTCCCTATCACAAAAATAAAGTTGACTCATCATTAGTAGATTAAATCTAAGTCATTGATCCATGGTTCTTTTAGCCTATTTTCTATAGAATTGATGGCAAATTAATTCAAAAATTATGTGGCTATTAATGAGATCAACCTTTTCTATCTCGTCAAAAAATTTCTTATTGAATTGTATTTGACATCTTAGTACAATTGCAAGCATACATTGCTAGAAGAAGTTGTCAGAGAACTAGAGTTTTTATGGAAAGTTATTGTAGAAATTATGATCTTAAAAACTAGTAAGTACTCCTATCTAGCTCATAGAATTTATTTTTGGAAAGTAATTGGAGTTGATTACCTATGGGTATGGTATTATTATAAACCCAATAGATGGTGCCTAGAAGGGATTTCACGAGATAGATAAATTACTAGGATTGAGATGTGTGTGATGCTTTTTTGGAATAGTTAGACATGTCTATGAATGAGTATTCAAAGGTAGGAAACTTATTTTGAATTTGATCTATCTTTGGATTGTTGAGGGTTTGTATGTTAGAGAAAATTTGGGTGTGGGATGCTAAAACAATGATGAGTGTTTGGAACTTATTCAAACACTAGTTTTCATAGAGAAATATATTTTCCCCATAGACTAATGTTTGAAATTATGATTTAGAGAAATTGGTTGTACCTAGGGTTTTTATGGATGTGGACCTCCTAACCCTAATTGCAAAGAAATACAATCCAGTGCTTTGATTGGTGCATGATAATAATGGAGTTGGTTTGGTAAAAATCACAGCAGAAGAAATTCATGAGGTTTTTATGTTGGGGCCACCTTCTAGTTTCTATGAGACCATTGAATTTCAAAAGTTGCAGTAAGTAAATGAAGCTCAAAGATTTTATCTAAGAAATATTCCTTGGAAGGTGCACTTATCATTTGTTGGGGATTTTCTTTGGTTGTACCATCAACCCTTAAGCCTTTCTTCAAGACCTATTTCAATTGTTGTCCCCTAGTAGTATATATATCTTTATGTAAAGTCTTTGGTGAAGATGAAAAAGATTATATGCCTATCCACTTTATGTACGTGATGGTCCATAATCTCCATTATGGTATTGATGTAATTTTTTATTTTGCTTCTTAGATTTATGAAGAGATTCATAATCGCCTGATTAGAATTGAAAAAGAAAAGGTGGACAAACCTTTTGTATGGTTCTCCATGCTTATGGACTTATTCTTGTTTAAGGGAGCTTCTTACTTTGGGAAGGAAATGAAATTGACAAGAGAACAAGATGGAGAAGTATTTCCTATCCAATAATGGTGTATAAGTATGTCATGGGATAGGGAGGACACTAGTTTTGTAAGGTTCAATAGATATTATTCTTCTAAGTTAAGAGCATTATTATCACTTAAAAACCTTAGGATTCCAAAACCAATATTGGAACTCATTAGACCAAAGTAAATTGCTAAAGATCTGAAGGTGGTCCACAATTGGGGTGATATTGTTCCTTATCTAGTTTCTACAAGTTTTAGAGTGAATGGTTTTCAAGGGACTCCCCATGTATTTCCTTATCAAGTTCCCCTTAAGATAGGTATTGCATAAGGTCTATGGAAAATTGGTGGATTAGAGGAGAAAGAGTTAACAAATTGATCAAGAGGTACAATATTTCCTTTTCACTCTATTGCACATCAATTTATAATCACAGAGGGAGGATGGGTACATTTTGATAAATTATTGGACCCCTATAGGATGGAAACATCTCATGCCAAATTTTAAGACCCAAAGGGATTCTATGAAATGTTCTAGAAGGGAACTAAAGCTAAGAGGCATGATCACTTGTTCTATTACCCTAAGGATATCAACAGAAGTGAATTTTCCTTGCAAGAGAAAAAGTCAAGAAAGATAAATGGAGGGTTTACAAGAATGCCCTAGATTTTATAAATTCTTTTGATAAAGATTATAATCGTTTGAAGGATGGAAAGACATTGGGTGAAAAATTGAATAAATTGATGACACATTTTACTGAGATTATTGAGGTTCTAAATGAGAAAAGAGATATGATGGTTAATTCATATCTAGATAGATCAAGAGAGGTAATACAAAGGATTTCACTTTCCCTTGCTATTAATCCTAGACAATACACTCTCCACAAAAAGACAGGGTATATTATTGTGAGATCAAGTGAAGATGTTACTAGGAGAGGTAAAGAAGTAGAGGGTGGGCCTTTAGTACCCCATGTAGTTCAAGTGTCTCCTCAGCCTCAACATATAAAAGATCTTTTTATATTCACCTTCCCAATCCCCAAATAATTTTGAAAATGAACAAGTAATAGATGAATAATTGATGCAGTTGTGTAGCCAAGGTGACATTTTTGTTACAATAGTTGAATTGGAGGAAGGGATACTAAAAGAACCCCCAATACCAATCATGGACCTCATTGTAGAGGATTTTAGATGAAAAGAGTTAGACCCTATTATTGAAAAAGCTTGTAAGAAATTCTTATCAGATATTCATTTTGTCAGATTTAGGGCTTTCATCTAGTTTTCTTGGAGATTGAGCATATCCAATTTGAAGGCCCTATGTAGAAAGAGGCAAGTACAAAAACATAACAAAGAGGACTCTATCATAAAGGATGATTGAAAATAAGAAATGATGGAAGAATTTTGCAAGAAGGAAGAATGATGATAACAAAATAAGGGATACTAATTTCTTTTTAATGGGAGATTACAAATGCCATGGACTTTTATGTTTTTAGGAAAGAAAAAATGCTAAGTATAGAACTAAAGAAGAGGCTAAGTTAGCATTCAGAGAGATAAAGTATAGTGAGGATCATGATTCACTAGTCATGTAGTTTTTACAAAAGAGAAATAAGTCTAGACAACATAAATTATCTGATACTGATCAAGTGGAAAGCTTAATGTTAAGAAGAGTAGGTGAGACTTCAGGAGTTGAAGCTGCTCTTATGAGAAAAGAGACTACAAATTTTTCACTGGCCACTACTAAAGGGGAAAGATAGAAATTGGATGAATTAAATCTCAAGTATGAAGGAAGAATGATGATAACAAAATAAGGGATGCTAATTCTTTTTTAATGGTACATTGCAAATGCCATGGATTTTTATGTTTTTAGGAAAGAAAAAATGCTAAGTATAGAACTAAAGAAGAGGCTAGGTTAGCATTCAAAGAGATAAAATATAGTGAGGATCATGATTCACTAGTCATGTAGTCTTTACAAAAGAGAAACAAGTTTAGACAACATAAATTTTTTGATATTGATCAAGTGGAAAGCTTAATGGTAAGAAGAGTAGGTGAGACTTCAGGAGTTGAAGTTACTCTTATGAGAAAAGAGACTACAAATTTTTCACTAGCCACTACTAAAGGGGAAAGATATAAATTGGATGGATTAAATCTCAAGTATGAAAAGGTCTTGAAAGCTTATGATGTAGAGAGAAGAAAAAATAGCAAGTTGTTGAAAATAGTGGCTATGTATGAAAGTCATTGACAGATAATGTACCAGAAGGAGTTACATATTCTTCATGAAGATATTTCAATCCTTTATCTCCAATGAAAGCCAGATGGAGTCTCATGAGACCTTTACATGCTGAAAATTTATCCTTGTTAAGCCTTGGAATTTCCCTCTTGTAAGACATCCTAATTTTTAGCTTAGATCCTTGAAATCCTTCTTGCAAGCACCAAATGCTCTAATACCAATTGTTGGAAATATAGATGGAGTAGCTGAGAGGGGAGGTGAATTAGTTACCACAAAAAAAAAATCCATAGATCCCTTAGATGTCTTATAAAACTAGTTACTGCTGTCACTCGGTAGCTACATAGAAAAATGCTATAACTCGGTAGATGCAGTGTATGTTGTCTTTAACAGATCTTAAACATTCATAGTGATTAACGTGCATGCATAAAAGAAATAAAATGAACACATGAGACACTAGATTTAATGTAGAAACCCAATATGGGAAAAACCACCAAGTAACTAGCTACTAATTTTCACTCTTCTAAAGTGAACCCTATTAGGAGCCAACCCTATTAAAGGTTACAAAACACACTATTAGGTGTGACCTTGTTAGAGGATTTAATTAGCCTATTAGGAATGGCCTTTCTAGAGGACTTTAGAAAAATTCAATAGAACTGTCACCTTCTTAGAGGATTTATAAAATGGCTATTAGATCAACTCTATTAAGAGATTTAGAAATTACTGCTACAATGGTGAGAAAGTAACAATGACTTGACCTAAATGAGATGCAACTGAATTGTTGATATAGATCTCTATTCTAGTTTACTAGATCCTCTTCTAATTGAATACAACTTTGCTGCTCCTCAAGAATATATGATCCTTCTTCAAAATTCACTCACACTTTCCTCTTCACATAATCAACATACTTTCATGCTCGGTCACTGCACTTTAGAATTCACAACTTGACCTTTTATTTATACCTTAAAAATTGTCAAGTTGGCTCATTTACAAGTTATAGTTACCAATAATCATTACCTTGGTCAGCTACAATCATTACATAAAAAAATTAAGCTTTATTTTCCTAAATAATGAAATTCTTCATTGGCCAACCCTGCTCGGTAAACACTACTCCAGGAATGATTTCTAGAGTTATCCAACTGAAGCTCGGTGAACACTGCAAACTCTACAAAATTCTTTGGAGACTGAGTGAACTTGATAAACATTGACTTTCCTTTACTAACCTTGTGAACTCGATTACCATTGACTTCTACAGCAAAATCCTTCAACGCCTGAGTTATCTTGATAGAAACTGTTTCCATAGAGTATTTTTTAGGAACTCTCGATAGACTCTGGAATTTTCTTTGTAGACCAACTGAGCTCAGTAGACTCTATCTAATAACTGATATGACATTTGTGTAACATCAAAGACAACACACAATTGAATAATTGTATCCAACACATTCTATATTACTTGGCACTTGGTAATACTGATTCTCGACAGTTACTATAATTATGTCTTGCTTGGCACTTGAACTTGCTTAGAACTATCTATTTTCTTGGCACTTGATTGACTCAGCACATGAGTGAGTCGGCACTCATTGCAACTCGACATCCATACATATTATACTCAGCATGTGTTACTAGCTTGGCATGAGCTTAGTTTAAATCTTTAGTGTGTTGGCACTCAATTGTCAAAACTAATCTAAGATCAACAATCTCCCCCTTTCACAGGAGTGGCAATAACACTTAACATTACATAAAAAATCTAATTTCCTTGAGTATAATATACATACAGTTTGGCATATGTACAAAACTTTAAAATTTTTTCAAAATTTTTTAGTGGACTATATACCTCAAATTTTGTAACTCCCCCTAAGTTAATGTGTCTTTTCTTTATCCAAAATCTCTCTAAGTAGATTTTCCTCTTCCTAATACTCTTTATCTTCAATCATTTTGATATTTTTTATCTGATATGCTCTATTTCTGCTTCTTTGTTGTTTACTCCCTCTTTGTTTGATCTTTTCTCTATTTACTTTATCTCCCCTTTCACATGTCTCCCCCTTGCACATTTGTCTCCCTTGGATTTTATCTCCATCTTATGCTTATCTCCCCCTTTTTGACACTTATGTCAAGGGGTCTATACATTGAGTGTGTATTTATCCAAAAAATTCTTATTGACTTCCATAACAATCTTTAGAGTAGCATCCCAATTTTCTATTGCAACATCTAAGGATTTGATTTGGATGGTTGTCTCTGCTACAAGGTGAACTAAACTGTCCAAAGTTGAAAGATTAGGGTCTTTTATTAACACTACTTTTGCATAGGCTAGTTCCTTCTATAGTATTTCCATGTGAGGGATCAGGGAAGCTTGAATGTGGACTAGCTTGGCCCTTGTGTTAGCCTCTTCTACTATTAATACAACTAGTTCCTTTTGTTTTTAAAGCACTATATGGAAATGCTTCTCACTCTGAGTTGGGTTTTGTGGAAATTGCATGCCAGATATCTTTAGGTTTCTTTCCAAACTCAAAATCCTCTAGCTCATTTCTTATGTGAAGAGTGTGGTATCACACAATTTTTTGTATAGTGAGAATGTATTCTCAAGTACCTTCTTCACTTTTTCAATCTTTGTAGCCAACTCTACTTGTGATAGTGTTATTCAACTGGATATCTTCTCATTTATTTTTCCTTGAAATTTCTTTTCAGACCATTCCATGAGTTTTACATTGGTTTCCTAGTCTTCACTTGCAACATGTTCAACAATTTATGATAGTTGTTCTAATATAGGCTTGGTTTCATTAGGTATTTGCAAACTAAAGGCATCTAAGAAGATGTCTTTGATCTCATGAAGTGCTTGCCTTTTCTTATACTCTTTCCTGAGTATTTTTTGTTTCTTCTTTCTCTCTAATGCTTCTTGCTTGATATTAATCTATTCTAAGTTCATGGTTGCATATTCATATTTTGGTATAACTATTTCTTCATCTAGTGTTGGGTCTCCATAGTGAAGTACCCTTGCAACCTTTGTTGAGCTCAAGCCTAGTGTAGAAATATGAAGTGGCATTGCATCAGTGCTCGGCTCCTGAAGGAATTTAGTAGGAGTGCTAGTTGTTGTTAAATTAACTAATGTTTGTATGGCTTCCTGCTTCTTTTCCTTGGGTATGTCCTTCCCTTCATCAGATTTTCCTTAATCAATCACAATTATTTGTCCTACACCTTGAGTTTGTGTGTCAGGCATAGATACCTTTGTCTATCTTGTTTGATCATTTATGGGCTCCTCTGTAGTGTAAGTATGTTGTTCAATCATAACAAATTTTTACTGTGGTATCAACCATTGTTGATGTATCATCTAATGTTTGCACTGGAGATTGACCAATAGTAGTTGTAGGGATGGTAGAAGGTGGTTCTTTTGTGTTCACCTTGTCCCTATTTATGTTAGCTATGACTTTCTATAGCTCATCCACACTGACCTATACTAGATTATCAAACAATTTAGCTTATAGTGTGGATTGGTCAAGGATCTTCTTCAAATCCTCTACAGTTAATGGATTAATGTTTTTAGTTGAGCTGTCAAGAACATCTTTCACTTTTATTGTGTCTACAAGTGTGTTTGTGTCATGTGGAGGGCTTAATGCTAGCAATTGTGTATCTTGTACACTTTGTTCTATTTGCTACTCCTCAGCTATTTCCATTTCATCCTTTTTCTATTGTGCCTCCTCCACTATATTATCTCCCTTTTCTTTCTCAATTTCTCCTTCCTTATCATCATCCCCACCTTCTCCATTATTCCTTCCCTCAAAGGGATCCTCTTCTCCTTCCTTGATAATATTCAAGTCATATATCAACTTCCACATTTGGGTGGATTTCTTTACAACATCTTCAATCTTGTTTTGCAAAATGTTGAAGGCTCTATATTTGGGTGCAAATTGCTACCATGTTTCTTATTTTCCTTTGTGATTTTTCCTTTTGAAAATTCTGGCATCACTTGTGCCAATGTAGATTCTCTTATTTTATTTTCCATATTTAGGAAATAGTTCCATTTATTCTCAACAATTGAATATAAATCTTTGGGCATTATGTTGTCAAATTCAAGAGGTGTATTCTTGAAATTTGCCATCATGGCATACACTAACATATTCTAGTCTTCTCTACCAAGTTTATTAAATTTAATATTTTTCAATCTTGTTAAGTCTACATTATCCCTAACATTGTTACTATAAGAATTTTGCTTGGGAAAAATTCACCCAAGATCAAGGAACTCAAGAAAAAGCACAACAGTAGACCAAAAAAGAGGATGATCAAAATATTGATATGTATTTGATTCAATGTGAAAGTACACTAGGAGTTCCTATATATAGAGGCCTCTGGAATGCTTCTAGAATGCCTAGGAATCAACATCATGATAAGTCATACAACCAGGCACATGTCCACTAGATATGGGTTATCTTTCATTAATCATAGGAGTAAGTGTGATGATGTGAGGATAAGCCTACAGAGGTGTAGCACACAAATTTATGTTGTAGAAACAATGTGTTAAATTAGGAGTGCAAATAACTGTGTTGTCTACATGACAACTAAGTTAATGATGCAGACTCCAGTGTTGAGTTAGAGTTTCTTATTTCTATGTTGTCAACATGATAACTCATGAAAGTACATAAACTCCTAAGTGTCTCACAAAATAAATAATAAAATAATGCAATATAATAAATAATGAATTAACCTAAGTAAACTTAAGTAAAGTGTAAATAGTAAATACGTATTTACACCAACACCTCCCCTTAAGTACAACTTAGGGGAATACCCTTAAACTTACAAAAACTAGGATGAAATCCATGATGGGTCCTTACTACTAGGCCATGTTAGGTACCCATATACATAAAAAAATGCAGTCTCTCATAAAGTAGAGAAAGAGGGAAAACCTCATGGGAAATACCCTCCCCCAAAAAGAGAGATGAAAAGACAAGATGCATGGATGGATGAAGGAATCAAGACCCCCCATTACAACATACATCCAGTATATACAAAAATGAAGAATGAGAAGAAGAAAATCTCATAAGAGGAAAAAGTCCCCCCCATAAGAAAGAAGAGGAAGAGAGACAAGGTAGTCCCCCCACCCAAATGAAGAATGCCATTTAGTGAAAGATGCTCCAAGGTAGAAGTTGGTCCAAGAATGTTGAATGATGTTCCTCTCCCTTTGGAAGAAACACTGGCAAAGGTACAATCTTGAAGATGTATGGTGGCCCTAAAACTTACTAAAGTGTCCCTATGTCGATGCTGATGGTTGCCCCTTCCAATAGTGCTGAAAAGAATGAATGTAGATCTAGCAAGGAGGTCTATAGAACCTATCCCAATGAACCATCTATCTTCTCAACTAACAAAGAGACCTCTGAAAACTATTGTTCGTAAGGATCCACAATCACATCAACTTGTAGAGATCGATCATGTAGAGAATGGACATGAGGATCAGAGTGAGACCTTGCAACAACTATAGAAGGATCATCTTCATCAAAGAGAAGATATAAATCATCAAGGATGTCTCCCAAGTCTGCTATGTATGAGGATATATCTCCCTCCCTTATTGCTAAAGCTGAAAGACATGGTGTACCCTACCATGCTAGACCTATCACTATGGAACCATATGCATGTGGACTATACTGATGTTGTCACCTCTCACTACAACTATTGATAGAACCCCATGTTTCTGAATCTATTGAAGCACTATCACTTGTGTCATTATCAATTTCCATAGTGTATGAAGTGTGGAGAGGATTAGAGGATACATTGGGTAAAATTTCCTCAAAGTGTACATCCTTCTCCACAAAGATCTCATGTGTCTCTAGATCCATAAGTTGGTATGCCTTAACACTATCTTCATATTCAATGAAAGTACAAGGCCTAGGTGTTGGTGCTTTACATCCCCTAGAAGATATGTTTGCCCATGTGGGATAACCAAAGACTCTAAAGTGACTCACAATTGGTTTTCTACCAAACCATGCCTTAAAAGGATTCTTCACATCTTAGGTATTATGAGGAGACCTATTAAGTATGTGAGTGGCACTGCTAATAGGTTTGACTTCAAGTGTTGGATTAGGAGACTTGGCTTGTATCATGCAACTTGGCATGGACTTAAGAGTTCTAATCCTTAGTGCTACAACATCTATCTTGAGCAGACTAAATGCTGGTGGATTTTGAAGATCAATTCCTTCAACTTTGCAAAAGTCTTTAAGTCTTCTATCCACATATCTACTTTCATTGTCCATCTAAGGAACCTTGATGTCTTTCCTTGATTTCTATTCAACATGACTCTTGAAGGCTTGAAGCTTATCAACCACTTCATTCTTATCATTAAGGAAGTAGACCCATGTGAAGCATGAAAAGTCATCAACAAAAGTAAGAATATAGCAGCCTTGGCTAACTGAGGTCATTCCAAAAGGACCTGCTAAAACCATGTGAACCAATTGAAGAGCAATTCGTGCTCTTGAAGACTTCCCTTTATCATACTTCTCCTCAAGATTCATGTCCACTAAACATGATGAACACTCACCCTTAGAAAATTTGATGTTAGGTGGACCTTTGATCATGTGTTTTGAGAAAAGTTATTGAAGATAGTAGAAGGCAAGATGACCAAACTTCTCATGCCATAGTTTGAATTGTGAATTAGATTGAGTTATCATCAAGGCATGTGAAGGAGACTTAGGCACAAAGTGGCAGAAGGAATAAAGACTCTTATCATGATTAACTTTCCCCACTGCAACCAATGAATCATCTTTGAGACTACCCACCATCATTGAATCTAGAAGAAACTCAACTTTGTTTCCATCTCCAAGGTGAGTGATTTGGTAAATTGAGAGGAGATTAAAGCTTAGGTTTGGAACATAGAGAACATCTTTGAATTTCTCATTTTCCATCTCCACATGTCCTTTCCCTTCAACTTCCATTTTAGTATCATCTCCCACAAAGATGTGTGGTACCTATGACTACTTCAATGAAGAAAAGTCCCCCTTTGAAGAACCCATGTGATAGGAGGCACCTGAGTCAAGAATCCATTCTGAAGAAGAACTTGTGTTTGCCATAAGTGCTTGCCCTTTTCCTTTTGAAGAGGTTGGAGTTGAATCCTTGGAAGTACCTGGCACTTGAATTTTGTTCTTCTTGAGTAGGTTTTCCAACTCATTGATTCTTTTAGTCTTGCAATGATTCTCATCATGATTTGGCTTTCTGCAATATGCACTAAAATTTTTTTCCTTCTTTTCATTACTTCCCTTCTTGTTGGAAAAAGAATTGCCTTGTTGTGAGGAGGATTGTTGTGTCTCAGATTGTGATTTCTACTTTCACTACTTATTCTTATTATTGTTGGAACCTTTTCCTCCTTAACTTGAGTGGTTCTCATCAGTGGCCACCAATGCTTTGGTTTTTGATGTCATGAGAAGTCCCACATCTATCAAGTGAGATGTGATGAATTGACTTTTCATCCATCATGGGATTCTCACAATCTTTAAGTAGTTCCCTATACTCATTGGCTTTGTTGATGTAATCTTGAAATGTGTCAAAGTTCTTGGGATCCAATAGAAGTAGATTATCCTCAATTTGAAATCCCTTTTCCTCATCCACCTTACCATACAATGATTCAAGTTTGTCCCATGAAATTTTGGATTCCTTGAAACTAGAAATGTGGAAGAAGAGATCTCTATGTACACAATTCTTGATAATTCCTAAAGCCTGTTGGTCTTTTTTTTTCCAATCAATGAGTGTTGTAGCATTAGAGGGTTTGGGAATTATACCATCAACATAAAGACTTAGAACTTTTTCCATTAATCTACTCCATGAAATATCTTTCCATGTAGAATAACTACATGAAGTTAGAATTGGACATTTAGGTGAACCCATGATGCAAAAAAGTAAAAGAGCACAAAAGAGAGACACGACACAATACACCCCCCCCTTTTCACTCAATCAAAAGACCCCCCAAAAAAAGTTTCTTTTGGCACTTTATATGTAGTGTGTATAGAATAGGCCACTTATCAAAATGTACAAAGTGGACATCTAATTTTACTTTTTACAACTGCCTTTTGAGGCCCAAATTCATCACTAAGCACTATAGCTCAGATGTACAACAATTTTTAAAAGTAATCAAAGCAATTCAATGCAAAAAATGCCCTAAGTCTAAAAGTGAGATTTTGTCCACACAACCCAGAATATGAATGTAGATCTGGAAAGCAGATGAAAAATAATGCACTTTCAAAAAAAATGAAACCTAAAAATGTGTCCTGATGAGCCCATACAGAGCATTTGAAGTTGCAAAATGTAGGATTGAACAGGCTTAGTCGCCAAAAATTGCAATTTCTGACAAATCCTTGCACCAAAACTAGAAAAGAACATGACCATTAAAAAGTTCAAGAAATTATACCCAAAATAAAAAAGAAATCACTCTTTACTTGGAGTCCGTATGACCAAGTTATGGCCTCTCAAAATTGGGCTGCCAAATAAAAAATGCATCTGAAGAGGGGTCTAGCCAGAAAACTGTGAACTTAAATTTGACAATCAAATAGTCATCGCAGTAGTTATAAATTTCCTAGGAATGACAACCAGATGATTGTCAAATTTGACTTCATTAAATGTTGATGTCTGGCAAAAAATCAGCATCTCAGAGTGATGTGGCAGTTGATTGGATCGTACAGATAGTATGGAGGGGTGACACATGGTCATACAGTGCTACCTTGGTGAAGGTATGGATTCTGTATGGTATGGATGATGTGTCTTTGCTGCTGATGTGGCTAGAGTGTGATGTGGCAGTCTATCCCAACTAATTGGATGATGACTTGGATGCTCAGTTGGCATGTTGATAGAGTAGGTGTGTTGTCCATGGGCTAAGCTAGCATAGGTGTTATATGGATAGTTTACACTAATTTGGATAGTCCAAAGTGGTAGTGCCACATGAGCAATTGAGCTAGCAGGTCCATTGGAGGCAAGGCCAGACAATGTTGATAGCCCTAAAAAAATCAAAGCCACTGGAAAGAGGTTGTTCAGGCTAGAAAGCAACGGTGCCAGTGGGAAGCTATCAGGATCAGGTTTTTTGCACTAAGAGATGTTTCATAGTTGGTGATGAGTTTGTAGGGGCTGAAAAAATTTCCAAGCATTGGTGAAGATGTAGACCAGTGGTGTTGAGTTTGATCACTAGCGAGGAGGTAAAGTCTAGGCAGTCAATGACGGGAGCTGAAATAAAATGCCAGTAGGAGTTGAGGAAAAAATGATTGCTAGGTATATGTGGATTATCCCACAGGCATGCACAAGGCATAAAAGAAATTATTTAAAACTTTCAATGCCATGGGGTGAATATAACTAAGCCCGCCATGAAGAGATGTTGTCACTGCTTATGGTGATTATTGAATATAAATGTAGAAGTTGTTGGAAATATAAAATGTGCTCGTCAAAATGAAATAGAATATTCTCTACAAAATATTCTTTGTGCAAGGAAAATTTAGTATGGTCATACAGTGCTAGGGTGTGATTTCCTAGTACCTATACAAAAAAAAATTCTCTACAGGGCCACCTAGCCAAAAAAATTCAAAAAAGTAGAGAAAAAAATTAGATCCGAAAAACAATTAAGTAGATTTGAAAAATGAACATACCCAAATTGCAAATTGGGTCTTCAAATGCTGATTTGCAAAACAAAAAAAAAATCCTCATGATCAAATTTGGCCTAGAGTAGCCAAATTTATAACCAATTTTCACCGATCTATGCTTTAGACACAATGGTGAGTCTATTCTAGCTCTAGATGCTCCTAATTTCTATGGTACTCTTGATTTGGGTCGAGGTGTTTACGCAATAATGGTCTCGAATGACTATGTGAAGAGAGATTCTCCAAGCTTTGATACCATGTAAGAATTTTCCTTAGGGAAAAATTCACCAAAGATCAAGGAACTCAAGCACAAGCACAATAGTAGACCAAAAAAGCATATGATTAGAATATTAATATGTATTCAAGTCAATGTGAAAGTACACTAGGAGTGTCTATATATAAAGGCCTCTAGAATGCTTCTAGAATGCCTAGGAATCAACATCATGATAAGTCATACAACTAGGCACATATCCACCAGATATGGGTTATCCTCCATTAAGCATAGGAGTAAGTGCAATGATGTGCGGATAAGCCTACAAAGGTGTGGCATGCAAATTTATGTTGTAGACACCATGTGCTAAATTAGGAGTGTGAATAACTATGTTGTCAACATGAAAACTTAGTTAATGATGCAAACTCTAGTGTTGAATTAGAGTTTCTTACTTTTATGTTGTCAACATGACAACTCATGTAAGTACTCAAACTCCTAAGTGTCTCACAAAATAAATAATAAAATAATACATTAACTAAGTAAACTTAAGTAAGGTGTAAATAGTAAATATGTATTTACACTAATAGCTACAAATATTTTCAATATTAGACTTGGGAGCATGACTTACCACTCTAAATTGGCTTGTGTCTTCTGACTCAGTCCTTCATCATTTGACTATGGTTGTGCCACATATTTTCTTCTTAGTTTCTTTTGCACAAGACCTTATGGTTCAGTAGCCTTTTTCTTTTCCTTTACTTTCTCCTTAGCCTTTTAAGTGGTGACTCTTGTGTTGGCTCTTGTAGGGCTTGGTTTAGTTTCTTACTTTCCCCTTGGTTGTGTTGCAGGCTATGTTTTATCCTTCCTCTTCTTTGATTCTTGTTTGGCTAGTGTTTCCTTGACTTGTTCCTCCTTGGAACCTTCTTCTTCTGAAACCTCACCCATGCCTTGGGTTAGGGAAAGAGGTTTATGACCTTGCTCTTCTTCTTCTTCATCATCATCATCATCATCATCTTCATCTTCAATGCCTTCTCCAAATTTTGGTTTTCAGCTTCCTCACCATTTTGTCTTTCTTTTTCAAGGTTAAGGTAGTTTTAAAATCCATTTCAACTTTAGATTTCACAACATCATAGTTACCAAAAAAAAATTAGCTATTTTATCAACTTCTTTAGCAAGAAGTGTAGTGATAGTGGCTGAAGCTTCATCAATTTTTATTTCATAACCTAGAGGCCTTAACCATCTCACTCCAGGTACTACCACCCAAATGAAGGTGTAGTCAATATCCACAAGAAAGAAAATATCATTATAGTTTTTCTCTACTAGGGAAATATAAATTTTCAGCCTCTGTTTCATGGATTACTTGAAGTCTTCAAAGTAACTAGTCATTGCTAACTCAAATTTCTCTCCCATTTGTTCAATATACTCATTTATTTGCACAACCACTGACCTATTGGTCTTCCATCCTACTCTACAAAAATATGGGAATTCATTTTGAACATAGTAAAATATGCATATTAGTATGGAACCAAACTTACATTGAGCACTTTTAGACTTCTTTATTGCTCCTAGGTTCTCCATTATTTGTTGCAACTGTAGTTTTGCAAGATAATAAGTATGATCTTTCTTGACTATCTTGTACCCTACATCAACTCCTATACAAAGAAAACTATTTAGTAATCTTGACTAATATAATTTATGTGATATGACCCTCACTACAAATTCAAGAAGTGGATCTTTGATAGTGTCAATAGTCATTCCTCTCTTGTTCCATTTCACTCCTGTATTTCGCTCTATCACCACTTTTGAATTGCTTCTCAATACTTTAGGCTGATCTAAGGTTGGGTAACTAGTAACCCTCTATATAGTTCTCTTTGAAAGTTTGATGGGTCCACTTTCCAACCAAAGACATCCATCATGTATTTTTCTTGGAACAATCTTGATCCTCTTAGTTTTGAAGACAGTTGGAAAATCTAGGGCATAGGTTAAACCCTTCCTCTCTATGATTTTGAATTCTTCCTTCAACTCCCCATTTTTGCATAACCTATCATATTCTTGTCTAACTTCCATATCTTTAATCCCTCCTACCTTGTAGTTATAACACTTACTCACATCTTGAACCATAACAGCCTTAGGTGGAATAACTGATAGTGCACTTGCTTGATCATTCTTGTATGCAACTTCTAGTATGGCCCTAAAGTATGGTTTATTCACTTTGTTTCTAACTAATTGAACTTCAAATGGTTCCTTATCCTTTGGATTCTTAGAACTTGAGGCCATTATGTAAGCTAGGGTTTTACAAATATGAAAACTGTGTAGCTTGGCAGATAAAGAATACCTTAAAATTTGATGAACTGACACTTGATCTCCACAATGATTTGTGAAAATGCTTTTTTCTTTCTTTTCAATCACTTCTTCACTCTACTTGCTCTTGCTATATGTTTTTGATAAGGTAAACAGGTTTTAAGGGGTCCTGAAACCCATAAGTTTAACAACAAGACAGGCTGAAAATAAGCGAAAAATCGCCCAGCCAAATCATAATCCTTATGGCTGAAAATAAGCCCAAAGGCCCAGCCCGAAACAGCTGCCCACTAAAAAGGCCAGAGAACCAACCAGAAAAAATGGAAACCAGACAAAAAGCCAAAGCCAGGAGAAACAAAAACCAAAGGACAGAGACCAAACCTAGCAGACTACTTCTCCATCTCGAGCATGGTCTGGGCAGCTTCGGCGCACTCATGTTGCTCTTCTACCTTATGGTCCTGGGCGTTCGTCAGATCCTGCTCCATAGTGTTGTCCTTGGCTTTATCTACATCCAGCCTATCTTTGTTTCTGTTCTGTTGATCATCTTCCTCCATCTGGTTCCTGTCTTTGAGATTATCCCAGAGAGAGAGGATGTTGTCGTTGATCGAAGCGAGGAAGGAGATCATTTGACTAGCCAAGTTGTGATTGTAGTTCTCAATATTTTTTACTCTCCTCTCCATCAGAGTCTCCCAGCTGTTTCAATCGCCTTGGCTTTCAGCACCAGTCTTGCTCTTGATTTTTTCCATTTGGGAAACCCTATCTCTGACATCCTCAAGCTCATGGAAAAGCCATTTAATCGACCTGAAGTTGTTGATCATGCTATTGCGAGCATTGTTCAATAGATTCATTCCCGTTTCTCTTGCATTATCAGAAATAGCCACCATAGCCGGGTCAATTAGCTCATTGAGTCTAGGCTTTTCGAGGTCGTCCACCAGGAGTTGGGGGTTCATCGCCTCTCTGTAAATTCCCATAGTGGCCGTTCTCACATTGAAGTTCTTGCAAGCCTTCCTTCTGTTATTTACCTGCACTTCGCCCTCAATCTGTCCAGAGTTATCATTCTCCTCCAAAGGAGGTTGGGGATGTATAGGGGAGAGGGGAATGGCCAGAGAATCCTTTCCCTGACTGCTGGATCACTCCATGCTCTCTCCTTCCCTCTTCTATCTTTTTCTCAGTTTCTCCTCATCCAGCTCCTCCTTCGAAACCTTGTTAGAATCATCAGTATCCATTTCCTCCTCCTCCTCAGCAGAGCCAATTTTAGCTGGGGTATGACCTCTAGGGCTCTTTCTGCTGGGTAATTTGATAGAGGGGTAATCCTTCTTATGGCTTTTAGTCTTCTTACCTGAATGCTCAAAAACCTCATCAGAGCTGATGCTCTCGACATCTTCAAAATCTGAGGAAAACCTGGAGCTGCTCTTGTCAACATCTGCCCCCTAGATAGGGTTTTTGCTAATGGTTTGAGCATGGAAATGCTCATGAATCAGAAGCAGAAGACCCTCATGCAGAGCCGAGTTGACGGTAGCTTTCTTTTTAAAACTAGAAATGGCCTTGTTCATCGAGTTAAAAAGATAATACGTGAAGGAGATCTTACTACCATGCCGAAAATGATTTAGAATCACAAAATGGTGAGTCCTAACCCTATCAAACCTGGGGTCTAGGGTTATATATTCAATGACAGCGTAGAGAACATACCTCCAGAGCTTCTTTATAGTATCCGTTACAAAAAATGTCTCTTTCTTGCCCAGCTTGTTCAGCTCTTCAGTGTTTTTCACAAAATCCTTGATAGCATTAGAAGACATCTTCTTGTCTCTGAAAAATTTATGCCCCTCCTTCGGAATCCCCGTGACTTCAGCAACCACATCCTCAGTAATTTGAAAGTAGACCCCGTTCACCTTAACCTTACCATTATTCCATGAATTCACCATGTTGTTAGTGATCTCAGGATCCGAGCCATGAAGTTTCTCGAAGAAATTAGTAACCCCACCCTTTTCCAGCTCTCTCCAAACTTTGGCCTTGTTCTTCCACTTCTGAACTTCCCCCACCGGCTCCTTTCTGCTCCTCTCACCCGTCATGTTTACCTGATCAACTTCCACAATTCTCATGAACTCTGATCTATGCAAGTTATTTGCATTCGAAAAAATGGTGATGTTTCTTTTATGATACCCATGAATAAACCCCTTTCTGAAAATAATGGTATCGTCCTTTCGAACGTGTCGAAATGTCAGAGGAAACCCCTTTTGCTGGTGCAAATCACGATGCCAAAAATGGCACTTACCATTTAATAAGCAATCATTATTATCTATAATTGCATTGGATTTGAGCCGTCCTTCCCAAGATATTATCTTGGTCGATGAGCAACTTTGCCTCCGTCGAAAAATCTTTTCCGGCATGCCAGGACAGATTATTGGTGGCGTTAACCCCTTTATTAGCAAACCAATCAGCGACTGGGTTTGCCTCTCTGTAAACATGAGTGACATGGACTTCATCGAACTTTGTGAGAGTGGCGCAAGTCTCAGCAATTATGTTCGCAATCATCCACGAGGGAGGGGAAATACCATTAATGGTATTAATAATGTTTTTGGAGTCCCCCTCAAGCCAGAGTTTAGTAATCCCAGCTTCAAAAGCCAACTTGACCACCTTACTCGCAGCTCTAGCTTCAGCCAGATGAATAGTCTGGATTCCCAGCGGGGAAGCAAAGGCAGCTATTCCCTCCCCATAGCTATTTCTTATGATTCCACTGCAGCCTAAAGGGCTTGGGTTACCCTTGGAGGCCCCATCAAAGTTGGCTTTTGACCAACCATCTAGGGGGAGAAGCCAGCTAGCATCCTGCCTTTTGAGGTTCCTGTCTTTTTCTTTAGCTATCTTTCTGTCCCCTTCTTCTTCTTCTTCCTCCTTCAGCACTTGGAGATTTTCCTTTATATTCTTCGAGACCTTCCTGCCAAGGATTATAGCCGGCTCCTCTCTGTCTCTAAATATTCTATTATTCCTTTCCTTCCAAATTCCCCAGCAAAAATGGGGTAAAATCCAGTCCGAGTGATCCTGCCGACCAGCAATCTTACAAAGACCTTTCCACTGATGGAGAAAATCCATGATATTATCCGGTTTGCACTAGAGGGTTTCATTATCATGTGTGATGACATTCCACACCTCCCTGGCATATTCACATAAGACGAAAATGTGATTTTCGATCTCAGCCTGATTGTTACACAAGGGACATCTACTGGGCATAACATGTCCTCGCTTCATGAGTAAGGATTTTATTCTAAAGAGCCAGCCAGTAAAAAATGTTGATCTTTGGAGTGAGACCCAGAATCCAAGCCTCCGCCCAAGGGGCCTTCTCTTTTAAGCTCCAAAGGGAATTATAGCCTGAGGCAATAGAGTATCTTCCATTAGGATTATCCCTCCAGACCAGCTCATCCCCCAAATTGATAGGAATCATGGAATTGAGCATAAGCATTATAGGAGTCAAGTCCTCACAGATGAGGGATAGGTCACTCCATTCCTGGCCATTCCAATAATCACAAACTTTGGACCCAATTTGATCAGTACAAGCTGGCATCCATCTCTCAAAAATAGGGTTATTGATAAGTGGATCTTGGGAAAGCCATCTATCCGACCAGAACTGGATGTCCTTCCCATTTCCCAATTTCCATGATATCCTGGCCTTAGCCAGGTCCCTGGCTTTCATGATCCCCTTCCAAATGTTCGATCCTTTTGGGATATCTTCATTAAAAAGGGTGAAAAGAAGAGTGGGTCTTCTAAGGTACTTGTTTACCAGGGTGTCCCTCCATTCACCGGTGCTACTGAAGATCCGCCATATTTGTTTAGCTAGGAGAGCCTTATTGAGGTGAGTGATCTTTCTAATGCCCAGACCTCCGTACCTCATAGGGAGGCATACCTTCTCCCAAGAAACAAGAGGATATCTTTTCTTCCCTTCATTACCATTCCAGAGGAAGTCTCTCTGGATTTTCTCCATTCTTTCAGCTATTTTCCTCGGAATTCCAAAGAGGCTCAGGGCGTAGATTGGCAGATTTTGAAGAGAAGATTTGACTAAGAGGCATTTCCCCGCTTGACTAAGAGAGACCCCTTTCCAACCAGCCATCTTCCTGTTGAATCTGTCCAAAATATCATTCCAAAAAGACTCTGGGTGTGAGGATCCCAAGGGAAGACCAAGATAGGTAGAGGGGAAAGAGCCTACCCCACAACCCAGAATCCTGGCGATTTTACTTTGTCTAAACTTAGAGGTAAAATGTTTGAAATGATGAAAAATGGTAAAAAATATGCCTTATACCCTTTCAAAATATAGCATTTATTGCATGGTACATATACATTTATAAACTCGGCTTCAATGTAATTTATGTTTCAGTTGACATGCATTGGTTTTCATCAGTCGACAACTATAAGAATTATCCTTACTTGAAACCAATAGAAATTTCCTTCACTTGAAAACTACTACTGACTCGACTTCATGTAGCTTTGGCTAACAACTCAGCAATTGAAGAGGTCTTTTCACACTCAACAGTAGGATGAGAACTTAAAGATTTAACCTTGGTTTTTCCTTATTATCTTGCATCTTCCTTCGTGCTAATACATCTATTTGAGTATTAACTTCTTTTGGAATTGATGCATGATAAATATTTTAAATATTAGTTTCACATACCTCCTTTTTCTTAGTTTGATGAGATGTGATCACTTGACCTATTAGGTGAAGTGATCCCTTCATTTGATGTGCTGCATCCATCTTTCTTTTTCTATGTTTTCTTCATCCCTCCTCTAATGTGCTCAACATCTACATTACCTTTTCCTTTGTTGATCTCTAAGTTAGGTGCCTTTGTTCTTGTTGGGAAATGCTTGTTGATATGACTAGTCTTCAAACAAATAAAGCATGTAGTTTGACTCAACGATCTATCATAGCTACCACTGAAGTATGTTCTTATACAATTCTTAGGGATATGTCCATACTCTTGACAATAATTATAGCTATGTCTTGTATTATATTCCTAGTTATAGGAATTTTCATAGCTTCTTCCATTTGTTAACTTGTTTGATGACCATGTGGACTTGGATATGCATTCAAAGGCTTTGTGTCCATACTTTTGACAATTGTAGCAATGTCCCTCAAATTTTGGTGCATGCATGGTTCTAGTTCTACATTCATGTGCCTGATGAGCTTGTTTTTTGCACTTGTGACAATGAGTGATGTTCTTTGGCTTAGAATTTTGAATAGCATTCTTGCTCCTGCAAACATTAGTTGTATGTCCTTTCTCTCCACAATGATGACAAGTAGGTTTATAATTCTTACCTTTATTATTTATTTCCTCAGCAGCCTTGCATGAATCTCTTTCTTCAATGCTTGTGTAGCCCAATCCTGATGTATCCTTACTAGATCTAAGGGATTTCAGATGTTTCTCAAAGTACTTGATGGCTTCATTTGGCTTGTTGAAACTTCCAAAAAACTCCTTTTCTCTTTTTAGGTCATTCTACAATTGATCATTCTACAACTTCGATGTAGTTATCTCAATATCCTTGACATTCAACTCATGATTAGCATTCATCATTCAGCTTAGAGTGTCCAATTGCATGTTTGAGATCCTAGATAGCTCTACCAACTTTTCTTCCAATCTGTTTGCTAAAATTATTTTGTCTTCTTCAATCATGGCCTTGTCTTCTATAGCTTTCTTCTTTTTCTTAGTCACATTACATAGCAATATATTTCGTGATTCTTGTTCCAACTTGAGATTTATGTTCTCCTTAGCTTGTGCTCTATTCTTCTCCATAAGATTTGTAATTGTTGCATCAAATTCATAGGAGTTACCATCTGCAAATAACTTTGTGGTGTCAATCTCTTTGTATTGTGTGTCACTTTCTACCATAGAAATCTCTTTCCTTCACTTTAGCGAACTTCTCAAGGCATCTCTGGCTTCATTTAGTTGTTGTCATAAGAGATGTATCTCATTGTCTTGATTTTCAATAGTCATTCCCAACTTGTAAACTTCCATTTCAAGATCTTTTCTCCAAGTTGTAAGGCTTCTTGTGATGAGAACTTAGCTCTGACATCAATTGTTGAAATTACAAATGGGAAATGTATACTTTTGAGGGGGGGGCGGGGGGGGGGTGAATCAAAAGTATTAATCTATTTCTAGTAAAACTTTTAACTTTAAAACAATGTATGCATTAACATATTGAAATAACATGTAAAGTAAATGTATCCACATAAGCACTTGAAACCAGATATGATTACCCATAAACACTCCAATGAGAAGGTACAACTAGGGTGGGGATGACACCCCTAGTTCTTCACTACTACATCCATAAAGTTCACCTGTTAGGGTTACATAATTTCACCTTTCTCATGATCTTCCTTGTGAAAGGCCTGCCTTGTTAAAAGCTTATAAGGATTTTTAAATCCCACCCTGTTAGAGGATTTTAACACCTTATTAAATGTATGCTGATATAGTTGTTAGAAAGTATAATAGAATGTTTGATCGTCTACATACAATATGGTATTGCTGATTTCAGATCTCAATTCAATCTGTCTTGATTCTTTCTGATCTAATATGAAATTTTTGTATCCTTGATCCAATATTCTACAAACTGATTTAGCAATTTTTTCCTTCTTTTAAGTCACCTTGAAACTGATCAATTCATCCCTTTCATTTCCTTCAAATCTTCACTAGAATCACCTTCTCGCATACACATTCACTCATAATCTCATTTTTTCTTGGTTTCATCTCACTTTAAAAATGCTTTGGTGGCTTAGGGTTAGGTATGAATCTATGATTGGGATTCATTCATTTTTTCCCTCCCAATTCCTTCCATTTTTCTAATTGGTTGCATGTTAATCGCATAGGGAATCCAAATAGATTTGATCTTATATTCAAAGCTTTGAGATGTATCCATAAGTTGGCTCAAAAATAATTTACATAGTTATTTGTGCCACCACAAACAACTAGGTCCATTATGTATTACTTGGCACTTGATGATACTGATGCTTGACACTTACTATAATTCTATCTTGCTCGACACATGTACTTTTTTGGCATCAAGTATTCATTTGGCACTTGAACTTGCTCAACACTGTCTATTTTCTCAGCACTTGATTGACTCAACACATGAGTGACATGACACTCATTGTAACTCAGCATCTATACATATTATACACAGAATGTGTTACTAGCCTGGCATGAACTTAGTAAAAATCTTAAGTGTGTTGACACTCAATTGTCAAAACCAATCTGAGATCAACAAGAAATAAGCACATCTTTGTCAACAGACTTATTTTATCATAAGTCTTTCTAACTTATGCTTCAATTGCTTCAATTTGTACACCAAGTTGACTTAACTAAATTTCCAATGCTTCTACTTCTATGCACTTACATTTAAGTTCATTATCAATGTCTTTTGTAAGGATAAAATACACTGCACATTTTGTATATAGATATTTTCCTTCAAGCTCGGACTTCCTTAAAGTCTTGATACTAGTATCAAGAGTCAACAAATTATTTCTAATGTTCTAACAAATAGTGTCAAACATTTGTGCATCATGCTTGGCCTAGGATTGTGCTACTACAACCTCTAACAAACTTGTAAATTCAACATCAAATGCTTGAATCAAAATGTTTGCCCTATCTTCAGGGTTAGCATCAAGTGACTTCACAATCATCTAATCCTATGAGTGCTACAAGGGTAAGAATAATGTTAGGTGCACTTTCTTCTTTCTTTTTCTCTATTCTTCTTCTTTTACACTTTTCTCTTCTTTTATCTTATCTTCTTCCTCTTTTATCTTCTTTTCTTCTTCTTTTTTCTTTCTCTCCTCTTCTTCTCTCTACTTCTTTTCTATCTCCTCTCTCCTCTTCTCTTCTCTTTTCTTTTCCTCTTCTTCTATTTTCTTCCTCTTCTTTTTCTCTTCTCCTCTCTTTCTTTCCTCCTCTTTTTTCTTCTTTTTAGCCTCTTCTTTTCTTTTCTTTTCCTCCTCTTATTTTCTCTTTTTCTCTCCATCTACTTTCCTCTTTCTTTCTTCTTTCCTTGTTTCTTTTTAGTTTCTTCTTTTTCTTCCTTTCTCCTTTATTCTTCTTTTCTTTTCTTTTCTTCAGCTTCACTTTTTCTTTTCTCTTTATCTTCATCAAAGCTAGTATAATCAACAATATTGCCAACAATGTTTGGCCCAATATCCTTGAAAGCATCCTCTACGATGTTCATTGTTTCTTTATTTTGACCAATTTACATGGTATTTGGCCCAATCAAGATCTGCAAAGATAGATCTTCTATTTTGGTTTCCTTAACTTATTCTTTTGTTGTATTTGAATTAGTCTATTAAAAAATCATAGGGATTGCTCCCCCTATCTTCATGCTCTGTTATGAGATCTTAGGCATAGATGCCATATACTTAATGATAACTACCTTAGTTTCATTTTTAATATCTTCATAGTTTCCTCCCATTAAAATAATTTCTCTTCTTTTGTTTCTTAACAAAGGTTCAATACCTTTCATCATTCTAACTAAGTCATCATCTATGTTGATTTAGTAAAGTTTTTCGATCATGTTCTCCCTTATTTTCTTATCCTCATCTATAACTCTTCTTCTTGTATTTATCAATCTGATATACAAGTCCTCTAGTGCATGCCTTTATACATCTTCAATTTTTTTACTCTTTAAAATTATATTTTTTACCATTGCATTCTCTAATTGTGTTTTGTCTATATTTCTATACATACTATAAAACTTACTCAACTAACTGAAATTATCACTATCTATAATTTGTACTTTTAGATTTTCTACCTTATGTTTCCAAGCCTTCTTCCCTATCAAAGTTTTGTCTTCACCTACTACTTACTTTGTAGGCTTGTCCTCAGTTTCTTATTCTTCCTCTAATTCTTCAGATTCAGATTCAACAATCTTCAAAGACTTCCTTCTCTTTCTAGGTCCACTTGCCTATTGCTTGACTCTTTTCTAGCTTATGGACTCTAAAGGTTCAATCTTAACCTTGGTGAGTCTTTCTGACTTTATGGTGCTAGGAGGAGTACTTGAATTATCCTCATCAATATGTACTTCTTCAATCTCTTTCCTTTTGAATTGATTATGTTTCATTGGTACAACTGTGGCATAAGGCACAATAGGCATTTGTGAAGATGATTCTACTATGGTGGCTCCTTCATAAGGCCTGACCACTGCTAGAGGTGTGGCCAAAAACACATTAGACTATCCACTAGCCTTAATTTCCAAGGCTATACCTTTTACTTCTTTGAAATCCTATTTGGTCATTCCAAATTTCTTGAGAATTGATTCAATCTTCTTCTCAACATTCTTCTTAATCTCCTTGTTGCAGAGCTTGTGCTCTACTTCTTTGATCTTTTCTACATAGGTTCCCCATCTAGGAGTGTCTTTTTTCTTCTAAGATTTAAGTATAATCTTTGCATACCCTTCAATTATCTCTTCACTTAAATCATAGCGCATAGGGTCTATGAACTAAACTCTTTACAAAACTACCTCTATGCAAGTTACATCTATTTCAACCATGAAATATGTCTTCTTTGTAATTTTTCACCAGTGAGGGTGATATTTTGAATCTTTGCTTCGTTATAGTTTGAAATATTTTCATCATTTTGTTTATATCTTCAACAATCCTCTCCTCAAACTATTTCCTATAGTGGTTTTAGAAATAATAGTCCACCAAGATAATTGAGATGGGGGGAGGAATTAGTTATCCAATACTTAATGCATTTATCTTCTTTAAAAAAACTTAACCATTGAACCAAAGTAAACAACAACCATAATAAAATGCACATAGAAAATTACACCATATATGTTAACTATGGAAACTCTTGATCAGAGGGAAAACCTTAGTGGGAGTGATGCCCACAAGATGATGTACTAATATAAATGTTCCATGTTAGAGGATGGACCCTATTAGTATTATATTAACATTTAGTATATAAAGTTCCTATTAGGAGACTTTGAATCCTTGTTAGGAGATTCCAACCCTGTTAGAAGTTTTTGTACAATGTATGGAAGATGAGCCCACTACCTAAACATGCAATTTCAACTACAAGAAGAGCTCACTACTCAAACATGTAATGTACTATTATATCCTTCTTTCTTTTGTTCTATCAACCAAACCAATCACTATCAGACCTTGTAGACTAGGTCATGAATATCAAACCTCTAATCACTTAGTAAAACCTCAACAATGAAGTTTTCTTCACATCCACATTGATCTGCTCAACTTTGCATTCCGCTCTTACTACTTCTTATCATCATTCACAAAACCATATCATTCCATACCATGATAAAGGAAAATGTCCTTCCTTTATACTGAGTCCTCAAAACAATTCCCTAAATCAGTTGTTAGAACTTCTAAATTAATTATTATAGGACCACATTAAGAACACGTTACACTTAGTGATAACATAAATCTCTTGCCTTACAACTTGAATATATTTTCATACATGCAATATTATGATGAGATAACTTAGCCACATCATTATCAATATTTCTTTATCATGTGCTTAACCTCAATTCTCAGAATATCAACTTTGCTAAGAGATATAACAAGTTTACTAAAACATGCCTCTGTAAACTCTATATCAGAATAGACATCATCAGAACTTACATAACTTATTCTAGACTTATTATTTATTTTTCCAATGTTAACTACATATACTATATGCTCAGAAGTATCTCCCATAACTTTAGATAGTGTAAACACTCAACTAGCCATCTGTACCGACTTGATCTTTATGCTATTCTTCTATTAGATACCACAAAAAATTACTATGTTGACATCAATGACAAACTCAGTCATGAATGTAACATATCTACAATACTCCCCCATAATAATATCATCAATATTCATGCTTCCAACCAATCTTCTAACAATCTCCGCCTTTGTCATTGATGGCAACATAGATGAAAAAAATCTAGTTCTAATAATACCAACAAAAAGATTGTTCAACTTCTTTTCAAATCTTCTTCATCAATCATTCTCCCATTGATATACCTCAATGTTATTTTCTATCAAACTATTATTCCATGCTAAACTTATGTCAAACATTTCCATACTATTTTTCATGCCAAACTTCTTCAACAATATAATGTTTTTCATGCAATATTTATCCCCCATTGACATCAATTTCAAAGGTTTCAGCAACCAACTTTACTACATCAAACTCTACAACAACTGATTCTTACTAGCTCGAGTGTCAAAAGACATTGTTCACAACAATATCCAACAAGAGTCCTAGATGACTTTGTCCATCATAGATACTTCCCCATATAGGAAGCATCAACATTTAGTCCAGAAAAATAATAATGCTCTATTACACTAGACTGATGCACTCTTGCATCTTTTACTCTGATGTAGGAAGGGGCATTTTATAACCCAAAACATACATCGTAAATACTCAAAAGTCTCTTTGGGAAGAGGCTTAGTGAATATATCTATAATCTACTCTTTCATGCTCACATACTCCAATCTAATTTCCTTATCTGCAACTTTCTCTCTCAACATCTAATACTTGATAGAAATGTGCTTGGTCTTAGAATGCAACACTAGATTCTTATACATATTTAGCATGCTTGTGTTGTCACAATGTATAACAACAGGTTCACTAATTTTACTCTGTCTAGTTCTTTTAGGTGTGTGAACTCTTGTTTTAATGACAAGTCTCCAATACTCTCAAATTTGCAATGAATGTATGACCTAATATCTTCTACATATAGAAAATTTTCCAAAACTTGCAAAATTGATCCTAAGAGATCATATACTTGAGAAATGAAAGGCTTCTTCTTAAAAACATACCTCAGCCTCTCACTAACATCACTAATAGTATGATTCTACATTTTAATAGATTCGAACACTTTAAAAATTTCATAAAATACCTAAATTTTGTGTAATTAGGGCTTTTCTCACTTTGCACCATGAATGCTTCAAATTATCCTTTACTTACTTTCAAATCGCTTTGAATTTCTCCTTAACTCTTCACATGATTGAATGGTACTCAATATATTGTTCACATCCTTTAAATCTTTCAAATTGAATTTACATTAATTGTGCATCTACCAAAATTTTTAAAATTGTTACTCTTTTAGCCAATAAACTTGTTTTTCTTCATTCTCCTTCATGCGATTACCAAATGAATTTCACTCTTGATTAGAGCTTCCTTATAATATCTACTACCTCTTGTTAACTTCACAACTCTCAACTTGAATTATAACTTGTGTTCCATCTTTTTGATGCTTTGTCTATGATAAAAGGTGTAATTCAAATAGGATGAATCATACATTATGGCTGATTTCATTCTTTCTTTAGTTGCATCAAAAAACTATTATTTTAAAATAGTATGTGAACTTTTTGGATTTTTTTCTTCAATATTCTCATTAAGTGCTTCCTTCTAGCTATTATTGCTATCACTATGTTTTTGATAAGGTAAACAGGTTTTAAGGGGTCCTGAAACCCATAAGTTTAACAACAAGAAAGGCTGAAAATAAGCGAAAAAATGCCCAGCCAAAACATAAGCCTTACGGCTGAAAATAAGCCCAAAGGCCCAGCCCGAAACAACTGCCCACTAAAAAGGTCAGAGAACCAACCAGAAAAACAGAGACCAGACAAAAAGCCAAAGCCAGGAGAAACAAAAACCAAAGGACAGAGACCCAACCTAGCAGACTACTTCTCCATCTCGAGCATGGTCTGGGCAGCTTCGGCGCACTCTTGTTGCTCTTTTGCCTTATGATCCTGGGCGTTCGTCAAATCCTGCTCCATAGTGTTGTCCTTGGCTTTATCCACATCCAACCTATCTTTGTCTCTGTTCTGTTTATCATCTTCCTCCATCTGGTTCCTGTCTTTGAGATTTTCCAAGAGAGAGAGGATGTTGTCGTTCATCGAAGCGAGGAGGGAGATCATTTGACTTGCCAAGTTGTGATTGTAGTTCTCAATATTTTTTACTCTCCTCTCCATCAGAGTCTCCCAGCTGTTCCGGTCGCCTTGGCTTTCTGCACCTGTCTTGCTCTTGATTTTTTTCATTTGGGAAATCCTATCTCTGACATCCTCAAGCTCATGGAAAAGCCATTTAATTGATCTGAAGTTGTTGATCATGCTATTGCGGGCATTGTTCAATAGATTCATGCCCATTTCTCTTGCATTATCAGAAATAGGCACCATAGCTGGGTCAATTAGCTCATTGAGTCTAGGCTTCTCAAGGTCGTCCACCAGGAGTTGGGGGTTCATCGCCTCTCTGTAGATTCCCATAGTGGCCATTCTCACATTGAAGTTCTTCCAAGCCTTCCTTCTGTTATTAACTTGCACTTCCCCCTCAATCTGTCCAGAGTTGTCATTTTCCTCCAAAGGAGGCTGAGGATGTATAGGGGAGAGGGGAATGGGCAGAGAATCCTTTCCCTGACTACTAGACCGCTCCATGCTCTCTCCCTCCCTCTTCTATCTTTTTCTCAATTTCTCCTCATCCAGCTCCTCCTTCGAAACCTTGTCAGAATCATCAGTATCCATTTCCTCCTCCACCTCAGCAGAGCCAGTTTTAGCTGGGGTATGACCTCTAGGGCTCTTTCTGCTGGGTAATTTGATAGAGGGGTAATCCTTCTTATGGCTTTTAGTCTTCTTACCTGAATGCTCAAAAACCTCATCAGAGCTGATGCTCTCGACATCGTCAAAATCTGAGGAAAAACTGGAGCTGCTCTTGTCAACATCCACCCCCTGGATAGGGTTTTTGCTAATGGTTTGAGTGTGGAAATGCTCATGAATCAGAAGCAGAAGACCCTCATGTAGTGCCGGGTTGACGGTAGCTTTCTTTTTAAAACTAGAAATGGCCTTGTTCATCGAGTTAAAAAGAAAATACGGGAAGGAGATCTTACTACCATGGCGAAAATGATTCAGAATCACAAAATGGTGAGTCCTAACCCTATCAAACCTGGGGTCTAGGGTTATATATTCAATGACAGCATAGAGAACATACCTCCAGAGCTTCTTTATAGTATCCGTTACAAAAAATGTCTCTTTCTTGCCTAGCTTGTTCAGCTCTTCAATGTTTTTCACAAAATCCTTGATTGCATTAGAAGACATCTTCTTGTCTCTGAAGAATTTATGCCCCTCCATCAGAATCCCCGTGACTTCAGCAACCACATCCTCAGTAATTTGAAAGTAGACCCCGTTCACCTTAACCTTACCATTATTCCACGAATTCACCATGCTGTTAGTGATCTCAGGATCCGAGCCATGAAGTTTCTCGAAGAAATTAGTAACCCCACCCTTTTCCAGCTCTCTCCAAACTTTGGCCTTGTTCTTCCACTTCTGAACTTCCCCCACCGGCTCCTTTCTGCTCCTCTCACCCGTCATGTTTACCTGATCAACTTCCACAATTCTCATGAACTCTGAACTGTGCAAGTTATTTGCATTCAAAAAAATGGTGATGTTTCTTTTATGATACCCGTGAATATACCCCTTTCTGAAAATAATGGTATCGTCCTTTCGAACGTGTTGAAATGTTAGAGGAAACCCCTTTTGCTGGTGAAAATCATGATGCCAATAATGGCACTTACCATTTATTAAGAAATCTTTATTATCCATAATTGCATTGGATTTGAGCCATCCTTCCCAAGATTTTATCTTGGTTGATAAGCAACTTTGCCTCCATCAGAAAATCTTTTCCGGCATGCTAGGTCAAATTATTGGTGGCGTTAACCCCTTTATTAGCAAACCAATCAGCGACTGGGTTTGCCTCTCTCTAAACATGAGTGACGTGGACCTTATCGAACTTTGTGAGAGTGGCGCAAGTCTCAGCAATTATGTTCGCAATCCTCCATGAGGGAGGGGAAATACCATTAATGGTATTAATAATGTTTTTGGAGTCCCCCTCAAGCCAGAGTTTAGTAATCCCGGCTTCAAAAGCCAACTTGACCACCTTACTCGCAGCTCTTGCTTCAGCCAGATGAATAGTCTGGATTCCCAGCGGGGAAGCAAAGGTAGCTATTCCCTCCCCATAGCTATTTCTTATGATTCCATCGCAACCTGAAGGGCTTGGGTTACCCTTAGAAGCCCCATCAAAGTTGTCTTTTGACCAACCATCTGGGGGGAGAAGCCAGCTAGCATCCTGCCTTTTGAGGTTCCTGTCTTTTTCTTTAGCTATCTTTCTGTCCCCTTCTTCTTCTTCTTCCTCCTTCAACATTGGAGATTTTCCTTTATATTCTTCGAGACCTTCTTGCCAAGGATTATAGCCGGCTCCTCTCTGTCTCTAAATATTCTATTATTCCTTTCCTTCCAAATTCCCCAGCAAAAATGGGGTAAAATCCAGTCCGAGTGATCCTGCCGACCAGCAATCTTACAAAGACCTTTCCACTGATGGAAAAAATCCATGAGATTATTCGGTTTGCACCAGAGGGTTTCATTATCATGTGTGATGAAATTCCACACCTCCCTGGCATAGTCACATAAGATGAAAATGTGATTTCCGATCTCAGCCTGATTCTTACACAAGGGACATCTACTAGGCATAACATGTCCTCGCTTCATGAGATTGTCATGAGTAAGGATTTTGTTTTGAAGAGCCAGCGAGTAAAAAATGTTGATCTTTGGAGTGAGACCCGGAATCCAAGCCTCCGCCCAAGGGGCCTTCTCTTTTAAGCTCCAAAGGGAATTATAGCCCGAGGCAACAGAGTATCTTCCATTGGGATTATCCCTCCAGACCAGCTCATCCCCCAAATTGATAGGAATCATGGAATTGAGCATAAGCATTATAGGAGTCAAGTCCTTAGAGATGAGGGATAGGTCACTCCATTCCTGGCCATTCCAATAATCACAAACTTTGGACCCAATTTGATCAGTACAAGCTTGCATCCATCTCTCAAAAATAGGGTTATTGACAAGTGGATCTTGGGAAAGCCATCTATCCGACCAGAACTAGATGTCCTTCCCATTTCCCAATTTCCATGATATCCTGGCCTTAGCCAGGTCCCTGGCTTTCATGATCCCATTCCCAATGTTCGATCCTTTTGGGATATCTTCATTAAAAAGGGTGAAAAGAAGAGTGGGTCTTCTAAGGTACTTGTTTACCAGGGTGTCCCTCCATTCACCGGTGCTACTGAAGATCCGCCATATTTGTTTAGCTAGGAGAGCCTTATTGAGGTGGGTGATCTTTCTAATGCCCAGACCTCCATACCTCTTAGGGAGGAAAACCTTCTCCCAAGAAACAAGAGGGTATCTTTTCTTCCCTTCATTACCATTCCAAAGGAAGTCTCTCTGGATTTTCTCCATTCTTTCAGCTATTTTCCCCAGAATTCCAAAGAGGCTCAGGGCGTAGATTGGCAGATTTTGAAGAGAAGATTTGACTAAGAGGCATTTCCCCGCTTGACTAAGAGAGACCCCTTTCCAACCAGCCATCTTCCTATTGAATCTGTCCAAAATACCATTCCAAAAAGACTCCGGGGGTGAGGATCCCAAAGGGAGACCAAGATAGGTAGAGGGGAAAGAGCCTACCCCACAACCCAGAATCCTGGCGATTTTTCTTTGTCTAAACTTAGAGGTGTTGATGAAAAAGAGCGAGCTTTTGTTCCAATTAATCAGCTGACCCGTCCCACTGGAGTAAGTATCAAGAATCTTCTTCAGGGCTTTGGCCTCTTTGACAGAAGCTTCCCCCCCCCCCAAGATAGTATCGTCAACAAATTGCTGATGAGTGAAGGGAACACAATTAGAGGAGGGAAGGATCCCTTTGATACAAGCCTCACGCTTTCTACAGTCTATAATCCTTCCTAAGCATTCAGCTAAAATGATGAACAAAATGGGCGAAAGGGGGTCTCCTTGTCTGAGGCCTCTGGAAGGTTTGAAAAAATTAGAAGGGACTCCATTAACCAGAACAGCCAACGAGGAGGTGGACACCAATTGAGAGATAATTTTGCAAACTTTACTGTCAAAGCCAAAAGTTGAGAGGACCTTCCCAAGGAGAGACCAGTCCACCCTGTCATAAGCTTTAGAAAGATCCAGTTTGAGAAACATACCTTCCCGTCTGGATGCCTCAAGAGAGTGGATGACTTCGTGCACCATCTGGACAGAATCCAAAATTTGTCTCCCTAGAACAAAACTTGATTGACGCTGCGAGATTATCATGGGCAAGATCTTGAGCATTCTTAAAGTGAGAACTTTAGAGATGATCTTGTAGAGTGAGTTGCACAGACTAATAGGTCTAAATTTGTCCAACGAGTCCGCCCCAGGGGATTTAGGAATGAGAACCACAAAAGTCGAGTTTAGCTCCTTGAGAATAGATTTGGCTCCAAAGAATTCCTGGACATCCTGAACAACCTCTCCCATGATCACCAGCCAGAACCTTTGGAAGAAAAAAGTGGGAAAACCGTCCGAGCCTGGAGCCTTGTCAGCAGGCAGAGAAAAGAGAGCCTCTCTAACTTTCGAAGCATTAGGAATAGCACAGAGCTGTTAATTATGGATAGGTTGAATGAGCTAAGGGATACAGTGTAATGAATCCTCCTGGTCCAAATTGGAAAGCATTGGGTCCTCAGAGAGAAGGCTAGAGAAAAAGGAAACAACTTCTTTCGAGATGGCAGATTCTTCAGTTAACAGCTCCTGTCCCTTTCTGATACCATAGATCCTGTTACTAGCACGGTGCTTGAGGGTGGTTAGGTGAAAAAACTTAGTGTTTCGATCTCCTTCCTTTAGTTAGGATTCTTGTTGAAATTCCTTCTATCCATTCTACAAAATCTTTCTATGTGTGCAAAGTTATTGCATAGATGACATACAAGTGTATTCCTTCTCTGATTGGTTCCATTCCAATTATTTGGTGTTCTATAATTCCTTCCAATTTGTCCAAAGTTGTTACACTTGTAACATACAATATAGTTCCTTACTCTATTAAGTCTTTCTCTATCATTGGATTTTCTTTTTGACCTCCTTTCATTAGCTATAGGGTTAGTATCCCTAAACATTTTACCATTTCCATTATTATTATCAAACTTGGATTTCTTTCAATCTACTACTTTATGTCCAAAACCATGACAATTATAACAATAATAGAAATTGGTTCAAAAGACTTACCTATGTAATTTCTCTTCATATGACCAACTTCATTGCATATAAAAAATCTACCTCTAAATTCACATCTATCCTCCTTAGGTGGTTCATCTTGGTCTATTTTTTTTGGTTCATCACATTTTTCAGGTTGATTTACTTTCTCAACTTATTTATCTAATTCTATATATTTTCTTGGCTAAACCCTATTCTTATCATTTCTTTAGGTTTAGGGGTTTCAATTACTAGATATGGTTCCTTCCTAACATCAATTTTCTTGGCAAATTTTTATCTAATAAGATATCAAAGACCTATCTTATCATAAGAAGATGTTTGATAGGATAGTTGTTCATCAATTTTCTCACTACTAAATAAAGCTTCTCTAACTCTTTCTTATCCTAAGCTAATTCTCCTTTCACAGTGGTATTTTACTTTTCTAATTATGCATGCTCTATTATGATAGAATTTATTTCAGATGTTACTTGAGTCAGATGGGATCTTAGATCTGCATTTGTAGACTTCAAATTTAGTTTAATCATAATATCATCCTTCTTTAGACTCAACTTAAGGTCAACAATTTTCTACTCATGTTTCAAGTTCTCATTTTCTTTTTTAAGGGTTTCTACTTCATCACTATCACTAGTCTTCTCTTTTGATTCTTTTGTAGATTTTAGATAATCAATCTTATCCTTCAATTTTCCAATAGTCTTTTTCATCTTCATAACTTTCTTTCAAGTTGTCTCTTTCTTCTATAAGAAGATCAATTTTCTCTAGGGATTCTTCAAGATTCCTCTTTAACTATTCCGTATCCATAGGGATCTTACTCAAGTTATTAAGCCTCTTTTGAGTAACTATGCTCTAATACCAATTTTTAGAAATTGATAATACTGAGAAGGGGGCTGAATTAGTATTCTACAAATGTTTTCCTAGAACTAGATATTATTAATTACTTTACAACATGCATATGAAAGTAAACCAATAATGTTGAATAACAAATAAAACCATATAAAAAGAGAACTCATAACACCATATTTTGTTAACTAAAGAAACCCAGACCAAGGGAAAACCTCACTGGGGATGGAACCTACAAAATGATCCAGTAAATAAAATAATCTTGTTAAGGTTATTGACCTTGTTAGGAGTCTATTAATTACATATAGTGTCTCAATCATTGTTAGAGGACTAGGTCCTATTAAAAGCATCAACCCTATTAGAAGTTGGTATTACAATTACATATTTATGCAAGAAGAGCCAACTACCTAAAAATGAAATCATATAATTCAATGTCTTAAACAAGATAGGATGGATACAATAACCTCTTATATGTAGTCTATTGTATTTTTCATAGCTTTGCTACTACATCAAAATTTGAATCATAGATCTCTCATACAAGTTCGCATATCACACATACTTAGTTCTAGTTTGCATTATACTTTACATTTACATTACACCACATCACACTTTAATTCACAAGTAGTGACTCTTTACTTATACTCTTTTCTTTCAATAACAAAGCTTGTGCAGTCTTCTTGATGCTTTCACACGTTATGCTAAATTAGGGTAAAAATATAGGATGTCATCCCTACACAATTAGGTAATTATTTCATGACTGAAATAATTCCTTAACACTTTATTCCTCTATTTCTTTTATGTTTTTTTCTATTGTATTTACTACCTTTACTGTGGTTTTACTTGTAACTTCATCTGTATTATCCATACTAATCTTTGCACTTAGGTACATCATCATGAAACTCTATTTTACCTATTTGAATATCTTTTTGTTTTTCTATTAAGGGTTTTGGGTTCCTTCAAAACCTATTTTTACCTTAATCTAAAACTATGCACATGCTAATTACCACTATGGACTTTCCAAAACTAAAGTTGGCTTTGAACTGATATCAAAATTGTCTATTATGTAGACAATTTTTTTGTCACTAATCATAGATTATTTAGCTATAAGACTTACCTTCTATTCCAGAATGATATGTTTTCATAAATGACAATGCTTGATCTCACTATCTATCCATATCTCCATTAGGAGGTATGTTGGGAGTTTTTGAAGTTTCAGGAAGTTCATACATGTTGGAATAATTGGAGGTGTCAAGATGACTATCACTAGACATAGGTTCATCAACATGATCTTACTCAAGAGAAGTATCCTCATCACATGAGTCATTAAGAATTGAAAAAATAGCTAACCCATCAACAATGAGATCTTGGACTTTGTGTTTCACCTCTATGCAATATGATGGACTATGCTTGTTATGCTGATGATAGGCACAATAGATCTCCAAGAGTGGGTTTCTTTATGAGCTAGAGTTAGGAAATGTGATGAGCCCATTATGAAAGAGTATTGACAAGATGACATCACAAGAATATTCAAAAGTATGTCTAGGCTCTTCTTATTGTTCTTCAAGTGAATATCATGCATCCGTGCCTTCATCATATTGGTAAAAGACATGCTTATAATGAATGGAGATAAATTCTTGATTAAAGGTAATATTTATTTTTGTGTTCTCTAAAAAGGTCTTTAGATCACATAACTAAAGACAATTGATGTCTTGAAGAGACAAGGTGTGTAGACATAGAAGAAGAGGATGACCTTAAAGAAAATGACACATAATATGTGAAGGCCTTAAGAATAATTCATGTGATGATTCTATCATCTCTTCTAACATTTGTTTAAGCTTAGAGGGAATTTCCATTATGCATTTACTAATACAAAGGTAAGTGGGATCATCTATCTCTTCTAGTTCTTTGTATCGAGGGTATAGGTCTTGAAATGCTTGAGTGACCCATAGGAGATCATGATCATATAAATTTTGTTGAGGTTTGGAAGAAAAATACTTGAATCCCATAGTGATAGATAGAAAGTTAGGCATGAAGGAGACTAGAAAAAGCTAATAAGGTGACATAAGATAACTTGATGTCCAAACTGTTGGAAATGATTGAAAAGATCATGAATGAAAGTAATGAAATTGGTAAAGAATATTCTCAATCATTGTTTTGTAATTGATGTCAAACTTTCTACTTGCAGGAATGACAATTGCTTTAGTGATCCAAATACTATTAATTGGTTGATTTACAAGGAGGAGGCAATCAATAAGATGTAACCATAACACCTAGAGAAAGGTTGAAGTTATGATGTTATAATGAAGTATAAGGATCAGCTAAGCCATTGATGAAATAGTGTATTGATGTCATACACTAAGACACAAAGAATGAGCACACACTAAAACACATCAAGGATGTAAGGTTTAGCTAAGTCATTTGTAAAGCCTAACTGAGATCATTAGAGAGAGCCAAGCAAGCTAGTTACTGCCGAATAGATTCTCAGTTGAAGCCGAGCAAAGTTTAACTTTAGTAAGTGTCGAGTGATCCTCAGGTGCTGAGCGGCCTTTAGGTGTCGAGTGAAGATCAGGTGCAGAGCATGATACAAGTGCCGAGCAACACAGAAGAAGTTGAGCATCAATAAACCAATGATGCTGAATTGCTGCATTATTTTGAAAATTGAAGATTTTCCAAATCTGAGTTTACATGGTAGTTATCTAGACTTTTGTGAATTAGATAGAAGAAAAGAATGATGAGTTGGTGGCATAGAACACTATGTAAAATGTTTTTTGGTGAATACAATTGGATTCTAGACGAAGTTTCTAGATAAGAGCAAGATATGGGATAGATACATTGTATCCTACCTAATCTATTGAAACCCTAAAGTTGGAGAGGGAGAATCGAGTAGGAAAGGTATTCCAAATTTCTATTTAAGGAGTCATAAGGTCATGAAGCAAAGTAGATGGTCAAGCATGAAAGAATGAAGTGCTAAAGAAGGTGCTAAGGAGAAAGAGAGCATAGATACTCTATTTCAATAGATGAACACATATATGATTGCATTGGTATGATGAGCAAGAAGACTTAAGGAGAGAAAGCTTGAGATGACAAGCTATTAGAGCTGAAGTGATTAAAGCCAAGCAAAGGAGTGAACTGAAGTGTGATCTATAATCTCCAAGATATGTTGTAAGTTATATTAGATCAAAAGCCATTACTATTACTCTCTAGAAATTGTAACAGTTAGTATAAATCCTATGGACTTAGGTTGGTTTAATAGCCATGTTGTAAATCCTTTAACAGGGTGACATTCCAAGAGAATGTTCAAAAGTCCTTTGACCATGCCCATTCCTAACAGTATGGTGAAATCCTCTAACAAGGTCACATTTAACAGTGTGTTGTAAGCCTTTAACAGGGTAGGCCTTTAACAGGGCATCACTCTAGAAGAGTGAGAATTGAGTAGCATGTTATTGGTGGTTTTTCCCAAATTGGGTTTCCACATAAATCATTGTGTCATGTGTTGATATTGCATGTTTTATTCCTGCATGTTGATTTACTATAACTTGCTAAGATGGTCGTATTAAGCTTGGATGGATAAATAGTTTAATGGGCTCACTATAATTGGTGAAAAAGTATTATTAGGGCAGTTAGACCTTGAATAACTAATTCACCCCCCCTCTCAGTTATTCTAAAGAATTCTAACAGTTAGTATCAGAGCTTTGTTGCTGACTTAGTTTAAAGGGGCTAGAAGCAAAAAAGATCAAAATGCCTAAGAGAGAAGTTCCCAAGCTCAACAAAGACAACTTTGTTGCATTGCAAAGTTTAATGAAGCTAAATATTGGATCCATAGGAGATTATGCCCAAAATTCAATTATTATTGAACATGTTGATCCAATTGGTACTCTTACTACAGAAGATTTGAAAAACAAATAGGAACATAATCAAACAATGCTGGAAATTGCTTCTGCACTCAACTATGCTGAATTCGATGATATCAAATGATGTGACACTAGATTCAAGATGTGGAAAGCCTCATCAAACATTTATGGAGGAGATCTGAATGTCCAAAGAGAAAAAAGAGAAAGCCTCAAAGGAAAGTTTGATGATATGAAAATGAAGGAAAGTGAGAATGATGCTCAGTATGCCTCTAGAATAAAGGAAGTGGTAAGTGCAATAAGATGTTTGAGTGGTAAATTAGATGATGATACTATTAATATTAAGTTCTTAAGAACCTTGCTCCCTATCTATGCTATTAGAGTATCAACTATACAAGAGCTAAGATGTGTGTCAGGAAACAATCTAAGTTTTGAAGGTATAGTGGGTAGACTCACTGCATTTGAGTTATCTAACTTTGATAACTACAGACGTGAGAATATTGAATCTTCTTTCAAGGCCAAGCTATTACTGAAAGATGTTGAACAGGTGAAATCAAAGAAGGGAAGAAAGATGAAATATGTATCTAGTGACAGTAGCACTGATGAGGAAGATGTGGAACAATTGGAAGCATTACTAGCCAAAAGATTTCACAGAGGCAAACAAAAATTCAAAGTTAAGATACCTATCATCTATTTCAATTGCAATGAAGTAGGACATATTTCTGTAAGGTGTACACAGAAAAAGGAATTCAAGGAAGGCAAAAAATACAAATATAGAAGAGAAGGCGATAAGAAAGATTACAAAGACAAAGGCAAGAAGTGCTACATTGCTGAAGAGGATTCCGATGATAATGATGATGAAGTTGTTTATGTGGCCATGAAGGACTAGTCTGATGAAGAAGAGCCTACAACACTGGTAACATGTATGAACAAGAATGAAAGATGGATCATAGACAATGGATGCTCACATCACATGATAGGAGACAAAAGTAAGTTTGTTAACTTTACTCAGTATGATGGAAATAGTGTTAGATTTGGTAATGATGCTCCATGTAAAATTAAAGGAAAAGGCTCCATTAAGGTTACAGAGAGAATTTCATGTGATTATGCATACTATGTTGAAGGACTAAACTATAATGTGCCAAGTGTCTCACAGTTAGGCAATGTAGGGTGCAAAGTAGAATTTGGAAAGAAAATTGCAAAAATATAGGAAAAGGAGATCAGACAAGAATTAATCTGTTTTATCTTGATATGGAAAATGCTTCCTGTCTTGTCACAAAATTTGATGATGAATGGTTATGGCATAGAAGGCTATGTCATGTCAACTTTGATAATTTGGTCAATATTAGTAAAATGAAGAAAGTTAGAGGTTTACCTAAACTGAAGAAGCCTGACAACATCATGTGCAAACAATGTCAGCTAGGAAAGATGGCTAAGTCAAGTTTTAAGAGTAAAAACTATACATCTAAAGAAGTACTTGAGTTAGCCCATACTGACTTATGTGGTCCAATAGAAGTACAAAGCTATAAAGGAGATACATATATAATGTTGTTTGTTGATGACTATTCCAGGATGATGACTGTTATGTTCTTAAAACTAAAATCTGATGCTTTTCAAATGTTTAAGTGGTATGCGGCTAGAGCTGAAAAGGAAATAGGAAAGAGTTTGAAATGCCTAAGATAAGATAGAGGTGGTGAATTCACATCAAATGAATTTGAGACATTTTGCGATGACAAAAGAATCAAGAGACAAACATCAACTCCTAGAACTCCCCCACAGAATAGAATTGCTGAGAGAAGAAATAGATCTTTTATTGACTGTGCCAAAACATTAATGATGGGAAAGACTGTTGCTCTAAAATACTGGAGAGAAGTTGTAAGTGTGGTTGTTCATACACTAAACTGAGTACAAGTCAAGAAAGGTACTAGTGCAACACCTTTTGAATTATGGTATGGTCACTCACCCAATGTAAAGCATTTCAACGTATTTGGTTGCAAATGCTTTATTCTTAAAGATGTTAGAAATGAAAAATTTGATGCAAAAAGTGATGAAGGTATATTCTTTGGTTACTCCACTAGAAGTAAAGCATATAAGTGTTTAAATACTAACATTGACAAAATTTTGGAAAGTGCAAATGTAAACTTTGATGAGCATACATATGTCCAAGTTGAAAAACCAAAGAGAATGGATGACTATAGAACCTTTGTGTATTCTTATGAAGGAATGCTTGTTGATGAGGATACTATCAATCAAATTGGGATTCAATAGCAAGTTTCAATTTCAGCAGAGTCACAACTAGTGAATGATGAGCTGCATTCAAAAGCTGAGTTGCAGAATGAAGAAAATCCACATTCTAGCTCTGAAGTTAGTACACATGAAAGAGATGTAGAACTACCTGACAATGAAGTGCATAGTGACCTTAAATCTGAAAGATCAAACATGGAAACAAGGACAGAACCAAGATTATCCAAATATGTAAAGAAAAATCACCCTACTAAACAGATAATTGGTGACAAAGATGCAAGACCAATGACAAGGAATAGACTAAGAAATGAATCGTGTCTATTAAGAAAATTTGAACCTAAAACAATGTATGATGCATTACAAGATGGTGATTGGTATAAAGCTATGGAAGAAGAGATTGATCAAATAAAGAAGAACAAAACCTGAACTTTGGTTCCTAGACCAGTTGACAAGAATGTGATTGGCACCAAGTGAGTATTCAGAAAATAGCTAGATGAGAATGGTGAGATTACTAGAAAAAAAGCAACACTAGTATGTAAGGGTTATGCTCAAGAAGAAGGATTAGACTATGGGGGAAAATTTGCCCCTATTGCTAGAATAGAAGGAGTAAGAACCTTACTTGCATATGCTACATATAAAGATTTTAAAGTCTATCAAATGGATGTAAAGTCTACTTTTTTGAATGGTATATTGGAAGAAGAAGTCTATATTGAACAACCAGAGGGATTTGGTAATGAGAACAACATGGATATAGTTTGTAAACTACATAAAACACTCTATGATCTAAAACAAGCACCTAGAGCATGGTATGAGAAACTTCACAAGTATCTAGTGTAAATAGGATTTGAAAGAACTGATGATAACAACAACATGTACATCAAATCAGAAGAAGGTAAGTATATTATTATATCTAAAATCTTTGTGGATGACATAGTTTTTGGAGGAAAGGAAGTGCTTTGCAAAAGTTTTGTTGACAAAATGAAACATGAGTTTGAGATGCCTATGTTTGGAGAGATCAAATTTTTTGTTGGATTGCAAGTACATCAACTAAAACATGGTATATTTATGACACAATCAAAGTACATCAAAGAGATACCTAAAATGTTTGGATTGGAAGACTCCAAACCAGTCAACACACCAATGGCAACATGACATAAGTTATCCAAAAATGATGTATCATCTGAAGTCAATCAAACAATGTACAAATCCATGATTGGAAAACTACAATATGTTGTACATAGTAGACTAGACATAGCATTAGTAATTGGAATAGTGGCTAGATTCTCTACTAATCCTAAAAAAAATCATCTCATAGCAGTAAAAAGAATAATGAGGTATCTCAAAGGAACTGATGATTTTGGTCTATATTACAAAAAGAATGAGAAGTTTGAGCTCAATGCATACACAGATGCAGATTGGGGAGGCATCATTGATGACAGGAAAAGAACAAGTGGAGGAGCATTATTTTTAGGTTAAAGGCTAGTTACTTGGACTATCAAGAAGCAAACATGCACATCTCAATCCACTGCAGAATTAGAATATGTGGCAGCACCAGTCAATTGCACAAACATTCTGTGGCTCACACATCTATTGAAAGGAATGAAAGAAGAAGTAACCAAACCTATGATATTGTATTGTGATAATACAAATGCTATAAAAATATCCAAGAATCTAGTAATGCATGCAAAACAAAGCATATTGCAATCAAATATCACTATGTCAGAGAATTGGTAGAAGACAAACAAGTGAAGATGGAGTACATTCACACAAAGGAACAAACTACAGATATCTTCACCAAACCATTTCCCAAGGATGCTTATGAATATCTCACGGGAAAGTTGGGGGTAATGCCCCTAACTCAAGCAGTTTAAAGCAACAAAGAAGCTGCCCTACATCAACAGGAACTAATCATTGAAATATTAGAAGAATGATGCAGAGAATGACAACAGGAGCAGAAACTCCAAATCAGTCACAAGCATGGTGACAAAGGGAGAACAAATGAGATGTAAAGCTTATATTTCACATGTTAAAGATGCTACATCTTTGACATTTATGTCAAAGAGGGAGATATATGCAGAAAACTGATCAATACAAAGTAAGAAGGAGATATATATGAAAGAGGGAGATTTATGAGAAACTGAAAGGTAAAGATATGGAGATATATGAGATCATTAGTAAGGATGTAGTAGTCAAGAAGGAAGCAGAAAGCAGAAAAAAAAGTATATAATTTTGGTGGTAACTAAGTTGATCAATTGATCTGTTTGGTTTGCCATCAATGCCAAAGAGGGAGATTGTTGAAAATGATTGAAAAGATCATGAATGAAGAGTAATGAAATTGGTAAAGAATGTTCTCAATCATTTTTTTGTCATTGATGTCAAACTTGCTACTTGTAGGAATGATAATTGCTTTAGTGATCCAAATACTATCAATTGGGTGATTGACAAGGAGGAGGCAATCAATAAGATGTAACCAGAACACCTAGAGAGAGGTTGAAGTTATGATGTTATAATGAAGTATAAGTATCAGCTAAGCCATTGATGAAATAGTGTATTGATGTCATACACTAAGACACAGAGAATGGGCACACACAAAAAGACATCAAGGATGTAAGGTTTAGCTAAGTCATTTGTAAAGCCTAACTAAGATCATTAGAGAGAGCCAAGCAAGCTAGTTAGTGCCAAATAGATTATCAGTTGAAGCCAAGAAAATTTTAACTTTAGTAAGTGCCAAGTGATCTTCAGGTGATGAGTAGCCTTTATGTACCAAGTGAAGATCAGGTGCCAAGCATGATACAAGTGCCGAGTAACACAGAAGAAGTTGAGCATCAATAAACCAATGATGCCAAGTTGTTGCATTATTTTGAAAATTGAAGATTTGCTAAATCTGAGCCAACATGGTAGTTATCTAGATTTTTGTGAATCAGATAGAAGAAGAGAATGATGAGTTGGTGGCATAGAACACTATGTAAAACAATTTTTGGTGAATACAATTGGATTCTAGACAAAGTTTCTAGATAAGAGCAAGATATTGTATAGATACATTGTATCTTACCTAATCTATTGAAACCTTAAAGTTGGAGAGGGAGAATTGAGTAGGAAAGGTATTCTAGATTTCTATTTAAGGAGTCATAAGGTCACGAAGCAAAGTATATGGTCAAGCGTGAAAGAATGAAGTGTTGTAGAAGGTGCTAAGGAGAAAGAGAGCACAAATACTCTATTTTGATAGATGACCATAGATATGATTGCATTGGTATGATGAACAAGAAGACTCAAGGAGACAAAGCTTGAGATGACAAGCTGTCAGAGCTGAAGTGATTAAAGCCAAGTAAAGGAGTGAACTAAAGTGTGATCTGTAATCTGCAAGATATTTTGTAAGTTGTATCGGATCAAAAGCCATTATTTTTACTCTCTAGCAATTCTAATAGTTAGGATAAATCCTATGGACTTAGGTTGGTTTAATAGCCATGTTGTAAATCCTTTAACAGGGTGACATTCCAAGAGAATGTTCAAAAGTCCTTTGACCAGGCTCATTCCTAATAGTATGGTGAAATCCTCTAACAAGGTCACATTTAACAGTGTGTTGTAAGCCTTTAACAGGGCATCACTTTAGAAGAGTAAGAATTGAGTAGCATGTTACTGGTGGTTTTTCCCAAATTGGATTTCCACGTAAATCACTGTGTCATGTGTTGATCTTGCATGTTTTATTCTTGCATATTGATTTACTATAACTTGCTTAGATGGTTATATTAAGCTTGGATGGATGAATAGTTTAATGGGCTCACTATAATTGGTGAAAAAGTATTATTAGGGAATTTCAACCTTGAATAACTGATTCACCCCCCCTCTCAGTTATTCTAAAGAATTCTAACACAAACTAGGGAGGTAGAGTGTTTACTTGCTAAGATAGAAGCAAGTGATTAAAGTGGCCTATCAAGAAAAGTGTGTCCAAGTAATTTATGACACTACAGAATTAAGCCAAGTGATAAGTAATTAGCTAAATAGATAAGTAGGTAGATAAAAAAGGACAAGTGGAAAAAATCCCAATCAAGTAGTGTAGTCAAGATACCAAGGTAACCATGCCTAAATAGTTCCTAAATGTAAGTTTTATGCCAAGAGACCAGGGTAGACCAAGTATAGACCCTCTAGATCAATCAAGAACAAGTTTGAAGAAAGACCAAGTAACTTTAGTAACTAAATGATACAACACATTAAGCCAGATGATGGTAGGACAATAGATAGGGTTGTAAAATACTTTGCAAGAAGAAATACTATAATTAAGTCCAATACCATACTTGGCAAGAGGTAGTATGATACTTTGCAAAACCAGTATAATACTTTGTAGATACCAAAATTATATTGTACAATATTTCTCATGGTAAAATATGATAGTTAGACAATTTGATGATATAGACAACTTGTAGAGTGTTTTTTCTAAAAATGCTTAAATTGATTGAGTTTTTTGACCAAGTAGATTGTTGTAACTAGGTCCAATTCCAATGTTAATAGTAAAAAATAGGTTTTGAGTGGGAATGATGATGCAAAAATATGTCTTCAAAAAATTAGACAAGGGACAAATAAACCTTACAAATACAAGCACTTGTGAGGTCTTGAAAAGTAAAATCCCTATGTGACTACTGATTGTGTATGTTCAATAAGATTTATGTAGGTGTCACACATTTGAAAATACATGAAGCAAGATCTACCCAAGGTCATGCCTCACTACTCAATAAATTGGCCTACAACTTTATTCTCCCTTGCCTCACACAAAGTGGTTTCCCACAATGGATATTGGCTTTGTCATAGATGGGTTATCCACATCTAAAGGAACACATAGCATGAGTATAAATCCTAGGGTGATCTAGGTAGTCCACTAGGATCTCTTCTTGCAATGAGATACTCAAAAGAAAAATAGGGCAGCTTCTAACCTATGGTTCTTAGTAAAGATTTTATTCATAGTACCCCTCTTACATGTGATATGGGGTGAATTCCTCACAACCACAAGAGTACCTTAAGCATACCCATCTAATGTTTTCCTCATTGTCACAATCCCACAAGTAATCTCACTAAGTGAAGTCAAGTATTATATCCCCCACGACTTTCACCTTTGTCAAGGGCCTTGTAATTATAGTGGGTCAGATATATGGGTTTTTTGTGTTCCCACTTGGGTTGTTCCTATTGTTATCTTTCCAAAAAATAGTGGGCCATCTAAAGGAGTAAATCTTAGTAGGATATTGAACAAAATGGATCCACACCATGTACGTCAATATTTCTGATTCACCAAGAAGTTGAAGAGAATACTCTCCTATTATCTAATGCTTCCCTTGAACACACCAAGAAAGGTAATTAAGACCACTAAAGAGTAGAATATAAATCCCAATTTCTTGACCCAATGAAGAGTCAAGATTTCTAAATTTCCTTAAGGAAAAAGAGCATACTTTCATATCTTCAAAATAACCTTACTTATGGTTTTTATGTTCATATGAAATAAAACAACTAGTAGATCCAAGAACAATGAAATGAAGACACAATAAAATAAAATAAAATTGGGAAGACCTACAAACAAGTGTTAGTAGCCCCTTTTTGAAACTTTAACTTTAGCAATGCAAGCAAGCAAGTGGTTTCCTATAGAGCCATAAAATAAGGGCTTCAAATAAGCATGAAAAATGCAAAATAACCTTGCAATTCCAATATTAGAAGCTATTAAAAAACTAGAAAAATAAAAATGAAAGCTTAGAAGTGCAAATGAAAACCCCATACTTGTGTTATGCAAGAAAACTAGATTGTACAATACTTTACATACTGACAAAGTGTCATTCAATATACCATAGTGGGCATAAATTTATAGATAATATGGTATTCATAGCACATAAATCAATGAATCCAATATGGATAACTAACTTTCTAATTATTTTAAGCATGTAATGATGTAAGAATATCAATTACTCAACAACACAAAGGGTGTTATAAACATATAATTCAATCTGGTCAAACTCATGAGTAAACATTATTATAGGAACATAGTCAAGTGTAATCGGACAAATAATACATAGTGCAACCATTATTCCCATCTCAGGGTAATCATGACACAACATCATGATACCATTATGATTCAAGTAACCACTGGCACAAACATGAGTGAAAGCATCAAATACATCATAATCTCATAAATTAGGCATAATTATAATCAACCAACTAATGAAATAATATAAATCAAATCACCCAAAGGGTATAGACCACTCTCAAGTCCTAATCATGATCATTCACAAAGAAAGACCATCAAGGTTGCATCCATCAGGAGGACTTATAGAAATTAAATGGGAGAGGAACTACATCACCCCCCCCCTAAAGACTAGGTTTACTTGTGGAAGCTTGTAATCCAATAATAGAAACCAAGCACACCAAGTGCAAAATCAAAACCATCCAAACAAGAAAACCATATTGACTTCTCCACAAGTCTAAGCATATGAGTCCAACATTTGAAAAGCATCTTTCTAACTCCAAAATATATCAACCATGAGAGAGAAAAGGTGTCACATTGATCCAAAGTTATTTAACAAGGAACTTCCTATACACTGGGAAAACCCAAATGATATTTCAATCTAGTATGACACTTGACACCAAACCAATACAATAATCTATACAAGGGAGTATGATAGAGTACATAATTTTAGTATGACAAAAAACTACAAGAGTATAATACTAAAATAGAAGAAAGTATCCAACTATAGTACAAAAAGTGTCATATAATACTAGTGCCTTAAAAAAAATGAACATAGAAGTACAAAATCTAACAAAAACTAGCAAATGGAGTTAAAAAAAAGAGTATAGATCCATAGTGGGTGCCAAAAAATGTTTTCATAAAAAGTGTGAAAATTATATAAACCATTATTCTCAAGAATACCCATGATGAAGAGCATCTCAAGAGAAAGCCTATAACTCTCTACCTATGATGCACAAGAGTACAATGTAGTATGGTGGCTCTCAAATAAGCCTAGTTAGGTAACCCCTCAAAGGAGTAGAGACAAGAGTTCCAATATCCAATAATCAAACTATGCAATACAAATACAAGTAAGAACTAAATTAAATGCAAGATGTAAGCTAGCAAAGAGTTATAAAAACCCTAAATAGACTAGATGAAGTAAGATATTGCATAAAAGGAAACTAAGATAAGAATGAAAGTAAAGAAAATGTGAGTGAAAAGTTCTCAAGAGTCAGTAAACAAAGTGACAACATAACACTAGCATGAGTGTCTAAGATATGAGAGAGTGGGAAGAGAGCCTCCTTTTAAACATAAATAAATGATAGAGATTAAGAGGCAAAATAAAGGGTGGAGAATGAGTTTGATGTTGACTTTGTGCACAATAATATCAATAAGCAAGATTTAAAATGATGTCTAAGTGGCAAAATATGTGTGAAGGAGAACTAAAATAATTTTAAAAATAAATATTCCTCTAAGATAGAAAAATGTACCCCTCATGCATAGGAAAAAATGGGTTTATTTTTATTTTAGAAATAGGGAAATGCCTTTATGTGTGCATATAGGAATAAAGTGGGATTTTATTTAACTAAAAGGGAACAAGTTCTTCTAATTAAATAAAGACTTAGGATAAGGTGGTCAAACCATAGGTTATAATCAAATAAATACTAAAGTGGTGATTTGATTAAATATGAGTGATAGGTAAATTATGCAAAGTTGCTAGAAAGGGGGCTCATAGTCTAGAGGACCATTTTTGGGTGATTATAGAAACCACTATTGTCAAAGTAATGTGTGTGGATAAAGAAGCATTAGAGACCTAGTTCACTAAATTTATTGATTAAATAAAATATATTTTGAGAAATTGAGTCAATGACTATTCATATTTACATATTGGATTAGATATTATATCTATCTAGATGATATAATTTTTTGTAAAATGATGTGATAAAATGTATGAATTGAATGACACAATTATTTTCGATTATGACATTGCCCATTTGACTTGAAGATGCTCTTATCTCAAAATTTATAACAAATGATATAGGAGCTTGGTATTATTTTTATTTACTTAATGGAAAAATCTAGGGTTAATGAAAATTAAATAAATGAGCTGCACATAAAAATTTGATACTAAGTATTGAAGGGAAGAGCTCTTTAGGAATTGGGTTCAATCAATAATAATGAAACTCATTTACTTTATAGTGTTATTGCATATTTTATCAATATAAGAAATCAAGTTACAAAAACTATTCATGGTATTTTTTGCAAAATATTATAATTTTAAACAGGCTTTCAATTTTTTAAATATTTTTAAAAAGGGGATATTATAAATAATGCATCTACATTTATCTTTTTTGTATTGTGGCTATTTTATTATTATCCATTTATATTTACCTTATTATATCTTCATTTCATCATTTTTTCCCCCTAAGATCTTATATAAGGAAGAACATGAAGAATTTTGTTAAGTGAACCTTCAAGAGAAGAAGAAATGAAAAAAGTTCAATTCTTCTAGTGAGAACAAAGTGAATAGGTGAAATAAACAAGGATACCAATAGTTATCATTTTTCATTCATTAAATATTAAGAAAATTATTCTTTTTTACTTTACTTACATTTCTAATAGTCTTCTCTTTATATTAGGAATAATTTTTCATCTTAATGTAGTGTCAATCCAACAACCCTTCCCAAGATTTTAGGATTGACCATAGCATACTTTTTGGATATAATAAATCCACCATTTCTTTTTTAAATGGTGAATTCATTCAATGGATTAAAAATAACTTGATTTGGAAAGATCACTTGTTGTGATTGTGACATGGTAAATTTTGATTCCATTATATTATTATATCCTTGATGGTTTATTCTAAAGGCTCTATTCTTGATCGATTTAATAAAGTAACTTTTCTACTTTGACTACATTTATCTAAATCAGGATTTCCAATTCAATGGTAAAGTACTTGGCTTTTAAGTGTGGCTATGGTCTTTTACATGTTCAAGTGAACAAGTAAATTCATCTATAACATTGATTAAATTAGTAAGACTATGATTGATTTTAAAAATAAAAATAAAAATAAAAAATCAACATGTCATTTCGAGAATCTATTGGAAATATAAAGGGATAGTGAGATACTAAGAGGGAGATGGGGGGTGGGGGGTGGGGAGAATCAGGATCTCTAAAACTTTTACCACTTCAAATATAAATTATATTTAAACTTAATTCACCACACATCTCAACCTTAACCTTAACCATGCATAATTATGTAACAACATGTAATATTAGATCTAACATCTACTTACATGAATAAAACACATAAAAAAGTAATGAACATAGAAAACAAGATTTTTTAATGCAAAAACCCTCTAATAAAGGTAAAACTACATTGGGGATGGTACCTACAAAATCTTGACTACTGTAGTAATAATGTTCCTATTAGGGCTACAATTTTGATCACTTCTAATGATCTATCCTATGAGGGCTCTCCTCTACTAAAATGTTACAAGACTGTTAAGTCTACCTTGATTAAAGGATTTATACATCACAATTAAGTGAGCACTTTTTTAGGAGATCTTAAATAGGTATATTAGGACCACTATGTTAAGAGATTTATCGTGATACACTTCTTAGAATGTAATAGTGCCTTGATCCTTAAGTTTGCACTAATATGCTAATAAAAAAATTATCATTCCAAATTGTAATCATCTCAATGTGACTAATTGGCAATATCTCCTCTCTACACTGCTTAGTCACCTTAGTCCTTCAACCTCTAATTCACCTTCAACTTTGTATTCCTCTTGATAACAACTTCAACAACACAAAATTATATCTTAAACCCTTCTTAAATAGTCATCTTAAGAATTTTCTAGAATGACATCAATAATCTAGATTCATCCTTATTGCTGCTTAGTCTTTCCAATTTTTTTATTGGTTGATCATAGCACATAAGGATTAGTGATGCATAATTATAGGAATAATTACCTCCTTGATTATCTCCTTGAACTTAGCAACATGATTCATTCTTAGCAAAGTAGTTTGATTATGATTTTGTGTAATTCTAGACTCATATACAAAAACTATGTAACTCAACACTTATACCTTCCTTACACCTAATTATGCTTGGTTCTTGATGTTGCCCCTTGACATGAACTTTACTTTATCTCTTCTTTTCTCATCTCATGTAGCACTCGAAAATACTATTCCTTCCTTCTAGATAACTTCTCTTGTGTGTTACCCTCTAAACTTCTCAACAACTACTGGATTTCTTAGTGACACTTACGTGCACTTGAAAACTACATCTTATTAGCACATACTGAACATTTTTACTTCTTCACTATGTATCTTGGCCTTTATGGTGACTCGGTCATAGTGGTGACCAACAAATTGTGTCTTGTGAATGATTTAGTGTTTTTCACTAGTAGACAATACTAAGATTTCCCTTAGGGTTAACAATATCCCCTTTGATATTAGTGGTAAAAATACTTATCGTGATTAAAAAATTCATAACAAAACTTCAAAATATTTTCTCACTCTTAGGGTGTACTCCATACCTATAGCTCGGTTATCATATAGTGCACAATTACTTAATTTCCTCATTGTAATTCTTAGACATATTTTACATAAAAATCTACATACATATATACATTTCACCCTTAAAAAATATTTCTCTAAAATCTTCAAATTATTCATACATTTCACCCTTTATACCCATACACATATTTCCCTCTCTTTTTTTCACTTATGTCAACTAGTGACATTCAAATGTGGCCCAAGGAAAATACCAAACTCTTTCAAAAATGGGTGGTACAATCTCATAACCATAGCCATAGTTTTATCCAAATTATTCTTGAGTATCTCAAGTACTTGTGTTTCAATCTTCATTCTAGCTATGAGATTCACCATATTATCTATTATACATACTTGTGGATTTTGCATAAGATATTTAGCAACCTATAAGTGTCTTTGCATTACTTCAAATTGAGGTAATAATAAGGCTTGTATGGAAGTGACCTCATTTCTAGTGTTGCACTCCTTATGTAATAGTTCTGACTATTTACCTTGCCAAAAGCTTATCTTTGAAGAATAAACTAAACTAGATCTAGGATCCAAGTTCATATCTTATTCACATTTACATAACTCTTCATCAATTTTGTCCATTTTCTCCCCTATTTCCTTTGTGAATCCTAGAACATTGAATTATTTACCAAATAATGTGTTGGCACTACAAACTAATTACAATTGGTAATAAGAGTACAAAGCTCAACCTTCTTAATTGTAATTTCTATTGCTACTTTCTCCAATACTTTATTCTCAAACTTCATTTATGACCATTGCATGAATTTTCTTGAGTATCAATGTTAGGGTCATTGAGCTTATCAATAGTCTTAATAAATTGATCAATTATGGGGGATTTATCATCCAAATCATCAACAACAATAGTCTCAAGAAATATATCATTGATGTCATATAATAGTTGCCTTTGTTGATGCACTTTTATCATCTCCTCTTGCTTGGCCTTTCTAGTTAACAAATCACTGAGTATTTTCATCTGATCACCAATTTAATTATTTGTGTCTCAATTAGGAATCATTATATCTTCATCTAGAGTAATATGCTTACCCTTAATCTCTTCCAGTGACTACTTCACCATCTTCTTTATTCACTTGCCTTTAGAGTCAGGTTTGTTGGAGCTTTATAAATCTTGAAGTTCTTGTGTTGGTACTTCTAGACTTAGCCTATGTGGTTCCTCTTGTATCTCCTATGCCTTCTTGCGTTCTTCACTTGGCTTCTTCTCCTTAGGTTTGTTTGAGTCTTATTGTATTGGTTCATATCACTTCTCCTTGTTACCATCAGTGTCAATTTTACTAGTTGAACTCTACTATCTATCCTCCTTATTTCCCTCAATCTAAGGTCCTAAGGCACTTAGTCTCTCACTGATAGTAGACTAATCTACTTTTTCATTTAGGTTTTTTTATTCCTTCTCACCTTCATTTTTTACATTGGTATTTCTTCAGGAAATTGTGCTTTTTTCCTTCATTGGTTTATATACTCTATTGCTTGACATGACCAACATTTCCTTCACCTTGTCCTTGGTATTGACTAATAGGAACAATAGAAGTAATAGGTGTGGATTCTACCTATTGTGTGGAATCATGTATACCAATCTTAGGATAGTCTTTAACTTGCACAATTATAAGATTTAGATCCATCAATATCTCACAAGTTGTCATTTGTATTGTTTTGATCCACATATGACATTCATTCTATCTCTCTAGCTCATCTATGACATTCTCTTCATTCAACATATTCTTGTCTTGGCTTATTTGTGACTTAGCATCTATCACTAATGTCTCTATTTTCCCTTTACTTTATTCAACCATGTTATGACTTGTATCCACAAGTTGTTAAGTGTCATCATATATATCTTCTTTTTTGTCCAATTCAACATGTTTAGCCTCACCTATTTCTTCCTCATCTTTCTACTCATCATTGACAATTAATCCAAATGAATTCTTCCATATTACCATAATTTCTTCCACAATATTATCCACTTTATTCTTCAAAATAAGGAAATCTCTCATGTTTGCAATGAATTTATCATTGTATTTTTTCATATCTCAGGAAATTTGTTTCTTACCCAAATGAGGCATGACTTGGACAAGTGTGCCCTCTCTGATTTGTCTCTTAGTTATTAATGAAAATTTCCACTTTTGATCAATATTCTCATACATTCCATCTAAAATCATTTTTCCTAACTCTAATGGTATATATTTAAAAAAATTTATTATATCTACAAGAACTAATTCTATTGTTTCCTTATCAATTTTACTTAATTTATCATACTTTACATATTTAAAGCCTAATAATCTTGCACTCCCCCCAATGTTCTCACATACCTCATCAATATTCTGGCATTTCTTGTGCACAATAATATTGACCTGGCTGATTTCATTGGATTAGGTCCTCATCATCATCATCATCATCATCATCCTTCTAAATTATGAGTCATCTTCTTTGCATCTTTATAGTTTTTGTCACCTCAGCTTCATCTATGGTATTCTTCCTCTTATTTTAATTCTTTCTTTGTGTTTCTTTTGTCATGATTAAAACTCCCTTCTTCTATGGCTCTACAACTGTAGTTGTAGTTTCCCTAGTTCTCTACCTAGTTACTCTTTGTGTAGTAGGGGCAATCTTAGTATTTTTATTCCTCCCTTTGCTACCCTAAGGATTGATTATAACTATATCTTTTTCTTTTCCTTTGACTTCCTCTTCTTCAATGTCTCGTTCTTCTTCATCATCACTTGATAAGTCTTCACCTTTTTATTGGTGATCTTCAATGGTAGTTCATGTTCAACACCTTCTCCAAATGTCCTTTACAAAATATTTATTATACATTTTCTTTTCCTCTCTGAATTTGGAATTTGTGTTTGCATCATAATTTTTAATTTTGCAATCTCATATGTGTTGAATGGCTTGGCATCCCTATCAATAGGTTCATCCAACAATGTTCTGATTACTACAATATATTCATCAATATTAATTTCATATCCCAAAGGTTTTAACCATATAATCCTAGAGGTAACTACTTGAATATGGATCCTATTTGTATCCACTAGAAAATAGATGTTGTCATAGTAATTACCCACTAAAGATTTAGGGATCCTTGACCTATTCCCTATCTTATATTTAAACTCCTTAAAGTAACCATCCATTACTATCTCAAAATTATATCCCAATTGACTAATGAACTCATTAATCTATTGTGTTACTAGCTTCTTCTTATTCCATGTAATATCACCTATGGTGGGAAAATAATTTTGTACATAAAAAAATATGCAAACTATTAAGGATCCAAACTTAAACATGATATTGTTTTCCCTCCTCAATCTCTCTAAGTTCTCACCTAATTACTTCAACTATAAGTTAGAAAGGTCATAGGTATGACCCTTCTTCACAATCTTCCATGCGACATCTACAATGACATAGGGGACACTATCTAGTTAGCTTGATTGATAGAACTTGTGTGAAATAACCCTAACTAAAAATTCTATCTTGGCTTCTTCAATAGTAGAAATCAGCATTCCTTGCTAGGTCCATTGAGATAAAGTGTATTACTCGATCACCTCTTTGCTTTGGCAATGCATTGTCTTCACTTTATCCATAATAAGGTATCTGGTAACTCAATGAACAATATATCTTGTAATCTCAATTGGTCCATCTAGCCATAATTTTATCTCTTGAACTTGGCTCAAAATAATCTTCATCTACTCTATTTTGAAAAAACTTAGAAAATATAGGGCACACATGAGTCTTGTCTCAGTAATATGTTTATGTACATCATTTAATTTCCCATCAATGTATAACTTTTCATATGTACTCCTAATTTCATAATCATTGACTTCACCAATATTACATGTATAACAAGATGTTACATCATAAATTAAAATTACCCTTGGCGGGATCAAAGATAGGGCACTATATGAATATCCTTTCACTGCAATCTATGGATATGCATTAAACTTAGGTGGATTACATGCCTCATTTCTAATCAATTGCACATTACTAACCTTTGATGACTTCACCCTGTCTTTAACAAATTAACTTGATACTATTTTCACATTTAGAGTTTGATCTTCAAAAATCTACTTCACTCTATATCAACATAACTTCCTCAAATCACTTCCAACTCTGATGACACACTATGAGATCTTCACACAATCTATCAAATTCAATGAGAAATCTCTCAAACTCTATTATCTCTTTAAAACTCAAATGCAATAAGACTAGAATTATTAATAAAATTTTCTATATAATTCAAAAAAGCATAATTTTAGGGCCTCATCAATGTTTCATACATATAGAAAATACAATATAGGTTGTCTTGATCATTACTACAAAGTCGAGTAGTAACATATCATTTTTTATTCAACTCAACTAACACCAAAACTTGTTGTATACTAGAAAATCTTTTCTTGGTCACATAACACTTTCATTCTCAATACTAATACTTTGCAATTATGAAATTTTCAACTCACAAATTCATACACATTACTTGGTTCAAACTTCAAATATGTCCTTAAGAATGATCATATGCTCATTTGGACCTCTTTATCTTAGTTTGGGGTGGGGAAGTCATCTAATCCATTGGATTGGGTGATCAAAACTTTATCATTTGCTTTGTTGCTTACTTCATATTTCTATTCCATATATGATTCATCTATTTTCTTACTTCTTCAACATCAACCTTTTCTTTTCCATTTTTCTCTTCATTATTGAATGTCGGTACTTGATTCCTATGGTCTCTTCTTAGCCGACTGACCTTCTAACAGTGAAATTATATTTGACCAAAGTTATTCTAGTTTCTAATTCTTCCTTTGAATTGTATTCTTGCATAATTTTTTGTAATATGTCCACACTTTCCACATAATTGACAAGTGAACCAAGTATTGTAAGCCAAATTTATTTCATTACCTTACCTAGTTTTATTTCCTTGTCCTTTAGGTGTCCAATAGTGTTTTGCATTGAATCTACAATCCTATACCTTATGGCCATACTTCAGACATGTATAGCAATAATCTTCAAATTTAGATGTATCTTGTGTCTTACTGATTTTGTATCTATGTTAATGTGCTTGATGTCTATACTTTTTGTAATTAAAGAAATAACCATTGAATTTAGTGTTAGGATTATACTTACCATTTTTTCTCCTGCAAATATTTTCTATATGACCTATTTTTCCATAGTGATAGCATGTAGGCTTATTGTTTTTTGGTTTTGCATATGCATTCCTTTGTTCTACATTCTTTGATTACTCTCCTTTCTTGGTAGATGATAAAAACTTTGTATAGCCTAATCCAATAGTGTCATGAGGTCTTCTTTGTACTTTCTACTATTCATGAATTTTTCTCATGGCTTTTTTAGATCTGTTCATTATTTCAACAACTTTCCTTTTGAGATCTCCATTCATTATTTAGATGATCATCTCAGATTTACAATCTCTTCTACCTTCCTATCAGTCTCATGATTTTCATTTAATAACTGATTGACCATGTCAAATTTATTGTGTATTAGCCTTTTTACTTTAGTGATCCTTTCATCAATTCTTGTATCCATTTTCCACCTATCTTCATCAACCATTACTTTATCATCTTCATATTTTCTCTTTTGTTCCATGGCTTTGCATTATCTCACTAAGCGCATTTCATGTTCTCTCTTTATTGCTCTTAATTCTTTATTCATATTGTTATTCCTTTCCAAAATATCTACTATTGCTACATCAATTTCATGAGATCTACCTTCATCGCATATGTCTTCAATTTTTTTTCTTGGCATTGTTTGTTATTTTTTTGGATTGTCATCTCCTTTCTTCTTTTCAAAGATTTCCTTGGTTCCTCTTTTGTAGACTTAACTTGTTCTAATGGAAGTTGCACATCAAAATTCCAATTTTCAATCACCTTTCCTAGTTTTTAGGCTTCCATCTCGAGGATGTTTGACTCTCAAGTGGTTAGAATTCCTTCTTAGAGAACTAAACTTTGATACCAACTATTGGAAATCTAATGGGAAAGTGAGATGCTAAGAGAGGGGGAATCAAGATCTCTAAAAAATTTTACCACTTCAAACATAAATTATATCTAAACTTAATTCACCACACATATCAACCTTAACATTAACCATGCATTATTATGTAACAACATGTAATATCAAATATATTGAGTTGTCATTTTTCACAATGCTGAATGATAGAGATCCTTTCAAATCCCTCTCTATAAAAGATGATCAAGGACCAACTCCAAGGTTCTAGGAGAGTTTTTCAACCTACTGGGTAACTCAATTGAAGATAAATGTCTATGTTTACAAGGAGGCCTTTGTTGGTTTGAACCAATCTACACAACCTGTTGCTTAAATGTAACCACATAAGAGATATATTTTTGTATTTTGTATTTTATGATGAATGCAATTTATTGATGCAATTATATGAATTCTTATTGTAACCAAGTCTTTGAAAATAAAATACAACGATAGAGTAATGAAGGATTAAAGAAAAATAAAAATGAAGGATTAAAGAAAAAAATAAAATGGAAATTACTAATGGACATAAGCCAAAGCAATAACATGTTTACGAATTAAATTATCAAAAGGATTGGGTAGGAAACCAATGAAATTAGGAGTAGTTCTTCCTTAACTCCAATGATGCAATCGTTGTTGGAAACTTCAATAATAAATGAAAGATGTTTCACATTTCATCAAATCATGAGGCCACAAAAAGTGCACTCACATGAGAGAAAATACTATGCAAGAAAAAAGATTATCCTTTCTCCAATTCATCACAATAGCAGAATTTGTTAACACAAAGAAAACACTAGAAATAAAATAATGCACAATCATAAAAACACAATAAAATTATTGGCTCCATTATTATTATTGAACATGCATTCACAAAAATAACACACTCTGGCAAGAATAAATATACTCATAATGAGAGCACCAATAACATATATTATTGCATCAAAATAATAACTTGGAGTACATATTACATCCATGTATTTATAAGAAATAATCTCCTCCATTTGTGTTAGGAGTGAGAGCTTTTTAAAAGAAAAATTATGCTATAAACTAATTTAAAAAATCTAATTATATACAAACCAACTCTCTAAATGATGCTAACTAGGTCTCCACCCTTGTTTATATTCATTAATGGGTGTATGTGCCTTTATATGAGATAAAAATAATGAAAGAATAAGGATATAAGAAGAATGAAGCTTTGAGATGATGTAGTAGTCTTTGAATCTCTAAAAATAGAATCTTGTCCTTCTTTAGGTATTTCTGGGAGTTGAAATACCATCAAAATGTATTTTCAATGCATGGAATGCTCTGAAATAGCAACTAGCAGTTAAGTGTTGATACATCTCTTTGAAAAGTGAACATGCACACCTTAGTGACATGACTCAAAAAACCAAAAAATCTTCTAAGTGTCAAAATTGAATTTCCAACATCTAGGTTTTCTTCCCCTTTATACCAAAATGATGTCTAGATGTTTATTCTTGAATTTCTCTATTATATCTACTACTTCACTGGCTTCAGGTAAATCTAAAGAATCATACTTATTCTTTACTATTTTTTAGTAGTTGCTTACTTCTATCCTCATTTCTCCAAAATTCTCAAGCTTGGTGTGTAGTTCCAAAAATGCCTCTTCAGTTCTGAATTCTTGTCTTATATCATCTTCTGACAAAGAATCTTTGAAAGTTCCTCTAAATTATTGGACTAATGATGACACCACAAAAATATTGGTCTTTGACTCATCCTTAAAAATCTCAAGGCTAATTTTGTTATAGTACCTTTCCACCTCCAAAAATTATTCTTGAGCATTGTCCTCTATCTTTTGGATACTCTCACTAGAACATTTTGACCAATTTTTAGATGAAACTTGGTTGAATTCAACTAATGGCTTTGTGGCTATTTTTGTCATCAAAATTTTGACAAATTCTTGTACTGGTCAGAATTTTGACCAAACATTTGGTCGAAATAGGTTTCCCTTGGTGTGAGGACTATTGGTCACAATTTTGATGAGTATTGGTCAATATTTTCACCAAACTCTAGTCATATAATTGGTCAAAATTTCAACCAAGCTTGGTTAGAATGGCCACCAAGCATTGGTCAAAAGTTCAACCAATGTTAGGCCTTCATCGACTAGCATGCTAAACCCACAACCAAAGAATTGGTTGAAATGTTGAGTAAAGTTTGGTCAAAAGTTCAACCAATTCTAGACTTTGATCGACCAACATGCCAAACCCATGACCAATGCATTGGTCAAAAGTTTGATCAAACTTTGGTGGAAATTTCAGCCAAGTTTGGTCAAAATTTTGACCAATATGATTAGTTTTCAAAAAAAATAATGGGTCTACCACCACCTTGAGATGAGATTTCATAGACCTATATTGGTGGCACTATAAGTGGCTACAAATGGATGAAGTTATGATATTGTCATCATATACAAGTCCAAATGTGATTGTACCTTGATCATTGCACTCTCATACCATTGAAAATCAAGCCACTTCAACCAAGGAATATAATCCCCAATATTAACACAACAATTATACAAAAAAGACTCCTCAATCTCCTTGAAAATAATCTCCTCTGAGACATGAACATCTTGAAGTTAAAGAAGGAGAAGAACCTCTTCATGTTAACACTATTCTACAATTGATCCTACTCAAATAGAGAAGCAGCTCCTTTGCGAAGTTGTTGCTAGACTCTCTTAGGAGAGAGAAGCTCAAGAACATAAATCCTTTAATAAATTCTCTAGAAGGGTCCATATGTAGCCCAAGAAACCATTGAATAATTCTACCCCAAATGATTCCCTTGTAAAAGTCCATCTATGATGTAGAACCCTCTGTTGTCACCATAAGTAAACTAATTCAACTCGAGGATTCAACAAGAAAATTAGAATTAGTCATACTCAAAGATAAAATGGAGTTCTCTAACTTTATAAGACATTCCCACAACCATTCTCATGATTTTACTAAAAAATATCTTTGTTCCCATCTCTCCAAGCACCAATACCCTCTTAGACCACCTAGTGCATCTAGTGCCTCCACCATACCAAAACTCCAACCGGGCTTCACAACTTGATACTAACACATTAGATCATCTCAACATGGTATATTTTACATGTTACAACTTCCCATTCACTCCTATCCACTCATCTTCAACCCTTTCTAGGCCTACCTAGTAGCCATTCCAACACTGAAATCAACAATTCTCTCCCAAAACCCCCAAAAAACCTATCAAGGTTTTAACACTTAAAAATAACCTTTTTAGAGTTACTAAGTTCACAACATTCTCAAACTTTCATGACCTGAATGGTGAACATTTCCTACACCCCCAACCCTTCAACTAGGCCTAATTAGCCCTTGCCCAAAGAAGCATTTCTATCATCCATTAATCTGTAGGACTTCACAACCCAAAATAATCTTGACACAGAATTATAATATAGGTTAAAAATGAGTAGGGGAAAAGAAGGCATTAAGTTTTTCACAATTTTGTAGACTATCATATCTATATATATAGAAAGATTTATCCATTCAAATATAAAATGACAATGTTACTTTGCATTTATAAAATGTCGCCTCGCTACAATTGCAAATATTTCAAAAACCCCATTCATTGCACCTCCAAACTTGGTCTTGTCTGCCTCAAACTTGCTAATTCATGTAGTATCTTCTATATGTCCAATAAAGTACCTGAAGAAATGGAACATGGTGAATATATGAAATGCATGAAAGTGACAAAGACAAATAATTTATAATAGAATTGTTTATGGTACTTTTACTTACCTATCAAAAGGATAATTAATACAAAAATTGCACTATGAGTCTAGCCTTGCCAATAAATGTTGCAACACCATTCAAGAGAGCCTATTATAACAAAAACCATTTTTGTGTTTTCACAAATTGAGCATGAAAATAAAAACAATGAATAGACATAATGGATAATTTGATAAGTCAAGAAGGGTCCATGACAAAACCTATAGTGGAGTTTATTCCCCATTATCCTTTGATATAATTTCCATTAAAATACCTCACTCAATATTTAATCCTCCTCCAGTAAGCTATGATAAGCTAGTAAAATATGTCAATACTTAGTAGTATTGTTCAAAAGCCATCTATCGCATTACATCTAAAAATTAAAATTTGACTTTTTTGATCTTTGTGAACCAATAGTCAAAATAGGGAGTTAAGATGATGACAATATCTTAATAATTTGCATCATAAACTTATAAGATATCTATCACCTTGAAAACATGTCATTGACACAACTTAAGAGAGATTTGCATACAAATTTGCTTTCCCCAATCATGCTAGATTCATCAATTGAAAAGGAATGCCCTTCAATTACAATGCCATCTATAGGGACCTAAAAAGAAATGATAAATGTCTAAGAAAGAAATAATTCATTTCCAAAATAGACTAATAAATGAATGTATAGGATAAAAATGTTAGGCAGTTTACATATATACCTAATCACCAATATTTGAAGGTAGAGCATCACCAATGAGAAGATAAAAAATGGAACCTTAAATCTTTTCCCCCCTTAGATAACCTGAACATGTAATGCAAAACATTGTCAAATCAAAGAAATTGATAGTAGAAGAAAAAGAGACAGAAAAAACTTGTCTATTGGTCAAATACAAGATTGAGGAAAATAAAAAGATATATACCTCTAGTTGAATATTCCTTTTTTCTTCATTTAGATTTTGAAATTGTAGAGACTATCGATAGTCACTAATTTCTACAAACAAAAAAGGCAAGGCACATAATAGTTTGTAAAATACTATTCCTTCACAATGGTGGTGGTAGAGAATCCCTTAATGAGCCATCAATTCATGAAGCCATCAAAGTCAAAGGACATTTTTGGGAAATTTTCTATGTTACATTGGCCCAAAAGATACAAGTGTTTGCATTCATTCCAATTAATTCTAGTAAGAAATATGCATTCATTTACATATATTTATTAATATACAAACTTCCAATTATAAGTAGATACCAGGATAATTGCCAATAATAACACCAAAATAGATATGGAATTACATGCGATAATTTTTTGTACAAATTCAAGGCTAAAAGAATTAAGACAATTTTGATGTACACGTGAGATATATAGCACACCTTACTATTATAATGTACACCTTACTATGAGCACCTCTAGTTAGATCCAAGGTATTGGAAAGATGATTGAAAAATGGCTATGATATTCTGGTAGCAATTTGTAGAGCCTTTTGGTTTAACTTCCATGTCTGCAATATTTAATCAATTAAAGAAGTAATGGTAAAGGGATCTTTAGAAGATAAAATAGATAAAATAAACATAGTAATTTAATACCATGTTCACATACAACAAGAAAATATCACAATGTAGGCCATGTGATGACAGCATATATCTATGCATATAGAACAAGTTATTCTTAAAAACCTTTGGAAGAACCAAAATATAAGGCAAAATCATAGCTACTATTTCTTTTAACCTATTTGGATATTGCACTAAGAAACTTGATGATGCTAGTGTTAGAACAATTGATTAATTGTGTATTGTCTTTGATATTACAAAAATGTCATATCATCACCAGTCAGTATATGTCGAGCTTAGTCAGGTATTGAAGACAGTTTTCTATGGCTAAGGAGCATTCCAAAGTTTTCCTAGTTCAGAAGTCAATATCTATTAAGTTCACTTGGGTGCCAAAGGAAATTATATGGAATATTAGTGTCAACTAAGCTCACTCAGTTAATAAAGGAAATGTTGGATGGAACCAGTGTTAATCAAGCTCACTCAGTTACCAAAGGAACTTTGCGAGTATGTAGTGTTTACCAAGTTCACTTGGTTAACATAGGAAAATCATTACTAAGTTAATCTATACTAAGCAAGGCTGACTAATGAAGGATTTTCTTATTTGGGCATATTGAGTTCAATTGATTTATCTATTGAATCTAGCTGAATGAAAAGTCAAATTTTAATTATTCTAAGTTGTATTCTAGCTAACTTGACAAAATAAAAGATATAAATATAAGGTCAAGTTGAGAATTAGAAAGTGTGAGTGCATGGAAGACAATTGAAGATTTAATGATGCTAAGAGGAAGTGAATTAGAAGGATAAACAAAATATCCTTGAGAATTTGAACAGATATATTCAATCAAGAAGGATAATGTATACAAGCCAAAATTGAGATCTGTAATCAGAAATCTAGTTGCACACAAATCAAATCATGTCATTGTTACTCTCTAACCATTGTAGCAATGATCTAAATCTCTTAACAGAGTTGGCTTAACAGCTATTTGTAAATCCTCTAACAAGGTGGCATTTCTATTAAAATGTCTAAAGACCTCTAACAAGGCCACTCCTAATAGGGTGATTAAATCCTCTAATAGGGTCACACCTAATAGTCTATTTTCTAACCTTTAATAGGGTTGGCTCCTCATAGGGCTAACTTCAAAAGGGTGAAAAATAATAACTAGTTGCAATTGGTGGTTTTTCCAAAATTGGGTTTCCATGTTAAATCCTAGTGTCAAATGTGTTCATAATATTTCTCTTATGTGTTTGCAACTAAGTTTAAGTAATAAGTCGTCATAGATAACATCTTAATATTTCCATGTTAATTGTTTACCGAGAATTCTTAGTATTTATCGAGTTACAACATTTTTAGTGTGTTTACCAAGAAACAACAGAGTTAAGTTTTTAGAGATTATTTTGTACTAACATCTAAGGTATCTTGATAATATTTTGGTAGTAACTGATTCACCTCTCCCCTCTTAGTTTCTCTTATATTTCCAACAATTGGTATTAGAGTTTTTGGTGCTTATAGAGAAGGTTTCAAGGACCAAAGCTAAAGATCAAGATGTCGTATAGAAGAGGGATTCCTAGTTTGAACCAAGACAACTTTGTAGCATGGCAAGGACTTATGATGTGACATCTAGTAACTATCAGTGATTAGGTTGTAAGTATATTGATGTCAAATACAAGACTCTTAGTAGAACATTATCAGTTGAAGATATTACTGAAAAGAAAAATCATAACATCATGATGATTGATATTGCATTTGCTCTTAATTATGTTGAATTTGATGAAATAAAAGACTATACAATAGCTCATGAAATGTGGACCAAACTGAAAGACATCAACGGAGGATATGATAATGTAAGAAGAGCTAAAGTAGAAAGTCTCAGAGGTCAAATTGATTAGATGAAAATGAGAGAAGATGAAAACATTGCAAAATATGTGGAAAGAATCAAAGCAAGTGTAAGCACAATCAAAAAATCTAGAGGAGACATTGATGACAAAATAGTTGTAAGAAAGGTAGTCAAAACTCTTCTTCTTATTTATGAAATTAGAATGTCTACTATTCAAGAGATGAGATGTGATCCAAATAGCAATATAACTTTGGATGCTTTAGTTGGAAGATTGATAGCTTTTGAGTTGGAAGATTGATAACTATGTTCCTAGTTCCAAAGGTATTGAATTTGCATTTGAAGCCAAAATCTCACTCAAGAAAAAGTGTAAGAAATCAAAGGCCAATCAATCAAGAAGTGAAGGAGAAAGAGAAGAAAGTTTTGACAATGATATTGAAGTTGTTGAAGCCCTACTTACAAAGAAATATTCCAAAGGAAGAGGAAAATACAAAGGTAAGATTCCTCTAATCTATTTTTCTTGTGAAGAAGTTGGTCACATTGCTGCTAGGTGTCAAAATAGAGAAAACAAGGATGAAAAGAAAAGTAATTTGTATAAAGGTAAGAAGGAATTCAAAAACTACAAGGACAAAGGTAAGAAAACTTGTTTTATGGCTAAAGATTTGGTTAGCGGTGAAGATGAAATGGTATATATTGTTGTAAAAGATGAATCTAATGATGAAGGAGATAAGATGGCACTTATCTATCATGTTAGAAAAAATAACACATGGGTTACTGATAGTGGTTGCTCACATCATATGACTAGAGATAAACCAAAGTTTGAACATAGAATTTTATGATGGTGGTAGTGTGAGATTTGGAAATAATAAACCTTGTTGCATAAAAGGAAAATGATGCATTTCATCAACCAATGAACTTATATTTGATAATCCTTATTGGGTTGAAAGAATAAAGCATAATCTACTAAGTGTGACATAGTTGAATAAAATTGGATTCAAGGTAGAGTTTATGAATGGGAAGGCCAAACTACTAGATGGAAAAGGAAATATAGTTGGATCTGACAAGAAAACAAAAGGTAACCTATTCTATCTAGACCTAAGTGAAAGTTCATGTTTTATTGCTCAAGTAGAAGAAATTTGATTATGGCACAAAAGATTATGTCATATCAATTTTTATAATCTTGTTAAGATAAGAAATTATAGAAGAGTAAGAGGTATTCCTAGCTTGAGGAAACCTAATATGGGTCCATGCAAAAATTGTCAAATTGGTAGGATGGGAAAGACTAGTATAAAAAAAAAGAACAATCATTCTGAAGAAGTCTTAGAGCTTGTGCATATAGATTTATGTGGACATATTGGAATAGAGAGTTACAGCAGAGATAAGTTTTTTATTCTTTTTGTTGATGATTATTCTATAATCGTGATTGTAATGTATCTAAAAGAAAAATTAGAAGATTTTCAAAATTCAAATGGTATCTAGCAAGAGTAGAAAAATAAATTAGAAAGAAGTTGAAATGTTTTAGATCAAATAGAGGTGGTTAATTCATCTCCAATGGATTCAATGAATTCTACATTGAAAAAGGAATTCAAAAACAAGTATTAGCCCTTGGTACACCTCAGCAAAATGGTATGGCTAAAAGAAGGAATAGATCTACCATAGATTATGCAAGAACTTTGATGATAGAAAAGAAAGTTGCAATGAAATACTATAAGGAAGCTATCAACACTGTAGTTCATACTTTGAATAGAGTAGAGCTGAAGAAAGACTCAAATTAAAACTCCCTATGAACTATGGCATGGCTACAAATGTAATGTAAGTTACTTGGAAGTATTTGGTAGCAAATGTTATATCTTCAAAGAATTTAGGAAAGGTAAATTTGATGTCAAAGGTGATGAAGGCATATTCCTAGGATACTACTACAAAAGTAAAGCATACAAGTGTTTGAATTTGTCTACTTATAAAATCATAGAAAGTGCACATGTGAGAATTGATGAGTTTGTAGAAAAGAGTAAACAAGAAAATAGCAAAGAGCCTGAAGATACAAAAGATTTGTCTACTATGAACCTAATACCCTGCCAAATCTATCTAAAAGAAAGGAGGCTTCACCTCCCATGTCCCCAAAATCTCCAACAACTACCAAGTTGCAAAAAGTGCAGCCAAAGTCACAGTCTGAATGACCCAAGTCATAGTCAGAAGCTATTGAGCTAGAGGAAACTAAGTTTGATGGACTCGAGTCACAGATAGTAGGACTCAATCTTGATATAGAAGTTCCTGATAAAATAAATGAAAGAAACTCCAAAACCAAAGAACCTATGTTAGCAAGATATGTGAGAAGGCATCATGCACATGATCAGATCATTGGAGACAAATCAGGTAGAACAATGACAAGAAGCAAATTGAAAGGTACATGTTTATTTGTTGAATTTGAACCTAGAAATGTTAAAGATGCTTTTTATAATGAAATTCAGATTAAAGTAATGAATGAAGAAATATAATAGATAGAGAATAAAAAAATTGGACTCTTGTTCCTAGACCTAAGGATGAAAATATAATTCATACAAAGTGGGTATTCAGAAATAAGCTGAATGAAGATGGAAATCTTTCCATAAACAAAGAAAGGTTGGTATGTAAAGGCTATTCTCAAGAAGAAGGTATTGATTATAATGAAACTTTTTCTCTAGTTGAAAGATTAGAAGGTGTTAGAAATTTACTAGCATATGCAACTCATAGATGATTTAAAGTTTTCAAATGGATGTAAAATATGGATTCTTGAATAGAATTCTTGATGAGGAAGTCTACATTGAACAACCTAAAGGTTTTGTAGATCCTAGCAAAAGGTACATAGTCTGCAAATTACACAAGGAATTATATGGTCTCAAGCAAGCTCCCAAAGCTTGTTATGAAAGACTTCATAACTACTTCATACAAATTGGTTTTTAAAAAATTAATGATAATAATAGTTTATATATAAAAAAGGACCAAATAAGAAGATTGTGTTGGCAGAAATATTTGTTGATGATACTTTATTCATAGAAAATGATAACTTGTGCAAGACATTTTTAGAAGAAATGAGTAAAGAATTTGAGATGTCTATATTTGGAGAGATAAAATTCTTTTTTGGATTGCAAATTCAATAGAAGAAAGATGGTATCTACATTACTCAATCTAAATATATCAAGGAGATACTAAATTTTTTTGGAATGGAAGACTTAAGACCAGTTGGAACCCCTATATCTACTGGACATAAGATTTCCAAAAATGATGATTCTAAAGAGGTAGATAAGTCTACATATAGATCAATATTAGAAAATTTCAGTATGTAGTGCACATAAGGCCTGATATTGCATTAGCATTTGGTATGGTGGCAAGATTCTTAGAAAATCCCAAAGAAAATCACATGATAGCAGACAAAAGAAGCATGAGATATCTAAAAGGTACTGAAGAATATGGTTTATGGTACAAAATAAGAGGCAATTCACATTTAAAAGCATTCAAAGATGTTGATTGGGCATGAAGTATTGATGATAGAAAAAGCACCAGTGGTGGAGCATTCTTTCTTAGTAAAAGACTAGTGTCTTGGACAAGAAAGAAAGAAAATTGTATCTCTCAATTCATAGTAGAGGCAAAATATGTAGTAGTAGTAATCAATTGTTCTAATATTATTTGGTTCAAACAATTAATGGCAAGTATGAAGATATAGATCAAGGATCTAGTAGTCATATACTGTGATAACACTAGTGTAATCAATATATCAAAGAATTTAATGATGCATATCAAAACAAAACACATTACTATAAAATATCATTTCTTGAGAGAATTGGTTCAAGATAAAGAACTCAGATTAGAATATGTAAATACAAAAGAACAAATTACAGATATATTCACCAAGCCATTACCTAAGGATGAATTTATGTATCTAAGAGGTAAGCTAGGGGTCATTCTCCTATTTGAAGCTCACTAAATGAAGTTTAGTGATGCATCAACTAGAGCATGTTGAAGATCAATTAGTTGGTGAAATTATGACAAGGGCATATTGCGAATGAACTAGTGCGGTACACTGATAGTCACTGAACATTGTCTTTGGTATGAAATGTTAGAGAGGGAGAAGTTTGCTATCATATCTCATAGAAATTTTGTGAAGAAGTTTGCTATCATATAGAAATTTTGTAAAGAGAAAGAGAAAGAGATGTCAAAGAGGGATAATGAATTTGGTTTGATATCAAAGGAGGAGTTTTCTATCAGAAGAAGTTGTAGTAGAGAGAAGTTTTATGATAGAGGGAGTTCTCATGGATGAGAATTTGAATGAAACTAAGGATATGTTCCTTACTCTTGCTCCAAAATTTCATTGTATTATGACATGTTGTGTTGCCATCTATGCCAAAGAGGGAGATTGTTGGAACAATTGATTAATTGTGTATTGTCTTTGATGTTACACAAAATTTCATATCATCACCAGTCAGTGTATTTTGAGCTCACTTGGGCATTGAAGACAATTTTTTGTGGCTCCTGATCATTCCAGAATTTTCCTAGTTTAGAATTTAGTATCTACCAAGTTCACTTGGGTGCTAAAGGAAAGTGTGTGGAAGATGAGTGTTACCTAGGTGCACTCAATTAATGAAGGAAATGTTGGATGGAACCAGTATTAATTGAGCTCACTTAGTTACCAAAGGAACTTTGCAAGTATGTAGTGTTGACTAAGTTCACTTGGTTAATATAGGAAAATCATTTTTGAGTTAATGTCTAGTGAGCAGGGTTGGCTAATAAAGGATTTTTTTGTTTTGGCATATTGAGTTCAATTGATTTATCTATTGGTTCTGGTTGACTGAAAAAATGAATATTAATTATTTTAAGTTGTATTCTGGCTGAATTGAAAAATTTAAAGATATAAATATAAGGTCAAGTTGAGTACTAGACAGTGTGAATGGATGGAAGACAATTGAAGATTTAATGATGCTAAGAGAAAGAAAATTAGAAGGATTAGCAAAATATTCTTTACAAGCTAAAAAGATATATTCAATCAAGAAAGATCAAGATACAAGCCAAAATTGAGATCTACAATCAGCAATCCAGTTGCATCCAAATCAGGTCATGTCATTGTTCCTCTCTACCCATTGTAGCAGTGATCTAAATCTCTTAATAAAGTTTTCTTAATAGCTATTTATAAATCTTCTAACAAGGTGGCATTTCTATTGAAATGTCTAAAGACCTCTAACAAGGCCACTCCTAATAGGGTGATTAAATCCTCTAAGAGGGTCACACCTAACATTGTGTTTTGTAACCTTTAATAGGGTTGGCTCCTAATGGGGCTCACTTTAGAAGAGTGAAAAATAGTAACTAGTTGTAATTGGTGGTTTTTCTCAAACTAGGTTTCCACATTAAATCCTAGTTTCAAATGTGTTCATATTATTTCTCTTATGTGTTAACAACTAAGTTAAAGTAATAAGTAATCATAGATAACATCTTAAGATTTGCATGTTAAGTGTTTGTCAAGCATTCTCAGTATTTACTAAATTAAAACATTTTTAGTGTGTTTACTGGGCAACAACAGAGTTCAGTTTTTAGAGATTATTTTGTACTGACATCTAAGGGACCTCAAAAATATTTTTGTAGTAACTAATTCATCCCTCCTCTTTCAGTTACTCCTCTTATATTTCCAAAAACAAGTTCAAAGCATAAATCTACAACACCATAAGCTTGTTCTTTTAATGCCTTGGAACCTACAAAGAAAAATAATATTAATATTAATAATGTGACTATTTTAAAAAAATAGGTAAGTTACAAACATGCAATATATCAACTTTGTTCAATAAGGTATTAGTATTCCACATGTCTTAATGAGTATAATATCTTGGATGGGGTAGTAGGGGCTTAGAGAGTCATGTTGATGGGCTTAAAAAGATGCATCGTGTAGACTTTACTACTGGAACAAAACCTAATGAATACAATAGAACACCATGCAGACTTTGCTGAGGGATGAAAACCTAATGAATACAATAGAACAATAGTTGAAGGAAGAAGAGGTATCAGGATCAAGATTATATTTCTTGTTAACTAAGCTAAAGATTATAAAAAATAAATTGTTACTTTGGAACAAGAATGACTTTGGTAATAATTTTGAAGAAAAAGAAAGGATAGTGTAGGAAATTGAGGAGCCTAAAAGAGTAGTGATTGATAAAGGAATGGACACATAACTCTATCTCAAAGAAAAGAAACTATTAGCTAGTTAGGAAAATATCCTTAGTATGTTAGTTTGAGCTTCACTTGGTTTCGAGAATGCTTTAATATTATTTACTTAACACGGCCAATCACATGAAGGTGGAAGATCATGTGGCTTCACCCCCCTCCCCCTAACATCAATCTAAATTCCCCATTATTATCTAATTATATAATTCATTGATCCATTCATCCATTTATGAACTATAACATTAAATCAATACAATCACATAACATTCATTAATATGGTATAAAATTCATTAATACACAATACTAATTAAGACTTCATTAACACATAATAATATTCATTAACATAAAATAAAAAATTAATATTAATAATCATCATTCATAGATAATTACTTAAAACAACGTTGTTTCATTATCCAAAAAAGTTTATCGAACAAATTTTATCAAAGAGCATTTTTTAAAAATCATTTCTTCTTTTTTGTTTTTCTTAGATCTCTTAAGAAAAAGGTAAATAGGAACATCAATATCTTCCTCATTATCCTCCTCTTGTGGCACATGTAATGTAAAATTATGATGTATCCTCTTGTTTTGAGAAGCAGGAGGCTATTGCACTAAAGGGGGCTCTATTGCAAGAACAAGTAAATGGGTTAAATTGACATACTCTTTTTCTTTTTTTAACTATTACAAGTATTTAATTAATCAGTACAACATAACATGCATTTTTCTTACCTAACAATTCCACATCATGTACATTAAAATTTTGATCTGCTGCCACGTCAACATGCTAAACACTTGGAACATGCTCCACTCCTTCACCATGATGTTCAACTTGCTCTAAAACATTCAAAAAAATTTTACACATCAAATTGTAATTGAAGATGTTAAATTGTATTCATAACTGCATCCTTAATTTCCAATAGAAAATTAATACCTCCATCACTGTGATGCACATCATGGCCATCATCATGTGTAGGTTTTGTGATAGGATATGAAGGTTGCAGTGAAATGTTATGTAGTCAATTTATGTTCAAAACTAACACCAAGAAAGAAATTTTTTAACTATTCAATTTGATTTAATTTTCATTTGACCAATTTACATGTGTCTCATATAGTGCACCAAATTCTTGGGTATGCCTTTTAGATTCTTGGTGTACGCGTGTAGCCACGACTTTATAACCTTTCTTCAAGACAATTTTTTTATCTTCATCTGTGGGCTCTACATTGAATTCTGTGCCCTATTTTTTCTACTAAATATCATTAGTTTTTCATGTATGATTTGATTAAACAAAATTCTTTGCAACATTATATAAAAATAATTATATGAAATTCCATTGCTACTACTTACAAGTTGAGACTAAAGTTTCATATAACCACCAAAGCCAAGTTTTTGTTGGCCAAACATTTTTACTCTCACTTTTGTAGCCACTAATGTGTTCTACAGTCTATGAATAGTTTGAAACATGTTAGATTATATATTTACAAAGATCACTAATTAGTGCATGATTACATTCTACTTAATAATATCATGACATACCTTCTTTTGCCCGCTTCTAGTTCATTTTCTTTATCATTAGCCTTTTCTCTTTTGCATCTTCTAGTATTTCATTCCACTCCATCAGTGGAATCATAGGAGGATGGTCATATGTTGGGTTCTCTTTTATACCCCTTCTATATTGGTCCCTCACAATCATTATATGTTTTGATACTCTTTTGAGAAGTATGGCAGTATCAAAAATGTTTTTTTCCAAAAAGGTCCTCACAAGATGTAATGAGCTAGTTTTTTAATTTAGGACCCTGGTCATTCCACCTTTTAAAAAAAAATGTTAGATCAATAATTTTAATATAGTACAATAAATGAAAGAAAAGAAAAACATTGTAGCAATGATACGAAACTATGTACCTTTTATGTATGGGGGGTCCAAATAGCATCAATGTCATATCAAAAAGATGATCAAAGAAAACATTATTTCCTACAAAAAAATGATGGGATTACCAAGCCAAAATGAGTTATGTATAAGTAAATAAAAATTACACTATAAACAATAACAATTTAAAGCACCTAGAAGCTTTTGTAATTTTAATGGAAGGAGAGTTTCCTTGTTCAACAATAATGTCCCTACAAATGAACTAGTACCAATCATGTACACTACTCTGGAAATCAGCTTCAGTAGTACTAGTCTCTATTGCTCTATCAACTAACCGTCTATCTATTAGTGCAAAATCTAGGTCCATGAGTATAAAATCCACCTAGTGGAACCCAATATTTTGCATATATTTGTTCACCTTCTTGGATGCTTTCATTAATTATTTCTTGTATGTTCTAAAAGGTTTTGTGAATAAAATAAAGCTTCACTTATTTCATCTATTTGTGTTTTGATAGAAACTTGGCAATTGATTATGATGTCATGGCTTCAAAGTGCTCTCTATTACATAGGCATCAGATGGTGTAGTCTTATTTGGAAACATATTGATTGGTTATTTAATAAGAATTCAAAATTGCCATTCATTAGTTATAGTGAATGTCTCAAAATTATCCTTGCTAAATATAGACCCTACTTTATTAGAGTGGATTTATATTTCTTATTAGAAGCATATGTCTTGTCCTCGTCAGTACTAAGTGTAGACACCCAAAAATTGGCAAAGACCTGAATTATGCAATTTTGATCAATCAACACAAATTAAGGAGGAAATCAAAGGAAAATAACAAACTTTCAAATTAAGGATTACATCAGATCATTAATCGATTAAATCAACTATCAAATTATTAATACCTAAACCAAATTCAAAAAAGGAGAGAAACAATTCAAAATCATAAAATGAAATTCAAAAGGGAGAGGGAAAAAGACAAACTTTTGAAAATAAATGGAACTTTTATTAAATCAATAAATCCAGTTCTTTGAGCTCTGCTCAGGCTGTGAAAGCCACACATCCAGCATATCTCGTATGAACAGCATATGAATTTCATAGATAGTTCTGATACAGTAGTGTGATCTTGTATCTTGTTTTATGCATTCCTGATGTACTTATTTCAAGGAGATAAATACATTGTACAGAAGGTTTTGAATTTCAATATAATTATGTCTCCTTTCTTGTTGAATTTGTAATTTTATATGTTCAAGAACAAAGATCTTGAACCTATTTGCAATTGCCCAGTTGTATGTTTGAGGTTTGCTTGCCTTTGACTCAAGGAGTCATATAATTGCTTGTGGTTTTAGACAGGGTTGCAGATTCATTGAGAAGGATGCGTGAAAGTATGGGGTTATATTGGATATTGTTGTCTGATTCATAAGGTGAACAGACAGAACATGAATGTTTCTACATATACCATATGTTGAGTGATGTTCAAGGATGCATAATTCTGGAGTATAGGATTGCCCTAATGGATAAGGCACTGGTCATTTGTAGGATCATCAAGTTTTTGCTGCATATTAGACATGCTATCTTTTCTCAATATAAATCAATCATTTTCCCTTCATGTTGAAGTGGAAATAAAAGTTTAAACCCTCACTCAGTTTATGAATAATATAGGTTTGCACCTAGCTATTGTAGAATCTGTGTTGTTTCATAAGCCATTAGGAGAAATAAGGGTTTCTATCTGCTTTGTATTAGATTCAGTGTATGCTTTGACAACTGGTACCATATAAGGAATCTATAGGTTCACCCACCTAGGTTTTGCAGAGCCTGAAGTGCAGAAGGAGTATAGCCTTATAGTTGGCCTGGTGTCTGAATGGATGTGTTGATAATGGGAGTTAGCTGCCCCTAGATGCATCTTGTTCTCATTAGGGTAATTGGAAATGGGTAACGTTTTCAAACTCCAACAAAATGGCGACTCTGCTGGGGAAATAAGATGGCAATCCATTTTGTTGAAAGAACAGGAGCCTTTGATGTGAAACAGATTGGATATATCATATCAATAGCAAGATGTGTTCCTTTTCCTTGCTGAAGTTTCATGTTCCCCAGTTAAGCTTTATTCATTATCAGCAGTATGTTGAAACTGGATGAAAATTGTGTTCTATGACTGTCATACGTCTATCTTCAATCAGTTCAGTTTTTGCAAATACTGTAGAAAAAGTTTCAGAGTCAAGAATTCATTTATAAAGTATATTTTCTTTTCAAGATGTCAGTGATCTGCAAGTTTCTCCTACATTGAAGGTCTGGTTCAGATTTGTCAAGTGACAAATTATGTTTTATTTCTCACCAAGTGTGAGTGGCGACTCTCAAATCTCTGTACCAGTTTGTTACTAGTTGATTTCATTGCAAAATTTGGAAGGACTTTCAGTTGTATGGGCAGATCTGAAGCTTTTGGTAGTTTCTTGAAAAGGAGTTTCAAATTCTTGATAAGTTTTTAAGTGCTGGTTGCAATCTACTGTTATAAATAATTGAAATATAAAAATAGATCACAGCAGTGGTTATTTCATTCCTCTTGCAAAGAGGTGGCGACTCTACAAAGTTTGATCAGTGGTGTAAAGGATTTTCAGTCTTGCACCTGTGCCAAATCAGCAGATCCAAGTTCAGTATCAGCACTGGAGGTATTTTGGTTTTCATGTTTTCTTTTCATGGAAGTCAAGTGTTTAAAGAAGTTGCCTCTATTTAGTGATTTTCAGCACTAGAAAGAAGAGGTAGAAAGTTTGTTTTATGATGGAGTCAGATCTTAGATCTGAGATTAGTTCCCCGAATTCTGAGAGTTTGAAAATCGTGAATAATAACATTACTATGTTGAATACAATGGTTTACAAAAGGATTGTAAATCTTATAAGAAATGAGGTAGGCAGTACTCAAGGTCTAAGTGTCGAACAATGTTATTTAAGGCTTAAGTCAGTAATCAGTAAGATGCCTTTTCATTGTAGACCCGAGGAATCTTCACTACCTAATATTTTCCTTGATGTTCTAGTACCCGATTCAATCAATTGGCCAGCACCTATAAGATTACAAAAGTTTTTACAAATTGAAAGATTCATTCAGGAGATGGAAGATGATGATTACAGATTTCATATTATGTCTCTTGATGATAATGAGTGTGTTGAAGGCTAAGGTAGTAATGAATACAATGAGTCCGTAGAGCAAGATAATCTATCTTCTGATTGTGAAGAGGCGGATTCAAATGTTAATGAATCAGGTAATAGCAATCAGCATGAAAAAGATGGATATAAAAGAGAAGATAAATTTTGTTATAGTACATATGAAGTTGAAGAAAGTTGTAACAACAGTAGATCTAGTGATTGCCACGATAAGAAAGAATATTGTAATAATGTTGATTTTCCATATTGTTACACTAAGGATCTTGCTGTTGTAAGTTCTTCATGTTATCCAGATGACAATCACAGCCAGGAGAAGATTTGTGAGGAAGTCTTTTTGAGCTCTAGTAAAATCTCAAAATTGTTGGCTTGTGAGTTTGAAAAGCACGTAAGTATCTCTAAGGATCTTCATATTTTCTCTCATAATACTTTTTCATTCAGTCAAATCAATTTCCCAAAGTTTGATGTGGAAAAAGAGGTAGAATCCGAACAATCTTTGTTAGACTTTGGAGGTGTAGGTGACAGTTCCTCAAATGTCTTTGCACATGACGATTTGTTGAATGCCGATTATGTTAATGAAGGGAAGTTTAATGCTGTTTCAAATTCTTTCCATGCTGGTTATGCTACAATAAGTTTTGAGTTTTCATATGATGAGGAGGAAAATAGTGAAGGTTGTCAATCAGATTATAGATTTTCTTCATGTGCTAATAAGTCTTGTAAAGATGAGTTCAAGGTGTATTCCGACATTCAGTTTGATGAAGAAAATGATAGTGATCAGCATAGTCTAGATCAACACTTTCAGAATGAATTTTCATATATGGTCACTAATCAATGTTTTGAGTGTGAAGAGGTTTCAGCAAAGGAGGATAAATCTGATTCAAAGTGTAACATGGTTGCAAGTAGGCAACGATTAGACTTCACATACTCTTCATTTATGGAAGCACAAGGTGAGTTACAATCTGCTCCATGTAACTCGTTGAATGAAATAGAGTACCAAGCTTTTGTGTTTCCAGTTGAAAGAATCCATGACTCAATCAGTAGTGATCAATTTCATTTTCAGTATGATGTAAGTTATTATGATCACGCTGATTCATATTTTCATAGTGGGCAAGATGAAGAAAGTATATCTAATTTTTATTCGCACTATGAAGATGATGATAGTTTTGTTTTGCCTATTGAGCTGATTGTGAATAATGATGTGTTGGGTAAGACAAGGAAGAATGAGAGTTTCAGTTTTCCTCAGGAGAATGTCAATGAAAATAAGGTGTATGATAGAGGTAAAGAGTTCTGAAACTTTTCGGTGGCTTGGGGCCATCTCTTGTACATAGTTAAGAGTAGTTTTCCTGTTTTCAATAAAGTTGTTCGAGAGAGTTTTGCTATTCAGTTGTGTGGTCTACTTCTCCCAGAGATCTAAATCCTTGCCATGCCCGCAAGGGGCATGCATCCACAGACAGAGCCACTGTTGGGACTGAAAATTGCATGCTTCATTTTTAGTCACATTTTGAAAATTTTGGAAAATCATGTCCTAAAGTGCCTTTTATGCATGTGGTCAGTTGGTAGCTTGAGGCCTAGATGGTGTTTGAGTGGCTTAAAACCTTTCATTTGACATATTCATATGATCCACAATGTAATTTTTCCATCCCGAATCATTCTGTGAAGTCCCATTTTGAGCTAGTGTCAAAATTTGCAATTCTACCAAGTGTCAAATATCGATCAGAGGCCTAGTTTGCATCTGAATATCTTTTACCCAGGACTGTGTCATGACTATTCACTTTGGGGATGTTTAGTGTGTATAACAAAGAACCTATGTTTTAATTTTCAAGTCTTTTCGAATCCGTTTGACTAGGTTTTGCACCCCGCAAAGTTGGTCATTTACTGTTTTGTGCATTTAACTAGTTGATCACAATTCTGGGAAGCCCTGTTCGACCAATCATACCTTTGACCCAGTTGACCCAAATGAAAAAATCCTTTTTGCATTGTGTTCTAGGGGTAAGACACTTCATATGTTCCAATTTTGAGATCATGTCGAATCCATTTGATCAGTTTGCTAACATGATCAAAAACCCAGTTTGCATTGTTTTGTTATGGCTACGGTATCCAGATTGATCCGTACCCCTGTTCGGCATGTTATAACTTTGATCGTGTGATTGGCTAGCCTAAATGGATTGTACCATTGTGTTGTGTCCTAGAAATCCTTGAAGTATGCCAGTTCTTAAGTCATGATGAATCCATTTGCATACTTTCTTATGTCTATACATTTGCCAAAAATCACTTTTTGACACATTTGCCAGTTAAAATTTCCAAGTGCCTGTTTTCGAAAATTCGCCAAATGTGCCCTGTGATTCTTCATGAGCCCAAAACATGGAATTATATCCTCTTCATGGCAAAGAACTTATATCCTAGTTTTCAAAACCCCAAGTGATCAATAACCTAGTTTATAATGCCGAACCCGAGCCCAGTTTATGTTTTCTAACATTGTTTGCCTGCAGAGTAATTGAAGTATGGATGTTCGGCAATTAAAATCTTTTGACTGGGAATCCATCATGGGTTGAAAATTTGCAGTGTGATAGAGTATGCAGGATTGAACACTCATGCCGATTTTCATGGCCTGGTTACCTGATTCAGTTAGTTTTTACGGCCACCTGGCGGGCCTTCAGACACAAATTTCACACTAGTGTGGAAATGATTTAAAATGAAATTTTAAATTGATTGTTTTACATACAATCATTACAATGCTTCACTATACTCATTGCCATTATCTTAGTTCACTAAATGTACGAGATTAGACTTTTTCTCAATGATAAAAGAATCAAATAAATGTGAAGGGCTATTTGTTTTGACAATATAATGTTTTAACACAAGAAGAAAACTAAGAAGATGCATTGAGCAAAATAGAGGGCTTTCATGCCATAATAGAGGCATCACCAAGAAAAGAGTCATTCATCCATAGGCAAGGAAGAAGGGAAGCACCAGCTGAGAGTCTCATGTTTTAAATAAGACAACCAACAAGGAACTCCATGTTTTGGAGCAAATCACAGAGCAGCCCACATTTTTGGGGCATCCATATGTTGCAGGGCGTCCAAAGAGTAGAATAAAGATTACAAAGGGAAATGCCACTGTCCAAGGCAATAGGAACAACAAAAGGCTCCACGTTTTGGCACAGGGACCATGAAAAATGCATCTCACACACTGAATGGAGCCCCACAATTAAAAGGCAAGTCCATGGCAGCAAATAATGCAGCAATGCACGTTTTTGAGAGGGGCCATGTGAGGATAAGTGCAGCAATTTACACAATGGGGAGGCCCATCAGAGATGGTACATGATCCATGTATGAACAAGGGAGCTATTCACTACAGCAAAAAAAAAAAACATTGAAACTGTTTTATCCCATATTCATTGTGGGAAAGAAGTTTTGATTATTTAAATACAAATCTTTACCAATGCTTAGTGTCAGCAAGACAAAGGCTTTTATAAAGCCAAAGCTAGTGCAGGTGGGTCCGTGGTTGGTTGGAGACAAGTAAAATTTTGAAGAAAAACGTGTAGACAAAAGGATGACGTCAGCAAATCCGACTGGAAAAGTCAAAAATCCGGCAGGTCGCTATGTCGCTTGCCGGAAAATCTCAAAAAATCCGGCTAGCGATATAGCGAGGTTGTCGGAAAATTCAAGAATCCGGCAAGAGTCAAATCAGCGAATCAGCACGTGACACATGGCGATATGGTCAAACCAAGTTTGACCCGACTGAAACATATGGTGGAATTTTCAAAGGTTAAAAAAAAAAAAAAATTTAATTTTTTTTTCTAAAAGATCACGTGGGGTAGATTTTTAAAATAAATTTTCACTTATCATATAGTTTGAAACTATATAAAAGTTAAAATTTTTGCAAAACTAGATGGAAGTCATGAACAAGACTGAGATTTTCAAAAGGCAATATCTGGGGCAATTTTTAACCAAATTGGGCACTCCAATATACCATCGGAATCGGGAAGATCTGAATTTTCCGAATTTGAGGTTGGTTCTTGCACAGGTGCTCACCAGTTTGAGTTATAGGTCAATTTGTGTTTCTTGGGGCATTAGCGACAGAATGAGAAAACTTGATTCTAGAGCATCAAAATTGGTTAGAGGGAAATTTTAAAAGCTTGTCGGGATTTGAATATGGAGAAAAATCAACTCTCAGCAGTTTTCTTGCATTTTGGAGGTCACTGTGAACTGATTTTCACTTTTACATTGAGTTCTTTTTTTTCATCAAAATCAGTTACATTATTTCATCATTAGGTTGTTGAGATATTTGATGCTCTTGAGAGGTAAAATGAAAAGATTTGATTCACCAGTTGAGGGGAAAGATTAAAGAGTTGTTTTAACCTGTTAAGAAGGTTTTTCAGATAGACAAGTGTCAATTGCAAATCAAATCCAGGAATTGCCTTCTCCATACATATTCTGTCTTCTTCCCTAAAAAAAAGGTTGTTGGTTGGTTTTCTTTTTCCAGTTCTTTGAGCTCTGCTCAGGCTGTGAAAGCCACACATCCAGCATATCTCGTATGAACAGCATATGAATTTCATAGATAGTTCTGATACAGTAGTGTGATCTTGTATCTTGTTTTATGCATTCCTGATGTACTTATTTCAAGGAGATAAATACATTGTACAGAAGGTTTTGAATTTCAATATAATTATGTCTCCTTTCTTGTTGAATTTGTAATTTTATATGTTCAAGAACAAAGATCTTGAACCTATTTGCAATTGCCCAGTTGTATGTTTGAGGTTTGCTTGCCTTTGACTCAAGGAGTCATATAATTGCTTGTGGTTTCAGACAGGGTTGCAGATTCATTGAGAAGGATGCGTGAAAGTGTGGGGTTATATTGGATATTGTTGTCTGATTCATAAGGTGAACAGACAGAACATGAATGTTTCTACATATACCATATGTTGAGTGATGTTCAAGGATGCATAATTCTGGAGTATAGGATTGCCCTAATGGATAAGGCACTGGTCATTTGTAGGATCATCAAGTTTTTGCTGCATATTAGACATGCTATCTTTTCTCAATATAAATCAATCATTTTCCCTTCATGTTGAAGTGGACATAAAATTTTAAACCCTCACTCAGTTTATGAATAATATAGGTTTGCACCTAGCTATTGTAGAATCTATGTTGTTTCATAAGCCATTAGGAGAAATAAGGGTTTCTATCTGCTTTGTATTAGATTCAGTGTATGCTTTGACAACTGGTACCATATAAGGAATCTATAGGTTCACCCACCTAGGTTTTGCAGAGCCTGAAGTGCAGAAGGAGTATAGCCTTATAGTTGGCCTGGTGTCTGAATGGATGTGTTGATAATGGGAGTTAGCTGCCCCTAGATGCATCTTGTTCTCATTAGGGTAATTGGAAATGGGTAACGTTTTCAAACTCCAACACTAGGTAGGATTACTCAGCCATAGAAAAGCTACCTTACAAGTTGTCGTAGTAGGGCTAGTGAGAGAGAATGCCTCCCAATCTTGCATTCCCAATCAAATTGAAGAGATATATGTTTGAAACATAGCCTTCCTCTAGTAGTCCCATAAGGGATTGCACCAAACCTCCTTAACATATGTGGGGAAGCTCTCCATTAGAGGAGATGTAAACCTGAACATTGATGGGTAAAAATTAAAACCAACTAGTCACTAGCTCTAGATAACCTTGTTAGGAAGTTCCTTTCTTCCATTTTCTAGGTGCATGCATTTTTATATTTTATTGTGGGCTCTACAATTGTGATTGGATGTGTTTTAAAATTTTAATAACAAACTCTAGTTTGAATCACAGTCCTTTTGAAAGACATGACTATAAACTGATAATAAGAAGCCAAGTTCAAAACTATAACATTAGTGAAAGACTCTGAAACAATGCATCTACCTCTCCAAAAAATATATCTAAATAATCGTGTGACACATTTTAACTCTATTAAAATGCATATAACTTCAAAACAATGCATCTGAATCCTTAAATAACACATTTTTCCTACAAAACAATGCATATGAAAGATAAAATAGAATATTTGAACATTTAAATAACACATATGATCATTGAAATAGCACATATGATTAATGAAATAGTGCATTTAATCAATCTTGTGACACATCTAAGAAAGAACCTAAAATAGAGGCTATCTACATACTTGACATTTATAAATGAAAAATGGATTTGGATACACTTTTTTCCCATTGATATTCTCCAGACTGAGAGATGCTGAAATTGACCAGAACCATTTTTGAAACAAGAAAAGCTATGAATGATATTATTAATCCAACAACCCTAATTGCTTCATTTCACATATCAAGGTAGAAATGTCCAAAGAAACACATTTGTTCCCTACCTGACTTCGCAAGAGTGAACTTATCCCATCAATATTTCCAAACACCTTGTCTATCCTAGCTTTTTACTCATAACAAGTCATGGTCAACGAAAATCCTCATATTGTGAAAATACATACGAGTTAGAGGAATCCTGTTCACTTCTCATGCCACTATGTAAAACTAGTGTTACTGTGAAGCTAAAATGATCACCTAATTGGGTGAGTGCCAAAATAGCTAGTAGAACCATCAAACCTATTATCCCAAATGATTATTCACCAAACATAGTTACTCACAAGTCACCCCTGTTCAACCAAAGTTTAGAACCCTTTGCCAAAATGGATTCATCTAAAAAATATGATGAAAAGAGAATTGAAACTAAAATTAAAGGCTTTCAGCAAAATCCTAAACTTGTCGATACCACGGACAAGATACTTGAGAAACACAAAGAATGCTACATACTAGCACTAGCACAACAAAACACAAAATTTTCATCCAACTTTGATGTGACCAATCTGAAAACAAGATGAAGAAGAGTCACCCTTAGATATTGCCAAACAAAAATTACAAGACTTACAATTAGAAATGGAAAGGATGAAGCAAGTGAAAATACAACCCATAGAGTTTAGCCTCGAAAAGGTATGTCCTCTACCATTTGATAAAAGCATTGCCTTCATACCTTTCCCTCAAAATATCCAAATACCAAAATATGATAAATATTTTGGTACATCAGATCTAAAAGATCACCGTAGATAATTCTATGCACTAAGTATGGATTTTTTCCATGACACGACTTACCTAATGCTTTTGTTTCCTAAGAGCCTCGAGGGGCAAGCATGGAGTGGTTTCAAAGATCTCCTCCAACATTAAAAACTTTAACCAATTGGCTTCCATTTTTATCGCCCAATATTCCAATAACATCGAAAGGGAAGTTACAATGATTGATTTGTGTAACACAAAACAACATCCTGGCAAATCATTCAAGGTCTTCCTACAACAATGGAAACACACATTTTCAAAGTATCATAGAGACATACTAGATAAAGAGAAGAAATAAATCTTCATCAATAGTCTCTCAAAACCCATAAATTACTAGCTCCAACTTCAAGGGCCTAAATATTTTAATACTACCTTAGAAAACACTTCTAAGGTAGAAGAAACCTTGATAAACAATGACATTATTAAATTATCTAAAGATAGTAAGGGTTTCTCCAACAATTCCTCTGATTGGTCCATTAACAAGAAAAAATTGTGGTCAAGAAACAATAACAAAAACATTGAGAATGATGGGGTGGTTGAAGCCAACCATATCAAACCTCAAACTCAACCCCCTCTAAATCAACTGGGTCCTATCACCAACAACACCAATCCAAACACACATTGACAAGATAACACTCATACATTTTACCAACGTAATACAACAACTCCCTCTACATATAATTAGAAAGTTTCTTATAATCAAGCTCCTCCCCAATGAAGATATTAGTCTTTTGATATACCCAAGGAGTATACACCTATCGGGGTGTCTTATGAGATTTCTTTACAAACCCTCTTGGCCGATGAACTCATTGTGCTACCTAAGGCCAAACCATATGAACCCCAAGTCAAACCAAAGTGGTGGAATGAAAAGCACATTTGTGCATATCACAAAAATAGGGGGCACTTAACAAATAACTATTTCACCCTTAAGGGGTCCATACAAAAATTAATCAATTCTAGAACTATCGAAGTAAATAACCTTAGCAACAATGAAGACATATGACCTTCAAGAACCCTTTCATATGTCATTAAAAGGGTGAATCATCAAGAGCTAATTAGAAGACACCTCCCATAATAAGGTTAATTATGAACATAAATATGATAACACCATTGGCATGATCTCTAGATTTGATGATACCATAAATGTCATCATAATTAAGGAAAAAAACAAGAAACAATCATCAAATGTTGTTACCTAAGGCCAGGCCTCTAAAGTCATTTTACTAGGACCCATGATAAATTCAGATCATGCAACCATGAGTTCCTCCTTTCCTAAATATAACTTGGTCAACCAATTTCTTAAAACTCCTACTCATATCTTCATTTTTGAGTTGTTGTAAATCTCATCAAAGCATAAAGAAATCCACACCAAACCCTTAGTGCCAAATGACCTAGATGTTAGTAGGTTTCAAAACATGGTCAGTAATATTGTGACAACTCATTAAATCTCCTTTTAAGCCCAAGATGACATGTCCATCATCTAGCTGCAAAATTCCCCTCTGCATATTGAAGTCTTTATCTATAGAAATAGAATTAAGAGATCATTGGTTAATGGAGCAAAATGTCTCAACATTTGCACACTAAATTTAGTGAAATCCCTAGGATATTCAGAAGATGTTGTTGATCCAAGGAAGAAAATCATGATCAAAGCTTATGATGACGAGGAGAGATCCTCCAAATGCATGGTTATTATGTCAATTAGGGTAGGACCAATTATGAAAGAAGTCATTTGTCAAGTCTTAGACTTGCAATTAACTTATAACATCCTGTTAGGAAGACCATGGATTCATGACATGAAAGTTGTCCCCTCCACTTACCATCAATGTCTTAAATTTCCATACATGGGTCAAGAGGTGACCATACCCAGGGACCAAAATGTTGCACAATATTGTAACTCCCTTGTTCCTCATAATAGTGAAGACACTTGCACATTGACAAATGACATCAGTCGGTCCACATCGATAGACACTTCATGTTCTACTAGCCAAAATAATGACCACTCATCTACATCAACTAAGGGTAAAGAGAAAGTTGGTTGTTCAAGTTCTTCCCTTCCTTCACCATCATCACCAAAGGACACTAAATAGACATATTATGAAGAAATGGATAGGTTGATGAAGGAATTTGATAGAAAGTGTAAAATACAACACAAAGGGGTAGGTGAGTACTCGGTCTCCTTATTTGATCCCCCACTCTCTCCAAGATCTCATGGAAAATTATTATCCACCACTAGACCGTATCACACACATTTTGTTAAGGCAAGTGGAGTAACCCCAATCATAGTAGAAGAAATTAGTAAAAAAAATATTGACATCTCCCCCAATCTACACAGAAAAGGTTTTGATCTAATGAAAAAGATGGGATGTATGGGAGAAGGTCCCTTAGAGAAAGGGAAAGGCATTATCAAACCTATTGTAGCACAATTCTAGTCCAACAAGTCCAAAATAGGGGTAGGGTATAGCAAACAAGGGAAAGTATAGAGCACCCCTGAGTCTCTTCCAAAGAAAAGTGATTCTACCTCTTCTGCTTTGGCATGGGTATCGAAAGAAAGAGGTGGTAATAGCAAGAAGGAAATTGATATAGTAAATGTTAATCTATCTTTCCTTAGTTTACAAAACACAAGAGAACTGCTCATGGACACCTCCAATAATGAAGACAGTGACAACTTCACTAAGTGGGAGTTTGAATCATTATCTAAAGAGTCCACCCATGACAAAGAATGTGATGTTTTTCACATTCCTGTAGCCAATGATTTCACTACACATGGATCAACCTCTCATCTGGATCTTACTCCACCAAGGGTCAAAGTACAATAGAACAACTTAGGGGCTACTACAAAACATACATGTCACACTGCATCATATGAGGATGATGAATATTTTGAAGGATTCCAGTTTCAAACCCTATTTCTTGACTTCTTTCCAGAAAAAGTCAAAGACGACTACTACAAGCCACTCACAAGCTCTACTTTTCTTGACACTTTAGAGGAAGCAAATGTCATAGACCTAACTGATACAACATATGAGCCATCTAACAAGATCATGTTTTTGAACCTCATGAAACCCTTTCCATATTATGAATCACTCTCCCTAGTCCATGTTGAACTAATTAGCTGGGATACAAGTGAGCCTCACCATATTCCTTATTTTGACACTGACTGTGATGTCCTTGTCTACCTTAACATGGTTGAACCATCTCATTCACAAAGAACCAAAGAAATGCACACAACCAAGTCTGATATCAATCTTCTCAGTCATACTAGTACAAGCCAATTAGTTCATAGCCTTGAGGATCACTACCAAGTTTTAGCCAATATTGAGAAATAAATAGAAATAAATAGAAGTGATGCATCCAATGGTGAAAACCCAACTCTGGCACCCATGGATCAGATGATTGATACCTTACTTGTGCACTCCCAGGAAAGATCATCCATTTTAATTGAACAAACCAAAAAGTCAACATTGGTATAGAACATGAACCAAGGATCATCTATTTGGTGTAGTCTTTAAGTACAGAGGAAAGAACTGCATTCATTTTATTCTTTGAAGAGAGGCAAATAAACTTTTCATGGTCTTGCATAGACATGCTAGGATTAGACCCAACTTTAATCCTCCATCACCTCAACATTTCTCTAGTGGTCAAACTGGTCAAACAAAAACTTAAGAAAATGCATCCCCACATAGCTCTACTAGTCAAATAGGAATTGGAAAAATTGATTAGTGCCAACTTCATTCAGCCCCTAGTGTATGTTTCATGAATATCAAACATTGTGCCCATATCAAAGAAGGATGGAAACATACACATTTGCATTGATTTTTGGGATATGAACAAAGCATGTCCCAAAGATGATTTTTCCCTTCCAAATATTGACACCATTGTAGATCTGACAACCGACCATTCCATGTTTTCACTTATGGATGGATTTTCAAGGTATAATTGGATCAAGATAGCTCCAAAAGACCAAGAGAAAATAACTTTTACTTGTGCATGGGGCATGTTTTGTTGGAATGTGATGCCCTTTGGGTTGAAGAACGCAGGGGTGACCTATCAATGAGCCATGACCACTATCTTTCATGAAATGATGCACATCTTTATGGAAGACTATGTAGATGATGTCATTGCCAAATCCCACACACAAGAAGAAAATATCCTCATCTTGGACAAGATATTCTCTTGCCTAGAAGCATTCAAAGTTAGAATAAATCCAAAGAAATGTGCTTTTGGCATCAAATTTGCAAAGCTTCTAGGATACGTTGTCTCGGCCAAAGGGATAGAAGTTGATCCTAAAAAGGAATAGGTCATAGTTACCATGCAACCATCGAAGAACCTAAGTCAACTACATTCCCTCCAAGGAAGGATTCAATCAGTCTATCATTTCATTTCCTAGTTAGTAGAGATGTGTGTGCCTTTCACCCACTTATTACACAAAGACATAATTTTCAAATGGGACGATCAGTGTTAGAAAGTTTTGATTTACTCAAAACCTACTTGATGAATCTACCAGTGTTGGTGCCTCTAGTGTCACACAAACCATTACTGTTGTATATTTCCCTAACTGAGAAATCCATTGGATCCCTCTTTGCACAAGAAAATGACCAAGGAAAGGAAAGGGCCATTTATTACATCAGTTGTAACCTGGTCAACTATAAGCTAAATTAATCCTTTATTGAAAAGGCATATTTAGTTGTAGCTTTTGCTTCCCAAAAGCTACGCCATTATCTTTTGACACATAAGGTCAAGCTCATTTCCAGGATTGATCCCCTCAAATATCTTCTTAGCAAAATAGCATTAATAGGTAGATTGGCCAAGTGGGTGATGATCCTAAGAAATTTTGATATTGATTATGTTGATAGGAAAGTAATAAAAGGACATGCCATCATCAAAAAATTGGTAGATGCACCTATAGAGAGCTTGAGTCCTATCTTAGTTGATTTTCTAGATATGCACATTCTTCAAACAAAGTCGATAACTTAGAAGTTCTATTTTGATGGTTCTTACACACACCATGGTTCAAACACCAATATTTTGTTCATCACACCACTAGTTGTTACCATCCCCAAATCATAAAAACTACTTTTCTCCTACACCAAAAACATGGCAGAATATGAAGCCTTGGTCTTAGGTCTCAAGCTAGCTTTAGAATGGAAATTAACAATGCTAGAGGTTTACGAAGATTCCCAGTTGATCATCAATCAAGTCACTGACACATATCAAACCAAGCATGAAAATTTATTGCCTTACAAATATATGGTTGACACACTTAAGGAATATTTTCTTCATATTAATTTTGAAAAAATTCCTAGAGACAAGAATAGAGCAACAAATGCGATGGCCACCTTGGCCTCCTTGCTTCAGTTACCAAAGTAGCATAAGCGGTATGAGTTCTTAGTAGAAGAGGTGGTTAAACATGCATTTATAAACCTGATTACCTTATCATTTTTCATTTAGATGCTCCCAATTCCCTCTAGTATAGCCCCATCATCACTTACCTTCATGATAACACCATTCCCTCCAACCCTCCCTGTACGTATTGGCCTCTACATTAGACCACGTGCCACACCCCTCCAAGGTAATACCATAGCTACTCAGCCTCACCCTCCATATCTCCCCCATGCTCTAACCACACCTCTGGCTCTCCCTCTACCCTACCATCTCCATCTCCCTCTCCTTGGACCACCCTCATCATTCTCATCCTCCCTCACTCGATAACTCATGAATCCCTGGAATAGGCTCTGCTAAATCTGTGTATCTTAGAAAGGGATGCTCCTGAAACCATTGTGCATAGTCCCCCTCCATCCCTACATCTGCCTCTCCATCCCACAAATCCCATGGTTGTATTGTGTCTATCATCTACAAAAAGGCCTCTAGATAAGCCTCATACTCCAAGGTTGGCCTCCACACTACCCTTTCTGACTAAACCTGAGCATAATGTGTTGACCCCTGTGGCATGCCCTGCCACCACCCAAACTATCTCACCATCCACCAAAAAAAAAAAACTCTATCACTACAAGTAACCAACCAAGAAAATATTTTGGACCAAAGAAATATACCATCTCATCATTGTCCTTGGCCCACGACCCACGACTCTATGAACCTATATGGTCTCCACACAACCTCATCAATGTCGTCCAACATACACTGCCAATACTTTGTCTTGCCCAAATGGGGCTGCATTATCACCAGAGTAAGTGTACATGTAAGGCACACCCTAGGACCACTTTCACACACATACTAGATGAGTAATGGGTAAATACTCCCATGTCCATAGTTGTAACAAAACCACTCCTACTGATAGTGATGAGGCTCCCGAATATACAACCTAATGCAAGTCATGGTACAAGTGGGCCAATATACAACTACCCCATGCAAATCTTTGTGGTTGATCTATCATATCCTATATCAACTGACCCCATCCAACTAGAAATCCTTGCCCTTGTCAGTCTAACAACAAAAAACCTCCTATCAATCTAGCCAAAATTGTCAACAATGGATCATACTACAGCATCCAGAACCATGATACATTGTCATCCCCAATGCTATCATCTCCAAACAAATCTCTGAAAGTAGTACCATATGCAGTCTAATCATAGTACACTAAATCACCTATTGTCAAGATCTACAATATCTGATATACATCCTTTGAGTCACCATCATCTCACCCATCAACAAATAAAAGGTGTTGTGGTCTGAATGTCATTGCTCAACCACAACTATCAATAGCCCCCTATTCACTTGGAATTGGGGCATCTATAGTAAATAAGTAAATCCACATCTGTTAATATCTATCACTCCTAAATTGACAATCTGCCTACTGCCTCTAGGTGCCATGGATATAGCTCTTATACCATGAGCTTTCTCCCACATACCTATTTTTCATCAAACAAATAAACAACAACATCATCTTTCATCACAAAATGATCATCATACATCAGTCTACTATCTATATCTAGCTACTTAGCTACTGGTTCTATCTTGAACCTGTTACTCATCTTTCTCTATCCTAAGTCAGACTTGTTTGTTTTCCCTACTCTATATCTTGAGTTGGGGCATCATTATTTCCCTATTTATCATCAGAGTGATCCTAAGACATCACTTCATGACTACTTAGTTGATAGACCTAGAATCTAGCTTTTTGCATTATCTTACACTCAGTTATGACTTTATAATCTATTTCTACCCTTCAAAGTTCATTTGCACTATTTCCTATGACATATGCACTATAAGATCCATCAAATGAGCTAGGACATCCATATGCACTATTATAACATTTGATAGCACTATTTCTTGGATCGAATGCACTATAACATATGTAAGTACTATCAAAATGCTCATATGTGCTCTTTAACAGTGCATAAGTGTTATTATAACCAAAAACATTAAAACACAATGCATATGGGCTACAAGATCATTCAAATGTTCCCAAACACTCAGATTTACTATTTAAAACTCCAAATGTGTTATTACCTAAAGCATGGTGCTCCTGCATCCGACTCCCATGGTAGGAAAATTTTTGTGAATATGGACTATTTTCCTCCTAACCTAAGGTTTCAAATGCACTATTTTGTTGCACATATGTACTAAAAGAGTCTTCAAATGTGCTAAAAGAATGCATATCCACTAAAATAAAACCTAAATGCATGACAATACCTAAACTATCACATTTACCAGAAAAATTCACTCAAAATCACACAAAATTAGGTACAGATGCACAAATCTTAACAATGGAGGATCTCGAGGACTTATCGAGGCATTGTAGTCTATTGGACACTCGTACCTATAACCCCACTCAAATTTATGCTCTCATAAAGGAACTACAAGCCTCATAAACTTAGATCTCCAAAATGCCAAATGTCAAAGTAGAGTGTGAAAATGACAAGACTAAATGCCCTTTTGACCTATTTAACCCTAGTTAGGGGCATTTATATCACTTTTCCACTCTATTTACCCAACATTAGAACCTTTTTTTCTCATTTTCGTAAATTGGGTATTGTATTTGAACCAACTTAATCCTCTTTATCTGCCACATATTGAACGTTTCAAAAATAAAACTAGAACCTCTTTAATTTTTGTCCTTTCATTTTTTTCCAATTTCATTTCTCAGGGGACAGTATATCCATATCAAATTGGGGCATCAAATTTTCCAAAAATCAAAAACATTCTACCTTAGCAAAAATTTCAAAAATTAAATAAAGCCAAATATTCTACCTTAGCCAAAATTTCAAATGTCAAATCAACCAAAACTAGGGTATCCAAGTAAAAACATCACAACATCAACCAGAAAAATCAACGACAATCAAAACATCAAATCATCAATAATCAGACATCAAGCCATCAACAAATAGACACCATGACAACTATGAAATGTCAAAATATCATCGAACATAATTACAATCATCAGAATTTGACCTAAAATTAGAAAATCATGATAGTCTTTGAACTAATATGCTTCACATATTAGCTCAAAGAGGGGCATTTCTAGACACCCAAAAATTGGCAAAGACCTAAATTACGCAAGTTTGATAGATCAATGCAAATTAAAGAGGAAACTAGAGGAAAACAACAAACTTTCAAATTAAGGATTATATCAAGTCATTAATTGATTAAATAAGCTATCAAATTAAGAAGACCTAAACCAACTTCAAAAAAGGAGAAAAATCATTAAAAATCATAAAATGGAATTCAAAACAGAGAGGGAAAAAGACAAACTTTTGAGAATAAATGAAACTTTTATTAAATCAATAAATCCATTTATCCTCACAAAATGAAAATCCTCCTTTTATATTATAAAGAATTGAAAAAATCCACATTTATCCTAAAAATCAAGACTTTTGGACTACTCCTATTGTCTCTTATGAGACACTTTACTTGAAAAAAATCCACATTTATCCTCAAAAATCAAGACCTTTGGAGTCCTCCTCTTGTCTCTTATGAGACATTTTAGTTGAGAAAAATCCACATTTATCCTCAAAATTGAGACTTTTGAACTCCTCTTGTCTCTTATGAGACATTTTCAATTTCACGTCTATCCACCAATTAAAGGTAGAACCTATATTCTTACCCCAACCCCTTCTAAAATCTTATAAATAGAAGGAGAAGTCAAGAGCAAAGGGACTCAAGTTTTAGGCATCTGCATTATAGGCATATTCAGAGATGTCATATTGAGCATATTAGCATTGTTATTCTAGCAAGTTTATGTCATTTTGATAGTATTTTAGCTTTGTTTTCATGTTATTTAGTATCATCTTAACACATATTTAGCTCATTGCATGTTCATTTTGATAGTACTCTAAGAGTTGTTACTTGCATGTAATCTTCATTTTTATCTTAGATCTTGCATACATACTAATAGATTTGCATTTTAAGCATACTTCTCATTCTAGAAATATCACGAAGATGTTGATCTAAGAATATTCTTAGTGGTTTTAGTTAGGGAAACATGGAACGTTCATAGAGTTTGCATTTTGATAATGATTTCTTGGGTTTAGTCTAGTTCATTATCATTTTATCTGGACTCTACATTAAGGCTTCATGAATACGTGAATATACCATGTACAAAATGGCACTCACCATGGGGCTTCATATTAAAGCTTCTCTATTCTTCAAGTTTTCTTGCTAATCTATTATTTTTCTTTTAGATCTATTATTCTTTTTCTTTTAGATCTACTTTTTTTTCTCTGGTTTTTGGTGTAGATCTAACCTTCTATAGGTCTAATAGTGTGTGAGGAGCTTCATAATGAGATCAAAAAACTTTCAAATACATTTCCAACCTCATGAAGATCAGATTTGCCATTCTGTTGATGCAGTAGTGCTTTTACACACCATTGTAACACTTTTGCCCAATCTTTTAATGCATTTGAAGAATTCGCTCATTTTTATAGTGCATTAAATCATTCTTCCAGCACATTAGATCAGTTTTATAGCACATTTTCTTATTTTTATAGCACAATTGCTCATTTTTATAGTGCATTTGAAGATTCTTATAGCACATATACCGCTTTTTGTAATGTATATGTTGTTTTCTTTTATACATCTAATCTGATCTATTAACCTTTAGATCTATTGTTCAGATCTAATTTTTGATTGTTTGCAAACCTCATATAAGCTGACAAAAATTCTCAGGTTACTCAAAATGTGCGACAGGAATGAAGACCCTCAAAAATACACCTAGTGTTTGCTAACTCTGAAATACATAAGTAGATCAGAACCCTCATGAATTAGACAGTGGCATTTTTAAAAATCCATAACCTATTCTATGTAGTACATTTTACCTCATTGATCTAATCATAATTAGGCCTATGCTCTCAACTCATGAGAGTTGATCAGAAAGTCAAACCTTCTGTGAGGGTTAGTAATAGTCAAATAGGGAAAGAACAAACACATAATTTAACTAGGAGCCCCTTTGTCTACTATAGTTAAGGGCTTGGAATTGAACAAAACTTTTTTGTTGTGTTTGGGAGGTCAGAATAGTAGGGATATGCTCTCACTCTCCTAGAATGATCAAATTCCTGGACCTATTTATGATATCCATTTTCCTACTTTTCACTAGGTAGGATTACTTAGCCATAGAAAGGCTACCTCCCAAGTTGCCTTAGCAGGGCTAGTGAGGGCGAATGCTTCCTAATCAAATGCAAGCCACTTGTGTTTGAAACATAGCCTTCCTTTAGTAGTGCATAATGAATTTTGTAAAACCCCCTTAGCATTGGTGGGAAGCTCTCTATTAGAGGAGAGGTAAATCCAAACATTGATGGTTAAAAACTAAAACCAACTAGTTACTAGCTCTAGATAACCTTGTTAGGAAGCCCTTTTCTTCCATTTTCTAGGTGCGTGCAGTTTTATATTTTATTGTAGCCTCTATCATTTTGATTGGATGTGTTTTAAAATTTTAATAAAAAAATCTATTTCAAATCACAGTCCTTTTGAAAGTTGTGACTATAAACTGATAATGAGAAGCCCAGTTCAAAACTAGAACATTAGTGAAAGACTTTGAAACAATGCCTCTATCTCTCCAAACAACATATTTGGATAATCATGTGACATGTTTGAACTCTGTTAAAATGCATATAACTTCAAAACAATGCATTTGAATCCTTAAATAGTGCATTTTCCCTGCAAAATAATGCATATGACAGATAAAATAGCACATTTGAACATTTAAATAGCACATATTATTAGTGAAATAGAACATATGATCAATGAAATAGCGCATTTAATCAATATTGTGATGCATCTGAGAAAGAACCTAAAACAAAGGCTATTTGCATACTCAATATTTGAAAATGAATGATGGATTTGTATAACCTTTTTCCCCATTGATATTCTCCAGACTGAGAGATCTTGAAATCGACCAGAACCATTTTTGAAACAAGAAAAGCTATGAACAATATTATTAATCCAATAGCCATCACTGCTTCATTTTGCATATCAAGTTAGAAATGTCTAGAGAAACATATCTATTCCCTACCTAACTTTGTGAGAGTGAACTTATCCTATCAATATTTCCAAACACCTTGTCTATCCTAGCTTGTTACTCCTAACAAGTCATGGTCAACGAAAATCCTCATATTGTGAAAATACATTCGAGTTAGAGGAATCCTATTCGCTTCTCATGCCACTATGCAAAACCAGTGTTACTGTGAAGCTAAAATGATCACCTATACAAGTGAGTGCCAGAATAGCCAACAGAACCATCAAACACATGAAACCTTTGGATCTCATTGAACCTATTACCCTAATAGATTGTTCACCAAACATAGTTACTCACATGTCACCCCTGTTCAACCAAAGTTCAAAACCCTTTTTCCAAAATGGGTTCATCTAACATATAGGATGAAAAGAGCATTCAAAAATAAAATTGAAGACTTTCAAAAAAATCTTGAACTTTTCGATATCATGGACAAGATACTTGAGAAACACAAAGAACACTACATACTAGCACTAGCAGAATAAGGCACAAAATTTTCATCTAACTTTGATGTGACCAATCTAAAATGAGATGAAGAAGAGTCACCCTTAGATAGTGTCACACAAAAATTATAAGACTTAAAATTAGAAATAGAAAGGATGAAGCAAGGGAAAATACAACCCATAGAGTTTAGCCTCGAAAAGGTATGTCCTCTACCATTTTATAAAAGCATTACCTTCACACCTTTCCCTCAAAATGTGCAGATACCAAAATATGATAAATATTTTGGTACATCAGATCCACAAGATCACCTTAGATAATTTTATGCACTACGTATGGAGTTTTTCCATGACACAACTTACCTGATGTGTTTTTTTCCTAGGAGCCTCAAGGGGCAAGCCAAGGAGTGGTTTTCCAAGCTACCCTCCAACATTAAAGCCTTTGACCAATTGGCTTCCATTTTTATCACCCAATATTCCTATAACATCGAAAAGGAAGTTACAATGATTTATTTGTGTAACACAAAACAACATCCTATGAATCATTCAAGGTCTTCCTACAATGCTGGAGATACACATTTTCCAAGTATCATAGAGACATACCAGATAAAGAGAAGACATACATCTTCATCAATAGTCTCTCAAAACCTATGAATTATTTTCTCCATCTCCAAGGGCCTAAATATTTTAATACTACCTTAGAAAACATTGCTAAGGTCAAAGAAACCTTGATAAATAATGACATTATTAAATTATCTAAAGATGGTAAGGGTTTGTCCAACAATTCCTCTAATCGGTCAACTAACAAGAAAAAATTGTGGTGGAGAAACAATAACAAAAACATCAAGAATGATGGGGTGGTTGAAGCCAACCATGTCAAACCTCAAACTCCACTCCTCTAAATTAACTGGGTCCTATTGTCAACAACACCAATCCAAACACACCTCGACAAGATAACACCCATCCATTTTACCAATTAACATATACTATGACCCCCTCTACATCTAATCAACAAGTTACTTGCAATCAAACTCCTCCCTAATAAAGATATAATTCTTTTGATATACCCAACGAGTATACACCTATCGAAGTGTCTTATGAGAGTGCTTAAAAAATCCTCTTGGCTAATGAACTCATTGTGCTACCTGAGGCTAAACCATATGAACCCCAAGTCAAACCAAAGTGGTGGAATGACAAGCACATTTGTGCCTATTACTAAAATAGGGGGTAGTTAACAAATAACTATTTTTCCCTTAAGGGAGCCATACAAAAGTTAATGAACAATGAAGACCATATGACCTTCAATAACCCTTTCATGAGTCATGAATAGGGTGAATCATCAAGAGATAATCAAAAGGAACCTCCTCATGATAACATTAATTATGCACATCACTATGATAACACCATTGGAATGATCTTTGAATTTGATGATACCGTAAATGTCATCATAATTAAGGATAAAAACAAGAAACAATCATCAGATGTTGTTAGCCGAGGTTAGGCCTCTAAAGTCATTTTACCAGGACCCATGATAAATTTTTGTCATGCAACTACGAGTACCTCCTTTCCTAAATACAACTTGGTCAACCAATTACTTAAGATTCATACTTATATCTCCATTTTTGAGTAGTTGCAAATCTAGTCAGAGCATAAAGAAATCCTTAACAAACCCTTAATGCCAAATGACCTAGATGTTAGTAGGTTTCAAAACACGGTCATTAATCTTGTGGCTCCTCATTGCATCTCCTTTTCAACCCAAGATGACATGTTCATCATCTAGATGTAGAATTCCCCTCAGCATATTAAAGTCTTTAAACATAGAAATAGAGTTAAGAGGGCATTGGTTGATGGTGGGGAAGGTCTCAACATTCACACACTAAATTTAGTGAAATCCCTAGGATATATGAAAGATGTTATTGATACAAGGAAGAAAATCACCATCAAAGCTTATGATGACGAGGAGAGATCCTCCAAAGACATGGTTATTCTACCGATTAGGATAGGACCAGTTATGAAAGAAGCCATTTTTCAAGTCTTTGACTTGCAATTAACTTATAACATCCTATTACAAAGACTATGGATTCATGACATGCAAGTTGTTCCCTTCACTTACCATCAATGTCTTAAATTTCCATACATGGGTCAAGAGGTGACCATACTCCCTTGTTCCTCATAACATGGAAGACATTAGCACCTTGACAGATGAAATCCTCCTTTTATATTATAAGGAATTGAAAAAGTCACATTTATCCTCAAAATCAAGACTTTTGGACTGCTCCTATTGTCTCTTATGAGACACTTTAGTTTAAAAAAATCCACATTTATCCTATAAATCAAGACTTTTCGACTCCTCCTCTTGTCTCTTATGAGAAATTTTAGTTCAAAAAAATACACATTTATCCTCAAAATCAAGACTTTTAAACTCCTCCTCTTGTCTCTTATGAGACATTTTCAATTTCACCTCTATCCACAACGTAAAGGTAAAACCCAGATTCTTACTCCAACCCCTTCTAAAATTCTATAAATAGAAGGAGAATTCAAGAGCAAAGGGACCCAGGTTTTAGGTATCTACATTATAGGCATATTCAGAGTTGTCATAATGAGCATATTAGCATTGTTATTCTAGCAAGTTTATGTCATTTTGATAGCATTTTAGCTTTGTTTTCATGTTATTTAGTATCATTTTAACACATGTTTACCTCATTGCATGTTCATTTTGATAGTACTCTAAGAGTTGTTACTTGCATGTAATCTGTATTTTCATATTAGATCTTGCGTATACACTAGTAGATCTAGATTTTAAGCATACTTCTCATTCTAGAACTATCACTGAGATGCTAGTCTAAGATCATTCTTAGCAGTTGTAGTTAGAGAAACATGGCATGCTCATAGAGTTTTCATTTTGACAATGATTTAGTCGGTTTAGTCTAGTTCATTGTCATTTTATCTACACTCTACATTAAGGTTTCATGAATATGCGAATATACCATTTACACTAAGAATCTGCCACACAACCTTTCATCAATGTTGAATGAAATGTTTCCATTACTAGATGAATTATTTTTAATGTTGACCATATTTCTCTCTCCTTATTTGTCAATGATAATGGTCTGTATATATATATATATGTGTGTGTGTGTGTGTGTGTGTGTGTGTGTATGTATGTATGTATATATATACATACATACATATATATATATACACACACACATAGATATATATATATATATATATATATGTATATATGTATATATGTATGTAGATATATGTATGTATATATGTATATATGTTGTATATATATGTATATATATATGTATGTATATATATATACATACATACATACATACATACATACATACATACATACATACATACATATATATATATATATATATATATATATATATATATATATATATATATATATATATATATGTCACAAACTGAATGTTGCACATTGAGAAATCTAATGATGTACTACTGATGGTACATATGTTGATGCTAATTGTTTGACCCATCTTATTTTGTAGATTGGTATCATATTTTACTACCTATGGATGTAGCTTGCTGCTATAGGTGAATGTTTTTTTAGTAACTATTGAGTTCATCATGTTTTCTCATCACTAGTTAATAAGGAACTTCCATTAGTAATAATCATCTAAGAATATGATTGTTACATTCTAAGAATATTCACTTTAACTTTCATTCATGAAGACTTCTTTTATAGAAATTGTTACTTAATTCTTAGATTTCTCTATCGGTATTTTTAAGTTTATCACTATAGCTACAACAATAAGAAATTAGATTTTGAGATACATTGCAACAATTGAGTTTTAATAGTTTGAAGTCTAGCATGGTGTCGCTATAGGAAATACTGATTGGGTTAGTCACTGAACAAAAACATGTTTAGGGAAAAACTCGAATATATACATATAACTACACCCAATATGATATCTCCATACTCCACATTCCAAGGTGGATATATATAGGGCTAAGCATTGCACATAGTGCCATGCTCTGTACATATCCATCCTTGAGTGTAAATTCACATCATGAAAAAAAATTGATAATCATTTGCAACATGCTAATCAATATCACAATGAAACTGTAAACAGAGACAGAGTAGGGTCAGAAATTGCCCCTATGTGAATACTGAAGATGGAAAATACTTTTGCAATTTAGCTCGATGCCAAAGCCCCAAAAGCCAAGTCAAAACTAGTAAGCAATCTCTACAATGCCAACACATGTAACTCACAAATGACTTCACAATCGAGTGAAGCAAAAGAACCCAAAAAAACAACAGACAACTTCTGATGAGTAACTCCATCGTGCTTAACCACATGCATGTATCCCTTTCTAACAAAATCCTTCATTATGTCGATACCTCAGCAACAAGGATCACATATGTAAATCAAAACAGAGCAATGCGGCCAAGTTTTCGGCCCAAATTTTGCAAGAAACCCAACTCAAAAAATGAAAAGGCCAACTAAACCTTTAGTGCCATAATTCCTCATAATCATGCATTCAATTCAATTGTGACACTTCATAGGGCTATGCACATGATAGTTACAATGCCACTGCCATGTTTGGCTTTCAAAAATAGTGAATATGTTCCCTCTTACATGGCATTTGATACCCATTTAGGGTTGTATGCCCTTTAAGAAATATTAAACCCCTTTTTAAAATAGAAAATGTTTATGCCAACCTCAACTTAGGGTGTTTAGACCCTTTTAAAATAAGTATATATATATGAAATGCAAACTGTGGTTTATTAAACCCTTTAAAACAAAATGAATATAAGTTATGTAATTAAAACCATCTTAAGGTTATATGCAATATAAAGTATTTAATCCCTTTACAGCATATGCCTATATGCTATACAAAAAAACAAATCTAATGCAATAATTCCATCCCTTCTCAATCATGTCTATGAAAGTACAATGACAAGTTCTAAATGCATATAGCATATTACCATTCAAATGTATTTGCAATGTCAAGTTAACATAAAATATATAATAGAATGCAGTTTACAATGAGTTTGAAACATAATAAACATAATCGATACCCAATCAACATGCAATCATTTATATGCCAGTTTCAAATCATAAAATCCTAAATCACATTCACTGCTAATAAAATAGTTCTAAACAGAAAATACGTTCAGCATAAGTCTCATTTCCAAAGGCCAGTAATATAACCAAGTTCTTATAGAAATAAAAACATAACAATAGAAAGGAACTTATAACAACAAGGTCCTAATATGTAGAAAAACCTGAAGTAGTGGTCAAGCATGACACCCTCACCCACTAGGATTCGACTTTCTCCTAGAAGTCAATAAACAAGAATGAATGAGTTGCTCTCATCATTTCAGTGTCCTCCCAAGTAGTAGATGTTTCATCATTGGGGTCCCATAGGACCTTTACCTACCTTATTTTTCTCCCTCTTAAACTCATAGTTCTACTTTGAGTGATTTGCACTGGTTCCAGCATGATTTGACCATCCATAATCTACAAATTTTTCCAATCAAGCACATGAGCAATATCAGGTATATACTTACACAAAACTAAAATATGAAATACATTATGAATGCATGAAAGACTTGGTGGCAAGGCAAGTTTATAGGCAATAGGTCCAATCCGTTCCAGAATTTCAAATGGACCCATGAATCGAGGTGCTAACTTGGATCCCTTTCCATAACAAATTGGACTCTTATGCGGTCTTACCTGGAGAAACACTTTATCACCAACCAAGAATTGACAGTCAATTCTATGCTTATCAGCATATTTCTTCTATCTATCTTGAGCAGTAATAAGGTGCTCTCTAATCCTCTTAACTTTCTACTCCAAATCTTGCAACATATTAGGTCCTAAAAGAGTCCTATCCTCCAAATTATCCCAACAGAGAGGTGTCCTACAAGGTCTACAATTAAATGCTTGAAAGGATTCCATACCTATGGAACTATGATATCCATTATTATAAGAGATTTCTACCAAGTGTAGATACTCCTCCCATTTATTTTGTCTCTCCATTATGTACATCCTAAGCATGTCTTCCAGAATCTGGTTGACACGTTCAATTTGTCTATCTATCTCTAGGTGATAAGCTGAACTAAAATTCAGTTGAGTACCTAACTCTCACTGCATGGATCTCCAAAGAGAAGAAGTAAACACTGGATCCCTATCAGAAATAATCTTTTTAGGAATACCATGTAGCTTAACTACTTGCTCCATAGATATCTTGGCAACCGTTGTTGTATTATAGGACGATCTAACTGGAATAAAGTGGGCAACCTTAGAAAAATGATCCACTACCACCATAATAGTGTCATGCCTATGAGCTATAATAGTAAATCTAGTAATAAAATCTATAGAAATGGTGTCCCATTTCCATTATGGAATATTATGTGGTTGCAATAATCCCACAGGGTGCTGATGTTCAGCCTTAACCCGTTGACATTCTAGGCATCGGGCCACAAAATCTACTATGTCTCTCTTCATTCCAGGCCAATAGTAATGCTGCTTAAGGTTAGCATGCATTTTCTTAACACTCGGGTGAGCCAAATACGGTGCTTTGTGGGCCTCAAACAAAACCAGATTTCTCAAATCACCCAACTTAGGAACGTTCACACTCCCTCTAAAAAGCAGTAAACCTTGAAACCAAAGATTTGCAGAAAGTTTCTGTAAAATCTTATCCTTAAGATCCACTTTTAGGATCAAAGAAGATAATTCATGTCACCTTCTGCTAAGTGCATTAGCAACAACATTCTCCTTCCCTTGCACATAACTAATCTCGAAGTCATATTCACACGAAAATTCCATCCATCTTCGCTACCTAGCATTGAGGTCTGGTTGTGTGAAAAGATACTGAAGGCTTCGGTGATCAAGTATGTAACTCAAACCATTGACCTAAAAGAAAATGTTGCCACTTGGTCAAAGCATGCATAATCGCTGCAAGTTCGAGATCATGAGTAGGGTAATTCACCTCATGACTCTTTAGCTTTTTTGACTCATAAGCTATAAAATGTCCTTCTTGCATCAACACTACCCCTATGCCATCCAAAGATGCAATAGTGCAAACCATGAACTCCTTAGCTAAATTAGGGACTGCTAGAACTGGTGCACTGGTCAAACATTCCTTAATTTTTTGAAATGCTACCTCACACTCCTCTGTCCACACAAATTTCTTCTCTTTTCTCTGAAGAGACATGATATGATGCGCTATTTAGGAAAATTTTGACACAAATCTATGGTAATAGCTTGCTAAGCCCATGAAACTTTGAACCTCGGACACATTTGCAAGTGCTGGCCAATCTACAATAGCTCAAATTTTGGATGGATCTACAAAAATTCCATCCCCTAAAATGATATGACCTAAGTAAAAAATTGTTGATTTGAAGAATTCACACTTCATAGGATTGACATACAGTTTGTTTCCACGAAGGAATTCCAAAACTTGCTCTAAATGTTGGTCGTGCTCCTTAGCAGTGTTAGAATACACCAAAATATCATCCAGGAAAACCACTACAAACTTATCTAGAAAATTTCTAAGCACACCATTCATTAGGCTCATAAAGACAGAAGGTGCATTTGTTAATCCAAAAGGTACTACTATGAATTCGTAGTGCCCATACCTAGTGCAAAAAGCTGTCTTATGAATATCAGCTTCCTGGATTCTAAGTTGATGATTACCAGATTTCAGATCAATCTTCAAAAAGACTCGGGCACCCTTGACTTGATCAAACAAGTCATCAATTCTAGGCAAAGGATACCTGTTCTTAACAGTAACCTTGTTTAACTGTCTATAGTCTATGCAAAGTCTCAAGGAGTCGTCTTTCTTCTTGACAAAGATTACTGGAGCACCCCAAGGTGATACACTAGGACAAATTAAACCTTTCTCCAAAAGCTCCTCCAACTAAAATTTAAGTTCAACTAACTCTTGAGATATCATTTTGTATGGAGTCTTGGAAATTGGTTCTGTTCCTAGCACTAAATCGATTCAAAAATCAATTCCTCTTCTTAGAGGTATTTCGAGAATCTCCTCAACAAAAACATCCAAAAAACTTTGCAATACTGGATGATCAAGAGAAGAACCTTTAACCATGGAATCTTCTAAGTCATTTACCAATATGGCAAACAAACTGCAGCCTTTTCAACCACACCTTGCCAATTGCTTGGAAGAAATAATCCGCAAAGAGATGGGTCTCTTGATTCCAACAATAACCCTAACTAATCCAACATCATCTAAAAAAATTAATTATCTTATCCTTGCAATCCATAATAGCTTGATGCTATTCTAACCAATCCATCCCCAAAACTATGTCATATGATCCTAAAGGTATAACCCTAAGGTTTGCTGAAGTAGTAAAAGGTTTCATTCAAATTTTACAGTCAGGAGCAACAATATCAGCATTCACCCTAGAACCTGACACTAACTCCACTTGCCATCTATTCCTTGCCTTAACCACAAGAAGTCCACTATATGCAACTAAAGAAGAAGAAATAAATGAGTCTATAGCTCTAGAGTCAAATAAGATAGATACTTTCATACCTTGAGTATTACTCTGAGCTTCAATAACCATGTTCTAGTCTTCGGCTTGCCTCTGATCCAGGGTACAAAAACATGGTGGTTCCTGGCAGAATCACCAACTATTACCTCAAACCTAGCTAGCTTAGGTCCAACCTTTGGCTTGTCCCAGTTAGGGCACTGAGACTGGTAATGACCTATCTGACCTCAATGATAGCACTCAACAGATTTCCTGAATCCCATGTTCTGACCAGAAAGACTAGGAGATGGATTATTACTCTGTACACTCTGAGGTGGTTGAGATGGTCTAGGCCATTTTGAACCCTTGGAGTTCTTATCAAACTTCCTCTTCTTGAATTTGCCAACTGAAAATCCTGATTTCAAACTATTCTGAGGAGGCTTTTGATTCTTACTAACATTCAGGGTAGGTAGATCCATGCTAATTTTGTATGATGTCCCATGATAGGCAGTCTTCATCTCAATCAGCTCTGCTCACTCTGAAGCTTCCTGCATAGACACAAGTCTAAAAGTTCTCACTTCCTCCCCAATCTTGGGCATAAGCCCCCTGATGAAATGTTGTATCATGGCCTTATCATTTTCAGCCGAGCCAAAAAAAATTTAAGCTCATAGAACCTATGTTCATAAGCTTCCACTATAGAGCCAGACTGCATAGTCTGAAAGAACTCCTCTGCACAGGCCTAATGCCAATATTCATACATGAACCTCTCCTTGAAATTCTCTATAAAGAGCTCCCAATTAACTAAAGAGATATCAATGCCAAGCTTCTCCAACTCCTATTCCCACAACAAGGAACTAAATCCCCTCAAATGCATAACCATCCATCTTACTTTCACGTTACTCAAGTAACGGTGTAAGATAAAGCACCGCTCAATATTTAGTAGCCAAGCTTCTGCTACTGTACCCTATTCCATACCATAAAATAATGGCCCTTTCACCTTGGACAGATCCTTGAGCTGAGCTCTTGCCACTAGATCATCCTCTATAAGAAGGTTAATACCCTGCATAAGAGGTATCCTAACATTTTCTCCCCCACCAGGAATCTAGTTGTTAGTCTCAATATTATTGAGACATTCCAGTATCTATTGAAGAACGATATCTTGATCTACCTGGTTATCCTGGTTGTTTCCAACCCCAGCATTCTGATCAAACTGATCATCCCCAACAATTCTCTGGTGCCTAGGACCTCTACCATGGCCCCTGTCGCTACTTTTGCCTCTGCCAACAAAGTTATCCTCAGGAATACCGCATCCTCAAGCTCCTCTAGTGACAGGAGGCATAATAGCAACCTAAAAAATAATAATTGTTAATAACACATTGATAATGAGAAAAACCCTATAACCCAAGAGTCCTGGTTATTCTAACCATGCTCTGATACCAAAATGTAATGCTATACTAAAACAAAATAAATAAATAGGAAACCAAGAAAAAGCATAATGCATGAAAGAATTTTTTTTTTTAATTTAAACATCTTTTACAAGAATAAGAACAATGATTGAGTCACTCTCAATTCGTAAACCTCAAAATAGAAGAAGATATCATCCTAATAAATTTCCATAATGATGTTAATACATAAAGGGTTCAGTACAATAATGAAGTACAATATCATTCTTAAATGCCTATGTCCAACATATGGACTCTACAAGTAACAAATTCTATTTCAAGAAGTAACTTCAACAGTCATCCTTAGCTATTTGTTAACCAACCCGAAACACCTGAAAATACACAAAAATGCAACGCAACACAAAAAGGGGCTTAGTACATACTAAGTTGACAAGCATAGTCCACCTGCATACATGTTAAAATAAACATATACAAAACCATAATGCAGATATCTGAACCACATAACATAGTGCAATTCTAAAATTAATATGGAAGAAGTAAACATTTTCTTAACAATGCAAAATTAAACTTGCACTAAGAATAACTAGTAAATGAATCATATATATACTGAGGTGTCATCACTATGGTGCTAAGATACTAAATCTGTATATGGTAAGCTCATAGACAACACATAGTGGAATTCCCTATGGTACTCGTGAAATGAGTAATAGAGACTTGCCTTGTTCTCCATACTTAACCTTACTAGTTAAAGTCATAGGTAAGGCCAATTATCTTTTGTATGCAATTAACCCACCCAATTCATTTTAAAATTATCACCCAATTAATTAAATGAATATGATAAATCGATATTCAGCCACCTCAATATATGTTCATTACAGCTATCCTTAAAATACACATCAAACAGATATTCTAAGAATGCACATGCAACGAATAACAAGTCAGTTTTCTCATGATATTACATTCTTCATCTTTTGAAAATCTCATCTTTTACTGCCAAATTCAAAAGTAAAATTAGACTATTTTAACAACAGAAATAAATAATACAATATTACGTTCTCGTAAATATAACTAAACTGATACATCAGTTTAATGATATTTACCAGTCATAGTACTATACTAATTCCTACTATTATAATAAACTAAACTTATCCTTTGAAATGACCAAGATAATAAAACAATGCACATATGATATTCTTGCTTTAATTGACATATCATCGAACATATATCATAAATTTGCCTCATATATGAAACAACTTTCCATTTCAATTATGATCGGAAATACACCTGTATAAGTAAAAATGATTCTGTTTCAAACATATTATCTCAAAACAATCCATAATTGCTTTTAAGATTCTTCTTAGAAAAAATTAAACATAATTGAATCCAAGTGCAGCCAATGCATTAACAAATGATCCTTTACAATGTCATTGAATATTCAAGTGTCCATTGAAGTTTTACCACTATTTGGCAGTAAGCCACCACCCAGTTATAACTACAATAGCATTTAAAAATCCAATATTTGAGATCAATTCAAAATGCAATTCAAAAATATGCAAAGTAACTTACATCATGCCAATGACCAAAAGTAATTAGGATGCAAATCCCTAAGCTATAAGAAGCACACAAACTGTTCACATAATGACCCTGTCAATAATGAACTAATAGCATGTATCCATATCTTTGTTTATAAAAATAATGTCTTAATTAGTTACGAATAGTTTCACATAAACAATTTATTACTACTCAATTTCCATCATATATTAATGGTTAATTTATGTTGTCGAAGAGAATTTTCTACTTGAATTGAGTATCCTTTTTAACTATTTGACATAATGTTGTTACCATCAGTAATCAAACACTATTCACTATATTACTGATTTAAATACATAATGACCGAGCTATAGAATTCAAGCACACTATATATTATAATAACTTAACCCTTGGTTCTAGTTAACTAATTCTTAAAATAGAGTGACTGTGCCCTTAATCAATCGTGAGACTGCAACCTAATGCAAGCTCATGATTGTGGCCAAACCACACATATCAATAAACTCAAGATATGGGTTCTCTCAAAGCTCAGCCCTATCAAAGCCGAATACCCAAGTATAACACAATCACATACAAACTAACTGTCACAAGCATGAGGCCCTGACCAGGTTCAACACAGAGAAGAAAAAATATGTTTAGGGAAAAACCCGAATATATACATATAACTACACCCAATATGATATCTCCATACTCCACATTCAAAGGTGGATATATACAGGGCTAAGCATTGCACACAGTGCCATGCTCTGCACATATCCATCCTTGAGTGTAAATTCACATCATGAAAAAAAATTGATAATAATTTGCAACATGCTAATCGATATCACAATGAAATTGTAAACAAAGAGAGAGTAGGGTAAGAAATTGCCCCTATGTGAATACTGAAGATGGAAAATACTTTTGCAATTTAGCTCAATGCCAAAGCCCCAAAAGCCAAGTCAAAACTGGTAAGCAATCTCTACAATGCCAACACACATAACTCGCAAATGACTTCACAATGTGGTGAAGCAGAAGAACCCAACAAAACAACAAACAACTTTTGATGAGTAACTCAATCGTGCTTAACCACATATGCATGTATCCCCTTCTAACAAAATCCTTCATTATGTCGATACCTCAGCAACAAGGGTCACAGATGTAAATCAAAACAGAGCAATGCGGCCAAGTTTTTGGCCCAAATTCTGCAAGAAACCCAACTCACAAAATGAAATGGCCAACTAAACCTTTAGTGCCATAATTCCTCATAATCATGCATTCAATTCAACTACGAAACTTCACAGGGCCATGCACATAACAGTTACAATGCTACTGCCATGTTTGGCTTTCAAAAACAGTGAATATGTTCTCTCTTACATGGCATTCGATACCCATTTAGGGTTGTATGCCCTTTAAGAAATATTAAACCCCTTTTTAAAATAGAAAATGTTTATGCCAACCTCAACTTAGGATTTTTAGACCCTTTTAAAATAAGCATATATATATGAAATGCAAACTGCGGTTTATTAAACCCTTTAAAACAAAATGAATATAAGTTATGTAATTAAAACCATCTTAAGGTTATATGCAATATAAAGTATTTAATCCCTTTACAGCATATGCCTATATGCTATACAAAAAATCAAATCTAATGCAATAATTTCATCCCTTCTCAATCATGTATATGGAAGTACAATGACAAGTTCTAAATGCATACAGCATATCACCATTCAAATGTATTTGCAATGTCAAGTTAACATAGAATATATAACAGAATGTAGTTTACAATGAGTTTGAAACATAATAAACATAATTGATACCCAATCAACATGCAATCATTTATATGCCAGTTTCAAATCATAAAATCCTAAATCACATTCACTGCTAATAAAATAGTTCTAAACAAAAAATACATTCAACATAAGTCTCGTTTCCAAAGGCCAGTAATATAACCAAGTTCTTACAAAAATAAAAACATAACAACCAAAAGGAACTTATAACAACAAGGTCCTAATATGTAGAAAAACCTAAAGTAGTGGTCAGGCATGAAAAATGAGCTCTTATTGTAGTTGAAATTGTATGTTTGGGCAGTGGGTTCTTCTTACATATGTTGTACCACAACTCCTAACAGGGTTGGAATCTCCTAATAGGGACTTATTGTACTAAATGTTGTAATAGACTCCCAACAAGGTGCATCCTCTAACAAGGAATATTTATATTAGTAAATCATCTTGTGGGCATCATTTCCACAAAGGTTTTCTCTCTTATTAAGGTTTTCCATAGTCAATATATCAGGTGTAATTTTCTATGTGAATTTAATTATGGTTGTTGTTTACTATGTTTGAATGGTTAAGTTTTTCTATTGAAGATAAATGTTTTAATTATTAGATAACTAATTCACCACACCCCCCACACACCCCCCCCCCCCCTGCTCCCAATTATCTTGGTGTACTATGGTTTCTAACAATTGGTATCAGAGCATCAAGTCCTTGAAGATAAAGTTTAACAAATTTGGGAAATCCATGGCAAATATGTTTAGGAAAGATAGTCCTACATCTAATAAAAGAAATTTTGAAACTTGAATGGTGGAATTTCTTGGTGAGTTATCATATTTGTGTAAGGAGCAGAGTATTGAATTTCCAAATCCAAAATCTTTCTGTTGTATACAGAAGAACAAAATTTCAAGCAATGATGAATCCAAATCTGAAGAAGACATGAAGATAGAGGAAGGTATTGATCTACTTACAAAGAGAGAGCTAGAAGGTATAAAAAAAAATTTTGTTGGACAAGTGAAGAGTTTGGTCATTTTTTGAGTAGATGTCCTAAGAGATTGAGAAAAGCTAGAAGGAATTTACTCTCTAATAAAGTTGAAGAATTTAGAGAAAGTATGGAAAGATCCTTGAAAGAATGTGTTAACGAGCCTAGATTGATTAATGAGAAGAAAGTAATAGAATGAAGTGAAAATGTGAGAATTGATGAGAAATTTAGAATACAAGAAAGAATAGTTGATTACAATTCAGATGATGACGTTGTCACTAATTCAAGGAATGATGAATTATTTCTTAAGACTAACAATGATGTGCAGAATGAAGGGGAGCCAAGGAAGGAAAAAAGCTTGGAACCTTTAGTAGAGCGAAGAGTTGAGAAAGCAACTCCTACTTCAGGAATGAATATGATAAAGAATTGCCCATCTGAGTAGATCATTGAAAGAAAAGATAAAGGTGTGACAACAAGAAGCAAAGTCAATGAGGAACTATGCTCGATATCTCAAGTTGAGCCTAAGAATGTAGATGAAGCAAGTAAATATGATTATTGGAAACAAGCCATGAAAGAGGAATTGGATCAGATGGTAAATAATGAGACATGGGAATTGGTCCTTAGACCAATAGACAAGAATGTGATAGGAACTAAATGGGTATTTATAAGCAAGATGAATAAGAAATGAGAAGTTGCAAGGAACAAAGAAAGATAGGTATGTAAAGGTTTCCCACAACAAGAAGGGATATATTATAAGGAAACTTATGCTCTAGTGGCTAGAATAGAAGTAGTAAGATTATTCTTAGCCTATGTAGCATAGAAGAAATTCAAAGTATATTAGATGGATGTCAAGTCAGCATTTCTAAATTGAAAACTTGAAAAAGAGGCATACATTGAACAACCTAAAGGATGTCCTTTGACAGATGGAAAGGACATAGTATGTAGATAGTATGAAAACTAAGGAAAGCATTGTATGGATTGAAGCAAGAAACTAGAACATGGTATGCAAAGTTGGACAAACATTTGACAAAACTTGGATATAAAAAAGGTATAGAAGATAGTAATTTGTATTGGAAAGAAAGTGATGATGGTTTCATGATTTTGGTAATATTTGTTGAAGATATCATATTTGGTGGTAATGACGAGGAAAGAAAAAAGTTTGTTGAAGAGATGAAGAAAGAATTTGAGATGAGTATGATAAGAGAGATGAAATATTTCCTAGGATTGCAAATTATATAGAATAAAGAAGGAATCTTTATTTCTCAGACTAAATACTTGAAGGATTTACTAAAAAGGTCTAGATCGAAAGCATGTAACTTATTGGAATACCTATTATAATTGGACACAAGTTATCTACAAAGGATGAGACACCTATTGTTGAGTAGAAAAAATATAGATCTATGATTGGAGGATTGCAATATCTAACTCAAACAAGGCCAGATATAGAAAATGCAGCTAGAATTATTGCAAGACTCTAGGCTAATCTAGAGAAGCACATTATGCAACTATAAAAAGCATATTTAGATATTTGAAAGGAACATCAAAGTATAGATTATGGTATGATAGATCTAATGATTTCACTCTAATTGCCTATACTAATGCATATTGGGTAGGCAGTATGGATGATAGAAAGAGAAACAGTGGCGGAGGCTTCTTTCTTGAAGGAAGATTGGCTTCTTAGTTAAGAAAGAAGCAACATTGTACATCACAAAGTATAGTAGAAGCAAAGTATGTTGCAAAAAAAAAAAATTGCAATCAAGTCACTTGGATGAAGTAGATGCTAAAACATATAAGGATAGAAATCAATGAACCTATTGTCATACATTGTGACAACACAAGCACAGTAATATGTCTAAGAATCCAATGTTGCATTCTAAGACCAAGCACATTTATATTAAGTATCATATGTTGACAGAGAAAGTTGCAAATAAGGAAATTAGATTGGAGTATGTCAGCACTAAAGAGAAGATTGCATATATATTCACTAAGCCTCTTCCCAAAGATATGTTTGATTATTTGCAAGGTATGCTTGGGGTTATACCCCTTCCTACAATAGAGTAGAAAATGCAAGAGTGCATCAATCTAGGGTAATAGAGCACCATTATTGTCTAGACTAAATGCTGATGCTTCCCGTATGGGGGAGTATCTATGATGGATAGAGTCATCTAAGACTCTTGATTAATGTTGCTATGAAAAATGTCTTTAAACACTCGAGCTAGTAAGAATCAATTATTGTAGAGTTTGATGTAGTATGGTTGGTTGCTGAAACCTTTGACATTGATATCAATGGGGGAGAATATTACATGAAAAAAATTATGTTGAGGAAGATGTTCGGCATGAGTACAAGACATTTAGCATAATGTTAGCATGGAATGATAGTTTGTTAGAAAGTACATTGAGGTATATCAATGGGGGAGAATGATTGATGAAGAGGATTCAAAAAGTAAGATGAGCAATCTTTTGTGGGTATTCTTGGAACTAGATATTTTTCATCTATGGTGTCATTAGTGCCAAAGGGGGAGATTGTTAGAATATTGGTTGAAAGCATGAATGCTGATGATATTCTTATGGGGGAGTATTATAGATATGTTACTATGATGATATGTTACATTCATGATTGACTTTGTCATTGATGTCAACATAATAGTTTTCGATGGTATTTAACAAAAGAATAGTGGAAAGATCAAGTTGGTACAGATAGTTAGTTGGCTATTCTCACTACCCAAGGTTATGGGAGATACTACTAAGTATCTAGTATATGTTTTTAATGCTAGAAGAAGAAATGATAAGTCTAAAGGAAGTTATGTGAGTATTAGTGTTGTCTATTCTGAGATGGAGTTTACAGAGGCATGTTTTGGTAAACTTGTTATATCTCTTAGAAAATTTGTTATTCTAAGAATTAAGGTTGAGGAGATAAAGAAGACATATTGATAATGATGTGGCTAAGCTTGGTCATCAAAATATTATGTTTATGAAAATTTATTCAAGTTTCAAGGCGGAAGATTTATGTTATCACTAAGTGTAACATGTTCTTAATGGGGTCCCATAATAATTATTTGAGAAGGTCTAACAGCCAACTTAGGGAATTGTTTTGAGAACTTGGTTAAAAGGAAGGACATTTTCCTTTATGATGATATGGATGATATGTTTTTTATATTGGTGTTAAGCAGCAACAAGACCAGAATGTGAAGTTGAGCAAAGCTGTGCAGAAGAGAAGGAAACTTCATTGCCTAGGTTTTATTGAGTGATTTAAGGTTTGATATTTGGATCCAAGGTTTGTGACCTAGTCTATAAGGTCTGATAGTGATTGGTTTTGTTGATAGAAAAAAGGAAAGGAAGACATAATAGAAATTACTTGTTTGAGGAGTGAGCTCTTCTTGTAGTTGAAATTACATGTTTGGGAAGTGGGCTCTTCTTGCATACATTATCCCACAACTCCTAATAGGGATTCAAAGTCTCCTAACAAGGATTCATTGTACTAAATGTTGTAATAGAATCCTAATAAGGTCCATCAAATAATTTATTCACAACCCCCCCCCCCCCCCCCGCTCTTAGTTGTCTTGGTGGACTATTGTTTCTAACAATAAATGCACAAATGCAGTTTGTTTTGTAATAAAAGGGTAATCATTATAATTTTATGGTTACAAATTCTCATAAGTGATCTAGTAAAGTTAACATTTTTCTTCAGTATTCGCAAAAGATTTGTATTTGAAAAAGCATTAGGAACAATCATGGAGAGCTTGAGTTCTATTCAGAAAAGGAAAGTAGAGAAGGTTAAGGCAAAGGCTAAAAAATAGTAGAAATTTGATGATGAGGTGCTACCATGAAAATTGAATGAGGATCTCATTAAACAAATGGAATTTGCAAGCCCCAAATTTAGAAGAAAAAAATTTTCTTCTCCAAACAAGGTGGAAAACAAGTACAATGAGGTTGAGTTTTCCAGATTTAGACTAGAGGCTATGGGCTATTTCTATATTGTTATGTGAGAAGAAACCATAAGGCACCCATTTTTCATCCTTGGGAGATGAATTTGGGAAATTTGACAATGTCAAATGTATTCTGCAATTTGGAGTTGCACAAGGTCATTATTAGCAAATATAATACTGAGGACAGATGCATATATGACAAAGATAGGAAAAAATTCATGGAAGTATCTATTGAATCCTTGAATGAAGAATTTCGACTCACTAATTGCCTAACAATGAAATTTTCTTTTATTTAATTAAAAAATGAAAATGAATAGTCAAATATCTCATACATGTTGTGGATGTTAATGTTGCATAAGATAGAAAATGAGCCTTTGACATTAGCAAATGGGCCTCCTTTCAATGCCAAATTAGTTTAGACATACTTAGATATGACTTATCAGTAATGCAAGCAAGTAGGGTGAATGGAAGCACCTAATTTCATGGAGGTTGGCCCTATGGTATTAGCATCAAATGTACAGATGCTAGAACCAAGATCCTATGATTACACAATGTAAGTTGTTGACAATATTCATACTACTTTTGTTAATTTTGACGATGTAGAATACCCTAACTTTAAATTTTTTTCATTATTTATGCATATGGTTTTATATTTTGGACAAAAGAAAGGATAATAGGGTGAGGTTTTAAAGTTGAATTTAAGAAAGTCCAATGGGGATATGAAACCAGTTCAATATGGATGTCAGTATGGGATTATAGGTTCAGTGGTTCTTATTATCTAACATTTGAATATCACTATGTGCAACCTTGGTATACACTGTTTGGACATCACTCTTACCCTTCAATTAGCCCTAGCATCAAAATATTCTTAAGAGCTAAGGAGAATGGGCTAGGTGAGAAGATTAAGCATAATTGGGGAGAAGGGAGACCAAATAGATTTCTTGCATTAGTGTGTTAGAATATATAGCGCACTGATATAATTGAGAGGGTAGGGGGGGTAATCATTTATATAACTATTATAGCAATCATTAACATTAAACAATAATAACCATGTGAGTAATGTTAACTAAAACCACAACAAGATACTCATACATAATTAACACCAGATATGTTAACTAGGGAAACTCTTGATCAGAGGGAAAACCCCAGTGGGGATGGTACCCACAAGATGATGTACTAATATAAATATTCCTTGTTAGAGGATAGACCTTGTTAGAAGTATTTTACAAAATTTAGTACATATGAGTCTCTATTAAGAGACTTCCAATCCCTGTTAAGAGTTGTAGAAGATAGTTGGATTCACTGCCCAAATAACTTCAAAGTTAAGACCAAAAAACCCATTGTCCAAATGATCTCTATATTTTTCCTTGCAATTAATAGAACTAAAATATACTTCCTTCCTCTATCTATGTCCTATCAACTAGACTTCTTCTCCTTTAGATCTTGTAACCAGATCTCATAGTGCACATCCAATGATCTCTTAGATCACTTGCATGCATTCAACAAGCATTTTGCTCCTTGCACTACACACTAATACTTCAAATTTGACTTGATATTCTTCTTCTAGATACCTTAAAAATAAGGAAAACAACTTTCCACCATACCTTATCTTCATAATAATTCCTTGAGTTGGCCTTGAGGCTTTCCTAATTAATTAATTCATAATTACAATACCACTGTCATCTCGCAGTCTATACAAAACTTCACACATGTGAAACCACATCTTGCACACACATTGATGTCATCCTATGACTATCCTCTATTATTGTATGACTACACATCTTGTCATTACATCTTAGATGAAAGATAGTGATAGATCATCAAAACTCTATTTTCCAATGTTCTATTTCTACACTACTTATTGTAAATCAAGTGTAACTTGTGTACACCATTGACTCATAATTAGTCCTCTTCACCACATCATCAAGACAACCCCAAGAACATGTCATCCACTATGCATCATCTAAAACATACTCAACTTCTACATATCATAAGATTACTGACTAGTATTCTTCTAGTCTTAACATAATTACTGCTATGTTAACATCAATGACAAATGCAGACATGAATGCAACATTTCAATACTCTCTAATGCTTTGGATACTCCCCCAATGTAGTATCATCAATATTCATGCTAACAATATCCTCTTTTGGCATTGATGGCAACATAGATGAAAAAAATCTAAGTTCCAAGAATACCAAATAGTACTCTGTTGTTGTTGTTGTTGTTGTTGTTGTTGTTCTCATCTTCTCAAATCCTCTTCATCAATCAAATCTAAAATTCTGTGGAATATTGTTCTGTTCATCTTCTTCTTCTCTAGGATTGGCAATAGTTGTTCACACTAAACAACTTGTAATACATCAGGTGCATATTCCAACATTGCTACATGAATCTTTCTAAATCTCCCTAAAGAGATATCTCTCTCCCATTTCTTAGTAGTTCTTCTCATACATATTCTCCCCCATGCCTTAGGAGATTTTTTTCATGTGTATCTCTCCCCCATTGACATCAATGTCAAAGGTGTCAATCAGAATACCAATTGTTAATCAGCTGCTCAAACCATCAACCATCTCAAGGGTCCAAAGACATTATTTAATACCAATTATCAAGAGTCCTACATGACTCAGTACATACCAAATACTCCCCCATTTAGGAAGCATCAACATTTAGTCTAGTCTAACCATAGTGCTTTGTACCACTAGATTGATGCACTCCTTGCATTATCTACTCTAAATTAGGTAGGTTCATAGCCCCTAGCATACATCTTAGGTACTCAAAATTATCTTTAGGAAAAGGCTTCTTAAATATATCTACAATCTTATCTTTAGTATTTACATACTCTAACATTATTTCCTTTTCAACTATATTTTCTCTTAAAACATGATACTTAATGGATATGTGCTTTGTCTTAGATTGCAATACTAGATTCTTAGACATACTTACTATACTTGTGTTACCACGATAAATGATAATAGGCTCTGTAAACTCAATCCCAATATCCTGCAGTATTTGTTTCATCCACATAACTTGATTATAATTATTTTTTGCTACAATATACTTTGCCTCAATTGTACTCTGAGAAATGTAGTCCTATTTCTTGTTAAACCAAGAAATTAATCTTCCTCCAAGAAATAATACTATGCATACAAAGTAAAATCACTTGATCTATCATACCAAATTCCATAATCAAATGTACCAATCAAATATCTAAATATCCTCTTTATTACTGCAAAATGATACTCTATAGGATTAGCTTGAAATATTGCTACAATCCCAACTGTGTTTTCTATATCTAGTCTAATGTGAGTCAAATATTGCAATCCTCCAATCATAGATCTATACTTTTTCTGCTCAAGTGTAGATGTTTCATCTTTACTAGATAAATTGTGACTAGTTACCATGTGTGTACCAACATGTTTACAACTTTCTAAACCAAATCTTTTCAACAAGTCATTTAGATACTTAGTTTGTGAGATAAATATCTCATTTTGTTTTGTGCAATCTGCAATCTTGGGAAAAACTTCATTTTTCCTATCATGCTCATTTCAAATTTATTTTTCATCTATTCAGCAAAATTATCACTTTCTTTATCATTTCCTCCAAATATTATGTCATCCATAAATATTAAAATGATAAATAAACCATCATCAATTTTCCTCAAATACAAATTACCATCTATTGTACCTCTAATAAATCCAAGCTTAGACAAATACCTATCCAACCTTATAATTCTAGGTGCTTGCTTTAGACCATATAGTGATTTCTTTAGTCTACATACAAAATCTTTATCTTCTGTTAGAGGGAATCCATCAGGTTTTTCAATGTAGACTTCTTCTTCAAGTTCTCCATTTAGAAAAGATGACTTGATATCCATATGATAAACCTTGAAATTCTTTCCTACTGCATAAGCCAAGAACATCCTTACTGCTTCCATTCTTGCCATAGGTGCATACGTTTCTTCATAATCTATGCCTTCTTATTGTGAGTAACCTTTGCAAACAAGTATGGCATTGTTTCTCACAACTTCTCCATGCTCATTCATCTTATTTCTAAATACCCATTTGGTTACTATCACATTCTTGTCTTTAGGTCGAGGAACTAATTCCCATGTCTCATTCTTCACAATCTGATCTAGTTCTTCTTTCACAACTTACATCCAGTGATCATCCTTACATGCCTCATCTGTCCTCTTAGATTTTTCTTGAGAAATTAGACACAATTCCTCATTCACTCTATTCCTTTTCATCACACCTTTATTCTTTCTCTCAATTATCTATTCTAGAGGGTGATTCTTTTTCATGTTTCTACTAGAAGTAGGAGTTGACATGTCAAAACTTATCTCTTCTCTAGGTTCAGATCTCTGATCTTCTCTATTCTCAATAGATACATCATTCTACAAGTCATTGTTAGTCTCATAAATAACTTCAACATTCTATCTAACAAATCTATAATTATCCTCTTCTTTATCAAAATTATAATCTACCATCTTCTCTTTATTACCAAACTTTTCATCAATCCTTACATTTGTGCACTCAACTATTATCTTAGTTCTATAGTTGAAACATCGATATGCTTTACTTTTCAATGAGTAACCAAGAAATATACCTTCATTGCTTCTAGGATCAAACTTACCAATATCATAATCTCTCTTTATGTAACACTTACTTCCAAATATTTTAAAATATTTGATAGATGGTGAACGGCCAAACCATAACTCATAGGGTGTCTTGCTCATACCTTTTCTAATTTGTACTTTGTTTAGAGCATATATTACAATGTTAACTACTTCTCTCCAAAATGTTTTTAACACATCATTCTCAAATAACATCACTCTTGTTGCTTCTACGACTGACTTGTTCCTTCTTTCAACAATCCCATTTTGTTAAGGTGTTCTAGGTGAAGATAATTGTCTTTTGATTTCATTCTCTTCAAAGAATAGGTTGAACTCTCTAGAAGTGAATTCTCCTCCTTTGTCAGATCTCAAATATTTAATCTTGACAATAGATTCATTTTCATCTATATTCTTAAATATCTTAAATTTCTCAAAGGCTTTAGACTTCTCTTTAATAAATGCTACCCCACATCATCCTAGTGAAATCATCAACAAAAATCATAAAGTACCTTTCTCCATAGAATCCTCTAGGTCTTGTAGGACCACTCAGATTTGTCTCAACAATCTCTACTTTCTCTATTGTAGAGAACACTTTGTAAGGAAAAGACACTATCGTCTACTTAGGAAAAATACATTCCTTATAGATAACATTAGTAGGCTTAATAATCTTATATAGATCTCTCACTACAAATGTACTACTAAATTTCACAATATCATCAAATTTTATATGAAAGAACCTTCTATGCCATAACCAACCATTGTCAAACTTTGCAACCAAACATGTTATTTCATCAGGATTTAACTAAAATACATTACCTCTAGATCTGGTTCTAGTACCAATCAACTTACCATCTTTGTCTTTGATAATGCATGTCTTTTTGTAAACTACAATAGATATCCATTGTCTACCAACTATCCAACACTTAGCAAATTATATTACAAACCATCAACAAAGTAAACATCATCAGTGTTATTTTCACCATCAAGAGTAATAGGTCAAATCCCTATAATATGATTGGATGCACTATTACCAACTCTAACAATACCTCCATCATGATTTTTGAACTTAAAAAATTTGTTTATATCACCAGTCATGTGATGTGAACATCCACTATCAATTATTCAATCTAATTTCTTCTCAACTTTGGTAACTAGAGATATTTCTTCTCTTATTTCTTTATCAAGATCGTCTTCCTTGATAGCCAAAAATCCTAATTCATCATCACTTTTTCTCTATTCTCTTTCATCAGATTCTTTATCTTCATTAGCATATAAACAATTTCTATCCTTATATCTTCTAGGCTTAAATTTTTCTCTCTTTTAGGAGATTTAGATGCATAATGATCATATTCATCACAAGTCCAACAATTAAATATTTTCTTACCATCATTCTCTCTTCTTACTAGAAGGGCTATTCCTTCTTCAATCTTCTTATCTTCTTCAAATCTACTACTATTGGTAAAGTATCCTCTTGTGCTTGCACTTCATGATAGATTAGGTCAAATGTTTAGAGCACTAAAGGTTGTCTCAACTCTGATTAATTCTCCAAACTATCTCATTTCTACTTCTATAGATTCTAATCTTCCAAGCAATATTTCCTTTTTGAAATCTTGGGTGCAGGAAATTACTAGCTGAATCATCTGAGCTATTTTCTTGAATGGTGGTGTTAAAATTTTCAAGAACTTTCATATAAGCTCATCATCTAGTTTAGTTCCACTAAGAGACATAATACCTGCAAAAATTTCTAATATTCTCCCAACATAATTTCTTATAGAATCATCTTTCATCATCTTAGCATCTTGAAATACACAAATCCAAGTTTGCAATCTCATTCTTTTTGCATGATAATCACCTTCAAAAGTAACTTCTAATGCTTTCCAAATTTCATGAGAAGTTTGAAATGTCTTTACCTAATTATATTGATTCTTTGGAAGACCTGATAGTAGGGCTTCTATGGATCTCATGTTACACATGAACAAATCTCTTTCTCCCTCACTACATTCCTCCAACTTTGATTCTTCAACATTTTCCTTCTTAGCTTTCATCAAAAGCCAATATCTTGGACCCATGCATAGTAGATGAGTCTTCATCTTTTCCTTCCAACTATTATAGTTGGCCCTATTGAATATTGAACTATCCTTCCTAAACATATCCATCATCAATCTCCCACAATTGTTAAGCCTTATCTTCAAGGACTTGATGCTCTGATACTGATAGTTAGAATATTTAGTCCACTGATATAACTGAGATGGGGGCTAAATCAGTTATACAATTGCTATAGCAATCATTAACTATAAAAAAATTTAACCATGTGATCAATGTTAACTGAAACCACAACAAGATACTCATACACAGTTGACACTAGATATGTTAACTAGGTAAATCCTTGATCAGAGGGAAAATGATGAAGGGTGCTCCCCTTAATACCATAAACCCATAATAGAAACAAAGAAACAACAACAAATGTGAGAAGAAGATATGGACTTCTTATTTGTGTCGTAAATGTGGAATTATAGAATTCACATGTACAATATTCTAACCCACATGGGCACCTTCATTACAGTAATCTACAAGACTAAGCTATGAACTACCACCCAAAGCTATCCTAGAAAATGTTTGGGCCTTTCTTAAATAGACAATTTTATGCTGCCCGAGAAGGTTCTAGACAATAAAACTTAATATTTAGGCCCAACAGACCCTAAAAATACATATAGAGGTTGCCAAATACATCTTTAACAATTATTTTAGATATTTTGGGTAGCCCAACTTTGGAAGGCCATAAATATCAAACTATTGCCTTGATTCTCTATTATAACCACTTTTCAGAAACACCAACTCATGATCTATAGGCTTGGAAATATGCAAGCACCCTTCTATTGAGATTTCAGACCTCATCTAGGCACTCTAAGGCCTCCAACAGTGAGCATGAAGATTTTTATGTAAATTTTTCCATTGAAAATCCACAAAAAATTTGCTAATACTTAAGTTGGAGCAATCTAATTTTTATGGTGGGCTTACAACTCTAAAATGAATATTCATGTAGAAAATGAGAACATTATGAGCTCGTATGAAAAACTTACTAAAAAGAGCAAGCTCCCATAAATAGTAACCACCCTATCTACTAGTCCTTATTTAAATAGAAAAGACTGAAAAGAAAATATTTTTGGGTGATGCAAGATTGCTCTTACACCAAGGATGCTCCTTCATTATGCACTCGATGTAATTTGAGAAGTGACTCCATCATGTCTCAAGTGTTTAGGGGTAATCCAAGATGGTTAACCTCCTCTCTTGCTAGCCATGATGAATCCTCTACTGGCCACCCTTTCCATTTGACCAGGTATTCCTAATAAGTTTTTTCCTTGTACTTTTGCCAACACGACTATCCAATATCTCCTTAATCTCCTTAGTAGTCGAACTAGTTGTTAGAATACTCCACTATGCTTCTATAACATCATCTCCATCAATTCCTTCATGATACTTTGTTAAATATATTCTATTAAATACTAGTGAAATATTTGATTCAATAGGCAACTCCACTTCATAAGCATTTCCAAAATCATGCCTTTTCACTATCTTGCATGGTTCAAACTTCTTCATCTTTAGCTTATTATATATACCCACTATAAAATGCTCCTTTCTCAAATGAACCATGACTTCAACTCCAATCTAAAATTCTTTATACCTTCTTTTTACATCTTCCTTAGCCTTATATTGTGTATTCATAGTTATGATGTGTTTTCTCACCTCCCCATGGATGTTCTTCAAATGTTCAGAAAATTCTTCTACTTCAGCACTATTTATCTCTCCTTTATCCAACTACCTCAATTTAGAAGCATTTCTAGGACTACTCTCATATACAATCTGGAATGGTGGTTCACTAGTACTCCCATCCTTTTGGTTTGTCTCCAACCAAACATCTCAACAAGTTTCCCAATCTATGATTCACAAATTTTGTCTATCCATCATTCTATAGATGATGTGATGAACTAAAATTCAACTCTTTCTTCAACTTCTTCAACAATGTATGCTAGAAATACCCAACAAATTTGGTATTTCAATCTGAAACTATACTCTTTGGCAAACCATGTAGTCTCAACACTTATCTGAAAAAGAACTCTACCACATGATCAACATCACTAGTCTTCTTGCAAGGAATATAATGTGCTATCTTTTAAATCCTATCAACCACCACAAAAATAGAATCATACCCTCACTACATCCTTTGTAAACCAAGAACAAAATCCATGCTAACATCCTACCATGACTTCTCTAGTACAGGTATTGGCTAAAACAACCCTGTATTCTACTTCACTCCTTTCACCATCTAACATACTCTACAACTTTGTACAAGCTTATTCACATCTTGTTGAAAAGTGTTTTAGTGATAATTCTTAGCAACCTAAGCTATGGTTTTATCTATGCCCAAATGTCCAACCAATCCTCCACTATGCTTCTCCTTGATGAGATTATCTCTCATTAAACTTCTGGGAATGCACAACTAGCTTCCTTTGAACAACATACAATCCTAGATCATGAAATCCAACCACTTTGTCCTATCAAGTGTAGCAGGTTCTATACAAGATTTCCATGCTTCACCAAAATTAGGATCATTTGGCTATAAAGTATTAAGTTCCTTGAACACAACCTCCTCTATCTACATTTCTATTAGCAAAAGTTGTCTTCTTCTTCTACTAAGAGCACCTGCAACTTTGTTAGACTTCCCACTCCTATGTTTCAAAAAAAAAATATAATTTTCTATTTCAACAAATTAAAAATTTTATCTACTCATATAGTCCACTTAAAGTCTTTCATATCCCCTCTCATTATTTTAGTCAAGGGTCCACAAATACTACTAAAACCTCTTATGAACTTTTTGTAAAAACTAGCCAGTCCATGAAAATATCTTACCTCTCTCACACTTTTTGGAGTAGGTCATTAAAGGATAGCCTTCACTTTCTCTGGGTTCATTTTTAGTTTTTCTACTGAGACTACAATTCCCAGGTACACCAACTCCTTCTCTAAAAATTGCACTTCTTTAGGTTTATCAACAACTTTTATTCCCTCAACTTATCAAACACCTTTCAAATATGAATCAAATGCTCCTCCAATGCCTTACTAAAGATCAAAATACCATTTAGGTAAATAGTGAAAAACATAACCATAAACTCCTTTAGTACCTCATTCATGATCTGTACGAAAGTGCTCAGTGCATTGTTTAGCCCAAAAGGCATGACTAACCACTCGTATAATCCTTCCTTTATCTTGAAAGAAGTTTTCCACTCATCACCTTCTATGATATGAATATGATGGTACCCACTCTTCAGATCTATCTTTTTGAAATTCTCAACTCCACTCAAACAGTCCATAATATCATCCATCTTTGGAAATTGAAATCTATACTTGATTATTTTCTTGTTGATAGCACAAGAACCTATGCACATCCTCCATTCTCCATTCTTTTTTGGTGCCAATACAGCTGGTACATCACATGGACTTAGACTCTCTCAAATCAATCCCTTTTGTAACAACTCATGAACTTGTATGTTCAACTCTTCACTTTATGCTGGTGTCATTCTATGCATCACCTTGTTTGGCAAACTGGCTCTTGGAACCAAATCCATTTAGTGAATAATCTTCCTTATTGGGGGCAATCCATTAGGTACATTATCTAATACAATATCAAAAAACTCTTCCAACATATCTACAACTTCTACAAGTACCTCCTCTAATTCTTCTTTACTATCTTTAGGAATTCTAAAAAAACACATATGCACACACTTCATACCTTTGAGAAACTCTTTTCCATCAAAAAAACATATAATGGTGGCACTATATACCTTTTCTTCTTTATCCTTCAATGGCTTTAACTTATGCTTCACTCGATCCTTAGTTATAGTGTAGGTATTTGCTCGCCCATCGTGTACACAATGCTTGTCAAACTACCATGGCCTATTCAACAACATATGACATATATCCATAGCTATGATATCAAATAGTACCTCATCCTAGTAGCTTCCAATCTTGAACTTCATTGAGCACTTCTCATTGACCATGACCTTACTGTCATCTTGCACCCAAGAAATATGGTATGGATGTAGGTGTTTGTGTCTCTTCAACTTGAACTTTGAGAGCATCATTTATGACACCAGATTGTTAGTACTTCCACCATTAATGATTACATCACAACACTTATATTCACATATTTACCTTGTATGAAACAATTTCCTTCTTTGATTAGGTTCATTCTCACCACTTAGGAGGACTCTTTTGTTAACTAGGACTTTTCCTCTTTCAACATCTTTAGAATGTGATGATTTGACATCTTCATCAACATGTGCAACTTTGTCTTGGCTTTTAATTCTTTGATCTATCTTTCCTTGGATATTTTGATCTATAGGACTAAAATTACAAAAGCACCCTTCCATCGAGTTGTCAGACCTTATTTAGGCACTCTAAGGCCTCCAATGGTGAGCCTAAAAAAAATTCTATAAATTTTCCCCCCAAAAATCTGCAATAGGTTCTTTCATACTTAAGTTCAAGAAATGAGATTTTTATGGTAGATGTACAACTCTAAAATAAACCTTCTTGTAGAAAATGAGAACATTCCGAGCTCGTATAAAAAACTTAATAAAAATAGCAAGCTCACATAAATAGTAACCACCATATCTGCTAGTCCTTATTAAAATAGAAAAGAGTGAAAAGAAAATATTTTGGGTGATGCAAGATTGCTCTAATACCTAGGATGCTCTTGCATTAGAAAACTTCGGTGGGGATGGTAACCACAAGATGATGTACTAATTTAAATTTTCCTTGTTAGAGGATAGACCTTGTTAGGAGTTTGTTACAACATTTAGTACATAGAGTCCTTGTTAAGAGACTTTGAATCCCTATTAGGAGATTCCAACCTTGTTAAGAGTTGTGGAAGATAGCTAGACCCATTGCCCAAACAACTTCAAGGTTAAGATCAAAGAACCCACTATCCAAATTATTTTTGTATTATTCCTTGTAGAATAAAGAAACTAAAATATACTTCCTTCCTTTGTCTATGTCCTATCAACTAGATTTCTGCTCCTTTAGATCTTGTAACTAGATCTCATACTATGCATCCAATGATCCCTTAGATCGCTTACACACATTCAGCAAGCATTCTACTTATTCTTGCACTACACACTAATACTTCATATTCCACTTGATCTTCTTCTTCTAGGTACCTTAGAAATAAGGAAAACAACTTTCCTTTATACCTTATCTTAATAATAATTCCTTGAGTTAGCCTTGAGGCTAATTAATTAATTCATAATTACAATAACACTCTCATCTTAGAGTCTATGCAAAACTTCACAAGTGTGAAACCATATCTTGTGCACATGTTGGCATTATTCTACAACTATCCTCTACTACTATGTGACTATGCATGTCTTCATTACATCTTAGATGAAAGATAACAATATATCATCAGAACTATATTTTCCAATGCTTTATTTAAGTACTACTTCTGGTAAATCAAGTGTAACTTCTGTACACCCTTGATTCAGACTTAGTCCTCTTAACCACATCATCAAGACAACCTTAGGAACATGTCCTCCATTGTGCACCATCAAAAATATCCCCAACTTTTTCACATCATATGATTACTGACTACTATTCTTCCAATCTTAATAGAATTACTACCATGTTGACATCAATGACAAATACAATCATGAATGCAAGATATCAATACTCTTCAATGCTTAGGATACTACCCCAATCTAGTATCATCAATATTCATGCTAACATAGTTCTAATCAGATTTCTTATTTGGAGATTGTTAGGAAGATGTCAGAGTCCAGCAAGCAACATTTTGGAGATAAGAAGAGAATGCATTATTTCCTTCCTTCAACCTTATCATTTGGAGATTGTACTATTTGTTCAACTAAGCCATATGATACAATAGAAGAAAAACTATAGAATGAGTATCATATGTATATTGTGGATTCCTAGACTAACTATGATCTAGAAGGATACACTCATGTATTTAGAAAATCACAAAAGTTGGGTGATTACACTCACCATGGAAAAGAGTATGAAGATAGTGTCAAAAACATAGAATTGATTGAAGTACAACAAAATATTGAGGAATAAGAAAGGAAAATTGAAGAACAGAGGCAAAAAGCCAAGGAGCAATTCATAGAAGAAATTCAAAGAGTTCCAAATTACCCTATTCAAGTTTCTAGAACTATGGAAAGGCTAGTACTTCAACCTATGAAACATGATGTACAAATCCTAGAGAGGATATATTTCAAGAAGGATGAGAGAGTTTTAGAGTCTAGAAAATTTGCAAATGATGACGCTTTCATCAAATCCAAAGAATTTATAGTTGTATTGTATAAACATAGAGGTAAAGTGTTGAGGAAAAGTATCCCTAATATCTCTCGTTAGAATGAGAAAGAATTAATGTCAAACCTGAAAGAAGATATTAGGAGAGAGGTTGAACACATGACTCCACCAAGAGGAAGAAAATTGTTGAATGAGGTAGGGGTAATGGTTCTGCCTGGTCGGGACTTAAGTGCATCATATGTTTTTGATAGTTTGATCAATTTGGGCAATTAGAATATGAAGTTGGATGTGCAAGGAGTCAAAGATGTTATTATTCGATCACAATTTATTGAGGATGAAAAATGTATTTTTCTTTGCGCTTTATATCCAACACATAAGAGGCCAAAAATCATCAATATTGAATAGGAATTTGGTCATTTAATGACATTAAAGTTACTATCACAAACACAAAAATTTACAGGCATCCAAGTAGATCTTGCATTATTCAATGAAGTAATTGTTAAGTGGCTTACTTTTGAAAGATATAATTGGAAAGCTATGTATGAAGATTTTTCAAAAATAGGACAGCCTCATATGCAACCAAGGATACACTTATCCCATGATACCCTAAATTCTAAATTGAAGAGGATGCGAGAGGAAATGCTAAATTGAAAGATATCTCACTGATCAAAAGGGAGGTTGTTAATACCATGATAATAAATTTTTTCAAGAAATTGTTTGTTAAATTAGGTTAGGTCTTGGATACTTAGAATGTGTATGAACCTCTAGCCCAGAGACATAACAAGATATATAAGAAATTGGTTAAAGAAAGAGATACCCTCAAATAGGATGAAGATATAAAGGAGTCTAAAAAATGGATCAGACATCATACTATGTATTCTCTAGAATTCCAGGTTTCTTTTGGATTGATGGAGCAATTAGTGATAGAGCATGGAGTTGTATCTTGGCAAGAAAAAAATGGTGACATCATTAGCTAAGATATATGGATGGATACATTCCATGTGATGAGATAGAAACCCTAGAAGTAGTAGATAATGATGATCTATAAATGACAAAGGCTAGCATGCAGATAGAGTGTATGTTCGAGATTGAACTCAAAGCTCAAGAGATTATTAATGATGCAAATTTGTTAGAGGATGAAAAGTATACCAAACACATCAGGCTATGTGATCATTTTATCAAATAATCATCATCAGAATCAATGACATAAAGCCTTTTATTTTATAATTATGCTTAAAAGTGCATTCAATTTTTTGTTAATATGTCAATTAGTTATAAATTTTGTAAACAAAGGGGCATGCCCTTTCACAATATAACCAATCTAATGCCTATAATTATAAGTGTTGGATTTAGAATAGAACATCATAGGACATAAAATTTTACATTATTAATCAGAGTGAGTTAATTCTTTTTGTTCACTCTGGATTTTGTCAACTCTATGCACCAACAACATATGTAACCATGTGGTGAAGCATTTCAAATTTAATATAAAGGCTTATATGCTCATTTGATATTTTGGTGATATTTATTTTGTCTCTTTCATTTTGTTTCTTGTTATCAAATCTTAAAAGTTTTCTTTTTTGATAGTCAAATTGAATGTATGGAATAAGGAATTTCAGTATTCAAAGAACAATTGTGTTGTATTAATTGGTCAATTTGGGCACAAACACCACACAACAAAAATAACAATGCATGATAAGCACATTACAAGAAAAAGAAGGTTTTACCAATTGTACTTGGCATAGTTGAAGATGTTTGCAAGCACCTTGTTACCAACAATGCACTTGACAATATTAGAGTGATGATTGGAGGAGGTGTCTGCACTTCATCATGAGCTAAAGAATACATTGTTAGCAAAGACATCTGCAATGCATAAAGATCAAATACTAGCAAGAAGCATCCACAAATAAAAGTTGAGTGTTATAATATTGATGAAAATAAACAATGTTACATTAGTAGGGCCACAATCTTCTGTTATTGCTCACACTATTTCACAATGTGTACAACTATTGCATTCTTTCTTCTCATGGGAATACAAGAAAGTATTAATTAAAGAGAAAGTGTAATAATAGTATAATTTTTAGTAATGTTCAATATTTGGATTAAATGTATATATTGTATTTTCATATATCTGACTACAAAATCAAACCCACATACATTGCCCTTTGTATAACATTATTATTTAACTTATCAAACTTGAATGTTTAGAAGTTACCATTCATCATTATAAAACAATCAATAGAAGGAAATATCTTAAAGTGGATTTTTACAAGATCATTATCACCGAGTAATAATTTTTCTAATACGAGACATTGCACACCATAATGAAGATCAAAACTATTGATGGATGAATTAGGTGCAACCATATGGAACACAAAAAATGCCCCTTCAAATGTTGCAAGGGGAAATAAGGGAGTGCTACGTAATTATACATATTTTAATGATACAAAAGGGTACATATGTGTGCTAAGTAATTGTTTAGAAATTGTTGGAAGCATGAATTCTGATGATATTCCTATGGGGGAGTATTTTAGATATGTTACTATGATTATATGTTACATTCATGATTGATTTTTCCATTGATGTCAATATAGCAATTTTCTTTGGTATTTGACAAAAGAACAACAAAGAGATCAAGTTGTTATGGGTGGCTAGTTGAGTATTCTAACTATCTGATGTTATGGGAGATACTTTTGAGTATCTATTATGTTGTTAATATTGAAAGAATAAATGATAATTCTAGAAGAAGTTATGTAAGTTTTGGTGATGTTTGTTCTAAGATAGAGTTTACAGAGGCATGTTCTAGTAAACTTGTTCTATCTCTTAGTAGAATTATTATTATAAGAATTGAGCTTGAGGATGTGTAGAAGACATGTTCATGATGATTTTACTAAGATAGCTCATCAAAATATTGCCTGTACAGAAAGCTATTCAAGTTGCAAGGCAGAAGATTAATGTTATCGCTAAATGTAATGTGTTCTTAATGTGGTCTTATAATGATTAATTGAGAAGGTCTTGTTGGAATACTTCAGAATAACTAAGAGGTGGGGGGTGCAGTTATCCAAGGTCTAGATGTATAAATAAAACTTCTCACAGATTAGTGAAGCCATACAACATTCATATCCATGCATGCATCCATAAGATTATGCAATCACTAAAACTTGTAGGTTACTATCAAATCAACTTTCTAAAATGTAAAGCATGAAACATAATAGATTCATCAACACACTTGACACAATGATTTATGTGGAAACCCAATTTGGGGAAAAACACTAGTGACTTGCTACTCCTTTTCACTCTTCTGAAGTGATGCCCATTGAAAGGCCAACCCTATTAAAAGTTACAATACACACTATTAAATGTGACTTGGTTAAGGGATTTCAATCACCCTATCAGAAGTGAACCATGTTATAGGACTTTAATCCATTCACTTGAAATGTCACCCGATTAAAGGATTTACAAATGATTGTTAGGTCAACCTTAAACTAAAGGATTTACCCTAGATTGATACAATTGTTAGAGTGTAAGAGTGGAGCTTTGATCTAATACAACTTAAAACTTCTCTTGTAGATTACAAATCTCTATTTCATCCTCAATTTTGCTTGGCTTTTGTACATTGCAACTCTGATAGCTTGTTCACCCTTTAAGCATTCATCTCCTTAAGCCTTCTTTCTTAACATGCCATTGCAAATTCTTCTCTTAAGTCACTTGATGATTCAAAACCATTAACTCCTTCTCTTCATTAGGTTCTCGCACATGAAAACTTTACTTCATGAAAAGATTTTCCTATAAATAGGAAATTAAGATATTTTCCTACTTATTTTCCATCTTCCAAATTTAGGGTTCGAATGGATTAGGTAGGATACAATGTATCTACCCTATATTTCATATCTTTTCTAGAAACTTCTTCTAGAATCGATTTGGATTTTCCTAAAAATGGTTTACCTCAAATTCTGTGCCACTAGCTCATCAACCTTATCTTCCACCTAGTTCAAAAAATTTAAAAAAATAAACTTGTTAGCTTTAATTCATCATCTTCAATCTTTTAAATAATGGAATAGCTCGACATTATCAACATTTCGATGCTCAACACATACTGCATTGCTTGGCATTAACTATAAAATCACTCGACATCAACTAAAGTTTATTGATGATCGACATCAAATAAACTTTACTCGGCATCAATTTTCTTCCTCAGCATCCACTAGAATTTTCTTTTACTTAGCTCCATCTAACTTTCTACTCAACTTGCACTGACTTTGCTTGGAACCTACTATCCACTAGGTCAAGCTTGGTAGACAAACTTTGTGTAACTTGTTCCTCTAAAATTTCTATGTGTAACCAGCCTTTGTAACCTTAGGTAGATTATCACTACATCATGTCATCACTATCTTAACTAATCCTTGTACTTCATTACATAATCATAACTCAACCTTTCCTCTATGTGCTTTTGTTACATCTTATTGATCAAATCCTCTTCATCAATCAACTAAGTGATAGTACTTGAATCTTATAAGTAGTTATCTTACTAGCAAATAGCAAGTTTGACATTAGTGACAAAACAATGATTGAAACACATGGTCTTCTTCAACAATTTGCCTCTTTCAATAATCTCTCTTAGCAATGATCTTTTCAATCAGATCTCAACAATATCCCTCTTTGGCATTGATGGCAAACCAAAATGATCAACCAAATCAACAAAATGGTAAAAAACCTTTTTCAACCAAACTGATTAGGTTAAAATAGTAAGACAATACCAAAAAGAAAACTTGTATCAAAATTTCTCCCTCTACCATCTTATGAATCAGTTACAACACTCTTTCTTATAACTCCCTCTAAGTTCCTTCTTGTATCTCCCTCTTACAAGTTAGATTAGGATTTTTCCCTTTGACTTGAATTGTTCTCTATCTCTCTAATCAGTAATCTCTTGATATCTCTAATATCTCTTTCTTTCTCATTCATCTTTCAGATACTGGCTTCATCTATCTCCCTCTTTTCTCAGTAGAATATTTTAGTAGAATATCTCCCTATACATTCTAGCTTTTGATAAGTAGAATATCTCCCTCTTTGACAATGATGCCAAAGACACATACCAATAACATGTCATCTTAAATATGTAGATATAGGCATTTGTAGTTTCTTTAGTTTCTCCATCTGTCACCTTTCTTGTGACTATTTTGAAGTTTCATTTCTATGATTACTTTAGGCAGCTCCTAAAGTAAGATCCTTTGCATCAATGTGTAACATATGAATATCAGCTTGTTTGATGTAGGGCATTCCTTTTGTTACTTAGATAGTCTTTGATAGGGGTATCGCCCTAATTTACCTCTTAGATTCTCATGAGCATCTTCAGGTAATATTTTTGTGAAGATATCAACAATTTTCTCCTTTCTATTAACATATTCCATCTTCACCTCTTTATCTTGAACTAACTCTCTCAAGTAATGATACTTGATTGTAATGTCCTTTGTCTTTGTGTGCATCACTGGATTCTTTGATATATTGATAGCACTTGTATTACCACAATAAAGTATCACTAGTTCTATGATTTCTTCCTTCATTCCTTTAAGTATCTATTTGATCCACACAATGTTTATGTAATTTACAACAGCAGCAACATATTTAGTGTCAGCAGTGGATTGTGAAGTACAACTTTGCTTCTTGCTAGTACATGTAACTGGTCTCTTGCCTAAGTAAAATGCTCCTCCATTGGAGCTCTTTCTTTCATCAATATTTCCAGCCCAATCAGCATCAATGTAGGCTCTCAATTCAAAATTTTCATTCTTCTTATAGTATAGACCAAACTCTTCTATTCCTTTCAGATATCTCATTATTCTCTTCACAGCCATTAAATGATTTCCTTGGGATTATCAGAGAATCTTACAACTATCCCTATAGATAATGCAATATCAAGTCTACTATGTACTAAATATTGCAATTTTCCAATCATAGACCTTGATGCAAAGATATCAAAAATAACAAATTTCTTTGTAAAACCCTTCATTTTCAAGCAAATTCAGACCTTCTGTCAAAGATTTTATCATATCTCACACATCCTAGCATCTCAAGACTTTGAATCTAATTCATTTGAAACATATTACAACCCCCTAAACATATATGAATGATTCAAACCATTTTCCTTCCACAAAAACATGTGACAAAGCTGGAAACAAGAAGAAAAAACATGAAGAACAATACTCAGAATTTTAATCATTGTTCAGTAAATTTTAGTTATCTCCCTCATATGGAAGAGTTAGAACCTCCAACTAGATTCATCGGAAAGCTAATAAAAATATATATTCAACCATATAATTTTTAGATATTATACAAGTTTCATATACAAATGGGAATCAGACAGTGGCAAACATTTTTTCAAAAATTAGAAAATCTCTCTTGTTTCTATATCCAAACTTGTCAAAAAACCCATTTTTCGTTGTTCATACGTTTTCCCTATGATATAATTCGACCATAAAAGCATATATAAATGTCACTCTTGGCCTTTTGAGTTCTTGTGTATTTAAAAGGCTCTTATACTTCTAAAATTTCTAGAATTTCCTAGTTTTAAAGTGCAACTTTGTAATATGCAAGCAATATTAAAATACCATGCATTTCTATTTGTGTGACCCCTATGAAGCACTTAGATGATCTTGATATTGAATTAAAATAACTAATTACATGATTATAGGCTAGTTGAAAACTTGAACATGATGGCTTATAGGTGTGCCAAAGCATGTAAGTGTCTTACACAATAAGCCTTTATTATAACTAAATGCAATTAAAAGACTAGATGACATGAACACATCCTATCAAACATGAGTAACATAATCTATCTTAATGCATGATGGACATATGTACATGTGGAAATGAAATTTAAAAACTTTTTATGTAGGATCTCATGCCCACTTGAGATGAGCTCTTGTAGAGTGGTACCCTTCTTTATATCTTCCTCTATCATCCAAACAACATCTAAATTAGAATAGCCTCTTATTTTTACCAAGTATTACTTTTACTCCTTTCCTCTCATCTTCTTCACTACTTTGGTGTCAAGTATCTTCTCTAGCTTTGGTGCCTCCTTCAATGGTAGATCTTTAATGTCTTCTACATCAACAATCTATCATGTATCAAATCCTTCATTGGCTACTTTGAATGGTGTGAGGTCTTCTATGTTGAAGATGGGAGAGATTCCAATCTTAGGTGGCAATTGAATCTCATAAGCATTGGTTCCAAACTTCTTCACTATTTGGCAAGGACCTAGTTTTCTCAACATGAGCTTGGTATGTTTACCTTTTGGTAGCCTCTCCTTCTTGAGATTAGCCCACACTAAGTCTCCAAATTTAAATTCTAAGTGTCTCCTTTTCTAATCTACATGCTTCTTATACTTTTTAGAGGTTTGTTGGAGTTGTGCTTTGACTTCATCATGTATCTCTTTTATGGTTGTAGCAAACTCCTCTCCTTGTGCACTAACTTGTTCTTGTGAACTCATATCTCTTAACTCCAAGATCCCTCTACGATGAATTCCACACACCACTTGAAATGGTGAATTTCTTGTACTCCTATTGATGGAGTCATTATATGAAAATTTAGCTTGGGGTATGATTGCATCCCACTTTTCTCTATGTGTCATTGTGAGTGATCTCAAAAAATTTCCAAATGTTTTATTAACTACCTCTATTTGCCCATCAGTTTGAGGGTGATGGGTTGATGAGAATGATAAATTGGTTCCAAGTTTTCTCCATAAAGTCCTCCAAAAATGTCCCACAAACTTCACATCCTTGTCTAAAACTATGTTGAGAGGTAGCCCATGAATCCTTATGACTTCTTTGAAATAGAGATATGATATATGGGAAGCATCATTGGTTGATTTACATTGTAAGAAGTGAGCCATCTTTCTGAACCTATCCACTACAACAAACACAATATCATGCCCTCTTTGTGTTCTTGGAAGCCCCATTACAAAATCCATTGTTATGCTTTCCCATGGCCTAGATGGTATTCATAAAGGTTGATAGAGCCCTACATTTTTAGTCCTCCCTTTGGCTCTTGACAAATCATACATGTTTCCACAAAGTTTCTAACATTAGTCTAAATTTTAGGCCAATAGTAATACCTCCTAACCAATTCTAAGGTTGTATCCAAACCAAAGTGTCCACTCATTGTTCCACTATGCTTCTGTTTTATAATATTTGACCTCATAAAGCACCTAGGTACACATAGTTTCCTTCCTTTGAAAATAAGTCTATCTTGTATCAAAGAAAAACAAAAACCAACATGGTATCTATCACCAAACACCATATATACCTTGTAGATTTCACCAAAATTTGGATCTACTACATACAAGTCCTTTAATGCTTCAATTCCTACACTTTTCTAGCTGAATTTGGGAAAAAGTCATGTTCCTTCTACTAAGAGAATCAACAACCTTATTTTTGTTACCCTTCTTATGCTTCATGGTGAAGGTATAGGCCTGAAAAGACTCCACCCATTTCATATGCCTATGACTTAGCTTGTCTTGGCTATTCATAAAACTAAGTGCTCAGTTATTAGTATACACAAAAAACTCCTTTGGTAACAATTAATGTCTCCACCTTTTGATGGCTTGAACCAAAGAATACATTTCTAAGTCATATGAAGAGTATTTCTTCTTGGATTCATTTAGCTTTTCACTTGAAAAAGCCACTAGTTTTCCTTCTTGACTAAGAACAACCCCTATAGCAAACTTGCTAGCATCACATTCTACTTGGAAAACTTTGTTAAAATAAGGTAAAGAAAGAATTTCTTCTCACTAACCTTTTTATTAATAAATTTAAAAGCTTCATTTTCTGATTGACTCCATGCAAACTTACACTTCTTTCCACTTTTAATAGTTTCTAAAATAGGAGCGCATATATGACTAAAATTTCTTATGAATTTCCTATAAAATGTAGCAAGACCATGAAAAATTCTAACATCTCCAACTATTTTAGGAGGTCACCAAGATATTATAACACTTAACTTATCATTATCCATCTTCAAGATACCTTGGGAGATCAACAAAACCAAGATATGTTAGCTTCTCTTGCATGAACGAGCACTTTTCCAAGTTTATCACCAATTTCTCCTTGTGACATATTCTCAAAACCATGTCAATGTGCTTTAGTTTTTCTTCCTTTTTCTTTTTGAAAATTAATATGAAATTCAAATATACTATGATGAATTTACCATGGAAGTCTTTAAGCACTTCATTCATAAGTCTCATAAAGGTACTAGGAGCATTAGAGAGTCCAAATGGCATTACCTTCCACTCATACAATCCATCATTGGTTTTGAATGCTATCTTCCACTCATATCTAGCCCTTATCCTTATTTGATGGTACCCACTCTTTAAGTAAATCTTGGAGAAATACTTTGCACCTCTCAAGCAATCAAGAAAATCTTCAATTCCTAGCATTGGAAACCTATATCTGATTGTAATCTTATTAATGGCTATTCAATTAGTGCATAACCTCCATGTTCCCTCCTTCTTGGGTGCCAAAATAGTAGGTACAGTGCATGGACTTAAATTTTTTTCAATTAAACCATAATCTAGCAACTCCTTTACTTGTCTAACAATCTCCTCATTTTGTTGAGGTGTCATCTTTCATGCAACCTTATTTGGTAAAGAAGTTCTAGGAATGAAATTAATACAATGACTAATGTCTCTTATAGGTGGTAAAGAATTTGGCATGCCTTTTGAAATCAAACCTTCATACTTATCCAAAAATGCTTTCACTTCACTAGGAATTGCCTTCTTTGTTTTAGCCTTCTTCTTGTCATTTTCAATTTATCCTTTTGTTTGTGGTTTAGGTATCAAAAGAAAAAAAGTCTTAGGTTCATCCTTCATGTCGTGTAACAACTCCTTATCAACCATCATAATTTTGGCTCCCCTCTCTTTTTTCTCTTTCACTTCTTCATGATCAATAAATGGAATCAATCCAATCACCTTTCCATCCTCCTTGATGGAGTATACATTAATTTTTCCATTATTTTGTGCCTAAAAATCATATTTCCAAGGTCTACTAAACAATAGGTGGCATGCATCCATGCCAACTATATCAAACAAAATTCTATCATTATACTTTCCAATTTAAAAATCAACCCATGCTTGCTCATTTACAAGAGTTTGTTGACCCTTTGTTAGACATGAAACCTTATAGGGAAAAGGATGAGGCACCCTCCTAAGTTTTAACTACTGAAACATCTCAAGAGAAACTAATTTTTTAGTAGATCTCAAGTTGATAATGACTTTACATACCTTACCTCCTGATTCGCAAGCAGTCCTAAAGATGGTCTTACTTTGTGGTGGCTCCATGGTAGTAGGCATATTCAAAAGTATTCTTCTCATCATCAAATTTTCTCCTCTTTTAGGTACACTATCAAAATCAGCCATCTCCTCTTGGTATTAATCATCTTGTACCAAATGTGTTCTTCTTTCACCTTGTCAACTTGAACTAGCTCTATTCAGGCACTTGGATGCATAATGTCCCTCCTTATTGCAATTCAATCAAGTTATTGGACTTTCCCTTCTACCACCAAACCTACCTCTTGAATTTCCCCTTCTACCTCTTAAATTATCTCTAAAATTTCCTTCACTTTGATTAGATTCTTGCTTTATCTCCTTGTGATCTTCATGGATTTGTCATCTTCCTTGGAAGTTTCCTCTTCCCCTTTGGTCTCTTCCTCTTCCTCTACTATTTTGATCTCATCTTCTCTTCAATTTGGATTCTGCCTTAAATGCTAATTGATAACATTTCTGAACTATATTAAGACACAAAAGATTAAATTCTTCTTGAATGTTCAACCTCAATCCATTGAGGTCTCTTAGGTTCAACCTCAAAAGATACACTTTCACATTCACTATGTTTTTCCCTTAGGCTCAATTTTTGGAATTCTTTAGTATAGGTTGTGACATCTAGCTCCTTTTGTCTTATACTTTGTCTTCTTATATGTAGTTAGATTTCATAATGCTCAGGTAGGTAAGCTTCTCTTACCTTGACATTCATCCCGCCCCATGAATTTATCATGTTCTTACCTTCTTTGACCCTTTCTCCTTGGGGGAAATTCCACCTAGTGAGGGTTGTTCCCTTCAACTTTGACTTGGAAATCTTTACCTTATCATTTAATACTACATTTTCACATTCAAATTGGTTGTTCAAGGGTTCTATCCAATCCACAATAGCATCAACATCCATCTTGCCTAAAAAGATGGGTAGGTCACCTTTGACATCCTTCTTGCCAACTCTTTCAAGGGCTTCTATGAAGTATCTCTAATCTACAAGCAAGTTAACCACCTCCTACTTAGGGTAATTTTCTTCTTCCCCTTCTTCCTCTTTCTCCAAGGTATTCTTTAATCTTTTCTCCTTTTGGCCCTCCAACTTCTCAAGTTCATCCAATAACCACTTATTGGTTTCCTCATGTTCTTGAATCTTCTTTGCCAATTCAATATTGGTGACCATGTTTGATTTCTTAGCTTAAAAATTTTATTCTAACATTAAAAAAAATTATTTTAGGAGCTTTCCCCAAGTTTAGATACCAATAATGATGCAAAGATATCAAAAACAACAAATTTCTTTGTAAAACCCTTGGTTTTCAATCAAATTTAGACCTTTTGTCAAAGATTTTATCATATCTCACACATCCTAGCATCTCAAGATTTGAAATCTGATTCATTTGAAAGATATTACAATTCCCTAAACATTTATGAAGGATTCAAACCCTTATCCTTCCATACAAACATGTGAAAAATCTAGAAACAAGAAAAAAAATGTGAAGAACAATATCCAGAATTTTAACCACTATTCAGTAAATTTTATTTTTTTTCCCTCATATGGAAGAGTTAGAACCTCCAACTAGATTAATTGGAAATATAATTCAAATATCTATCCAATCATATAAGTTTCAAACCTTAACCAAGTCACATATACAAATGGGAACTAGACAGCAGCAAACATTTTTTCAAAAATCAAAAATTCTCTCTTGTTTCTATATCCAAACTTGTCAAAAAAAACCCTTTTCACGATTCATAAATTTTCCCTACAATATAATTCAGCAAAAAAAATCATATATAAATGTATCTCTTGTCCTTTTGAGTTCTTTTTTATTCAAAAGACTCTTATACTTCTAAAATTTCTAGAATTTCCGAGTTTTAAAAGTGCAACTTTGTATTATGCAAGCAATATTAAACTACCATGCATTTCCATTTGTGTGACCCCTATGAAACACTTAGATTATCATAATATTGAATTAAATGAACTAATTACATTTGTATAGGCTATTTGACAACTTGAACATGATGGCTTATAGGTGTGCCAAATCATCTAAGTGCCTTACACAATAAGCCTTTATTATAACTAAATCCAATTAAAAGACTAGATGACATGAACACAATCTATCAAACATGAATAACATGATCTATCCTAATGCATTATGAAAATATATATATGTGGAAATGAAATTTAAAAAATCTTTATGTAGGTTCTCCTGCACTAGGCCTATACATTGTTTGGTTCACCTCACCAAAATCATCATTTTTTGACAACTTATGTCCTATCACCATAGGTGAACTTACTGGTCTACAATCCTATAATCCAAAAGTTTTCAATATTTACTGGACATACTTTGAGTGTGTGATATATATACCATATCTCATCTGATATACTTGCAAACCCACAAAAAAAATGATCTCTCCAAACATAGACATTTCAAATTCTTACTTCATCTAATTTGAAAAATTCTTAGAAAAAGCATCTTAACCTCCAAATATGATATCATCAACAAATATTTTAGATAATAAAATACCTTTTCCTTTCTCTATCTTTATGTATAGATTGTTGTTATCATCAGCCCTCTCAAATCCAATCTTCACAAGATAATTATGAAGTCTCTCATGCCATGCTCTTAGTGCTTGTTTCAAACCATATAGGGCTTTGTGCAATCTACATACCATGTTCTTATTGTTATCATCAACAAAACCTTTTGGATATTCTATGTAAACTTCTTCCTCTAATATACCATTTGGAAATGCAAATTTAACATCCATCTGATAAAATTTGAAACCTTTGTATACAACATAAGCAAGTAGAGTTCTAACTCCTTCCAATCTAGTAACAGGGGCAAATATCTCTCCATAGTCAATTCCCTCTTCTCTTCCATATCCCTTGCAAACTAATAGTTCTTTGTTTCTTATGACTTCACCATTTTCATCTAGCTTGTTTCTAAATACCTACTTGGTAACAATCACATTCTTGTCCTTTGGTCTAGGAAGTAGACTCCATGTTTTGTTCTTCTCTATTTGTTTAATCTCTTCTTCCGTGGCTTTGTACCAGTCAACATATTCTAGTGCACCTTTTACTATTTTGGGTTCCTTTAAGCTCAGAAAACATGTTTCACTTCTCAAACTATTTCTTGTCATTGTTCTGGAATCTTTATCTCTAATGATTTGAGCAACAACATGATGTCTATTGACATACATAGACAATCTTGGCTCAGCTCTTATTTCTTCATTTTGTCTTTGAACTTCAAAATCACTGTGTATATCTCTGTTGAGTATCTCAACATCTCTTTCATGTTTACTAATCTCAAAATTAGAATGTTCATTGACTTCATTCTATAACTCAACATCTAGATCCAGCTCTGTTCCTAAATGCAACTCGACATTCATAGGGTGTGACTTGGTAGTCACTGTAACTTTTTTTTGATTTGAAACTTGATTTGCAACATCTTCTTTAGCAGGAATTCCTTCATAAAAGTATACAAATGATTTGTATTCTTTTGGATTTTTCATAGGTTCATCCTCATGTACTTTTGTATATTGATCAAAGTTCACATTTGCACTTTCCACAATTTTTTTAGTGTTAGTATTCAAACACTTATAAGCTTTACTTCTTGTGGAATATCATAGGAATATGCCTTCTTCACTTTTTGCATCAAGCTTCCCATTCCTAACATCTTTAGGAATGTAACAGTCACTTTCAAATACCTTAAAGTATTTTACATTAGGTGGATATCCATACCATAGTTCAAAATGTGTTGAAAGAGTGTCTTTCTTGATTTGCACACAGTTCAAGGTATAGACAGCTATACTTGCAACTTCTCTCTATTATTTCAAAGAAACATTCTTCTTCGTCATGAGTGTTCTAGCATAGTCTAGTAATGATCTATTTCTCCTTTTAGGTATTCCATTTTGTGGAAGGGTTCTAGGGGTAGATGTACATCTTTTGATTCCTCTATCATTACAAAACATCTGAGATTCATTTGATGTAAATTCTCATCCTCTATCAAATCTTAAACATTTTAGACTTTTACCTATTTCCTTTTCAACTCTTGCTAAGTACCACTTAAACATTTCAAAAGCATCAAATATTTGTTTCAAAAACATAAGTGTCATCATCCTAGAATAGTCATCAACAAATAACATTATGTAATTATCTCCCTTGTAGCTTTGCACTTCAATCATTCCACACAAGTCAATATGAACAATCTCTAGTATTCCTTTAGAGGTATAAGTTTTACTCTTAAAACTTGACTTTGTCATTTTTCCTAGCTGACATTGTTTGCACTACATTATTAGGCTTCTTCAAATTAGGAAAATCTCTAACTTTCTTCATGTTACTGATACTAACCAAGTTATCAAAATTAACATGACATAACCTCTTGCGCCAAATCCATACATCATCACATTATACAACAAGACAAATTGCATCCTCTATATCAAGATAGTATAGATTACTTCTAGTTTGATCATCTTTTCCAAGTAGTTTCCCAGTTGTGTCATATGTCATAGCAATCTTGTTTTCAAATTCAACCTTGCATCCCAAATTGTTCAGTTATAACACACTCAAAAAATTATAGTTTAGTCTTCAAAAAGTAAGCATTGTCACATGAAATCTTATCTATGAGTTTCATAGAACCTTTTCCTTTTATTAAACATGGTGCATCATTACCAATTCTTACACTATTGCCATCATAAAAATTCAAGGTAATAAACTTACTTTTGTCTCCAGTCATGTCATGTGAACATCAATTGTCAATGATCCATCTATGATTTTTATTCACACAAGTCACAAGTGTAATTGCCTCATCTTCATCAAATTTTTCCTTCATTACAACATACACCACTTCATCATCATGTTCATCCGAATCATCCCTTGTTACTTCTTCAACAATGTAGCATGACTTCTTGCCTTTATCTTTGTAATCTTTGCTATCATCTTCTATTTTCATCTTGTACTTGTCACCACCTCTATAGTTCTTCTTATGTGTACATCTTGCAGCAATATGACCAACCTCATTGTAATTGAAACAAATGATGAGTAACTTACCTTTGAACTTTCTTTTAGCTCTGTGGAATCTTTTTGCTAGTAGTGTGTCACTAGACACATATTTTATCATTCTCTTCTTCTTCTACTTCAACTCATTAGAATATTTTAATAACTTAGCTTTGAAAGTAGATTCAAGACTCTTAGGCTTGTAATTATCAAAGTTAGATAGCTCAAAAGCAATGAGTCTACCTACTAGACCTTCAAGGGTTAGATTATTTCCTAGAATACATCTCAGTTCTTGAATTGAAACCACTTTAATAGCATAATTAGGTAGTAGTGTTCTCAAGACTTTTCTTAGCACAATATCATCATCTATCTAACTAGTAGCTCCTTTTATTGCACTAACAACTATTTTCATCCTAGCAACATATTGAGCAATATTTTCACCTTCTTCCATTCTCATATCATCAAACTTACCTCGAAGACTCTCAGATTTGGTTCTTTAAATATTTTTGTCTCCTCCATAGATGGTGGCTAGGGCATCCCACATTTTCTTTGCACTATCAAGATATTTGATATCATCAAATAGGCAATCTCCAACATTACATGATTGTGTTCTTTCTTCTTCTTTGTATCTTCAATAATTAGGACTCCAGCTGGATCAACATGTTCCACAGAAATGGTAGATTGTGCATGATCTCCAAGTCCTCCAAGGTCTAGCTTCATCAAACTTTTCCATGCAAGAAAGTTATCTCTATTGAGTTTGGGTAATTCTATTTTAGATATCTCAATCTTTATGCTTCTAGTACCTTCAAACTAGTCCTCTTAAGTAAATGGCTCTAATACCAATTGTTGGAATACTTTAAAATAACTTAGAGGGGGGTGAATTAGTTATCCAAGGTCCTGATGTATAAATAAAATTTTTCACAATTCAGTGAACCCATACAACATTCATATATATGCATGCATCCATAAGATTATGCAATTACTAAAACTTGTAGGTTACTGTCAAATCAACTTGCTAAAATGTAAAGAATGAAACATAACAAATTCATCAACACACTTGACACAATTATTTAAATGGAAACTCAAATTGGAAAAAACCACTAGTAATATGTTACTCCTTTTCACTCTTCTAAAGTGATGTCCTGTGAAAGGCCAACTCTGTTAAAGGTTATAATACACATTTTAAAATGTGACCCAATTAAGGGATTTCAATCACCCTATCAGAAGTGAGCCTTGTTAGAGAACTTTAGGGCATTCACTTGGAATGCCACCTAGTTAAAGGATTTAAAAATAACCCTTAGGTCAACCTTAATCCAAAGGATTTACCCTAGATTGATACAATTATTAGCGAGTAATAGTAGAGCTTTGATTTGATACAACTTACAACTTCTCTTGCAGATTATAGATCTATATTTAGTTTGCAATTATGTTTGGATTTCATAGTTTTTAGCTCTGATAGCTTGCTCACCCTTCAAGCATTCATCTCCTTAAGCTTTCTTGCTTAACATGTCATTGCAGACTCTTCTCTTAGGTCACTTGATGAAACAAAACCCTTAACTCCTTCTGTTCCTTAGGTTCTTGCACATGACAACTTTGCTTCATGACTAGACATTCCTATAAATAGGAATTAGGATATTTTCCTTCTTATTTTCCATCTTCCAAATTTAGGGTTTATATGGATTAGATAGGATACAATGTATCTATCCCATATTTCACATCTTTTCTAGAAATTTGTTGTAGAATCCATTTAAATTCACCTAAAATTGTTATTCCTCAAATCCTATGCCACCAACTCATCAACCTTATCTTCCACCCAGTTCACAAAATTTAAGAAAACAAACTTGTTCGCTTAAATTCATCAAATCTTTGATCTTTTAAATAATTCAACACCTCAACATTACCAACCTTTTGATACTTAGCACAAACTATGTTGCTCAGTATCAACTATAAAATCACTCGATATCAACTAAAGTTTACTAATGCTCAACATCAACTAAAATTTACTTGGCATCAACTATCTTTTTGGGCATCCACTAAAATTTTCTTTTACTTGGCTCTAACTAACTTTCTACTCTACTTGCACTAACTTTGCTTGACACCTAGTATCTACTTGCTCAATCCTGGTAGATAAGCTTTGTGTAACTTGTTCTTATAAACTTTCTAAGAGCAACCAACCTTAGTAGCATTAAGCAGATTATCAATACATCATGTCATCACTTTCTTAACTGATCCTTGTACTTCATTACATAATCATAACTCAACCTTTCCTCTAGGTGCTTTCGTTACATCTTATTGATCAAATCCTCTTTATCAGTCAACTAAGTGATAATACTTGAATCTTATAAGAAGTTGTCTTACCAAAAAATAGTATGTTTGAAATCAATGACAAAATAATGATTGCAATACATAGTCTTCTTCAACAATCTCCCTTTTTCAATAATCTCTCTCAACAATGATCTTTTCAATCAAATCTCAACAAGTCTAATAGATGACTTGGAAATTTTTTTTATGGACTTGATATTAAGGAAGGACATTTACCTTTATCATGATGTATGGTATTTTATGAAATTATATAGATGAGAAGTAATTGTGAGCAGTAGAGAGTAGAATGCAAAAATGAGAAAAGCAAAGTGAAAGTTAAGGAAATTTCATTTATGGGGTTTTGCCGAGTGATGTGAGGTTTGATATTTGGAGCTGAGGTTCATGACCTAGTCTACAAGGTCTAGCATTTCTTGGTTTGTTTGATAGAACAAAGAAAAGAAGAACATAATAGTAAATTTCATGTTTGAGTAGTGAGCTCTTTTTGTAGTTGAAATTGCATGTTTGGGCAATGAGCTCTTCTTCAATACATTGTACTACAACTCCTAACAAGGTTGGAATCTCCTACGAAGGATTCAAAGTTTCCTAATAGGTACTCTATGTATTGAATATTTTAATAGACTCCTAACAGGGTCCATCCTCTAATAAGGAATATTTATATTACTACATCATCTCATGGGCATCATTCCCACTGGGTTTTTTCTCTGATCAAGGGTTTCCCTAGTTAACATATTTGGTGTAATTGTCTATGTGCATATTATTATTGTTACTATTTACTTTGGTTAAATAGTTAAGTTTGTTTAAATAATATTAATGTTTTGATTGTTGGATAACTAATTCAACCCCCCCCCGCCCCACTCTCTCAGTTATCTTGGTGGACTATAGTTTCTAACAATTAGTATCAGAGCATCAAGTCCTTGAAGATAAAGTTTAACAACTTTGAAAGATCCATGGAAAGCATGTTCAGGGAAAGATAGTTTGGAGTTCAATGGAAAAAATAATGACAACTAGAATGAAAAGATGAAGACACGTCTATTGTGTATGGGTCTAGGATATTGGATCTTGACAAAATCAGTAAAGACAACCATTGCTAAAAAGATTTGGAAAATTGTATTGAGGATGAAAGAGATCTTTTTATGTGTGACATGAGAGCTAAAGAAGAATTATTAACTACACTTTCTAAAATTGAATACAATCAAGTAAAGTCACTTGCTACTTCATGTTTGATTTGGAAAGCTTTGGAAAAGTTTTAAGGTGATGAATATTCTAAAAAAATTAGGCTACAAAGTTGGATTTGCACATTTCAAGATGCTAAAATGATGGAAGATGAATTTGTAAGAACATTTGTAGGCAAAATATCAGAGATTACTATAGGTATTAGATCTCAAATAGGAACCAAAGAAGATGATGAGGTTATATGGAAGATATTGAAAAGCTTAACACCACCATTTAAGCTAGTAGTTCAAATGATATAGTTGTTAATATCTTGTACCAAAGATTTCACAAAGGAGACATTGCTTAGAAGACTTGGAGTAGTTGAGAATGAACTTAGATAGTCCAGAGAATTGACCAAAACTAAAACAACCATTAGTTCCTTGAATATTCAACCTAGTTTATCAAGAATCACAAGTGCTAGAGGATATTTTGCTAGCAGCAAAAGATCAGAGGCGGATAGAAAGATTGAAGGAGTAGCTCTTCTGGTAAGAAAATATTTAAAAGTTGGAGTTGTGATGAATATGATCATTATGAATCTAATTTTCCTAAAAGAGAGAAAAAGTATAAATGAAATTAAAAACCTAGAAAAGATAGCGAGTATTTCTATGCAATAGAAGAAAATGATTCTGATGATCAAGCAGTGAGTGCTACTGATGATGAAATTGGATTTATAGCAATTAAAGAAGAAAGTCTAGAAAAAGTAGCATTGGTGTCACAAGTTGAGAATAAATTTGATTGGATAATTGATAGTGGTTGTTCACATCATATGACTGGTGATATGAACAATTTTGTTGACATCAAAATTCAAGATGGAGGCATTGTTAGAGTTGGAAACAATGTAGCATGCCAAGTTAGAGGTATTGGATCTATAACTCTTGATGGTAAAACTAAGATTGAGGATGTATATTTTGTTGGTTGTTTGAAGTACAATATTTTGAGTGTTGGAAAATTAGTAGACAAAGATTATTAGTTATAGTTCATAGAAAAGACATGCATAATCAAAGACAAAGATGGAAAGGTGATCGGAATAGGAACTAGATCTAAAGGTAATGTATTTTAGTTGAATCTCACTTAAATTACATGTTTGGTTGCTAAGGTAGATGAAAATTGATTATGGAAAAAGAGATTTTTTCATATAAACTTTGACAATATTGTGAAGACTAGTTGCATGTTTAGAGTTAGAGATTTGCCAAAGATTGTAAAGCCTACTAACACAATTTGCAAGGAATGTGTGTTGGAAAAGCATACCAAAACTTCTTTTCCCTGGAAGAAGTTTACTACTATAGAAAAATTGGAGATTGTACACATAGATCTCAATGGTCCTATGAAGACTAAAGGAATCTATGGTGAAAGGTATTTTATGATTCTAGTTGGTGACTTTTCTAGAATAATGGGTTGCATTTCTTAAAGAGAAATTTGAGGCATTTGATAAGTTCAAGATATTCAAGAATAGAGTTGAGAATGAATCTAGTGTGAATATTAAATGTTTAAGATCAAATATAGGAGGGTAATTTACTTCAAATGAGTTTAACATGTTTTATGAAGAAAATGGAATCAAAAGACAGTTATCAGCTTCAAAAACCCCTGAACAGAATGGCATTACAAAAAGAAGGAACATGTCAGTTACAGAAGAAGTAAGAGCTATGTTAGCTGAGAATGATGTATCCAAGATGTTTTGGATAGAAGTTGTGAATACAATAGTCTACACAATGAATAGAGTGTAAGTCAAGAAAGACACAAACAAGACCCCTTATGAACTATGGTTTGGTCACTCACCTATAGTTAAGTATTTCAAAAAAATTGGGAGTAAGTGCTATATGAAAAGAGATGATGATATTGGTAAGTTTCATGCTAGAAGTGATGAAAGTATGTTTCTTGGTTATTCATTGAAAAGAAAGGCTTATGGATGCTATAATCTGAGAAATAAGACTGTTATGGAAAGTGAAAATGTGAGAATTGATGAGAAATTTAGGATACAAGAGAGAATAGCTGATTACAATTTAGAAGATGATGTTGTTACTAAGGAATGGTGAAGTATTTCTTCAAACCTACAATGATTTGAAGAATGAAGGAGAGCCAAGGAAGCAAAAAATCTTGGAACCTTTAGTACAACCAAGAGTTCAAATAACAACTCCTACTTTTGGAAAGTATATGATAAAGAATCACCCATCTGAGTAGATCATCAGAAGTAGAGATAAAGGTATGATGAAAAGAAGAAAACTAAATGAAGAACCATGTTTGATATCTCAAGTTAAACCTAAGAATATAGATGAAGCATGTAAAGATTATTATTGGAAACAAGCTATGTAAGAGGAATTAGATCAGATAGTAAGGAATGAGACATGGGAATTGGTCCCTAGACTGGTAGACAATAATGTAATAGGAACTAAATGGGTATTCAGGAAAAAGATGAATAAGCAAGGAGAAGTTGTAAGGAACAAGGAAAGATTGGTATGTAAAGGGTACTCACAACAAGAAGGAATAGATTATGATGAGACCCATACTCTAGTGGCTAGAATAGAAGTAGTATCATTATTCTTAGCCTATGTAGCACAAAATAAATTCAAAGTGTAATAGATGGATGTCAAGTTAGCATTTTTGAATTTAGAACTTGAAGAAGAGGTATGCATTATATAGCTTGAAGCTTGTCCTTTGACAGATGACAAGGACATAGTGTACAAACTGAAGAAAGAATTGTATGGCTTGAAGAAAGCACCCAGAACCTAGTATGCAAGGTTGGAAAAACATTTGACAAAGCTTGGATATAGCAAAGGTATGGGAGATAGTAATCTATATTGGAAAGAAATTGATGATGGTTTGATGGTTTTGGTAATAATTTTTGATGATATCACATTTGGAGGAAATGATGAGGAAAGTGAGAAGTTTGCAAAAGAGATGAAGAAATAATTTGAGATGAGTATGATATAAGAAATGAAATATTTTATAGGATTGTAGAATGTACAAAATAAAGAAGGAATCTTTATTTCTCACACTAAGTTCTTGAAGGATTTACTGAAAATGTTTGGTTTGGAAACATGTAAACCTATTGGAACACCTATGGTAAATAGACATAAGTTATCTATAAAGGATGAGACACCTATTATTGAGTAGAAGAAGTACAAATCTATGATTTGAGGTTTGCAATATCTAACTCACACAAGACTGGATATAGCAAATCTAGTTGGAACTGTTGCAAGATTGCAACCTAATCCTAGAGAAACACATTATGAAGTAGTCAAATGAATATTTAGATATCTGAAGGGAACATCAAAGTTTGGATTGTGGTATGATAGATCTAATAATTTTACTCTAAGTGCTTATACTGATGCTGATTGGGAAGGCAATATGGATGATAGAAAGAGCACTAGTGGTGGAACCTTTTTTCTTGGAGGAAGTTTGGTTTCTTGGCTAAGCAAGAAGTAGAATTGTACATCACAAAGTATAGTAGAAGTAGAATATGTTACAACAAAAAACAATGGTAATCAATTTGTTTAGATGAAGTAGATGTTGAAGAATATAAGGATAGAAATTAGTGAACTTTTTTTCATACATTCTAACAACACAAGCACAGTAAATATGTCTAAGAATCTAGAATTGCATTTAAAGACTAAGCACATTTCTATTAAGTATGAAAAGTTGAGAGAAAAAGTTGCAGATAAAGAAATTAGATTGGAGTATGTGAGAACTAAAGAGAAGATTGCAGATATATTCACTAAGCCTCTTCCCAAAGAGACTTTTGATTATTTTCAAAGTATGCTAGGGGTTATGCCCCTTCCTACATCAGAGTAGAAGATGCAAGAGTGCATTAGTCCATTGTAAAAGAGCACCATTTTTGTCTAGACTAAATGTTGATGCTTCTTGTATGGGGAGTATCTATGATGGATAGAGTCATCTAGGACTCTTGTTGGATGTTTTTTTCAACAGTGTCTTCTAACACTTGAGCTAAGTAACACTAGTAAATTTGGACCCAATTTGCAACCAATTTTGGTCAAAATTTTGACAAATGTATTCACCAAAATTTTGACCAACCTACAATTTGGTCAAAATTTTGATGAGAAAAATAGCAACAAACCTGGGTCAAAATTTAGACCAAAATTTGTCAAAAATTGGGTCCAAATTTACTAGTGTAAGAATCAATTGTTGCAGAGTTTGATGTAGTGAAGTTGGTTGCTGAAATCTTTGACATTGATGTCAATGGGGAAGAAGTTTAGCATGAAAAACATGTTGGGGAGAAGTACTACATCATGAGAAAATCATAAGGAGAAGTACAACATGGAATGATAGTTTTATGAAAAGCACATTTAGGTATATCAATGAAGAGAATGATTGATGAAGAGGATTTGAAAAGAAAGATGAACAATCTTTTGCTGGTATTCTTGGAACCTTTTGAGAGATTTTTGGAAGCATAAAAGCTAATGATATTCCTATGGGGGAGTATAGTAGATATTTTATTATGATGATATGTTACATTCATGACTAAGTTTGTCATTGATGTCAACATAGCAATTTTTTTGGTATATGATAGAAGAATGATAGAAAGATCAAGTTGGTACAGATGGCTAGTTGAGTATTCTAACTATCTAAAGTTATGGGAGATACTTTTGAGTATCTAGTATATGTAGTTAACATCAAAAGAAGAAATGATAATTTTAGAAGAAGTTATGTAAGTTTTGGTGGTGTCTATTCTGAGATAGATTTTACAAAGGCATGTTCTAGTAAACTTATTATATCTCTTAGCAAAATTATTATTCTGAAAATTGAGCTTTAAGATGTATAGAAGACATGTTGAAGATGACATGGCTAAGATCGCTCATCATAATATTTTGTGTATGGAAAGCTATTCAAGTTGCAAGGCAAAAGATTAATGTTATCACTAAGTGTAACATGTTCTTAATGTGGTCCTATAATGATTAATTAAGGTCTAACAACCAAATCAGGGAATTTTTTTTATGGACTTAGTATAAAGGAAGGAAATTTTCCTTTATCATGATGTGTGGTATTATATGGAACTATATAGATAAAAATTAATTGTAAGTAGCAGAGAGAATATAATGCGAAGTTGAGCAGAGCAGAGTGAAAGTGGAAACCTCATTACCGAAGTTTTGTTGAGTAATTCAAGTTTTGATATTTGGATCCAAGGTTCATGACCTAGTGTACAAGGTCTAATAGTGCTTGGTTCAGTTGACAGAACAAAGAAAAGAAGAACATAATAGTAAATTGCATGAACTTGAACAAGGAGCTCTTCTTGTAGTTGAAATTGCATGTTTGGGTAGTGGGCTCTTCTTGCATACATTGTAATACAACTCCTAATAGGGTTGGAGTCTCCTAACAAGGATTCAAAGTCTCCTAGCAAGTACTCTATATACTAAATTTTGTAATAGACTCCTAACATGGTCCATTCTCTAACAAGGAGTATTTATATTTGTACATCATCTTGTGGGCATCACTCCCACTGGGGTTATCCCTCTGATCAAGGGTTTCCCTAGTTAACATTTCTAGTGTGATTGTTTATGTGCATCTTATTATGGTTGATGTTTACTTTAGTTGAATGGTTAATTTTTTTTCAAGAAGATAAATGTTTTAATTTTTGGATAATTGATTCACCTCCCCTCTCAGTTATCTTGGTGGACTATTGTTTCTAACAGTAATTAAACATCTTTTAACTTAATTATGTTAGCTATTGCCTAAAATGTTGTTGAGAATGGAGCTGATTTAAGTGCAACAAATAATTCTAAGAAAATAATCAAGATCACATGGAAAAATACATCTTGGGCATCAATATGGGTTTGTTGGTGTAAATAGGTATTTACTATTTACACTTTACTTAAATTTACTTAGGTTAGTGCATTATTTTATTATTTTACATTATTTTATTCTTTATTTTTTGAGACACTTAGGAGTTTTCATACCTTTATGAGCTATCATGTTGACAACAAAAAAGTACACAATTCTAATTCAACACATGGTGTCTACAACACTAGAGTTTGCATCATTCATTGAGTTGTCATGTAGACAACATAGTTATTCGCACTCCCAATTTAGCACATGGTGTCTACAACATAAATTTTCATGCTACACCATTGTAGGCTTATCCTCTCATCATTGCACTTACTTTCGTGCTTAATGGAGGATAACCCATATCTAGTGGACATGTGCCTAGTTGTATGACTTATCATGATGCTGATTCTTAGGTATTCTAGATGCATCTCAGAGGTCTTTATATACAAGCACACCTAGTGTACTTGTACATTACATTGAATACTATACAGTTATTCTGATCATACTTTGGTCTATTTTGTGCTTGTGTTTGAGTTTATTGGTTTTGGGTGAATTTTTCTCTAAGGAAATTTTTTACATGGTATCAGAATTGAGGGAGATTCTCATCACAAAGCCATTGGAGACCTTGTTGCTTCATCTCTTGAAGAGCCCCCATTTAGATTCAGAGCATCTAGAGCCATAGAAGACCTCACCATTATGTCTGGAGCAATGATTTGGTGAAAATCAACTATAAATTTGCCTACCCTAGGAAAAATTCAATTTTGAGGCAAATTTTTTTTGCAAACGAAAATCGGAAGGCCCGATTTGTAAGCTGGGTATGGTTTTTTACTTAGATCTACAATTTAATTTTTAGATCTAATTTTAATTTCTCTGTAAAAATATTTTGTTATTTTTAGATTATTTTTGAATTGCATTTTTTGGCCCAATTGGCCTAGTAGAGAAATTTTTTTTGGTACAAGCACTGGCAATCACACCCTGGCCCTACACCTACATAGAATATTTTGTAGAGAATATTCTACATATTTTGGTGGGCATTATCTTACATTGTTCAGTGGCATTTAATTTAAATCTAACTTCGAATATCTGGCACTGGCTGAGCAAACAATCCAACCAGTGGCACAATACTTTGTTTATGATTATTGCATGCAGTGTTTTATTTAACTACCACATCATTACCACATTAAATGTGGGATAATTGGTGTTAACTTTGGTGAGTTTAAATTTTTGATGCCTATCTTATACTTGTCAGTGATAGTTTACTTCATGGTACCCAATGACTATCTTGGCCCCTAGTGGCAGTTTAGTTTACAGCCCATAAAATCTTCTAGTGACTATTGAAAGCTTTCCTAATAGCACTTTTTTGAGGACATGTGGCCTCCTAAAGACATGCCACAGAGCCTTCCTTTATGCTCCATGCAGAAAAATCCCTACCACTATCAGACCCCTTGTGCACAGTACACATGGTAGGCCATCCGGACACCACGCAGATGCAACTGCCTCCATGATGGATAGACATGACAGCTTAGCACACACATCACCCTACGCTATCTCAAATTGTACAGTAATCTAACATGTCATCCGCGCTATCAGCTAGCTTGTTGTCTAGTCAGCAAGGGTACGACTGCCACCTCACCTGCCTAGTCAGCCTTGAAAAATGTCAATGTACGTCAAACCCTGATGTAAATTTTGTACAGTGTCATACATGCTAACATCATCAGCTATATAGGTGACATCATCACCATGTCAGCTAGGGCCTATGTTTTTTTTTATGTCAAAAAAATGCTAGCCTAAATTTGACAATCATCTGACCGTCATTCTAGGGTAATTTTGAACTAATGCTATGGTAATTTGATTGTAAAATTTAACATAGTTTTTTCCTCTATAGACCCCTCTTTAGATGTAATTTTGATTTGGCAGCCTAACTTTGAGAGGTCATAACTCGGTCATCCGAACTTCGAATAAGATGCATTTTTTTTATTGTGGGTAAAATTTCTTGAACTTTTTAGTGATGTAGCTATTTTCTAGTTTTTGTGCATGGATTTATCAGAAATAACATTTTTTGGCAATTGTACCTATCTAATCCTGCATTTGGTAACTTCAAATGCTTTGTAGGGACTCATCTGGACTCCTTTTCAAGTACCATTTTTTTTTAAAGTGCATTTTTTTGTCTACTTTTTAGATCTATAGTCAGATTGTAGGCTTGTGTGGACAAAAATACCACTTTTAGAAATATGTCATGTTTTTCATTGTATTGCTTCACAATTATTGTATTTTTAAGCTAAATTGTAAAATTTTAGATTTGTACTCTATATAAAGGTTGTAATCAGCAAAATTAGAAGCTCACTTTGTCCATTTTGACAAGTGGCATATGGTAAATGCACTACAAATAAAGTGCCAAAATTATTCATTTGGGGTGGGGGGAGGGGGTTGTGGTTTGATTGATTGAAAAGGGGGGGGGTGTATTGTGTATTGTGTCTCCTTGATCTTGTGCTCTTACATTATGGGTTCTTTTTCAAATTTAACTCCACATAATTATGCTACTTGGAAAGAAAACATTAAGGAACCATTGGTAGAAAAAAGTTTACTGTGTTATGTAATTGGTGCAACAAAGAAACCTCCTATTGATGTTGATGAAGCTCATAAAGAAGATTGGGAATCCAAACAAGAGATGGCCCTACGAACCTTGTTGAAAAATATCTCTGATCCTGTCAAATTTCACATTAACAATCTTATCGATCTAAAAGAGGTATGGGCTAAACTTGAAGCATTGTATGGGATAGTACATGAAGACATGGCTTAGACCATAGAGGAAAAACTTCTCAAGTTGGATCCTAGGAATTTTGACACCATCAAAGACTATCTTACCCAAGTAGACATGTATAGGGCACAACTTAAGGATTGTGGTGAACCAATCAAGGATGGGAAGATGATCAAACACATCATGACTCATCTTCCACCTGAATGTGCTCCTTTTGTTTCTAGTTATAATACACACAAATTAACAATGGGTAGTGCCTATGTTAAGCCTTCATTTGATACATTTTCAAAAATGTTGTTCTTAGAACATGACAATCTAGTGAGTATGGGAATTCTCAAGTCTTCCAAGACCAAAGCCTTGATAGCTAATGAAGGTAATTCAAGTGGTAAAAACTCCAACAAGAAGTAGAAGTAGAGGAAGGCTAAGCCACAAGTTAACACACAACAATCCTCCTCAAAACAACAATCTTCCTCAAATCAATCTTCTTCCACTCAACAATCTTCTTCACAACAAGGAAAGTCTTCTTCCAAAAATAACCAAAAGTGGAACAATTCTAACAAAAAGGAGAAGAAAACTTGTTCCTATTGTAAGAGGAATGGTCATGATGAACATGAGTGCAAGGATAAGAAAATTGATGAATTGGTCAACATAATGAGGAAACACAAAATTGATGTACCAAATGCATATAAGGAAAAGGGATCTTCATCCACTTCAAAGCAAAAGGGACAAGCTTTGGTAGCAAGTACAAAAAAAATTGAAGAATGGGTTCTTGATTTAGGAGCAACACATCATATGGGTGCTTCAAGGGAGTAATTTTCCTCTTTGAAACTATCAAATGTACCTTACATTTATGTGGGCAATGATACTAAAGTGGAAGTTGAAGGGAAAGGAAATTTTGAGTTGCAAAATGGCATCTTCAAGGATGTACTATACATTCCTAACATTAGCACCAACCTTCTCTCCATCTATCAAATAACTCACTATGGATGTGGTAACAAAGGAGAGTTCCCGATACAATTATGGTGAAATATCTCCAAGATGATTCTATGGTGGTGGTTGGAAAGGCTAATCATGAGATAAGACTTTATTCTTTCTCACATTTATTGCCTAAGTCCACTTCCCTTTCCTTTTTGACTCATTCAAATACACAAAGTAAACTATAGCATGAGAGATTTGGACATCTCAATTATCGCTACCTTTAACAACTCAGCAACAAGGAAATGGTCATTGGTCTACCTCAAGTCAAGTATTCAAAGGGTGTATGTCCATGTTGTGAAGTAGGCAAGCATCCTAAAGAGAAATATGACAAGGGGAAGTCTTGGAAGGTAACTATTGTTCTTGAATTGGTTCATAGTGACGTAGCTGGCCCATTTCAAGTGCCATCATTTGGTAAGGCCTGCTATATTCTCACATTTATTGATGACTTTTCATGGTACACTTGGGTCTTTTTTCTTGCACATAAGAGTGAAGCATTTGATAACTTCATTACTTTCAAAGCTCAAGTTGAGAAAAATTAGGGAAAGCCATCAAGATTCTATGAATACATAATGGCCGGGAATATGTCAAATCTAGGCTTATAGACTTTTGCACTCATGAGGGTATTGATCTTAACCATTTAGCTGCATACATGCCACAACAAAATGGTTTCATTAAAAGAAAGAATAGAACCCTTAAGGAAATGACCGCTTGTATGCTTCAACATAAGTCTCTAGATCAAGTGTTATGGGCAGAATCCATGTGTTGTGCCAATTACATCCAAAATAAAAGTCCCCATAAGGCCTTAGATGGAATAACACCTTTTGAGGCATAGTGTGGCAAAAAAAAAAGTGAAAGCACTTTAAAGTTTTTAGTTGTCTAGCATGGGCAAGGATACCTCCACAAAAGTGAAAGGCATTAGAACCATAAAGCAAACCATGTATATTTGATGGATATCCTGACCATCTCAAGGCATACAAACTGATGGATCTAGAGACTCGTGAAATCTTTTATAGAGGAGTGTTCACTTTGAAGAAACTTGTCCAAGTTTGGCTTCTTCAACTCCTAATTCTTCCTCCTTTGTGGATAGTGATTATAGTGAAGATAGTGACTCAGAAGATGAGATTCCTTCAACTTTTACTTGTAAGACACCACCTTCATAGGGTCAATAAATAGTTGAGGACATTCCTTCTTCTAGTAAACCTTGTTCAGTACATCAAACCCTTAATGTAGCAAGTTCATTGGTGGAGAATCCTTTGGACACTTGGAGGAAAAGGTCACAACACAAGTCATTTCCACATGTATATATAGCCATTGCTTTAGATCCACAATCATTTAAAGAAGAATCAGGGATTGGAAAATGGGACAAGGCTATGGAGGAAGAATATAATTCTTTGATGAAAAATAACACTTGGGACTTAGTTCCCCTTCCTAAGGGAAGAAAATTGGTTTGAAGGAAGTGGATCTATCGAACCAAATTTATAGTGGATGGAAGTATGGATAAGCATAAGGCTAGACTAGTTGGCAAAGGTTTCTCATAGGTTCCAAGTATTGACTATATAAATAATTTTGCACCAGTTGCCAAGATGAACTCCATTCACTTGACACTAGCTATTGTTGCAGCTCATGGTTGGGTTGTACACCAGATGGATGTAAAGAGTGCTTTTTTGAATGGTGATCTTCATGAGGAGATTTATATGGAGCAGCCATAGGGGTTCGTATAGGATTCTACTATGGTTTACAATTGAAGAATCTATTTATGGTCTTAAGCAGGATCCTCAGGCTTGGTATGCCAAAATGGATTCCTTTCTACTCTTAGTAGGATTCACTAGGTGTTATTCTGATTCAAATGCCTACATTCTTCAGAAGGATGACTCACACTTGATACTAGTGCTTTATGTAGATGACTTGATCATTACAGGAAGCACTTCATCCATCATTGCCAGTGTCAAGACCTATCTATAGGACATATTTGCTATGAAAAACTTGGGTTTGCTACATTACTTCCTTGGCATTGAGATCACATAGTCTTCAGCATGTATCATACTTTCAAAACCCAAGTATGCTCTTGACTTGCTTTCTTGGTTTCACATGAGTGACTACAAGCCTACTCCTACTCCCTTTCTATCAGGTGTCAAGTTAGAGGCTACGTGTACCACTCCACTTGTTGATGTTGCATTGTACAGACAATTAGTTGGGAGCCTTATCTACTTGACACATACATGTCCTGATATAGCTTTTGCAATTAGCATGGTTTCACGCTTTATACAAGAACCACATGAGCTTCATTGGAAGGTTTCCAAGTGCATTTTGCACTACATAAAGGGTATACATACACATGGGATACATTATGCATTAGGTATAGGACTTCATTTGGTTGGATACATAGACTCAGACTATGCAGGGGACTTAGATTCTCTTAAATCTACTTCAGGTTACATATTTCACCTTCGTTCTGGCCCTATTTGTTTGCAAAGTAAGAAGCAAAATAATGTTACTCTTTCTTCCATAGAGGTTGAGTATTGAGGAGCTGTCAATGTAGCTATAGAGGCTCTTTGGTTACAAAATATCTTGAAGGAGTTTGCATTTGATCTACCTAAACCTATAGTCATTCATTGTGACAATCAGAGTGCTATTGAGATCTATAAGCATCTAGTTCAGCATCAGTCGACCAAGAACATTGAGGTTCATATGCACTACATCAAAGAGTTTATACATGAGTAGATCATTGCACTACAATATTGTGCTATAGCAGAGCAGGTCACTGATACCTTCACCAAACCCTTCACTAAGGTCAAGTATACTCATTTGCAAGATCTCTTGGGGGTGTGAGATGTTGTAGAAAGGGGAGTCCCTTGACTTATCTCTTCTCTTTCTTTTGGGAGGGATTGTTTCCTCATCTGAGGTTTTCTTCTCTCTCATCTTCTTTTTTGTGATTATCTATCTTTTTGGGGGAGGGTTTCTCCCATGAGGTTTTCCCTCTTTCTCTGGTTTATGAGAGATTGCATTGCATCATTGTATGTATAGCATTACTTTTGTACATGGGTACCTAACATGGCTTCATAACTGGGACCCATCATCTATTCGTGAGCTTAAGTGCATTCTCCTAAGTTGCACTTAAGGGGGGGTGTTGGTGTAAATACCTATTTACTATTTACACTTTACATAAGTTTACTTAGGTTAGTGCATTATTTTATTATTTATTTTGTGAGACACTTAGGAGTTTGTGTACCTTTATGAGTTGTCATGTTGACAACATAGAAGTACTCAACTCTAATTCAGCACATGGTGTCTACAACACTAGAGTTTGCATCATTCATTGAGTTGTCATATAGACAACACAATTATTCACACTCCCAATTTAGCACATGGTGTCTACAACATAAATTTGTGTGCTACAACATTGTAGGCTTATCCTCTCATCATCACACTTACTTCCATGCTTAATGGAGGATAACCCATAGCTAGTGGACATGTGCCTAGTTGTATGACTTATCATGATGTTGATTCCTAGGTATTCTAGATGCATCTCAGAGGAATTTATATACAGGTGCTCCTAGTGTACTTGTACATTGCATTGAGTACTATATAGTTATTCTAATCATACTCTAGTCTGTTTTGTGCTTGTGTTTGAGTTCCTTGGTCTTGGGTGAATTTTACCCTAAGGAAAATTCTTACAGGGTTTTTTTGGCAAAATAGGATAAAGAAAACCTTAAAAAGCATAATAGAATTACATAATTCTCTGTTGATAATAATCAAGTATCAAAGCTAGGTTTTGATCCTAGGACCTATGGGTTATGGGGTAATTCTAATATGGAATCATATATCACATAAAAGCCACATTTAGTTATAGATTTTAATCATAGAATGTGAAGTTTCATTTCAAACCATAAATCTTTTACCTCATACGATATGCAACTTAAAAATGAATATGTTAATAGTAAATAAGTTCTCAGTTCAACTCTCACCTTTCATCATCAAGCATAGCTTAAACTAGTTCAAATTGAATATGCCTTAAATAAACTCAATGGCATAATAATACTATTATTTTCTGTAATGTGTAATTTTCAGTAATGTTGTAAAGAGAAAGTGTTATTTACATGATGGTTTTGTGTTACAACCCTCACCATGTTGACCACATGGTCTCGCAAGTGTTGATCAGACCAAAATTTGCCTTTATTTTGTGATGTTTAAGATACTTTTTTGATACTCTATTTATCTTTGTTAAAAGATTTGTGGACCTATGTTTACCGAACCTATGATAAACCTATGGGGTAGAAACTATGCCATATTTTGCTAATATTATACATAGTATGTAGTATTTCATATAGTTATCAAAATGTGTGTTCTTATATTTGAATTTAATTTGATAAATGTTTATTTGCAAACATGTCTTGTGTTATAACTAACCTGTTAATGAAGACTAAAAGATTATTGGAGGAATTCAAAAGCTAAGCATCAACAATATTTAAGGAGAAGAGAACACCAAGGAGCAACCACGGTGGAGGAAGTTGTAACGGTTCAGGAAGACATGGAAATGATTAAGGAGGAACTATAAAGACTTATTACCTTCTCTACATTTACTTTATGGCAAGCAGATGTTCCAACTTTAATATTCCCGCCTTCATTTGTTATCTTCCTATTTTCTCTCTTGTAGATTTTAAGCTAGGTCATTTACTTTTCTATTATGGAATAAATGGTGATTCCTATATATAGTAATCAACCCAAGTGTGTTAAGTTTTAGAACCAATTAGAAGAAATAGTTTAAGAGAACAAACTGTTAACTTTTATAGTTGTGTTTTTACAGTTCTATGTTATGTAATGAATTTCTAAATTGAATGAAATAGTTTTTGGCTTTTATCTTGTGTTAGTAGTTTAGAGAAGCTGACCAAGGTGGCCCACTTGGAAGGTGGATTAGATTAGGATAGAATAGATTTATTTTCAAGCATTTGTAGTATCTTAAGTAGAAGTTGTGAGTTCCTTCCTGTAGCATCGCACTTTGTGAATGTTCCTACAGCATATGTGAGAATAGTTTTAGTGGATGAGCCAAGTTGGAATATTTGTTATCTTTTCATTGTATTTCTAGTATTCATAGAGTTAAGTGTGTTAGTTTCCTACAACAATAGTGTAAGTTCTTTTCCTTGCATTTTTACTTTCCAGCAGCATAAGCTTAGTGACTTATTAAGAGACCTAGTGCACATACCATGACGACCATTTAAAGTATACATCCTTGGGTTGATAAGATTAAATGTACCTCATAGTGGGAGAAATAGACCTTGGTTTGAATATATTATTCCTAAGCAAGGCCTAGAGCATGACTATGATACACCTATTGTGAGGCGGGTTAGGTGCCACAAAATCATTTAGAAGAACATATAATATTTTAGATCATGATCCATAAGATACTATAAAATATAAACATCTATTGAAATTCTATTATTTCTTGAGATTAATTACTTATTACCTTCAAATATTTGACTCTACATAATAATTATTCTTTTAGTACCCCTATCTCCTTGCTTGTGTCACTGTCGAGGATAATGTTAAGAATTTCATCACTGCATCTTTGTGTGAGTTGATAGGCCATGAAAATGGGGTTAGCACTAAGGGTGATGTCATCTAGAAATGACACCCCTATTTCAAATTGCATTTGATCTACTGTCATTTTCATTTTTTCTTATCAATAAGTATCAAGTTGTGACATCAATATTAGTAAAATTCCATCAAAATAACTCCAAAGCCATAAATAAAAGAACATAATAATATGACATTTGTTTCTATATAATTTGTACAATTACAATAATTAAGTTTTACCTTTGCTAAAGAAGGTGTATGAGATGGTACATGCCCATCTGTGCATTGTGGTGTATCCATGTCACCCTATGAAAAAGATTAGTAATTCTTAACGATCAATAGCAAAATGAAAGTAATAGACTTACCAAAAGAAATTATTAATAAAATAGTAGGTTGTATATTGGAGACAATATTAATTGGAGGTAATTGGTTTAAATGTTATAGTTACCAGTCTCATGATAGGGAATTTTTTTGTATCTACATGATTCAAATTGTAATCTCTTAGAAGCTCTTCCCCTACACTTATTGATTTTATTGCACATACAAAAACATGATTTCCCTCCCGTGCCTTGAATATACAATTTTTTCACTTACTAGTTGACGTGGATCAAAAACTATTTATAAGTCCTTCAATATTCCCTATTGCATGATGCATTTTTCATACGTTGACATACATTTCATTGATCATGTCATTGATCATCATCTTCATCCATGTTATCATCATCATTGTAGTTGTCGCTTAGATCATCATCGTCACCACCACCAAATTCATTGCCATCATCATCATCTTCATCACCATTATCATGACCATCATCATCATGGCCATCATCACCTTGGTCATGATCATTTTCATTAGCATGATAATGATTGTCATCATCATAAACATCATCACCATCATCATTAGCATCACCAAAATCATCATCATCTTTGTATAAAACTCATGCATGATCATCATTTAATTTATCTTCTAATTTTTCAATATCTTCTTCCTCCATCACATTATACTTTATTGGTTTTCCTCTAGGATCATGTCTAACAACAAATGACCAACCCAGTTTATGTGGACCACCAAAGTAGAACACTTGCTCACATTGGCTTGGAAGAACATACGACTCATCTACAACTGGCTCAAATGACCTTGTATTAATCATTGTAAATCACTATCATGTTCAATAATAGTCCTATCAAGATCATTTCAATTCAGTCATGGCATATACAATTTGATGAAAAAAAGAACTAATTTGAATGAATTAAAGTTGCACTCAAGTATATCATCCAAAATGTCACAATATCAATTTTCATATTGTTGAGGATGTATGTCATTTCTAGACAAAATATTGATAACCAAAAAGAATGCACTTATCCTAGAATCACAAGTTTTCTTTGTTTCATTTGACTTTTTTGTGCAAAATTTCTAGCTATGCTAGTGCATAGATTTGTGGTGTTTGATCTTCAATTATTCAAACATGTAAGGATTATTTGCATTGATCTATAAGTTGATATTAAACTTATGAATCTTCTACATACCTTTCTATCTCTTAAGCTAGATGCTAGATCAAGTACCATTAGAGCAACATTAAGATCTCCATTATGTTGAAATTATTTAACCAACTATGCAACACCATCTTGTATAATTGCACGACCATTTTGTTGCTACTGTTGAATCCATACCATCATTCAATCAAGATTGTTTGCAATATACAAATGTAGTGCATCCTACTCATGACCAACTATAAAGAAAGAAAATAGACCAGTTAGAAATAACTTATAATGATGATGGATAAGAATTAATTAACAACAATAACATCTTATAATTACCTCTCACTCTCCTCAATCTACCTTTCCCCATCAGGTACTCCCCTTTGGATTTGTTAATAGAGTTGGGATCCCAAATGCAATCTACATAGATATTTGTTGCAAACTTCAAAAGAAATCCATTAATGTACACCATAGTCTGGTATACCATATAACCCTCTACCATAAAACCCTCAAAATGTGCTCTTTGTCAAACCAAGCCCTTCATAAATTTCTAATGCCTCTCAACCATCCACATTGAGCTAGTTTGTATACGTTCAGACAATTTAATCTCCTCAACTTGATCTATGAGGTAGTGTTCTTGAGCATTGAAAAAAGTTGAAGGTAGACACTTTTTCATTTCACACATAATTTGTGGAATTTTTCTCTTCCAATATTTTATATCTATTTTTATCAATTTCTTAAGATGATAACCACTTAAAAGAGATTCAACATGCAAGGACATATAAATAAGATTTCAGATAAAAATATACAATAGATTACATAAACAATAAAGCAAGTCATAAATAAAATATATGTACAACAAATCTAAGAAATACCACTTCTAACCTCATATATTTTTCAAGATCATATATAACTTGTTTAATACTATTTTTAAATGGGTGTGGGAGGGATAGAGGTAAGATGTATTACAATCATTAAAAAATAATCTTTTCAATATATTATAAAATAATACAATAGGTAAAAAAAATTGGTATTATTCGCCATTTGTAGATTTTCCACTAAAGTTATGGCTAATTATGGCCGACATGTTATAACCCTAAAGCAGTTTAATACTTGTATAAAAGGGTTTAGGGTTGGGTATTTTTCATTATGTTGTGATGCAAAATTGCTTCTTGTGGTGGTATTGAGCTGTAAGGGATTACGGATTGTAATCAGGTTATAATCACTGGATTGTAATAATATTGGACTTACTGTTTGGTGGACATAGCCTAGGGATTGGACGAACCATGTTAAATCTTGGTGCCTTGTGTTTATTTCTATGTGATCTATTATTTTCTTTTATTGGTTATATTTGCATGTAGTTTTTATTTCTGTCCGTGGTTTATCCTAACACTCATTACACCATAGTAGACTTCTATGAATCATTGTACCCACAAGGAGTACTTGAGCTCACATGAGGAGAACATGTTATCCCAACTTTATAACCAAAGTGTATTATCTCTTAGCTCCTCAAGTACTACTACACAATCTAAACTTTTTGATTCTTACTCTCATTCACATCTATGATAAATTCTCATGGATAGTTATTGAAACTCTACCTCTCCATGTTGAAATCAAATTTCAAAGATTTTCCAATGTTGCTTCTCACTAAATCCTATATTCACATCACTCTAAGCTTTCCTTTTGGGTAAAAATGTATGTCTTGTATTGGGTCAAAGAATATTTGTGGGTTCTTGTCACTTGAAATTTACATGATTTGGTATGGACCTTGTTTCCTAGTGGAAGTTTTTGATCTTTTGAAAATTGGAATGATGTTTAATGATGTATCCCAATGCACCTAAGTATGAGAGATGTATGCAAACTACACCTTGTTTTTTCTTTTTTGGATTTTTTGAAATATAAGTATGAAAAAATGCACACTAAGGGTATGTATGAAAAAAATTTGGAATTTTTGAAATTTTGGATTATGAAATTTTGACATTAGCAGTAGAATCTAGGCAAAATTTGACGGACTTTAGACTTATTTTTAAAGTTCTTTTTTGGACTATTTTGATCAACTCAACCCTCCAACCTTAAAATAGACAACTAAAAAACAATGAGTTATCCTAGGACTAGTAGCGATGTACTCTCCAATACAACATATTCATGATTAATTTACAACATATTATAATATTAATCTATGGATGATCATTAGAGGGAGGTCAAAATCTTAGGGAAATTGAAATCTAATTAAACATAAACAATTTCATTTCAATGTTTCATGGGAAGGATAAATAGAGTTAAATCTATAACTTGTTTGAACTAAAAGACTTGCTTATTCCCAAATTCTAGCATCTCAAGACTTGCAAGAAATGAAGGAAACCAACCTCCACTTGGAGGTAATCTATGATTAATCCATTCTAGCACATGAATGAAGTTCCCATCCTTGTTCATGAAACTCAAGTGACTTCATTTTTGCCAAGATCTTATCATTGATAAGTAAACTAAAAATAATCTCAATGCCACTCTCTGGCAATCTATAATCACAAATGTAGATAGTAAAATCACTTTCTATTCTCTTGATTTTGATTTGCATACCTCTTATAGAGCTTTAGGTGTTTCAATTGTGTCTTGAAACAATCCTTGAGACTCAATAACCTCCTTGCACACAAGTGTATCTTTAAAATCTACTGCACCAAAATTGCATGTCCTAACTGCTATTCCACAAGAAACAATCTATAGAAAGAAGAGATAAATATCATTTTTTATTGAACACAAATCATAATCCCACAAATATATAGGCATATTTAAAGAGCACAAGAAAATTATATTGCTTAAAACCCTTTTTTCAAACAAAAGATGAAATATTTCTAAACTTTGAGCTTCTCGTACATTGCAAGAAAATTTCTTCAAATACCTCCTCAACCAACAACACCATCATCAAAGGGGCACTACACTACTAAAGTAGAGCATCGGGGGTTACCTAAAATTATATGGGGTGTTGAACTAGTGCATCTTGTGGTAGAAAAGTTGTGCATTGAAAATATAGCTCTCACTATCCCGATATTGTCTAGCCCACCTCTACTCCTAGCTTCAAAATTCTTGCTAGGAACAATCATTCAGAGTGTCATTCACTTACATTCAAAATCCTACAATTGATAACCTATATTCAAAATGGTATGGAGTCAATGGATGACCAAATAAATGAGCTTGATAACTCCTCTCACACTCATGATTTATTAGTTCATAGTGAAAATGAAACCTTCTATGCACTTTTCTCTTTTTTTCTAATGTTTATAATCAATTTTGGTCAAAATTTCAACCAAAAAAGCTCATGTTGCTCATATTTTTTACCAACTTGGGATCTTCACCAAAAAAAGTGAACATCAAATGGAAAATGGCATAAGGTCAAAAATTACCACCAAATATACTAGTGCCTCATGAAATCCCTTCATTACTTTATTACCTGCACATATTTTCTTTATCTAGTCAGTGAGCTTATCCAACTCATCTATAGCATATACTTCCATTATCATCTAGCACCTTTGAACCTTTATTGATCTAAGTTCTTTTAGATCATTTTCCTAGGTAAATACTTCATCCATTAGCCCAAAACCTTGGTTTAAAATAGAAAAAAACTTATCAGTGTTTAACTAAATGTTGTGCAGCAAGTTCAAATTACCTTGTATTATTTGTACTCCTCTTTCCTCAAAACTATCACACCATTTCTAACATGCTTCCAAAAATGAGTTCATTTGTGACCTTTTTTGTTTCCTTCCCAATGTAGTTCCAAGAGAAATCTTGATGTAGGAGCATCCTAGGTGTGAGAACAATATTGCATCACCCAAAAATATTTCACTTTTAGTATTTTTTATTTTAATAAGGACTAGTAGACAAGATGGTTACTATTTATGGGAATTTGCTATTTTTAGAAATTTTATCATATAAGATCAAAATATTTTCATTTTCTACATGAAGGTTCATTTTAGAGTTATAATAAGCCTACCATAAAAATTGTGTTTCTCCAGCTTAAGTATCAGAGAAGTTATTGCATATTTTCAATGGAAAAGTTTACAGAAAAATTGGACGAAATTGCACTTGCATTGTTTCGAGCCTGTAGATTGGGAGCTAACATTTCCAAAAAGTGGTTATAATAGCCAATCAGAGCAATGGTTCGAGAGTTATGGCCTTCCAAAGTTGGGCTACCCAAAATATCTAAAATAATTGTCAAAGATGTATTTGGCCAACTCTATATCTATTTTTAGGGTCTATCAGCCCTAGGTATTAAGTTTCACTGTCTAGAACCTTCCTGAGCGACATAAATTTGCCTATTTAAGAAAGGCCTAAACATTAAATAGGCCTAAACATTGTCTAGAACAACTCTAGATGATAATTTGCAGTTTGTCTTGTAAATTTTTGTAATGAAGGTGCCCATGTGGGTTAGCATATTGTAATTGTGAATTTTTTAATTCTACATTTGTGGCAATAATAAGAAGTCCATATTTTGTTCTTGCATTTTTTGTTGTTTCTTTGTTTCTATTATGAGTTTATGGTATTAAGGGAGAACCTTTCATCAAATCTTTGGGTTCTCCAAGTCAATGGGTCCCACTACTTCATTCAAGTAGCCTCTAAATATATCATTCATCTTTTGTAGTGTTATCAATTCCAACTCATTCAGATCCATGTGTCTAAATACCTCCTTCAGGCTCGTAGTGATCAACACTTCAGCTCTGGCCACCATGGGCTTTCCCACTATAATCTCCTTCATTTGATAATCTTTAGGAGTCAATTCTTCAATATTGGCATGAGGAGGAGGAATGATGATATGGGAAAGAAGGTCATGATCTTGATAATTAATAATGAAGGCACATGTTCTAGAATCACCCTTAGGTGGCTCAAGTTTTTTTTATCACTTTAATAAATTCCTTCATTTCTTCCTCTTCTGTTAGCTCCATCTACTTCTTTTGTCAAAACATAACTTCTTCAAAAATGATGGTGTGGTGCCTATTGGTAACATGTACTTGTTGAAGAAGGTGGTTCTAAAGTAGGCTTCTTTCCCTTATTACACCTCTCTAGAATCTTCTCATGCTGGGAAGATCTTTGGAAGGAGTTTTTGTTCTTTTTCAAGCTAAGGGTTTTAGCTCTATATCTAGGGGAGTTTGTTAAGTTTCTTCTATTTTCCCATCTTTAGATACTTCATCGGCATGAAGCTATTGGTTTTCTCCCTCCTAAGTGTTTTGACTCTTTGGTTCTCTTTGTATTGTCAAAGGAGGTGGGACTACTAACCCTTTATCTAATATGGTGGCCATATCTTGTGGTGGTGGTGATTGGATGCTAAGAGGTCCTTAAGGTAGAGGAGGAAATTTGTTCCAAACCTCTCCTAAAGGCTCATTGGTAGGAGTATCTCTTATCTTCTCACCACCATCTTAGTGTCCAATGGCATCAAATCAAAGTTTGAGAGGTCAAAAACATATGTCCCTTCACCCTCCATCTCATATATCCACTTCTATTATTCATCTTCTAAAGTTTCTACCTAGATAGGCTCCCTTGGAGAAAATGGAGGTTTCTAAATAGAGCTTCTCCTTCTCTCTTCCTCTACTACTTTTTCCAAGTGATTTCTATGACTTAAGGTGAAAATTTCTATTTTTTCTCCTACTTCCTCATCCTTTTCTTCATGTATGGTCTCTAGAACTTATGGGGATGGATTACTTTTCTTCTTTAATCTCTTCCTATTTACACCAACCACTATCATTTCTATTTTTTCTCTCTTTGGCATTGAAGCAGAGAATTCTTCCTCTAAAGTTCTCAATGGTGGTTCCCTTTCATCCTCTAGAACTTCCTCCTCTTGTTGCTCTAGCTAAGCTTACTCTAGTTGAGGCCGGTCATTTGGCTTTGGCTTAGCTTGCCCTTGCTCTTGTTCTAGCTTGGCTTGTTGGGCTTGTAGTATTGGTTCCCTCTCCATAGGGGCTTCCATTTTCCTCTTACCTTTTTGTCTTGTCCATAACAAAATAATCAACCTTCCACTCATGTTGATGTACTATTTCTAACCTCACTAGGGATTTAGCAAGGTAGGTTGGTATGGTGACCTTAGCACCTTTACCTTTTTGAGCCCCAACTATAGCTTGTAGAGGTATAGCCTAGGGAACTAGATCTATCCAAAATGGATTTTGGATCCATTCCCTCCTTAGTTCTACCATATGTCTGGCCTAATGATCTATATCATCATTTTCCTCATGCCCTATTTTTTCATTTATAATTGTCCTACCATAGATTTTGTCCCTATTATACAAAGGATCCATTACCTCCGGGACATCCTTATTTGTGACCATTAGGGAAATCTTCATTTTAAGGAAATTTTCTACCAAATGTAGACTCATCCTACAATAGTCCCTAATGTAGACATCATAGTCATGTACTACATTCATCCAATAGTCTTCTAGGGCTTCCTCATGGACAAAGTATTTTCCTACAAGATGTTGAACCATCCCAATATTGTCAAAATAGGGGTGGAGAGCCTAATAGTCTTCTAGGGGATACTAATCCCATTTTGAATCAAAGGTAGAAATATCCTATTTTTTCTTTACCTCAAATTCCCCAATGGTGATTGGCCAGACCTAGGTTTTCTTGTGTTGTTTCCTCACTCTATCATATATAGAAGTGAGTTGGTGAGCTATCTCCAAAAGTATCAGTTGATCTAAAGGGTACCTTGGGATATTTTTGGGTCACAAAAGAGTACTAGTTAGTTGGATATATGTGAATGTCTTGAACTGAATATAGTAGGCTCCTACTTCAATTATTCTTGTTAATACCTCTACTAACATTCTTTTAGCATAATCTCATTTAATGAACCTGATGATGGAAAATATGAGTCCATCATTTACTACACTATACTCCACATTTTTTAGTGGGAGCTTATTCTTCACTATTGTGGGTAAACAAAATAGGGTTCAACATTTTCATCTTATATTCTCCCCTTCATGTATAACCCTGGGTAGTCAATAGTTTTGGCTGGTAGAAGGTACACCATGTATGATGTCATGTAGAAGTGAGAGTTTTTCTTGATTGTGACTAACTTCTCATCCAAGTTGTCACATAGGATGGTGGCCCAATCAATAGGTATCTTTGTAGTCCTTATGGTTTCAATGGAGTTAATCATCCATGTTTTTGTGACCCACTACAGGGAGCCCCATTTCTTTGCTAAGGAGGACAATCGAGTATTTGATGTAATCTTTTATATATCCTCGGGTCATGTCTACCTTGCCTACTCTTTGGCCTAGAGTTGTGTTGTCAATCAAAAATGAGGTTTGCACCAATTACTTTACTTCTTTCTTATTTTCTCTATTCCATCTATCTAGTCCATCAAAATATATCTAGAGCTGCTGGTCTGCCCTCGAAAGGTGGAACACTTTCTCTATGTTGTGAGGTTAGAGGTCTAGGACTATCTCTCCTATGACACTCTTCATGAACTTGTTTGATGTCACATAATGTTCTACCAATGTCATAATCAATTCTAAAGATCGAATTGATGTGGGATGTGAAGCAGCATTCACCAGTCCAATTTGGATCAACGAGCATATCATCATAGACCTCTCCTTTGGTTTTTTGCATATTGTCACAAAATCATTCTAGTCAATGTGACCAAGCTCAATATCTCAAATCTCTATGTGTCCATCTTGGAATTTAGATTTCTTTGGTGCTCCTTGGTAATTGAATGTAATGGGCTTTAGTGCTATTTTCTCTGCCATGGAAGATGATGATAAAGAATTTTACTTGTACAAAAGAGGGAAAAATTAGTCCACTATTATTGGGAGAGTCAACTAGGACCTAGACTAATAAAAAATGGGTCAAAATTAGTCAAACTAGTAAAAACTATGAAAATTTCCCCCCAATAGCCAGTTTTGAGCAGCAATGCACCTTCACAGGTGCCTAGGGTGTGGTAATGTGCATTTTTTTCCCCTTTGTTTGGCTTAGTGCATAGTTTTACACTACCACACATGTGCGTCTTCGATAAGTGTACATATGTGCAACTGCACACATGTGGATCAGCGTGTTTGCGCAAGGGGTGCAACAGATTTTTTAAAGTTTTATAGGTGTGTTTAGCTTTGATTTGGTGTAAAAATGACCATCTCTTGAGGGTGCACATATGCACACCTTTATTACCTTAGTTAGGTGTGTGGGATGTTTTAGAACATTACAGCTATGGACTTGCGAAGAGCATCTAGGTGCGAAGGTGTAGTTAAAATTGGAAGTGAGGAGAAAATGGTAAGGAGAGGGGAGGGGTCAAGGTCTATCTATAGCCTTTGATGTAGTTGTACATCTCAAGTGAGTGTGCATGTACACACCTCTGAGGGTGCACAAGTTTAGACCTCCAAAGGGTGTGCATGTGTGCACCTAACTTAGAGATGAACATCTTCCCCCTTTAAAAAATTAATTTTTGGCCTCCTCCTAGTTGACAATGCCTAATTGAAGGTTGGGGATTGGACCTAGACCAAAGGGAGGGTCTCATATGACCAAGGCTTCGAACTAGATACCCCATAGAGAATTTTGAAATTAGGGGGTCCCCATTTTGTGTCTAAAAATGGGGCATGCATTGTGAGACCACAAAAAATACCCCCAACAAAAGGGACGAAGGACAAAGGTATTTCTTCATGAGAAATAATTCTTTTAGCATGTGTCTAATAGAAAATGGATTCCAAATACTTCAAGTAGTTTTCAAGTCCTTTGGAATTCAAAACTTCAAAATCTCTAAATTTTCAAGCTCAATGTGTTCTTTGTGTATCAATTTCCTTTGACATCTCAAGGTGTAGTCTATCATGAGTATCTAGAAAATTGGAGAAAATATTTGTCTCTAGTGGTTGATTCATCATGAATCCTCTTAAACATGTTTTGTTGAAATTATAGTCAAGTTTTTTATTAGTAACACACACTTATTTTGATAGATAGTATCTACTGACCTTATTGTACAATGTTAACCAAGTAATTGAGATTCTAACAAGTTCTACAATTGCTACCAAGTTCAAGGAATGATATTCACTTTGCATCGAGTAGTTTCTACCAAGTTGATGATTATTATTTTAAAACACACTTCATAAGGTTTACCAGCTTTCTCAATGCAAAAAAAATTATGCAATAGTTAAAGAGTTTGCAAATTCAGCAAGGTGAATCTAGTGTTGATCGAGCCACTCAATTTCAACCAAGTGATTCAGTTTATATCGAGCTCATAGTAATATCATTGACTAAGCTATACAGTATGAATTAAGTGACTTAGTTTATATGCCAAGTTTCACATTATTCACTAAGTCACTAGTGCATACCGAGTTTAGACTACTTGGAAGTGATCAGTATGGACCAAGATTCTACGTCTACTTAATGCATGATGATGTCGTATAGTGACAGTGGATGTCGAGTATCAGAACCTCATCAAGCTAGTCTTAAGAAGTTGAGTTCTTGTAGTTGGGCCTATAGAAGTTGATGAAAGCCAACTTCACATCTCACCAAGATCACCTGCATGCAAATAACCTGTTGAAGGGAAACCAAAGAAGGAAGGGTGGAGCTTACATAAACTAACAGACTGAGAGAGAAGATATTTCAACAATGAAAAAGAATTGCTATAAAATATTGGGATGCAAAAGATATGAAATTACAATAGGAGAGCCTATTTTTAAAAGCCTCTAGAAAGCTTGTTGAACAAGCTAGAAAGCTCTAGGAGATAAGGTTGACAACTAAGTATACATCCACAAAAGGTGGATTATACTCAATTAAGGTGAGAAGATAAGTATGACTTAGATAGGAACGAACTCTCATGCTGTCAACAAATCCTAAACTACAACTATTAAATAAATGCATTAACCTAAGTAAACTTAAGTAAAAGTGTAAATAATTATTATTTACTCTAACACCCCCCCTTAAGTTCAACTTAGGGGAATGCACTTAAGCTTACAATAGCTAAGATAAAATTTAGAAGGGGTCCCAATAGCAAGGCCATGTTAGGTACCCATGTACAAATGCAAAGAAATGCAACCTCTAAAAGTGGGGAAAGAGGGAAAACCTCTTGGGAAAAACCCTCCCCCCAAAAGAGGTAAGGAAACCTAGTGAAGGACTAAAGAAACCTCCAACTAGAGGAATGTCCCATAAAATAGGAACAAAAAGTGATCATGAAGAGCATCATTGAAGCATGAAGAAGCCACAAATTCTATCATCGGAAAGAAACTACTAATCTAAAGAATCTCCATGGAAGAAGAAAGCACATACCAAGCGTGTCTATATGGTAGATGATCCATCTCACTAAAATGCATAGGTGGCTAGCCACTACAATTGCCTAGTATATGGGATCAAATACTAAATACATAGTTCACACTATTGAACCATCAAACCAAGGAAGCATTAGAACAATAGAATAATCCCCCTTAATACAGACAGGGTGAGATGATAGGCAAGTGAAAAGGTGGGCCAAAATTCTCTGTAGAAAGAACCAAGAATGACGAGAGAGTTGAAGAGGTACAAACACCTATAAAGGCATGGTCACCAACACTACATGGGGAAAAAAAGGAAGAGGGTACAAAAGTAGCAAACAATTATCCCCCCATGGTGCTTTATAAAATAGTGCAAGTATAACTATCTCAAAACAATGTTCATGAACCCAGAATGCAAGAGTGACACTTTATCTCAGTGTGTTTACATAAAGATTCTCACAAATGATATCAACAATGATCAGAAAGGGAAAAAAGCTGATACAAAAGATAGTACAGCCCAAAACAAAAGATCCCATGCCATGCAAAGAAATCCTCAGACCTAGAACACCCAAGATATCCACCATAGAGAAAAAATGCCAAAAATATGATAGAAAGAGCATGGGGCAAAATCTAAAGGAAAGCAAAAAATTTCTAAAAAGTAGATAGAACCATCTTCCCAAAATAATGTTTTCAAAAAATGGAGATGGGATGCAAAAGATATGCTTGCTGGAGTGAAAAATAGAACTTTGGATTTTGACTATATAAATGAGCCAAAAAATTGTATCAAAACTAAAAATACCTACACCAATGTCTTTTTCTTGAAACTAGCTTTCTATCACTTCTTTCAAATCAAAAAAAACCTCTATATGCTAAAGTTATGACCAAAAACTACAAGCAGGTCAAAAAGGACCCTGAAGAGCCTGCAAGTGAGGATGATGATGTAGTGATGACATCATGCTAATGTCAGAAAATCACTAGATTAAAATTGATAGCTAGGGGATTGTCACAGCAAAAAAGTACCACACGATAGTATGGCTATAGGGTCAGCTGACATGGTAGGGGCCACATGGAAAGTGCCAATGTGACACGTGTGCCATGTGGCACCCACAAAATAATGCCAAGTGTTTCTGCTATGGCAGGCTAAAAGGTGGTGGATGCAAAGAGGCATGAATGTGGTGGAACTTGGTAGAGCTACTGTTGGTGGCTACAGGGGTGGTGGAGTGTGGTGTCACTATAGTGGTGGGTAGCAGACTGATGGCACTATGGGGGCCACAAAGTGGCGGTCATGCTGCGGCTACCCTGGGGCTGCACTGTCGGTGGTAGCAGCATCTGAGCTAAGTGTCAGTTGCATGATGGTGGTGCCAGGGTGGTGTAGTGGTATTTGTCTAGTGTTACAATTTTTTTTTAAAACATGTAATAAATGTGTCGTACAGTCCGCACACGTCCCGTAAATTTTTTTTTTTTCCCTCCTGCATCAATTGTGTCCAAAATGGACAAATTTTATATGGATCTTGACTATAACATGCCTTCTAAACTCAATGGCAATGTCTGTTTAGGCCCAAAGTGCTTTGAAAAATGCTCTTCCTCCTTGTTGAAAAAAAAAACACAAACAAATTAGCGTTTGTCTCCGAATTGGGGCTTCAAAAATCCTTTAGCCAAGAAGCAGTAGGGAGGCTCTGATACCATGTAGAAGTTGATAAAATCCAACTTCATAGCTTACCAAGATCACCTGAATGTAAATAACCTATTGAAGGGAAACCAAAGAAGGAAGGGTGGGGCTTGGAGAAACTAAATGGACTGAGAGAGAAGATATTGCAACAATGAAAAAGAATTGCTATACAATATTGAGATGCAAAAGGTATGAATTTACAATAAGAAAGCCTATTTATAGAGGCCTCCAAAAAGCCTGTAGAACAAGCTAGAAAGCTCTAGGTGATAAGGTTGACAACTAAGCATACATCCACAAAAGGTGGATTATCCTTGATCAAGGCAAGAAGATTAGTATGATTTAGATAGGAATAAACTCTCGTGTTGTCAACAACTCCTAAACTAAAACTATTAAATAAATGCATTAACCTAAGTAAACTTAACTAAAAGCATAAATAATAATTATATACTCTAACAGGGTAAACTTTATGTATTTTGTGTAAACTTGTATCATAGCCAACTTTGTTGAATTGTAATTGGATTGATATAAATGTAATGTATTGTATCACATCGAAAGAAAAAAATAGAAAAAATGAGTATAATGCAAATTTGAAGAGTAGAAGTGTGAAGTAAAAAGGCTACAACAGTATAAGGAGTAGTAAAGATTTATCTATCATAGCAAGGTGATCATTACACTCAAAAGAATCTCATTTAGCAAATCAAGTTATAGATCAAAGGTCAACCACTAATTCATCCTAATAGGTGGATCAGTTAAATCCTTTCGCAAGGTAGACTTAACAATCTTTTTAAAATCTCTTTACCAAGTGCATATTCATTGTATGTTTATAAATCCTTTTGCAAGGTGCACCTAATAGTCCTTATTTCTCCTCACAAGGAAGATCATCAGAAGTGATAATTGTAAGCCTTAACAAGCTAACTATATAAAATAGTACTAAATCTTATGGGTATCATCCCCACACAAGTTTTACTTTCTATTTAGAAGGTTTCTGTGTTACCATATTGTGTCAAAAGTGTTATTAATATTTCAATGCTTTGAGATTCTCATGTGTGCAATTAGATCAAAATTTACATAAAGGATTAATTGGTGAAATAAGATTAAGTTTTATTAGTTATTGATTCACCCTTCCCCTATTAGTAACTCAACCTATCATATATATTTCCAACAATTGGTATATGAGCTTTTTCATTCTCAAAGAAAAGTTTCATAGCTTGAGTAAAGACCAAGAATCTATGGAGGTATTTAGACTTGATAAGGCTACTGACGATGAAAAGCTAGATTTGGAATTGGCTATTGGGCAACTCAACAAGGAAAAAGAGAAAATATCTCAATCCTTGAAAAGAAGAAAAGATCTTGCAATTCAAATGAATGACCAACTCTAAATTGAAGAAAGAATTGAATACATCCATTCAAAAAGCAATTCAGATGAAGCTAATGAGGCAATCAAAGAACTATTGGAAAAGAATGGTACACTTCAAGTAGAAGTTAGAAAACTAAAAAGAGAACAAGAAATTTAGTCAGTGAGATTGTGTGAAGTGATGGAAGAGAAAAACAAGATAAAGAAGAGATAGAAGGAAAGAACAAAGAAATTTAGCATCTATTCCTTCAGTAGGTAGACTTTGTCAATTAGCTTACCAATGCAAATGAAGAAATCACAAATCTAAGTTCAAAGAATGAAAGATTGCAGAATAACCTAAACACTAAAAGGAAAACCAATGAGAGGATGATGGAATATCAAGTAGACATGGATCAACTAAATGATGAAATCCAATACAGACTAAAAGGCAAGGTCTGAATTGGATACGCAAAAGAAGGTGAATCATCCAAACAAGGAGCTCAAAAGAATAAAAAACCTAGTTGCAATCACTTTGATAAAATAGGTTGTCCATCAAACAAATGTTGGAGCAATGGAAAAGCTAAATTCAATGGAAAATGCAACAATTTCAATCAACATGGTCATAGAGCTAATGAATGCAAAGAAAAACATAATTTTGAAGGCAAATGTCACAAATGCAAGAAGCATGGGCACAAATCTTCTGAATGCAAAACTAAGATATTGAAACCAGCAGAAAAAATTGTAAAAGCTATATTTGGTTGGGACTATAACACTTGGTGCATATGTTATTACTATAGAGAATTTGGACACATGTGAATGAATTGTGTAAAACATCACATGAAGACAAGAGATACTACTAGAAGATGTTTCATTTGTACAAAACTTAGTCATCTTTCCAAGAATTATTTGACTACTAGAAGAATTGAAGATGAAAAGAAGGAAAATGATAATAACATCAAAAAATAGATGAGACAATAATGGATTCCAAAATCTTCTAAGAATGCAAGTCCAAGAAATGAAGCAATTGTGACTCAAGAATTGGGTGACTCAAGCATTTCCACTTAATCTCCCACAAGGAGAATTGGAACAAAGATTTTGAAGTAGACATCTAACATCAATTATAGTTAGTAGAATGAAAAGATCCATATCAAAATCAAAGATGCAAAGGGATCACTAAGAATTCAAGAAAATGCTAGTCATTACCAAGCAAGGTTGGGTTGCAAGACCCTACCAAGCACGATCAAGAGTTACTAAAGTTAATTGTGTGGAAACTGAGTCATGAAGATCCCTATCTAACATTTAATGCAAGTTGAGTGGAAGATAGTCTACCATCAGTGAAGCAACCATACCAAGAATTTATGGTGATTAAAAGGAAAAATTTGATAAAAGGGGCAAAATCAAAGTCATGTGTTATCGTGAATTTTTTAGAGCTATTTATGCAAAGTGATTTTTAGTACATCCAAGTGATCCATGCAAATTACTATTGAATATTTTTGTGTTCTCTCAAATCCTATGAAGGAAATTACATCCTTTAGTAGGAAGGCTAAGAAAGGGTTAGAAATTTTGGTTCGAGGTGTGGAATGAAAGGTACCAAATTTTAGGCTTCATCTGGTGATTGTAGAAACCATAGATCCAACTAGAGCTCAGTCTCAAATTCCATCAATTGTACTACTGATTAATGATATTTGCATGCATTTTCAATGTATGATACAAGACATAGGAACTCTAGACATGGATGAATCCTTGAAAGAATTGTGGGTGAATGGTGTGTTAAAACTAGAGCATCAACACCTTGAAGTGAAGGGTTTGACTCACATTCCTCATATGCCATGAGACTTTCTTTATATGGATGAGATTTATCCTCAGCCATGTGCATAATGGATAGTTGTGGTTGGAACAACTTATTGTGATAACAAAGAAAATGATCCATAGGATCATAGGTCTCCCAATGCTAACCAAGGCAAAAATGACTAAAATCCTAAGTCAAATAAGGCTAGAAAAGAAAACCCTTATTGAGTGGAATGGAAGGGGACTGAAAATCAGCTGTGTCATGGATATAAAATTGAATTTTGGGATACGTCTCATTGTGCATAATATATACAACTCGAGCAAACTCAACAATGTATCATGTGAAGTTGACAATCTCACATACAAAGTGGTCAAGAATAATATGTCAATTTGACCTAGCTGAGTTAATGTTGAATTAGTTCAACAAAAATATAGAGAGCATCAAAACTTCAAATAACAATCCTTGTAAGTTTGTTTCACTCTTAACTTGTCTATTTTTCTTTGTGCAAAAGTTCTTCCCATCATAAGGTATAGTTATATAGAGGAAAGAAATACCCATTATTTACCAAATAAATGATTATATATCTAAAATAGGAGAAAACTATGCTAGTATTATGGACAACTATTTTGATGCATTTAAGGACAAGATGAATAACAAATTCAAAATTCCCAAGAAACTTGTAGATGACTAAAAAGATGATATTTATTTCATGGTTGATTGTGATAAAGTGTATATACAAGTAGTAAGACCGAGAATTGTATGGGTCAAGCCTCTGGGATATGAGGTTAATATGGATGAAACCAAGGACATTATTGAAGTACTATTGACCCAAAAGCTACATATTTTGGTACTTATGATGAAGCAAAAACAAGAATTGAACTTGAAATAAAACTCCCTCAGGTGGTCAAAAAAGGAAAGAAGAGAATAGAAAAATTGAAACAATCTAGCACCCCTCTCCTGGTGACAAAAGGAAAAGGAGATGACATTGAGGAAAATAAATGTCAAAGATTCAAAAAGTGGTTATAATTTCCGATTGAAGCAATGATTCAAGAGTTATGGCCTTTCAAAGTTGGGCTACTTGAAATTTCCAAAATAAATGTCAAAGATGTATTTGGCTAACTCTATATGTTTTGTTAGGGTCTGTTAGCCCTAGGTATTAAGATTGAATGTCTAGAACCTTCCTACATGGCATAAAATTGCCTATTTAAGAAAGGCTCAAACATTGTCTAGGAAAACTTTAGGTGGTAGTTCACAGCTTAGTCTTACATATTACTATAATGAATGTGTCCATGTGGATTAGCATATTGTACTTATGAATTCTGTAATTCTACATTTGTGGTGATAATAAGAAGTCCATATCTTGTTCTTGCACTTTTTGTTGTTTCTTTGTTTCTATTATATGTTTATGGTATTAAGGGGAGTACCCTTCATCAGATTTTAAGACTAGAAGTCCTCTACAACTACAAGCAATACCTATTTTTTAGTTGGTACAAGAAACAAATTCATATGAATTCTTTGACAAAAAAATACCTCCTCCCTATAGTCAAAATCAAATGAGGTGTTCTATTTGTATGCATCAAGAATGGATATTGACTGCATCTAACCCCCAAACTAACCAAAAAAGACAAACACAAATTTAAAAGAAAAGACACGACTAAAAGTATACACACTTAAAGAAAATAAACACACATGAAGAAAGTAAAAAAATTAATTATTATTATTTTCAAATGTTTTCTGTTTAATGCTTTGAAATAATGCTTCAAAAACTGGATGTTGGCTGGAAAAGGAACTAATTCCCCTTGTAAATAACTTAGCCTAAATGTATTTTCTCCCAATATCTGTACAATTTGATAAGGACCAATCCATAAGCTACTTTGTATGACTACCTAGTTTTTCTTTAGCCTTGTCCCATAGAGGTATAAGGTCTAATTTTTTTAAATATTTGATCATGGCTCGCCTGTTGAACCAATGCTTTATGATAGCCTAATGTTTTGACATGTGTTCTAAAGATGTTGTTCTTTTCTCATCCAATTCCAAGATATTAATCAATATGATCTGAATTCTATCAACATTCTCAACATATCCTCTCATGAATTTCAACACTACAATCTTAAGATTGAGTAGGAATATTGGTTCCTATCTATAGACAGGTAGATATGGGGATTTTCCCAAAGCATTTTAATCCTAACTATGTCTATCCATAATGCATATTTCAATTGAGTGTGGCAATCTCTTGGATTCTCTACGAGCAAACATTTTATCATTATGATCAATTTCTTACTAGTGGACTCAACCACGTCATTGCCTTGGGGATAGTAATTAGATGATAACTTTATTATAACTTGATTGTCCAATACCCATTGAGTAAGGAAAATTGATGCAAAAGATGACCTGTTATTACACACTAGGAAGAACAAGATTCCAAACCTAGTGACAATGTGCTCTTCCAAGAAATGAGTAACCACTTTTTTTGTATAGTTTTAGAAAGTTTCAGTTGTAGTCCAACATGTGCGATAATTTGTAGCTGTAAGGATGAACATATGTACAATTGATGATGATGGGTTTACTAGTCCAATAAAGTTGATGCCCCACTTGGAAAAAGGGCATACCTCAAATACTAGTTGCAGTGGCATAGTTAGGTTTCTCTCCTTGTTGGCACTTGTTTGACAAGTGTGACTAGAGCATACATGTTCAAATGTACCCTTGAAGATTGTAGGCCAAAAATAACCTTATCTCAAAATATAATGGGTCGTATCCTCTACTGATTCATGTCTAGTGCCATATTTATCATGAGATTGTTCCAATACTTCTCTTGCTTCTTCATGTCCCAAATATTTCAAATAAATTCCCTCATAGTTCCTTTTATACAGTGTCCTATTCTTGAAGCATGTATGATTCACATTTTATCTTGAGTCATCTGTGTTGAAAACTATCCATCCAGTGAGAGTACTGATGTTGTAGGAGGTAATGCACAATATCTTGATACCACACATCTATGATTATTCCTTCATTAATGTCTACTTGAGACACTATGATTCATTTTTCATCATGACTTTTAATCTCATTTTCAACTATCATCTTGGTCATCCCTTGTCCTCTCACTAGTTTCATTTGTTGAATTTCCAAATTAAACTCTTGTAATATGGCTATCTATTTTCCCCTTCTTTCACCTAATTCATTCTACATTAGTAATGATTTTACTATAGGATCTGACATAATAACATATACCTTACTCTTGAGTAGGTAATGGCAAAATTTCTTGACTACCTTTATCAGAGCAAATGATTCTTTCTAGGATACTTGGTTCAAATTGCAAAAGTCTAAACAAAGGTGAATTTCTCAGGTCTTTTTCCTTATTAGAACCAAATTAGAAAAATATTTAGAGTGTCAAATTGGAAAGATTAACTTGGCATCAAGAAATTTTTTGACTTCTTTCATTATTAATGGTTTGATAATGGGGCCCACTAGTCTCTATCTTTGACGAAAAGGCTTAGCATCAGGCTTTAATGGAATATCATGAGTAATAATGTTAGGATCATATGTCTTGAGTTCTTCATAACCCCATATAATGACATCTTTCTATTCTATAATTAACTAAAGCATACTTTCACATTCTTGAGGACTACATGCATTTACAATCCTTACCAACTTAGGATCATCTTCTGTGCCTAGATTATATGAATCACATTCTTCAATTCCTTTTTCTTCAACCATTCTCTTTTTACTTGTTGATTCACCTCAATCAAAGATATGTTCCAACTCTACCATCCCCTTAGGAATAGAATTATTTTTTAAATTTATAATCATGTCTTCATCTTCTAGTTCATCATCTTCAAGTTTTTCATTGGGAGTATTGTCAATCTCTTGTTCTTTGAATAAAACATTACACATGATAAACTTAAGAGTATGTTGGTCTTCTTGGAAGACCTAAAAGTTAATAATTTTGTGTGGAACAACTAGGGAAGCCACTAGTTCAATTGAGAACCTTTTTTTTTTTTTTTCAATGGGTTGAAATGCGCTAGCTGAAATTGCAATGACATCGGCTACCATATTCCTCCTTGGAATGGACCTTATGTTTAGGGATCTAAAATCTTCCATCAAGTCCCAAACCATTTTTCCATAAGCAAGTACTCTTCTATCAATGCAAGAGTATATTGATTTAACCTATCTAATCACCAATTGAGAGTCTCCTTCAATTATGAGAGCTTTGAATCCTTCTCTAATGCAAAGAGAAGTCCATGTAGCAAGGCTTCATATTCTACAGCATTGTTAGTACATCTAAATTTTAAATGATATGTAGCATAAAATGAACAACCTTTGGGATTAATTAGTTCAATAGCTGCACCGGATCCTAATTTTCATTTAGAGCTATCAAACTTGAGTGTCCATATCAGTTGTTCTTTCATCTTTCTTGACTTGTGTTTATTTTTTCAAAGTTTTTCTTTCACTCAAAAATTGAAGGACTACTTTTTTGGGATCCATTGCTTTCTTTCATGTGGACTTGATGAGTTTTTTTACCTTTGATATGGGGATCATCTAGTTCTATTATTCATCCTGAATTTCCTCAATTATTTCTATGATTTTATTAGTTTGTGGTTTAGGATGAACAACTACTAAGGTCCCAACTTCACCTTTTACAAAATGTCTTCTCCTTAGGACTTTAATCATCCTAGTGGAAGAGAAGAAAAAGCTCCACCATTTGAAGAGGTTCACTGTATGATGCATTAGGATCTTCCTTTTCCTCTTCATCATTCTCCAAGACTTCAAATATGTATGGGAGACTCAAATTTCTTTCTGATATCTCACTTGGAGTTTGACTATTTTCAAAGTGCATTATCTAAGTTAGTATTCTAGTAATCTCTTCTTGGAAATGTGAGAACTCAAATTTTGAGTGACTTACTTTGTACAATCTTAAAAATCCTAGGAGCAAAATATTTGGATCTTCTTCTTCTCCTAAGAATTGCAAATTTGCAACCATGATATCTATGAATTGAGTCACGGTCTCTTCTCTTGAGGTAGGGTTTAGTGATTCTTTATTTGCATTCCATTTCCATTTATATGAAGCTATGTCAAGAGCTCACTTTTGGCATAATATAAGCACTTAATCAAGTGACTTATAAAATGGATTATTAATTCACTTAATAATTTATTTTCCTCCTCTTCCCAATTATATCAGACAATTCTAATTAATTTGGAATTCAACCATGAAAAATTAGCAGACAATAAAATAAAGATTAAATAAAATCCCTTTAATCCATTAAAAAAACATTTAATTTAACATTTTATGTGACATATATAGAATCCTAAATGCATAGGCATGCTCATGAGTCTAATCACATAATGCATTATGTATCAAGATTTACCAATCACTAGAGGGTTAAAATAATATACTGAGGGTTAAAATAATATACTAAAGATACATCGCCCATATAGGGATGATATTGGCTTAACATGAAAATGTTTTATCACTAACTCCTATTGGAAATGTAAGAGGAGTAACTAAGAGGGGAGGGGTGATTCAGTTACCACAAAAATAAATCCTTGTCCCTTAGATGTTCATACAATCATCCACTTGTCATACAATGCTAAATTGCTTGGTTAACACTAGAATATAATTGATGCTCAGTTAATAAAGAAATATTAAGATGTATTTTTTTTTTTTAATCCTTTAGTGACTTAGTTGCAAAAATATGAAGCATAAGTAAATAACATGAACAGATATGATACCAAGATTTAACGTGGAAACATAGTTTGGGAAAAACCACCTTGCAATTAGTCACAATAATTTTAAGTCTTCTAAAGTGAGCCCTATTAGGAGCCAACCTTGTTAAAGGTTACATTACATATTTTTAAGTATGACCTTGTTAGAGGATTTAGTTCAACTTGTTAGGAATGGCCTTGTTAGAGGTCTTCAAACACTTTAATCTAGAAATGTCACCTTGTTAGAGGATTTACAAAATGACTATTAAGTCAACTCTATTAAGAGATTTATTTAGTGCTACAATGGTTAGAAAGAAACAAAAAATTGATGTGATTTAAGAAGAAACTTTCTTTTTTTATTCACATCTTTATTCTGGCTTGACCTTTGGATCCTTCTTGATCCAATGTTTCTTTGCATCTTAACTTTCACACTTTCCTTCTCTGCCTTGCCTTTGCTTACATATCCATCTTTTTCATTTTCATCTTGATACCCATCTTGTCCTCACAACTTGACCTTTCTTATATATCATAACCTAGGAAAAGCTTTTTTGAAAACCCTTTCAATACATCAATAAACATCCAAATAGTTGGCCTCAACTAATAAAACATTTTTTTATTTCAATCAGTTATCACTCAGTCAACAATGATCCAAACACTTGGATGACACTATGAATTTTTCATTTCTTGAGCACTTGGTCAATACTTAACTCTTTCAATGCCTGACCTCTTAGTCAATACTACAAGTAGGAATCCTTTCATTAACCAATTATTTAGTTAATACTAGAAAGTCTTCATTACTCGACTGCTTAATCAATACTAAGATCTACAAGGTTGACATTTGTGTAAACATTAATGACAATATACAACTGAATAATTGATTCCAATAAACTCCATGTGCCATTGCTAGGGATATAAGTCCTACACAATAAATGGATACAATTAATGTAGATACACACAAAAAAAAATTGAATAAAAAATTATGTGAAATTACATAATTGAAGCATTTAATTAAACCCATTTAAATAATCATTCAATAACCATTAATTAACACTTCCAAATCAAATTGGAATCATAGGAAAAGTCATTCCAAAAAAATTTGAGAATGCTACCATGCAATATATGAGCATTCTAAAACCCAAGAAAACTCATCCTCATAACACATATCATGAAGGTTCACTACCAAAATTGCACTTTTCTGAGGGATACTCTTAACAACAAACTACCAAGCATAGGAGCAACTTATTCTATATGGTACTAAAAGATCAAATCACTTGAAACTAGGGTTACCTAACCCAACCAAACAAGGCATCACCTTTCAACAAGGTTGCAAGGAATTCCAATAATGGAAAAAATCATATGATTAACTTCATACCAACTCATGAGATGGTAATAAATTTCCAAGGATACCATGTCCCTCTAGTGACATGATGGGAAAACTACACCCAACTTGTAGCTAAACTCAACCTCCAATTCTCAATTCAAGCCTAAGAAAGCAAATTGACTTAGATAGTATCCAGAAGTTACAATCTTAGGGAGATAAAACCACTAAATGTCAAGAATGGGAATGAAGTTTCTCTTAGTCTCCTCACAAAGCCATCCCAAGATGAATCAGGGATAACTCACAAACCCACCAATCATGTAAACACTCATCTAACACTACTATGATGGTGGCATAAGCACGCCAATCTACTCACTCTAAAGAGGTGAGGATAAAGGGAAAATGCAAACATTGAGGCTCACAACTAGGGTCAACACTTAAAGGTGAACTAAATCACACCCAAACCTCCAATGATAACATCTACTCTAAAAGACGAAATCTCCATAGAAGAACATGGTAATAAGACCTATGATCACATATCAAATAATTTTAAGCATTAGGTCATGCGGTAAAGAAATAAGTGACCTTTACTTTGGGAGCCATAAAGATCCATTAGAATCCACAAGAGCTACCATGAGAAATACTCTTCATATCCAAGATCTACTTGACTCTATTCAAAAGAGTAAGAAAGGTCTACATGAGTTCAGTGGCAAGAAAAACATGAACCATCTAAGGAAAATGCAAGGACCACTCACAAAGAGGAGGAATACAAACATAAACATGGAACTTGACAAAAAAATAACAACACATACTTAAACCAAATAATCTCATTTACATAATCAGTATAGCTCAATCATGTTATAAGTAGTTACAATTATTTAAATTCAAGATAAAACAATGCATCATGGATAAATTGCCAATTAACAAGTACACACATTTATCAAATTTATTTTTCTTTCAAGGACAATGAAATACTTAATCCTCATGAAAATAATTAACATTTCACTAGAAACTTTATATCATTAGAAAACACACTAGTATGTTCTCTATGATTTTATCCCTTGTACATTCTCTCAAGGGTTCTAAATGAACATGATAGAGTCACAACACACAATTGGGAAATAGCATAAAATATTCAAGATGGTCATCATGAGACTAAGGAAAAGGACCAAATAGGGGAATTATTAATTCCAATAGTATATCTCAAAAATGTGCATAATTCAACAATAAGCCAAGGTAATGATTGTCACAAGACAAAGATAGAGAAGTTTTAATGACTAGTCCAAGAAAGGAAAATACCAAAATAATCCTAGCCCAAGAAACATGTGAAAATTTTCACTAAACAAATAAAATAAGGCATCCACATAATCACATTACATGGGATGACTAAGAGTAGTCACTTAAGAGGGATTAACTGCTATAGTGTGCTAAGGAATAAATCTTCCTAGAATCATTAGAGAAAATACCCACACATATAAAAAAGGATACTATTAATGACCTCATACATATGCATACTACAATATTCTTATGAATGTAATGACATTTTACATCAATTAAAATTGGCCTAAGATTAATAAAGAAGCTATTTTGGAAAATAAGTCATTAACCCAAAAGATCTAATGCAAAAAATTACTTATTTTACTATGATTTCACAATATACACTCATTTCTCAATGAAAGAATACCTCACATTACAATAATAAAATAATAATGGATTATAGTTACATTCCATTTATTTTACTTTCAATAGAAAACAAGGAATACAGTGCACCACTCTCCATAAGGAGAAATACAAGAGGAATTCATGTCCCAACAAGGACACCAATCAATGACTCTGACTAAGGGGTCACACAAGAAACCAACCATTTTAAGGTATATCAATTGTAACTGCATAATAAGAGTTAATATTGTTAGGATCAACTATGGATAGAAGTAATAGATTCATACAAATATAACCAATATCAAAAAATAATAAATCACATAGAAGAGAACACAAGACATAAAAATTTAATGTGGTTCACCCAGTCCCTAGGCTACATCCACCGACAACAAGTCCAATATTATTTTTATCCAATGATTACGATTTGCAATCCCTAACAGCTCAATATTTCCACAAGAAACTACAATCTCATCATACATAATGAAATCACTAACCCTATGTCATTTTATACAAGCTTTTTCCTCTTAAAAAATTAGGGATAGAATAAGTTGTCTAATAGAAAAAAAGTAGTCGATGCCTTTATAATAATAGAGTCATTTTTGCCTTCAATGACACTGCCCTTGAAAGCCCCTATGAGGGCATTTCCCCTTGACCCCACCCTATACTACCACAGGGAGTGCAACCTCATCTTGGGGACACTTCCCCCAAATGCCCATAGAAATAATATGGCAAGAAACTACACTGAATAAGCATCTAGGTTTGATTAGGCCCCACATCACAACAATCTTCCACTTGGTGATTGACCAAACTCCACAATAATGACCTCCCATGTATTGGATTTCTTTACAATAACTGGGGGGTGGGGTGAATCAGTTATCCAAGGTCCATATGTACAAATAAAACTCTTCATAGCTTAGTGAACCCATATCCATAAAACATTTTCATCATGCATGCATCCATTAGATCATACAATCACTTAAACTTGTAGGTTACTATCAAATCAACTGTGTAGAATTGTAAGCATGAAACATAATAGATTCAATCACTCATTTGACACAAAAATTTAATGTCAAAACCTAATTTATGAAAACCCACCAATAACATGCTACTCATTCTCACTCTTCTAAAGTGATGCCCTATGAAAGGCTAAACCTATTAAAGGTTACAATTCACGCTATTAAATGTGACCTAGTTAAAGGATTTTAATCACCCTATTAGGAGTGAGCCTTATTAGAGGAATTTAGATCATTCACTTGGAATGTCACTCGATTAAATGATTTACAAATGATCGTTACATCAACTATTGTCTAGTGTGGAGTATAATCAATCTCCAAGTGGGAGATTGTTAGTTTGTGGTGATTGATCAAGAAAGTACTATACATACTTCATAAATTCTTTGGGGCTAGAAAAAAAATTTGGGCCCTATTTTATCAATATTTTGGGCCAACATATAATTATTAATTATAACCCTAAAGCAGTAAAAATAATTGTATAAAAGGTTTCAGGGTTAGGGATTGTTTCAATGTTGTGATGTGAAATTAGTTCTTGTAGCAGTATTGAGTTGTAAGGGATTATGGATTGTAACCAGGTTGTAATCACTAGATCATAATAATATCAAACTTGTTGTTTGGTGGACATAGCTTAGGGATTGGATGAACCACGTTAAATCTTGGTGTCTTGTGTTCTTTTCTATGTGATCTATTATTTTCTAATATTGTTTATATTTGCATGTAATTGTTATTTCTATCTGTCATTTAATCCTAACATCAACCTTAATCCAAAGGATTTACCCTATACTAGTATAATGATTAGAATGTAAAGGTAAGGCTTGATTTGATAACAACTTAGAATACATTTGCAAATTATAGATCTTTGTTTTAGTCCTCCATTCTACTTGGCTTTCATACACTTTAGCTCTGATAGCTTGTTCACCCTTCAAGCATCCATAACCTTAAGCCTTCATGTTTTTCTTACCAATGTAGAATTTTCTCTTTGGTCACTGAATGAAGCAATACCCTAAACTCCTTGCCTTCCTTAGGTTCTCACACATGACAACCTTTGCTTCTAACCAACCATCTCAATAAATAGAAAATTAAGATCTTTTCCCATTCATCCTCCATCTATTTTAGGGTTAGGTTGGATTAGGTAGGATTCAATGAATCTACCCATCTTTTCATTTGATTCCCTTCTAGAAACTTCTACTTCAATCCTCTTTGAATTTGGCTCAAAATTGTTCATCTTGAATTATGTGCCACCAACTCATCAATCTTATCTTCCACATAGTTTAGACAATCCAAGAAATCAAACTTTTTGGTTCAGATTGATCGAATTCATGATCTTCCTCATAATGTTGACACTCAGCATTGACTAGCTTCTAATACTCAACATCCACTATCAAAACACTCAGCATGAACTAAAGTTTACTCATGCTTGACATCAACTAAACTTTACTGCACTTACACTATATCACTTGGCTTACACCAAAATTGACTTTTCTTGGCTCCAACTAATTTTCTACTCAGCTTACACTAACTTTTCTCAACACCTACTATGTAGATTGTTAAGCTTGGTAGACATACTTTATTTAACTTGTTCTTTTGAACTTAATCAGTGTATGCACCCTTTATAACCTTAAGTAGATTATTAGTGCACTATAATATCACTATCTTAACTAATCCTAGTACTCCTTTTCCATATCATAACTCAACCTTTCCTCTAGGTTCTATTGTTACCTCATTTGATCAAATCCTCTTCATCAATCAAACAAATGGCAGTACTTAAATCATCTAAGCAATTATCTTACCAGCAAGTAGACGGTTTGACATCAATGACAAAAAAATGATTGAAACACATATTCATACTTGTATTAATCTATTTTCAATAATCTCCCTCTTTGGCATTGACGAAAAACTAAACTAACCAAACTTAATTAGTATAACCAAAAAAAAAAAAAAAAAAGATTCTTTGTATTGAAATCTCTCCCTCTATCAACAACTTTTCACCTTCTGAATAGATTACACAATTTCATTCTAATCAACAAACAATTAATTAACTCATCCTTATGACTCCCTCTAGATCACTCCTTATTACTTCTTTGACCTTAACTCCCTCTTACTAGGTATTCCATGTATCTTTTTTATTTTATTTCATCTAACTCTTTGACAACACTACCTCCCTCGGGAGTTAGGATTTCTCCCTCTGTAGGATTTCTCCCTTTTTGACAATAATTCCAAAGACTTGTCATCTTGATATGTAGGTACGAAAATTCTCATTCTCTCTCTTGGTGACTTATCTTGTGACTAATTTGTAACTCTAGCTCTGTGATTACTTTAGGTAGTTCCTAAAGTAGCATCCACTACATCAATGTGTAACATATGCCAATCAAATTGTTTGATGCAGGGAACCTCTAATGCTACTTAGATCGCCTTTGATAGAGGTATCACCCCTAGTTTACCTCTTAGATACTCATGAGCATCCTTAGGTAATAATTTTGTGAAGATATTAGCTATTTTCTCTTTTGTGTTAATATATTCCATCGTCACCTCTTTATCTTGAACTAACTCTCACAAGTAATGATACTTGATTGCAATGTGTATAGTCCTTGTATACATCACAAGATTTTTTGATATATTTATAGAACTTGTATTGTCACAATAAAGTATCACAAGTTTAGTGATTTCCTCCTTCTTACCTTTGAGTAGCTATTTGATCCATACAATTTTTGTACAATTTACTACAACAACAACATATTCAGCTTTAGCAATAGGTTGACATATATAGTTTTTTTCTTGCTAGTCCATGTAGCCAACCTCTTGCCTAAGAAAAATTCTCCTCCACTAGTGCTCTTTCTGTCATCAATATTTCAATCCCAATAAGCATCAGTGTAGGCTCTCAATTCAAATTTCTCATTTCTCCTATAGTATAGACCATAGTTTTATGTTCCTTTTAGATATATTATTGTTCTCTTAACATCCATCAAAATATTCTCTTAACCTACACAATGTTTGATTCAACTGAACTAAATCATCATTCTTTGATAATTTATCACCTATCACCATAGGTGTGCTTACTAGCTTGGAATCTTCCAATCTAAAAGTTTTTTAATATCTCCTTTACATACTCTCATTGAGTGATTTATATACCATATTTCATCTTATGTACTTGAAAACAAACATAGAACTTGATCTCTCTAAACATAGACATCTCAAATTCTTTCTTTATTTCATTTGTAAAATATTTACATAAAATATCTTGACCTCCAAATATGATATCATCAACAAAAAATTTAGATAGTAAAATACATTTTCCTTTCTCTATCTTCAAGTACAAATTTTTGTTATCATCGGTCCTCTCAAATCCAATCTTCACAAGATAATTATGAAGCCTTTCATACCATGCTTCAAACTATATAAACCTTTGGGTAGTCTATATACCATTTTTTTGTTGTTAGCATCAAAAAATCCTTCTAGTTGTTCTATATAAACCTCTTCCTCCAATATACCATTCAGAAATGCAGACTTAACATCTATTTGATAAACTTTGAAACCTTTGTATATAGAGTAAGCAAGAAGAGTTCTTACTCCTTCCAATCTTGTAACAAGAGAAAAGGTTTCTCCATAGTATATCCCTTCTTCTTGTGCATATCCTTTACAAACTAATCTTTCCTTGTTTCTTATGACTTCACCATTTTCATATAATGTGTTTCTATATACCCACTTGGTGCCAATCACATTTTTATCTTCCGTCTACGAACTAGTGTCCATCTCTTGTTTTTCTTAATCTATTCAATCTCTTATTTCATTGCTTTACTCCAATCCACATCTTCTAAGGCATATTTCATTGTTTTAGGTTCTTGCATGCTAAGCAAACATGCATCATTTCTCAACTTGTTCCTTTTCATTGGTCTAGCATTTGTATCTCTAATGATTTGTGCAGTAAGATGATGTCTCTTAACATACTTAGAAAATCTTGGTTCTGCTCTATTTTCCTTATTTACAATCTTGGTTCATGTACACTAATCTCAGAATCTGAATGTGCCCCAACTTCATTTTGTAACTCAACACTTGAATGTAGCCTGGTTCTTGAATGCAACTGGACATTCATAGTATGTGACTCCGTAGTCACTGAAACTTGTTGTTAATTTACAACTTGATTTACAACATCTTCATTAGCAAGCATACCTTGATAAAAGTATATAAATGATTTCTATTCTTCTAGTTCCTTCATAGGTTCAGCCTAATGTACTTTTGTTAATTTAATCAAATGTCACATTTGCACTTTCAAAAACTCTGTTAGTGTTAGTATTTAAACACTTATAAGCTTTCCTTCTTATGGAATAGCCAAGGAATATACCTTCTTCACTTTTTTCATTTAATTTACTATTTCTAAAATCTTTGAGAATATAACATTTTCTTTCAAATACCTTAAAATATTTTACATTTGGTGAGTATCCATTCCATGGTTCAAAAAGTGCAAAATGAGTACCTTTCTTGAATTGTACATAGATCAAGGTATAGATAGTTATACTTGTAATTTCTCCTTAGTATTTCAAAGCAACATTTTTCTTCATCATGAGTGTCCTAGCACAGTCCATTATAGATTTGTTCCTCCTTTCAGCAATTCCATTTTATGGAGGGGTCCTAGGAGTAGATGTATGTCTTTTGATTCCTCTATCATTACAAAACATCTCAAACTCATTTGATGTGAATTCTCCTCCTCTGTTAGATCTCAAGCATTTTAGACTTTTACCTATTTCCTTCTCAACTCTTGCTAAGTACCACTTAAACATTTGGAAAGCATCATAATTCTGTTTCAAAAAAATAACCGTCATCATTCTAGAATAATCATCAACAAATAACATAATGTACTTATATCCTTTGTAGCTTTGCACATCAATTGGTCCACACAAGTCATTATGAACAATCTCTAATATTTCTTTAGAGGTATGAGTCTTACTCTTAAAACTTGACTTTTTCCTGACTCTTTTCATGTTACTAATACTAACTAAGTTATCAAAATTAACATGACATAACCTCTTTTTCCATGGCCACACATCATCAAATTTTACAATTAAACAAGTGGCATCCTTTATATTAAGGTAGAATAGATTACCTATAGTCTAATCACCTTTTCCAATTAGTTTTGCATCAGTATCATTTATCTTAGAAATCTTGTTCTCAAACTCAACCTTACAACCTAAATTTTTCAGTTGTGACACACTCAACAAATTTTAGTTATGTACTTCAACATAATAAGTAGTGTCACATAAAATCTTTTTTTTTGAGTTGGATAGAAACTTTTCTTTTTATCAGATAGGATGCATCATTACCAATCCTTATGCTATTTCCATCGTAATAATTCAAGGAAATGAACTTACTTTTATCTCCAATAAAGTGATGTGAACACCCACTATCAATGATCCATCGGTCATTCTTGTTCATACAAGACACTAGTGCAGTTGCCTAAACCTCATTACACTCATCCTTCATTATAACATACACCACATCATCATCATGATTGTCAGATCCATCTTTTGTTTCCTTTTTCACAATGTAGCAAGACTTCTTGCCTTTGTTTTTGTAATCTTGGTTGTCTTCATCTCTTCTACTTTTGTACTTGTCTCCACCTCTAAATAATTCTTCTTTGGACATCTAGTAGCAATATTACTAACCTCATTGCAATTGAAACACATGATAGGTAACTTACCTTTGAATTTTCTTTTACCTCTACGAAATCTCCTTGCTAGTAGTACTTTAGGTTGTTCTACATCCTCCTCATTTGTATCACTATCATTAGACACATATTTAACATTTTTATTCTTCTTCTTCTTCTCATTAGGTTCCTTCAATGATAGCTTAGCTTTCAAAGCAAAGTTAACATTGTCAGATTTGAAATTGTCAAAATTGCATAGCTCACAAGTAGTGAGCCTACCTACTTGACCTTCAAGAATCAGATTAGAACTTGGTACATATTTGAGTTATTGTATTGCAAAAACTCTAATAGCATAAATGGGTAGTAGTGTTCTCAAAAAAATTCTTAGTACAGTCTCATCATCTATTTTACCATTAGCTCCTCTTATTACATTAACAACATCTTTTATCCTGGAACAATATTGAGCAATAATTTTACCTTCTTGCATTTTCACATCATCAAACTTACCTCTAAGACTTTCAAATTTGGCTCTTAGAACATTTGTGTCTCCTCCATAAATAGTGCAAAGAGCATCCCACATTTTCTTTGCACTATCATAACCCTTGATATCATTAAACTCGGCATAACCTAGGGCAGAGGCAATCTCAAACGTTGTCTGGTTGTGTTCTTTCTTCTTTTTCATATCTTTAGCAATTAGGGCTCTAGTAGGATAAAAATGCACTCTGATGATGGTATATTTTGCATGATCTCCAAGACCTCCTAGGTGTAGCTTCATCATAATTTTCCATGTAGGAAAGTCATCTCTATTAAGCTTGTGTACCTCTCTTTTTGACATCTTGATCTTTTTGCTTCTAGTACCTTTAAACTAGTCCTCTTAAGTGTTGGAATACTTTATAATAACTAAGAGGGGGGGTGAATTAGTTAGCTAAGGTCCATATGTATAAATAAAACTTTTCATAGCTTAGTGAACTCATAAAACATTTGACTTCATGCATGCACCCTTAAGATTATGCAATTACTTAAACTTGTAGGTTACAATTAAATCAACTTGCAGATATATGTAAACATGAAACACAACAGATTCACCAACACACTTAACACAATGATTTATGTGCAAACTCAATTTGAAAAAAACCACCAATAACATGCTACTCTTTTCACTCTTATTAAATGATGCCATGTGAAAGGCCAACCTTGTTAAAGGTTACAATACACATTGTTAAATGTGACCCTATTAAAGGATTTGAGTCACCTTATTAGAAGTGAGCCTTGTTAGAGAACTTTAGACTATTCACCTAGAATGTCACCCAGTTAAAGAACTTACAAATCTTTGTTAGGTCAACCTTAATCTAAATGATTTACTCTAGACTGATACAATTGTTAGAGAGTAATAGTAAGGCTTGATCTAATAACAACTTACAACTACATTTGTAGATTATAGATCTCTATTTCAGTCCTCCAATCTACTTGGCTTTGAATCATTGCAGCTCTGATAGCTTGTTCACCCTTCAAGCATTCATACCCCTGAGCCTTCTTTCTTAACGTACCACTGTAGACTTTTCTCTTAGGTTACTTAATGAAGCAAAACACTTGACTCCTTGTCTTCCTTAGGTTCTCACACATGAAAATCTTGCTTCATGACTAGCTATTCTTATAAATAGGAAAGTATGATCTTTTGCCCCTGATTCTCCATCATCCAATTTAGGGTTTGACTGGGTTAGGTAGGATATAATGAATCTATCTCATGTTCCATATCTCTTCTAGAAACTTCTCCTTGAATCCTCTTTGAATTCACCTAAAAATAGTTCACCTTGAATTTTGTGCCTCCAACTCATCAATCTTATCTTCCACCTTGTTCACATAAGTGAATTCACAATCTTTCAAATAATATAGTAGCTCACCATGAACATGCTTCTAATGCTCAGCACATGTTGTGTTGCTCAACATCCACTATAAAATCACTCAACATGAACTAAAGTTTACTGGTACTCGGCATCAATTAAACTTTACTCAGCATCCAATGTTCTACTTGGCATACACTAGAATAGATTCTTACTTGGCTCAAACTAATTTTTTTCTCTTCTTGCACTAACTTCACTCTACACCTACTATCCACTCAGTCAAGCTTGGCAGACAAACTTTATGTAACTTGTTCTTCTAAACTTTCTTAGTGTAACTAACCTTTTTAACCTTAAGTAGATTATCAATACATCATGTTATCATTCTTAACTGATTCTTGTACTCCTTTACATAATCATAACTCAACCTTTCCTCTAAGTGCTATTGTTACATATTTTGATCAAATCCTCTTCATCAATAAAATAAGTTATAGTACTTAAATCATATAAGCAGTTGTCTAACCAGCAAATAGCATGTTTGACATTAGTGAAAAATAATGATTGAAACATACAATCTCCCTCTTTAACAATCTTGTTGTTCAACAATCTCTTTTCAACCAATTATCAACATTAAGGAGATTACTCTGATACCATTTTTTGGAGTTCTTTAGAATAACTAGGGGGGTGAATCAATTATCCAAGTTCCATTTGTACAAATAAAACTTTTATAGCTTAGTGAACCAATATCCATAAAACATTTTCATCACGCATGCATCTATTAGATCATACAATCATTTAAACTTGTAGGTTACTATCAAATCAACTTTGTAGAAATGTAAGGATGAAACATAATAGATTCAATAACACATTTGACACAGTGATTTAACATGAAAACCCAATTTGGGAAAACCCACCAGTAACATGCTACTAATTCTCACTCTTTTGAAGTGATACCCTATGAAATGCCAACCTTGTTAAAGGTTACAATGCACACTATTAAATGTGACCTTGTTAAATGATTTCAATCACCCTATTGGGAGTGAGCCTTGTTAGAGGACTTTACATCATTCACTTAGAATGTCATCCAGTTAAAGGATTTAAAAATGACTATTAGGTCAACCTTAATCCAAAGGATTTACCCTAGACTGGTATAATGATTAGAAAGTAATAGTAAGGCTTGATCTGATAATAACTTACAACACATTTATACATTACAGATCTCTATTTTAGTCCTCCATTCTACTTGGCTTTCACACACTTTAGCTCTAACAGCTTGTACACCCTTCAATCATCCATACCCTTAAGCCTTCTTGCTTTGCTTGCCAATGTAGTCTCTTCTCTTAAGTTATTGAATGAAGCAATACTCTAGACTCCTTATCTTCCTTAGGTTCTTGCACATGACAACCTTTGCTTCTAACCATCCATCTCAATAAATAGAAATTTAAGATCTTTTTCCATTGATCCTCCTTCATCCATTTTAGGGTTAGGTTGGATTAGGTAGGATTCAATGAATCTACCCATCATTTAATTTTATTCCCTTCTAGAAACTTCTCCTTCAATCATTCTTGAATATTTCACCTAAAAATAGTTTGTCTTGAATTCTATGCCACCAACTCATCAAGCATATCTTTCACACGATTCACACAATGCAAGAAATCAAACTTGTTAGCTTAGATTGATTGAATTCATGATCTTTCTCATAATGTTGACACTCGACATTAACTATCTTCTAATAATTAGCACATACTGCATTGCTCAACATCCACTTGTTGACATATGATTGAAAATATCATTTGAGTAGAAAGATTGTTATTGTTGAAGAAGTGTTTTCAATCATTATTTTGTCACTAATGTCAAACCTACTATATGTTGGTAATATAATTGCTTATATGTTTCAAGAACTATTACTTAGTTGATTGATGAAAATAATTTGATCAACAAGATGTAACAAAAGTACGTAGAGGAAAGGTTGAGTTATGATTATGTATTGAAGTGTAAGAATTAGTTAAGATAGTGATAACATAATGTATTGATGATCTATTTGTGGTTACAAAAATTTTGGCTACACTTAGAAATTTTAGATGAAAAAGGTACGATAAACTTCATTTGCTAAGCTTGACCAAGTTGATAGAAGGTGTCAAGAAAAGTTAGTGCAAGCCGAGCAAAAAGCCAATTGGAGTCGAGTGAAAGAAATTTTTGGTAGGTTTCGAGCAAGGTAGTAGATTTTGAGTAAATTACAATAGATTTTGAGCACCAATAAAATCAAGTTGATGCAAAATGATTTTACAGTAGATGTCAAGTAACATAGTATGTGCTGAGCATTAGTAAATTGATAATGTTGAGCTATTTTATTATGAAAAACATTGAAGATTCGTCAAATAAAATCTGACAAGTTTATTTTCTTGGAACTTGTAAATTAGAAGGAAGATATGATTGATGAGCTAGAGGCAACAAATCTTATGTAAACCATTTTGGAGGTGAATTCAAATAGATTATAGGAGAAGTTTCTAGGGAAGACAAGATATGGGATAGATACATTGTATCCTACCTAATCCATTGAAAACACTAATTTTTGAGATGGATAATGAGTGGGAAAAGAAGTTCTAATTCCCCATATGTAGGGATGTCTAGTCATGAAGCAAGGTTGGTTGGAGGTCAGAGATTTTTTGGGTGCCAAAATCTGATAAGGAGAAGGAAGAGAGTTTGCTTCATCAAGTGACCTAAGTGAAGAAGTCTGTTTTGGTGAGCTAAGAAAGAAGGCTAGAGAAGGATGAATGCTTGAAGGGTGAAAAAGTTGTTAGAACTAAAAATATTCGAATTCAAGCAGATTTGAGGACTGAATAATGATTTGTAATCTGCAACTAAGGTTGTAAGTTGTATCAAATCAAACTCTATTGTTACTCTCTAACAATTTTATCATATTAGGGTAAATCCTTTAGAGAAAGGTTGACTTAACAGTCATTGAGAAATCCTTTAATAGGGTGGTATTCCAAGTGAATGATGTAAAGTCCTCTAACAAGGCTCACTTTTAACAGGGTGATTGAAATCCCTTAATTGGGTCACATTTAGCAGTGTGTGTTGTAACCTTTAAGAGGGTTATCCTTTAATAGGGCATCACTTCAGAAGAGTGAAAATGGAGTAGTATGTTACTGGTAGTTTTTCCCAAATTGGGTTTCCATGTTAAATCATTGTGTGAAGTGTACTGATGGATATGTTGTGTTTTATGCTTTACATTTTTGCATGTTAGTTTAACAGTAACATATCAGTTTTGGTTCACACATAATGAATGCATGCATGGTTAATAATGTTAAATGGGTTCAATGAATTGAGAAAAGTTTTATTTGGATATCTAGACCTTGAATAACTGATCCACTCCCCCCCCCCTCACCTCTTAGTTATTCTAAAAGAATTCTAACACCATTATCAAAACACTCATCATGAACTAAAGTTTACTAATGCTCGGCATTAAATAAACTTTACTCAGCTTACATTGTATCACTCAGCTTACACTAAAATTGACTTTCCTTGGATCCAACTAATTTTTCACTCAACTTACACTAACTTTTCTTGGCACCTACTATGTAAATTGTTAAGCTTGGCAGACACACTTTTTTTAACTTGTTCTTCTGAACTTAATTAGTGTATGCTTTGCAACCTTAAGTATATTACCAATGCACTATAATATCACTATTTTAACTAATTCTTGTACTTCTTTTCAATATCATAACTCAACCTTTCTTCTAGGTGCTATTGTTACCTCATTTGATCAAATCCTCTTCTTCAATCAAACAAATGATAGTACTCAAATTATTTAAGCAATTGTCTTACCATCAAGTAGCAGGTTTGAAACACATATTCATACTTGTATCAATCTATTTTCAACACCACTTGGAGATTGATCATAGCACCACTAAACTTGTAGCTCCCACTAGAATATCAAACCATCCTGGACTCTATTTTTATTTTATTCTATTTTGTCTAGAAGAGAAACTAAAGCTAAAGAGGATTTTAGCTTCTCCCTTGGTACTGCCTTGGTAAACATATCTATTGGATTATCATCTGTGTATATCTTCTCCATCTTTAATTGTCCATCATCCAAAATTGACTGAATGAAATGGTACCACAACTGTATGTGTTTTTTCTTTGAATGTAAAGCCAAATTATTCATAGGATGAATGATACTATGGCTATATGTAAACATATAATTATCTCTCTATGGGTGTCCAAATTCTTCCATTAAGAACTTAAGCCATAATATCTCCTTGGATTCCTTTGTAGTAAAAACATACTCTTCCTCTGTAGTGGATAAATTAACCCTCTATAACTGAGAAATCCAACTCATTATTTTCCCACCAATAGTAATTACATAACCTATAGTATTGCACCTGGTATCAATATCCCTTACCAAAACTAAGTCAACGTAACCCTATAAATTAGTAGTAGATCCCCCAAAATGTAAACACTTACTAGATGTTCTTCTCAAATACCTGAGAACCCATTTAACTATAATATAATACTCAATCCTTGGATGACTCATATACTACTAACAACTCCCACTGCATGTGCAATATCTTACATCCTTGCTTCTCACAAGTTTACAATTTTCAAAATCCCAAAGCCTATAACCAAAAACATCAATACCATATCCAACAATTACACATTTCCTTGGCTTTACTTCCATCCTAGTTCTATTTTTAGATTCAATATGTGCAAATGCTTCACAACCAAAGGTTTTGAGAAAAGAATAACTCGCCTTCTTACCAGTCCATGCTTCCTCTGGAATACCACAATACAAAGGAGTAGAGGTACCTCTATTAATAAAATATACAATAGTATTGACAACCCCATCCCACATGTTTAAGCACATCCCACAATGCAACCTCATATTCCGTGCATGCTTCATTATTGTCATCTTCATGCATTCAGCCACTCCATTTTCCTATGGAGTCCTTGGAACAATTTTCTGTCTACAAATACCATTATTGGAAAAATAGTCATCAAATTTATTTCTACAATACTCACCACCATTATCAAATCTGAGACATTTTACCTTCTTAACAATCTCATTTTCAAGAAAGAATTTTCAAAACTGAAAAAGTTACAAATACATATAATTTTTGTCTAAGAAAATAAACCCATTCTTTTCTAGTTGCATCACGAATAAATTTAACACAATAATGAGAACCACCAAGAGAAGATACCTAATTTTGTCCCCATTCATCTGTATGAACAAGCTCTAATTTCTTATTTCTCTTTTTCTTCCCACTCTTCACAAAACACACTCTCTTTTGTTTTCTATGCAAACAAATTTCATAGAAATCTATATTGACACATTTTAGACTTGGTAGAACTTTTTTTAATGAATTAATTTAATACCTTTGTCACTCATGTACCCAAGTCTACTGTGCCATAGCATTGTATCAGAATCTACAACAACTATTTTTTCTCCCTACTCAACTACAACAAGAGAACCTTTTGAAATCTTCAAATTCTTATCATTAAAAGTAACTGTGCAACCCTCATCACCTAGTTTTCTTGCTGAAATTATATTCTTGCTCAATCTTGCAACATGTCTTACCTTAAGTAGTAGCCAATTATTCTCATTTTGCAACTTAATCTTAACTTTTCCCTTTTAGATAATCTGATAGGGTTTATTATCCCCCAAATAAAAATCACAAAATCCCCTTGGACATAATCAATAAAATAACCTCTATTGGATGTAGCATGAAATGAAGCCCTAGAATCTAAAGCCCAAGACTATCAACACTTTCTAAAGAAAGAAGAAAAGAATCCTCTTTGGATTTGTTACATACCATATTTACCTCTATGTTCCCTTCCTATTTATCTCCTTAATTGTTCTTTCAAGTCATGCAATCTTTCTTTCTATGGCCTGATTTCTCACAGTACCAACAATCTCTTGGTCCTCTAGATTGAGACCTCTTACTCTTTGATTTTCCTCTTTATTTCTCACAATTTCTAGAATTACTTCCTCTCTTAGCCATTCTACCTCTACATTGTGTGTTCAAGCCACTTCCTGATGTAGGTCCACCTAAGGTTTTCTTATGAATTTTTACATTTAGAATAATACCAATCACATCATCAAATTTTAGGGTATTAGATCCACAAACATAATTACTCACAACCATTACCAAGGCATTCCAACTTTGAGGAATACAAGACAACTTCAAGACAACTCTAATTTCTTCATCAAAATTAACATTCAAAGAAGATAAATGACTAGTAATTGTATTACACTTATTTAAATGTTTTCTAATAGATCCACCTTTGGTTATCTTCACAAAATATTAAATAAATGCTTCATGAGAAATACTTTTTTTGAAGTGGAGGGCTTTTCATACAACTTCACTAGGATTTGCATCAACTCTTCCATCGTTTTTGATTTTGTAATATTGAATTTCATCAAATGTGCCAAACATAATCGAATACTTCCAAGTGCCTTTCTATTCAACATTTTCCACTCCTCATCTGTCAAAGTTATTTCTTGTCTTTTTGTTTCAATCATTGCCATAAATCCTTCTAATAAAGATAGTCCTCCATTTTTATTTTCCATAACTAAAAGTTCTACCCATTAAGCTTCTCAACCTTCATCTTACCCTCATCTTCCATCACTCCCACTTAATGTGAGACTCCTCTAGATGCTTAAAATCATTCCAAACACTATATTAAATTCTTTAATAATTCCTATGACATTATAATTAATTAATTATATATGTCATTTTTTTTACTTATTTAATTAAATTTATTTAATTAAATAGGTTCATTTCCTAATGTCCATAAATCCCCTTTTAATTAAATTCTAATTTATTTAATTTCCTCCACTTCATTAAATTCTTTAATCCTATGATTAAGTTAAATCTTATTTTATTTAATCCTAATCTCATCCTAAAAACCTAGTCTACACCCATCATTCTCATCCTTCTTAACCTATCTATTAGTTAATCCCACTTATTTATCTTAAACACATTTCTAAACACCTTTTAGCTCCTAAGTGTTTGTTCACACATGTGTGAGAAGCTCATGATCCAATAAAGTTTTCACTTCATTTACACCTCTTAAATCTTTGTCCTCCACTCCTTTCCCCAAGGTTGCTCACACATGTGTGAGCACACCTTTAGACTCTCAACCATAAAAGCTCTTTTTGAATTTTGCATGGCTTGTATTTTAGCCCATGTGTCTCTCTTGTGGCATCTATGTGGATGCCACATAGATGGCACCTCCCCCAAGGCCTCTCTTAAACCTATAAATAGAGCTCTTGTCTCAAGCATTTTCCATCTCCCTCATTTGCATTGTTATCATGCTAGTTTAGAGTTAGAGCTTTCTTAGTAATTTTCTTGTTGCTACTAACCCTTTGGTATTTTTTTACTTCTTGCATTGCTTTCTTATTCATGATAGTATTGCACTCTTAGATTCTCTTTCTACATCCACTTCCATTATCCATTGAGTTCTCTCAAGAATGTTTGCTTCCATAGCCATCTCTTGAAGCATTCTTCATCATTTAGCTTAGTTACATGATTCATTATTGCATCTTTCATATCATTGGGATTCATAGTTGTATTTGGGAGAGTAAATCTAAATCACTCACACTTAATCACATCAAAAGGGCCTCTTATGGGTGACCTTGTTGAGCTACTTTGAGGTTGTGTGAGGACTCTTGTTTATCGGTTGCATTAGTTTTAAAACACAATATTAGTTAGTAGTTTTATTTATTTTGATATTATGATATGGACATGCTACTTACATTTTATTATTTATGCATGCTCCTGATAGATTAGGTTTTCACACATCCAACTCTCACTCAACTATGAGACCTTCCTCTAGAGGATACCTAAAAAATGATGATAGTTTGCCTCTGATACCATTTATTAAGATCAACCATGGACATAAATTATATTTTCATGCAAATATGACCAATACCATAAAATAATAAATCACATAGAATAGAACACAAGACACAAAGATTTAATGTGATTCACCCAATCCCTAGGCTATGTCCTCTAATAGAAATTCCAATACTATTATTATCTAGTCATTACAATCCACAATTCCTTACAGCTCAGTACCACTACAAAAACCTACAATATTATCATGCATAATGAAATCCCTAATGCTAAGTTGTTCTATTAAATATTTTGTCACTTACAAAATTAGGGTTAGAATAAGTCATCCAATAGAAAATATCAGTTGACGCCTTTTACAATAGTATACTAATTTTTGGGGCTCTACCCTAGGACCCCAAGCAAGATACCCATAAACCCCCATAGAAATAATCTAGGGGAAGTCATTCTAAATAAACCTCTAAGTCTGATTAGGCTCCACATCACAACAAACACAACACATCAAAATATATGCTAGACAAAAGAACAACATAGATCTATCTTCCAGGGCACCCACTTGCATGAACCCCAAAAGCACCACCAACCAATAAAATAAATGATAAAGAACCCACAACATGATCTAGCATGTTTGGATGAGATTCTCACCAATCAGTCATCCATACCTAAAAGGTACACATAACTGAAAGACTCACTACCTTCTTCTCACACTACTCAAGTCAATCTACCAAATAAACAAGTTTATCCCAAGTAGGTACCCAAGAAATAAGAAATTATGATCTCACAAAGAGACACTTGAACTAATACAACAACAACCATCAACCATATGGAAAACATATAGACAAAGATGCCAATGTTTAAACATGGGCTCCAATACAAGATGTAATGCCCCACCCAGAGATACTTGGATATAAGGATAAACAAAGACACACACACACACACACACACACACACACACACACATATAATAGATACATGAAACTACAAACATAAAATAAATTGTAATGGAAGACAAATAACCAAACAACCAAAGATCCCCAAGCATTCATCACTTACAAATGCAATCATTTCCATTAATAAAAATAATCATATAAGGCTCATCTCAAGATATAATTAAACATCATAATTGAGGTTCATTTTAAAGTCTAAATCAAAATTTCCTAAGTGATTAATCCATACAAGTTTAATTTACCATTAATAGCATTAAGAGAACAACAAAAAATTGCCATCTGAATCTTGCACATCTCATGGATGAATTACTAAGGTCTAGGGATCACAAACTCCCAAAAGGGTATCCCAATCACCTACCAACATTCACCAAGAAATTTAGGAAGTGTCCTCTAGTTGGTCAAGAAGGTCTTCCAAAAGGCCCAAGGTGATACTTCACAATATTGATAAGCCATATTTGATATAATTTACAAACATTACTCAATAATGAAGAGGTATGATACTCTATCAGTATTGTACAAAATTTCTCTCTATTGTGTACAATACTTTGCCAGTATCGTATAAGATTTCACTACATTAGGTATTATACTTCACCAGTATTGTCCAATGTTGTATCAATATCACCCAAGATTAGAAAGATGAGCTAAAAGGGCTAACAAAAGGGGTAAAAGAGTCAAATCCTTCACACTAGGGAGTACTAAAACCACCAAAATTGAGGAGTGAATACTTGAGAACAAAGAAATGAAAGAAATGACATAACTTACTTGGTCATAAGAATATTCCTACTCTATGACAATATGCAACATCATAATCAAGCAAAGGAATTGTTGGCTTCTGAATTAATGACTTTTGAATAATCTAGTGATAAGAACATTTACACCTAGGGGTAGCTAACTCCCAGCCTCAATGCACCTATTCAAACACCAGGGCCAACTATAAGGCTATTCAACTCTCCTTCTTCTTCTTTAGGCTTTGCAAAACCTAGGCTAGTAGACCTTAGATTCTTTATATGGTACCAGTGTAAAGGCATATAACTAAATCTAAATAATTGATAATAAGCCCTAAATATTCTATGTTTATACAAGCATTCATGGAAATGAAATAGCTAATAATAGGGTACATGAACTTGATAAACTAAGTGGGGGAAACTCTTTTCAACTCTTAAACTGAAAGGGAAAAGATATTCAATTAATGATTGAATCATTAGCATAACCCAGGTATACAACAACAAGAACATGTAATATCCAAGATGATCAACCCCTTATCCACTGGTCATTCAATTAGTTAGACCATACACATGGATACCTAAAATATACTCATATACTCAAACATCAGATCTATCTATCTACCTTGCAAATAGACATTTATTTTCATAATGAAACTTGTACTTATCAAACCTCCTATGATCTGTGTAGTTCTATCAATGCAATATCAAGAAAATTATATAGGTCCTTGACCAAACAAAAAGACATACAGTGGCATACAACTTCAATAACAAGCTACAACTGACAATATAAACTTTTTGAATAGTCAATAGAAAACTACAAACCAACAGAAAAGGAGATAAACTTCAAGATGAAATTTCAAATAAGGCTCTATGTTAATTTCTTTAAAATCAATACATCATGTATAAGAAAAACTAAGAAAATAACACAAGGGATGATTGTATAAGTTAAAATGCTTCAAAATAAATACATTTTTGTAGTTTGCAATAGAGAAAAATTGAAGAAAAATGGTATCACAGTAAAAACTGGAACCCTTCTAGTCTCACAATAGTGAGAAAATCTCAAAATTGAAACCTTTACAAAGAGAGAAGAGTATAAATTTATAGAGAAAAGGAAGGCTCCTAGATTAGATCTTGATATTGACATGTGTTCACTTGAGATTCTTCTTATCTTGTTGCTATTGAAACTATCTCTTCTCCATCTAGAAACAATCAAAACTTATTAATATTGTTGCAAAAATATCTGATATATCTGTTAAAGTAATTAGCAAAACTCCTTTTTAAGGAAACTAATATGCATCTAGAAAGTGCAAATCTCTCAATCTAATCTTCTCCTTGTCTGCCTTTTTCATGAAACTCTAACTACCCTATCGGCAAAACACTATCTTCTGCATTTTCTTTTAAAACACATTCAATTCTCTCTTTTTGGTCATTTATGAAACTAAGCTTATGTAAATCTAATCATATCTAATCCCATTCTCCTCTAAAATGTCAAATCTACATTTAAAACTAAGAATGCCTCTGAAATCACAAAACTATCTATAGCTTCTTCTAGGGAAACATGTGTAAAAATTGACTGCAAAAATGGAAAATTCAAACTCTCCTAGTTTTGATAAGTATGTTATAGTGCATGTTTCTGATAAAAATAATGCCTCTAAGGTGTATTTAGAAAATTAGGCCCCAGGCCATGAACTAACATTAAAATGAAAAATAAATATACTATATAGTCAAAACTATATAATAAATCCCAAATATAATCCAAATATTTCAACTTAGGATGGAGCGCTCATTTTGAAAATATATGATCTAAAAATTCTTTTTATTCCATTCCTTTTGCAAGTGGATTCCAAGTGTCAATTTCTCATTCATCGAAGTGCCTAAGTGGACCCCACCTTTCCATTACACTATATTTGAAATATTTTAATTTTATGGTATTCTTGATCAAAAACGTAGCATCTCAAGGCTCAACATTTCATGTCCTAACCATGTGATATATCATAGCATTATATATCTCAATTTGTCTTCACCCAAACTTATGATAGCCATCATAGCATCTCCACTCCATCTTATTAGGCTTACAACCATATGCCCAATTGTAACATCATAATGGCATAACTTTGAAGCCCTTAATCTTTCCTCACCCAATTTCATGATGAGCCTCCTGGGTTGCACCACATGAAACCTTTTGACTACTTGGGCACCCAAAATTCTTGCATTTTTACCCCTAGCCCCACTAGAAAAGTCATTCATTTTAGAATACACCATGTCCTAAAGAAACTATGAATTAGTATTCTTGTGCGTTTGAACATTAAAAGCCTCCTTTGTCCAAGAAATGTGGTATATTTGATATGTATGCAAAACATTAATAGATAGCGAAATAAGGCCTGAACTAGCCAAGCAAGAGGAACCCACTCACCCCTTGTATGCATCGCAAAGCCTCAAATGCCACCATCCTATTGTTTCTCAGGATTACACTTGCAATACCTTCATAGTACACTAGCAATCGGTCAAGCAAGAGGAACCCACAACATGGGACAAAGTGGCTCAAAATGGATGCATTGACGCTTGTACATCTCTTCAAACTGCAACTTCCACACATTTCTTTTGACCATATGTGAAGCACTTGGGCCACAACATTGTATGCTAAAATTCCAATAACTCTCATCCCAAATCCATCTTCCTTGATGTTGTGATGTCCCTCTTGCTCTTGGATCTCCTCTATTTTTAGGATTACCTCTCACATCCTTTTCCCATACATTTTCCTCTCCTTAAATCAAAATGATCTTGCATTCCATTGACCAGCTATAGACACATTTTAATAAATATTTCCTACCTATAGCTTAGAACTTGGTCATGGTAGGTATTGGGGGCTAGAATGGAAATATGATTTTCCAGTGAAATCAAGAGTGATGGTGAGAACATAATCACACTAAGGAGATGGTGATAATAGAAAGATGGAAAGGGAGCTCGTTTCCTCTATTTTTGTCATACCCTACTCACTTGAAGTAGTGTTCATGATGGTAATAAAAGCTAGACTCAACAAATGATTAAGATCCCCTTTGTAAGTTGTGCCCTCAATGCTAGGCTTTTTATAAATTATGAAGTCCATCTACATAGATTTAATAGCCAACACTTAAAATTTAATTGGTTTCCATTTCAAAATACTATGGACGGTAAGTGATAACAACACACAAAGAAGGAAATGTGTGGTATGAACAAACTCACAAATTGCATTGCTAAAGGTAACTGCTTCTTTGGAAAAATCACATTCTTCAACACAATACTTCTCCATGATCCCATTAAGTTCATCAAGTATTTTAACCAATTAGATTCTTTCATTTTAAAATGCTTATATTTAATCTAAAAGTTCCCTCCTTGAATGTCTATTCCAAAATGATCTTGAATGATGTTGAAATTCATTTTTGAATCATTGGATCATTTTGATTATTTCAAGCTTTATTAAAACAAAACATAATATCCTAACAAGGCAATATTTTTATGATGATTTCATATCCTTTTGACATCCCTTTGACCAAGAATATTCTATCTCCTTCAGTGACCTAATGAATTTAGTCGAGCCCCAAAGTGAATTTGGCTAAAAAAAAATTAACTTGAAACACTTGAACTATCAGATTGATATAGTGATAGTTTGGTACTGACTAGAATCAAATTCAAGCCTTGAAACATCATTTAAAACTCAATTAGCCTATCTTCACAAACTGATATTTGCTAACACAAAGGCATATAGGCTCGCTTTAAAAACTAGCAGAAAGACCTGATTGAGCCTTGGGATTTAAATTTTTGTTTCTTTATTTAGCATCCTTGCACCCTATCAAATCTTGTGTCATAACGACACCTAGGTCAAAAGATATTGATTGTTAAAGTTGCCTAGTTGAAACTACCTATAACAAGACATGTTAGAAAATTGGAAAGTGCATTTGGATTTGGCTTTGAAAATAGGGAAAACAGATTCTTGGGGGCACAAAAATAGGGGCAATAGTTCATTGGCATGAGGAAAATATAATTCTGTAATTTGGGCTTATGACAAATAATAGGTTGCATTTAGCAAGCATGCAAAATGAGGTACTTAGAATTGCAAAATAGTGAACATCAATAGAATTGTGGTTTTTGCAAATGGATTGGACCTAGGAAAGTATGCAAATGGATTTGTCAAGACTTGAAAAGTGACACACTCGAAGTATTTTCTGAGTAAAACACAATGGTAAAACCATTTGGTCTCATCTATCATAGGATCAAAGTTATGATATCCCGAATAGGGGTACAGATCAATCTATATTTTTTGACACGAATAAAAGTTATAAATTGCATCCGAAATTGCATTTGAAAATTGAACAAACAATTTCATCATGTGCTCAAATTTGAAACATATAAAGTGTGTGACCTGTAGAATGAAATATAAAAGGAATTTTCTTAGTATAGTCAACTAGGTCAAAGTTACAATCGATCAAATAGGGCCTCCCAAAATTTAGAGCAATTTGCATTGGCATGACAGAGAGAAGTAATCAACTTCAAGGGATTTAAAACCTACTCAAAACATATCAAAATGACATGAATATTGAAACATAGGTTCACTAATATGCATACTAAATAATCCCAAAGAAAAGAATCATCAAAAATTAATGGGTGCAAGATATTCAAATGCAAAATAGGCCTTATATCATTGTTTGATACTTAGGCAAAAATGCAGAAATGAACACTGCTCAAAATGGAACTTTACAGAATGAAAATTTATCATCATAAGATGCATAAGCATACTAAATGAAAAGTGTTAGAAACATAAAACACCTTCGAGGCCTTAAAACAATAGCTGGGTACATAAGCATGAAAAGCACTTATAGGGCACAAAGTGACTCAAAATTTTGGAATGGTACTCAAAACGGGAACACAATTTTGAGTCCCACTAGGTACCAAGTGTGACATGTGCATGATGAAACATAAACCACAAGTAATCCATAAGCATAAAGAGGATAAAAATCCTCACATAACATCATACTACTCTAATCCACAATAAGCAACATCTCAAAAAAGAGAAAGCACAAACATAATGTGCAACTAAACTCTAAAAACCATATTTGTTGCCTCCCTACCATAATGGAATCAAGAGATCCCAAGAAGGGTTTACTTTAGTGGAAAGTATTCACCAAATGGCTAATCTCACTCATTGGGACCCCTAAATTTGGGTAAGTTTTTGGCAGATTTTGGGTGGCAACATTGCCCACAATTTACAAAAACTAGGTCACATGCTCAAACCAAATGCCAATAATGATACGTAATCATTTTTATTTTGATGATGACTTTGCCAATGGAATCTAATATTTCCACATGGTAAATTAAATATTTTTGCCTATAATTTTTTAGGCATGTCTTAATTGATGGTCACATTGACCAATCTTTGGTAAAACTTTAAGTCAGGTTATAAGTAAAGTACATATATTTGACAAGTGTCTCTATTCTAGAGACTTTCTTAGGAAATTTTTATCCTTCAAATCTTTACCCCAAAATAGATTGTACTATGGACAAGTGTCATTATTTTGGAAAGTTTCTCTAAAACTTGTTGTAATTTAACTTTTTAGCCCAAAATTAGTTTTAGACAATTGATTTAGGATCATCTAATGGACATTAAATAGGGTTATTGTATCTTGGATGATATAAATTTATGGTTTCTATATATTTTTACTTTTGGTCACGATTTTCTAAAATAATTAAAGATTCACCACAATTTTATACATTTTTCCAAAGTGAGGTTTGTTAAAGTTATCCCTTAGATTCCCAAGGGCCCTAACCATACCCCTAAGAATGAAATCTCAACTTTCCAACAAGATTATTGGTGCTACCTTATGAGTTCCAACTTATCAATAACCATCATATGTATATGTGTGTGTGTGTGTGTGTGTGTCTATATGTATGTATGTATGTATGTATGTATGTATGTATATATATATATATATATATAATTATCATGTGTGTATATATATGTATATATATGTATGTATATATATGTTTATGTATATGTATATGTATATATACATATATACATATATATATATATATATGTATGTATGTATATATATATATATATATATGTATGTACGTGTATATATATATACATACATATATATGTATGTATGTATATATACATGGCTAAGCCATAGCAGATGTAAGTAACATGAACTAAGTCATAATATCAAACATCATGATAAAGGAATGAAACAAGTAAACCTACTAAGCATCATCTAAAACATGACATCAATGCATCCAAAGTAAAGCATAACTACAAGGGAACATACTCTAGATACACAAAAGACTAAGTAAGTTCATCCAAAATCAGCCTCAAACAAGAAGTATACCATCTCTATACACATGTCTCCAATAGTTGTATAGGTAGTTAAACCTCCCAACCATATGGTATCCATAGATCCAATCTCATTATGTTGATGGGGATAGATGGAGTTAATCAAAAGGCTATGGAGGTATGTTCTCAGGATCATCATTGAGTATATTTCTCAGGGACCCCAGATTTGATAGGATAAGAACACATCATTTTGTCTTGCTTAATCACTTTAGGCATAAAATCAAATTTTCTTTTCCTTTCTATATTTTCACCTCCATGACCAAGGGTATTGAGGGTTTCGAAGGAAAACCCACAACTAATCCAGCCCTTCTTGAGGGATTACTCCTAGTTTATGAGTATTTCAAGGCTCAAACCAAAGGAAAATTGCTTGGTGATGCTGGGTGTGCTTTCAAGAAAATTGGGAGCTCAAACTCTGAGGAAGTGTAGAGCATAAAACTAGAAGAAGAGGAGTCCAAATCTAAAGAAGAAAGGAAACCCTCTACCTACATCCCCTATAGAAAGAGCCCAAGAGGTTTACCCCTCATTACCCCTAAGCTTGAGCATCAAGAGGTGGAGGAGGATACTAAGGATGAAGAGGACGCTGATTCAGAGGAAGAGCAAAAGGAAGAGGGTGATGAAAAGGAGGAGAAGAAGGGGAGGGATAGTGAAAAGGAGGAGGAAGATTCTATCGATGTGTCAGGGAATCCTAAGAAAAGGAAAGTAGAAGATGCCTTTGATGCTAAAGACCAAATTCCTGAGATTCCTGGCCCTAGCCCCACTTCTTTCCCAACTATAGACATTCTAGGAAAAGAGAGTGGGGAGGTGATAAAGAAAAATAGGAGGAGCTCTTGGAGGAATTTTAATTCGAATAAAGCCAAATTGGGGATTGTCAGGGAGCATTTCAATATTCAAGTGATGGAGGATATTAATGGCAAAACCCATTATGATGATCTCATTGATCCTGGTCTGGTTGTGATTTTAGACAACTCTAGGGAATCTGGACTTAACCTTTTGAACAATGCTAGGAATAGCATGATAGACAATTTCTGGTCTATCGAGTGGTTGTTCCATGAAATTGAAGATCTCAAGGGGAGAAAAAGCTAGCAAGGTGACCAAAACAGAGGCAACAACCAGGGGAACAATGAAGAGGATAGAAGCCAAGATGGAAACCAACTGCATATCAAGGTCCAAGACCATAGGGCTGACCAGGAGGACAGAATCACAAAGGTTGAAAAAAGAGTTCAAAGGATGGAGTTCTTCTACCAGAACCTACTGAATTAGGTGATCGCCACCTTGAATACCTTGAATGAAAATATTAACAGCCTAGGTGAATCACTGATTAGTGTTGGATTTGGTGGGGAAACTCTAGAGAAGGCCAACGTTGACAATGGGTAGGCTAAGGATTATCCAAAAGAAACCAAGGACCAAGTGGATGCTCAGAACCAAGACTAGGAGGACCCAGATAATAAGAAGACCATAGAAGCTACAGAATCCCTACAAGTTTTTGATAAAGAGAATTGATAGTTAGGTTGTTGTTCTTTCCTAGTGTAGCTAGTTCTTTTTTTCTCTAGTTTTATTGGTTTGTTGTTCCTAGCTATGGGATAGTTTTACAATTGACTTTACTAAATTCTTCTATTTTTTATATGATGTAATACTTTTGGGTTTCAGGATCCCTATAAAACTTGTTTTACTTAATCAAAAATGACCCTTCCACAAACACAAATAATAGTCACCCATGGCTAACATACACACCAAATCAAGTATGATACCAATATCCATATGATCATGAAGACAATGTAGTACATCAAGTCCTAGTCACACACTCTATAGAATAACTATGTAGGGACTCTAGTTTAGTGTAAGTAACTTGGCATGGGGGAACCTAAGCTATATTTGGTGCAGAAAAAATCCATTGAAAAACTATCAAACCTTGCCCTCATCTTAACCATACAGTCACACACCCTTGGCTTAACTATACAGGTGTTCTCTCATCTTATTATTATTATTTTATACCCCATTATTAATTTTGGTTATCACTTGTTAGAACGTCTTCATGTTACCTTGTTAGAATACTTGATGGGGAACTTCTTCACTCTAGAACTTTCTTTCTCTTCCAAGGCTACTTCTAGCCTACTTGGGTTACTATTCCAAACCCCAACCAAGAGGACTCTTTCCCAATCCCCTTTCACCAAGAAACTCACCCAATAATTTAGTTTTCCATCCTCTCCCTTCAGTTTACCAACTATGTACTATTTGGCCTAGAATGCCAAAACTTCACCAGGTGCACCTAAAAGGGAAAAATCAAGCTTAAACCACCATTATGAGTTTCTTGACACATTTCCTAATATTTTTCATCCTTCTTGTGAGTTTCACACTTACACAACTCCAAATTACCTTATTTAGCCTTCTAGCCCTAAGAGCCCCTGTTAGCCCTCCTAAAAACAAGGAACAAGCTCCAACTCCCAAAAAATATTAACAAGGTCACTTGGTATCTTTAAAAAATTTATTTCCTATGACTAAAACTTGAATATTTTTTAGGTATTAGGCCCCTAGGATTACCATACAATATGTCATCAAAAAACCCTCATTTTAAAGGTTTCAAAGGCAATGACATTCAATCTTTCACCAATGGTTTCAAACTCCACTTCCAACCTCCTCCTCCAATTTATGAACCCTTAACATTCTATTCCTTCATTTCCTAGTCTATATTGGCACTTACCAATCCACTATTCTCAACAAAACTTCAATTCAAGCTTTCATTGCACCTTGCCAAGCCTACATTGTTTGCCTAGGGCTCACTTGAAAAATTAGCCACTTGCATTATACAAACCCAAAAATCACTATATAAATTATTTATAGAGGACATTTCTTGACCTCTAAATTCCATGGTGTATAGACAATAGAATTTCAAGCCATAGCCAATTGCATGTTGGGAATACAAAACTGGACAGCAGGAAGGTAAAACTTAACTAATTCTTGGATCCTCTACCTCTACAAGAGCCTCCCCTCTGAATGGTCTCATTGGAATGTTCATTTCACTTGGAAACCCCATAGCTTCTTTTCTCATTAGTCCTCCCACTAAAGCCTCCTCTTGAGCCACCTCTGAAGTCCTTACCTCTGCCTCTATTCTTGGAACTTGAGTCTTTTTTCTTCCTCAGCTTATCTTCCACTTTCCCAGCCATTTGAAAAAGCTTTGCATTATGGTGAGACTAAACAAACTCAACTCTTCTTGAATAGACCATTTAGATACCTTTCCACCTCGAAGCTCTCTATCTCCTATACCCTTGACCTTAAAACCAACTTTTGAAACTCCTTTGTATAGGTAGCCATACACTAGTAAATTTGAATTCAATTTTTGATAAATTTTGGTCAAAATTTCAACCAAGTAGTTCGTGGAAATTTTTCTCATCAAAATTTTGACCAACTTGTAGGTTTGTTGAAATTTTGACAAATACATTTGTTGAAAATCTTTTTCTCTACTAACTCTAATTTTTCATTTTTGGTCAAAATTTTGACCAATTCTTTGTAGAAAACTTTCAAGAATTGGTGAAAATTATTGGTAGAAAACTATCAATAATTATTCAAATTTTCCACCAATTCTTTGTTGAACACTTTAAAGAATTGGTGGAAATTTTGACCAATTATTGGCAGAAAACTATCAAGAATTGGTCAAAATTTCCACCAATTGTTGGTTGAAAACTTTCAAGAATTGGTGAAAATTTTGACAAATTCTTGGTAGAAAACTATCAAGAATTGGTCAAAATTTCCACTAATTCTAAGTCAAAAAAATTTAAAATATGGTCAAAATTTTGACCAAACTAAGTTGTTTTAAAAAAAATAGAGCGGTTGAATCCCCAAACGAATGCCTAGTAATGGTTCTTTTAATAAATTGATACATATTGCTTCTAAAGGTTGTCATTGGCATGTGTAAGATGAGTCACCATATACTGTGATAAAATAAATATGGAGTTTGGAAGATGTTGATTAGGGAATACATTCATGGTGAATGCAGCATTAGAAATGGTTTGTAGGTTCTAACTTTTCTAATGTTGCATTCTTCATGGTGCAGTGTGATATGGATTTCTCCATTTGCCAATCGATTATCACAAGAGGTTCCACCCCTGATTCAGTAGATGAAATGTTTGGTAAATTATGAAGCACTAAAGTTTTTTGAATAGATTGCTACCCTTGCAGACTAGTTAGTACAACATATGTTTAAGCATAGCTCCATAAGCGATGGAAAATATATTGTTGTTCATCTTCAATTTGGAGAGGTGCTTACACTTAGTTTTACTTCTTTTTTTAGTATTTAAATCCAAATTTATTAATAGTCAACCCATTTGTAGTTATGCCAAATTAACCCATATGTGTTGCCTACTTGATTTGTAGGATATGGTAGCATTTTCCTGTTGTGTATATGATGGGGGCAAGGAAGAAAAGGAAGAGTTGGATATTGTTTGAGAAAAAGGATGGAGGGGCAAGTTCAATTGAATAGGCCATATCATTAAACTTGGGAAAATTAGGAGGAATGGAAAATGTCCATTAACTCCAGTGGAGGTATTTTTTTAAGGCACTAGACTATCATATAATTCATTCTTTACATTTATGGTGCCTTTCAAAATCCAATCTCACATGATATTTTTTCTAATTGCAACTTACAAAGCTTATTAGTTGTGGACTTTAAACATTTAGCATATGAACTATTAAATGGGATGATGTAAAACTTGTCCTAATCTTAATTTAAAGCTTCTAGTGTGAGCCTAGTGACTAGCTGGCATTGTAAGATATAAAGAATAGTGATACCTGTTCGAAGTGTCTTTAGAATCTCAACTCTTTTTCTTAAATAGGTCATTATTGTTAAATTTTCAAACCAGTAGATTTCACTCAAAAAACTAATCTTAAATGTAAATTATATCTTCAATCAAAAAATCAGACCTAAATATGATATCTTCTATAAATGCTCTTATAAAAATACAAACCGTAGTAAAAAATTTGTCTCCTATTAACTGAAATCAATTACACTGCACTCAACTATGTTCTCTGCATGTTTTTTTCTCTACACGTAGTTATGTTCCTCAGACCTCTTCCATGTAGTAGGAGAAACATTTAAGCATTATAGATACGCATTTTAATGGAGCATTAAGTTGGGAAAATGAGCTTTATCATTAAACACTAAAGTAGAAAGTGAGCAATACGGAAGATAGGAAGGACGTTGCTTGAGAAATAAGAACTATAGCTAAACTTTAGAATCCCTTCAAATATAAGACCTCTACTATTTAGATGATCTATGCTTCCTTACTTCCAAATTTTATCTCACAATTTGGTTATTCAATTTGAACATCTGAACAAAAGCATACAATTATTTATTTATTTGCCTATGATGAAAGATAAAAGCATAAAATATGTAATTCATTGTTCAGGTACTAAGATCTCAAGCATCTTGTTGAATATCCTAATTTATCATTAAAGATAGGGATCAAAATGTCATTTTCTATCCCTTTGGGAGGATAAAAATAGAATAGTGACTTCCTAAACATTAAAAAAAAAAGATAGAAACTTGAATTTCAAACTTACACACCTTCTTGTCGCATTCCATTACTATCTAGAGGCCAACCTTGGGAAGAATCCCACTTTACCAAAGATGATCCCATGTCATCAAAAGTAGACCTTGTTGATGTGAACTAACCTTTGTTGTGTTGTATCCTGCACAATAGGAATTTTATTGTAATAAGGATTTAGGATGCTAGGAGGGTTAGTAGGGCTAAAATGCATTTATTCCTATGAGTCTTTATTAAATCAAAGTTATAAATCAAAATAAATAGTGCTAACAAACTTTTCCTCTATTTCCCTATAAATATTGATCCTCTACATTCAATGACTTTTAACTTATCATCATGGGATGGGATGCCCTAGCCAATGCATAGATTCCTTTAGTTTATGTACACAACAAATACATCGTCCCTAAATTTTGTTCATTGGAATATGGATTATCTCAATTTATACTATTAAGGATTAATGCAATATTTTGAGATATTATAGATTGACTAAAGAAAAAATGTTGCTATTAATCAGCTCAGGTTTTACTGTTATGACTCCTTTCTTTCTTTTATAGGATGTATTGCCACCAAAAGATATAATTTCTGTAGAGAAGCATTTTAAGATGGCAAATCTAATCATATGATTAGGAAGTAGATAACCTCTTAAAATCTAGAAGCAATTAGACAAGTTATAGTGTGCCTCTTTACTACTAATATTTCAAGAATAAAGGAACAGTTGAACTGCTTAGAGCTGCAGGACTATTCATGAACATATATGAAGTAAAATGTATGTCTATTTTATTAGACTAATAAACTTAAGACTTTAATGCAAAGAAAAAATTATAACATGATCAATAGCCACACTGTTATGTGTTTTTTGCAATTTTCATAGCAATAGATTTTGTAAATAATCATACTTTTTAACTACTTTTGGCAAAGCTCCACTTCCATCAAACCATGGTTCTTCACATTTTCCTTGACAAGCCAATGTTAGTGACAAAAAGATTCAATTTAATAGCCCATCAATTTATATTAACTACAAGAATGGTGGAGAAAATTAAACCTTTATCTTCTTAATATCGGTCCCTTAGATAGTACTAAGGGAAAGTTGTTACGAAGGACTAGGGACAAGCTTCTATGCAAGGTTAGATGTCGGGTCCATGGCAAAGGAAAAATTATTGTGTATATCAATGGACTATATAGATGAGTACTCTTGTATTTCATGGTGGCTATGCCATGTTGATAATATTAATCCATGTGATATCCACATGAAAACATTTAGAATTTATTATACCCTTCTTGACAACAAACTTACTTGATGAGTGAAACCATCTATATGAGGCAAACTGGATCAAATGTTAATTTGTAAATTGTGTATGTTGAAAATTAGCAGTCAGCAAAATGCTACAAATGTGCTCTGTCAAACCAATTCATGCTAGAAAACAAAATATGAAAATAACAAAGAAGAAAAAAGATGGAAAGTAGTCAATATCATATTTTTGTATTTCTATTGTAAAGAACAAATCCTACATTGACAATTGACAAAAGCCATTAGCAGAAGTCCTTTCACTAAAATAAATTACTCTAATACCAAAAATTTTGGCATGTCCAATCTGATTGAGATGGGCCTTCAATCTATAAGAAAAGAGTAACACAAATCTTGAGAAATCAAATTGGTTAAAAAATATGTCTTCTAGTATGATCCACCAATTCCAAGTTATTAAAGTCCAGTTCACCTAAAACTGAGAACAAAACTATGTCTCCTTACTTCATCTACTCTAAACTTTTTAAGACAACATCCACATGAGCCTCGAAAACACATATAAATTTTTTTCTTTCAACCTCTGATATAGAGACATAGTGTAGTGTAGAGTGCAGACACCACAAACTATTTATTTATGCCCCATGACATCCCCAAACATTGCTAGAAGTCTAAATAGAGAAAACAAACAAAGCATGAATTCAACGTCACTCCAGTTAGCATAGATTTAAAGGAATCAGTTTCAAAGTTTAAAGACTAGATTAAATGTTGAAGATAATTCAACCCTTTTTGCTAAGTTAATTACATTTTCTTGCCTGAAGAGGATCAAATTATGATAGATTCATGTCATTTAGTAGGTCTGTTTAGAAGAACTTGGAAACTGATGGTGCATTAAAATTGAAGCTAGAGCAATAGCTAGATTATGGATCCACTCAGTTACCTTAATCTTTAAAAAGAAAAATTAAGCCCTAGTATCTTTAATGCCTGTAAAAAGTGAATCTTATACTAAAAAAGATATAGATAAATCCTTTTGAAGAAAATAATTCTTTTTGTACTTTACTCTGAGGTGAGTTTTAGAATGAACATATGGTTTTATCTCATCTATACCCTATTCCCTAAAGATCTATTGTCTTTCATTTTTTAACCAAAATCACCCAAATTTCATAAACAAATCTGTTGTACAGAAAGAAAGAGAAAGGTAATTAGAAACACCATTAATTGACTCACCTTCATGTAATGTAATAGAATGTTTGTAGTAAAACAAAGATATCTAAATGTAATCAGTATGGAAAAGAAAATAGGAAGTACCACGTAATCGCCTTGGAAATTCATTTTAGATAAAAGCCAAATAGATATTTAACAAGAGGGATCATATTACAACTAAAATAATGTATTGTTGTAAATATTGCAGATCATGTGATGAAAGATATTTCCCTATTGGCCCTCCTAAATAGGTATTTCAGTCACTCACATACATAACAAAACACTTGGAAAACAAACTACAGTTTCAAATACCCTTTTCAGACATACTGAATATATCTAGAACTCAGATATAGGTACTTTGAACCATTGTCTAGAACCAATTCCCTGCAGCCTTTACAACTAGCCCAATCAGGCCATTTTTACAAAGTGAACCCTCCAAATACTTGTTTTTGAATCTCTACACCCACAAACAATCTTATTACAATGCCAAATCTCAAATTTCCTAGGTATCGAGTGGTGTCATGCCCATCTTCACACCTAACCACAAAACCCTCCCTATTAAGATTACAAAACTAGCGCTCTCTCAATATCACAACTCGAAGTACTTCAAGATACTACCAATGGATCAAAAACCTTGTATTGCATTTGGACAAACATAATCATTCATAAAATTACAATCGCATTCAATGATCTCACTCAAACTAATACATGGCACTAAGAATGCATAGTTTCCCTTTTAGCCCTCTACCTTAGGGTATTAACATGTAATCTCCATGATCTCCCTTACACTCCTAGTATTATAACATCCTATAATACACTATTCCAGACCCATTCCACAAGGAATAGTTGTCACATAAAGTGGAATGGGTCATATCCACATGATTATCCTCAAACTACGAAGAAAATGTCAGATATAAAAGTCTACACAAATAGTTAAGGTGAATTGAACATAATGGTTTAAATGAACTTCAAACCATACCAAATGAATATTGGAACATTATTCTATTATGTCCAATACAATTTCAATCAGAAAGAAGATTTGCAACCACCAATTTGCAAAGAAAATCTTGCATTATCATATTTGTTGTCTTACAACCCAAATCCTTCCACACCATCGTTTTGGGCATGTAAATAATTTTTTAAATACATTCTAATCCTTCCCAAATTCTCTCAACCAAATTTTTAGCTAAAATTAGCCATTGGTGAAAAGTTGTCAACAAAAGCTACTGTCACTTGACAACTTTTGAGCAACTTTTTGCATTTTACTCTTCCAACCATTCTATCAACCCAAAATGGTTACATTTAGTATATCTACTTCAAATGTGACTCAAAATCATGATTTTTCCCTTTATCACATGCACTTGACCAATTTGACAAATGGGGATCCAATGGATTGCTAGGGGAATGTCATCTAGCAAAAATTGTATTAGAATCCCCAATGAAACTAGAAGCAACAAGTACATCTCTAACATATAGTAGATCAGGAAACTATTCCTCTAAAAAAAAAATACCATCCATTCTTAGAGATTCAATATTAAAATTTTCAATGGTAGAAAACATACTCTTGGATGTATGGGGTGTTCTAGACTCTGATGGCATGTTGCAAGTATTTTCCCTTGCAATGTCCTCATCTCTAATTTGCTTTCCCATTTATCAAGTTATAAGTGTTTTTCTGGAGTTTCAGCACCCTGATACAAGCCAGTATTTGTAGGATGGGAAGGTTATAGATACACTGGAGGGTGCAAATCCATCAGAATTGACCAACAAAGTGGCCAAGGTGTTTGCTTCCATAGTCATTTCCGAGATAGGTAGTCCTACTAGTATTAGATTGTCTGATAGTTCAACAATTATCAAGACAGTGAAACAAATATATAAGAAACCTCAGACTAGTAAACTAATATAGAGCCTAGTGATGTAGTTAAGAGAAAACTACAACAACTTGTGAATTCCAAACCAGTCATGTTGTCTATGAAAGGGACACTCAAGTAGCCGCGATGTGGATTTAGTAGAAAGTTTGTGAATGTTTTGAAAACAAAGGGTTTGGAATATGGAAACTTTGATATTCTAAGTGATGAACAAGTGCGGGAACACTTGAAGGCATTATCCAACTGGCTGACCTTTCCAGAGTTGTATTGTAATGGTGAGCTACCTGGAGGTTGTGATATCACCCTTTAGCTACGTGAAAGTGGGGAACTAAAAAATATATTTAAAAACCATGGCTTTCTCTTAACCGCTCATGAGTCTTGTGAATTAATTGCAAATGCTACTTTTGCTAAACCAAAATCTGATATTGCTATCTCAGAATCTGATAATGGTTGTATAGTGGACTCAACTGGTATAAGTAAATCATTAAGTTCATGACTAGAAAATATCATTAATTACAACCCAATCATGTTATTTATAAAGGGCACTCCTGAAGAGCCATGTTGTGGTTTAGTCAAAAGTATGTTGAAATTCTTAGAGAGGAAGGGGTAGAATTTGGGAGCTTTAACATTTTGAATAATGAAGAGGTAAGGTAAGGTCTTAAAAGATATTCTAACTAGTCTAGCTATCCATAGTTGTACATAAAAGGTGAGCTTATCGGTGGATCAAATATCATGATAGAAATACACAAAAGTGGAGAGCTGAAAACATTGCCTTGGAAAAAGGAGTGCTACCCATAGAGTCACTTGATGATCAATTGAAAAAACTAGTTAATTCTTCTCCTCTCATGCTCTTTATGAAAGGAACACTTAATGATCCTCAATGTGGCTTCAGGTAAAAGGTTGTAAATACTTTGAATGAAGAGGGTTTAGACTTTGGTCATTTTGACATTTTGAGTGATGAAGAAGTTAGAGAAGGCTTGAAGACTTATTATAATTGGCCAACATTTCCACAGTTATATAACAAAGGTGAGCTTATTGGGGGATGTGATATTGTTCTGGAAATGCATAAGGTTGGAGAGCTAAAGTCATCCTTGACAAAATAGAACCAATATATAAAAAGGGACAAAGATTCTAAACAAGCTTATCTAGTTGTTGACTTTTGGCTTTTTGGTACTATTGTATGGCTTCATCCTTTATTAGGTTTGCTAGAGAGAGTAGGATTATGTGAATGGTGACTCAAGTTTTTGAATTGTGAAAGGAAGTGTGTATTGTTTAACTCATCTCAACAACTTCTGCAACTCTTTGTTGCATCTATAATGCTAAAAATTGGTAATTTAGGTGCGAATGAAGACATTAATTTTGTTTTCTTTATAGTTTGACTCATAAGACCACATTTTTTACTGTGTAGCTTTTGACTTGCTTCTATTCTATTAATTGGGTCTCCTTTCAATGTTGATTTTCATATTTCATGGCTAATATGGTAGATGCTACTATGGGGATTCTTGAGAAATTAACATGCAAATTTTATTAATATATTATCTCGTGTCTTCTTATTGTTGAGCTTGAAACTGTTGGTACTTGTGTTTGTGAGTGTTTCTTTCCTTGGAATTAAATTTAGAAGAGCATGCTACCATATGTGTTTCTACTTGGTCCAATATTTAATACAGTAATTAAAGACAATTCTTTGCATGAACAAGTGAAATTGAAATGGTATTAAACTACATGATTGTTTATTATATTCCCATTATGTGGCAAAGAAACTGAATTAGATTTGGTAAGTTTGATGGTTATTGTTTTGGACACACTGTAAGATATGTGACTTGTACTAAAATCAATCAAGCACAAAAAGTTCCAAGATCATATGAAGACTGCAATATGAGGGTAGATGTGAATCCCAAATATTGTGGTGTAAGAATGTTGACAGAAATGAAAAAAAAATAATATGCCCACAAAAATACTTAAAATAGTAAAATATGGGCTCTGTTGAATAGCATTTTAACTAGTCAAACATTAATATTCTATAACTATAGGCAGAACAGTTTTTTTGGTCAAGAGGATAACAATTGTGAATTATTTTGTAATCCATTGGTGTTGGGAGCTCAAATCCTAGGAGCATAAATAATCAAGCTCATTTGGTTTAGTGTTAAGACAAAGATATCCATTTCCCCAAAATTGGTTGGGCCCGTATAATCCAGTATTGTCTTTTTAGTGTTAGAGCCTTTCCATTTGACAATATATTAATATTTAACTCTTTTTGATCTTTACATAGCCTTTGAGAGTAGAAACAAAAGGACATAGAAAGAACATGATCAACGGTTAGATATTACTAATTATGTGTTCCCTTGCAAATTTTAGACAATAGTTGATTGTAAGAAATTCATAGTAAAGACTGACCACAATAGTCAAAATTCTTCCTAAGACAAAAAAGTCTAAGACCTAAATAGTAGACATCAAAAATTTGTGAATAACTTCCAAGAATTCGAATTCAATATTGAATACATGAAAGGCTAAAATGACATTATAACCAATACCTCATCAAAAAGATTAAGCTTATTTGAGTATCGACCAATACCCAAGAACATCAATTGCATAAACCCTGTGGGACTTTGCAAGAATAGGAAGATTATTCCTCCACCAATCAATCACTGCAAAATGAGCCTTACAAAACTGTACCCATGAGAAATGGTAGGGGGTTGGGGCGCATAGTTTTGATGCAAAGTGTTGGATCAATAATTCAAGATTAAGTTCCCATCCTTCCAGCAATCTACAACCTTTCTATTGGTTTAGCTACCTCTCTATCAATCCTAGCAATGGACCCACCCAAGACAACAAAATGTCACAATATCATTAATAATGGATTTAAGAGTCCACCCAATAGTCTTGAAACAAGCATGGTTGATATTCCAAAAAAAAATTCTATGACATGTTTCTGTGACAACATGTTTGAAGAAAATGATGGCTCTAATTTCTTATCCCACACATTTTGCAACCAATTCTTCATAAAATACAAGAAGGAAGTTTGGCATGATTAAGAATCGCAAGAAACAGAGCCACATCCCTAAGTCTATCCCTTTCAAACATAAGTGGACAAGTCTTCATTAGGAATAACAACAAGATTAGCTAAAGCATCCTTTAAGATTAAGGCTCTTATCATCATTCATATGGCTTACTACCACATACTTTTCCTTTTTTGCATATTTCTTTGATCCTTCAACAATGATTTACAAAGAGGTGGTTGAAATCCTAGGTAGTCCTTCAACAACATGACATAAGAATCATTACCCCTACAACAAGAAAATTCCCTTCACAAAAAAGGGAGTGAATAAAGGAGATGAGGAGGTTAGATTCACCTAAACTGAGCAAGTCCAACCCAGTAACGGAGTAAGCCAACCCATGAAGCAAGTCCAACCCAAGAACGGAGATGGGGAGGTCAAATTCACCTAAACTAAGCAAGTCCAACCTAGTAACGAAGTAAACTAACCTGTCGAGAAATTCCAACCCAAGGACAGAGTAAGCCAACATAAATGAATAATAGTATATTGGGGTCAGGAAGGAGGGGAAGTAGCCTACAAGCCTATTACCTATGATTTTCAACCAAACCTGTTACCCACAATTTTCAACCTACGCGGGAATGAGGCCCAACCTACATAATGTGCAAATATATAATAATAACATACCTTTTCTTTGTTATAACCCGAGTAGGTTGAAATTTTGACCAACTCGGGAAAACTTAGGACATTTTTTACCAAAATAGGGATGAAAACTAAAAAAAATCATAGCTTCAGTCAAAAATTTTGGTACAAAAACAAGTGCAAATGTACTAATGAAATATTTCAATACATTGATTATATGTCAATATACATTGCACTTACCTATATACATACCCAAATACTGTCACTAATATAGTCAAATCCAAAGGACTTCCCATCTAATATCATTTTTTTATTAGTGTAACCCATATGTTTTCTAAAATAAGTTATTTCTAATGCATTATGTTTTAGATCCCATTAATTTTTTGGGCATGCTATCATAATATGGGAATCTTTTTGTAAAGATGAGTTTTTCTATAAAGGGCAACATTTGGAGTCATTATTGAACCAAGGTTCATAAAGCTCAACAGAATTAGATAGTTTCAAGGGTTCAAATAATTCAGTAAATTTGAGTTTAGATTTAGAAGATTACTGAGTTTAAATTTTTGAGAGTTTTATTATTCCTCAAAAATTACCATGTTTCTAAAAATAATGAAAAGATGCTCAACATGTCCAATACTAGTAATTTGGCAATAGAATTTGAACTGGAGGAGACATCAAACTTGAAAAAATAGTTCATTAAAAGTGGATCAAACTTGCAACTAGTCACAACAAGGCTTGATACAACACCTGCAAATGCTCCATGAATGACCATCTCTGATATTCAAGAAAAGAATCAAGTTATAAATGAAATATTCAAGTGCATGTTGAGCAAAAACATTACACATAAAAAGAGACAAGATATATTACTTGATATGCCCAACTCAAACAAATGGACAAGAATTTAAAAGGGCTTTGACTCAAGATAATGAGGGAAAATAGTTTTGTTCAATGTGATGAAAATATCTGCAAAAGATTTGTATACAATACAATTTTCCCATGATGCAAACAAAGAGAGTGGATAGATTATAAAAGATGTAGTTAATGAACAATATGTTCTCACCTTATCATGCATCTTGAAATCAATAATATAAACACATTCTGCTGAAAGAGCACACTGCTGCAAAACCAGAATAATAAAAAAGTAATCATAAAAAGAGAAACAATTACGTGGAAGATGAACACCCAAGGAGAATATTATTCTTATAAGGCTAACAAAAACTTCTCAATTATTAGGTACATCTGAATTCTTAAGGAAGACATTCACTAAAATATTTGTCTTGATCATAGCAATAAGAATTATCCATTTCTTCTTCAAAGATTCTATCATGAATTATTCATTTCTTTCTCAAAAATTCTATCTCCAAATTATCCATTAATTGTTGCTGAGATTTTCCTTTCTCTATTATTGAGAAACTAATTTTGCCTTGTTTTCCTCTACCCATTAACACTTTTAGACACTTATGATCATCACTTGCCTCCCACTACAATGCCTAGATTTATTATTTATGTTGATTTAGTGTTTGTATGAAGGGACTACTAGGCTTAGAAGGACATTTGAAGTAAATTGACTCCATATCACAAAGTTTTTTGAGTTCATTTTTTAACTTGATCTTGCATCAACATAATAATGGAAAAGAATTTCTAATTTATTTTTAGTTCTATTAAAGAAAAGCATATGTATTACTGCTATGTAAGTTTATAAACCTTCAAGAATATTTAAAGCCTAATCTCAAAAGAACCTATTGAAGTAAACATAGAGTATAATGTCACATGAGTAGACATGAGAATCATCTTTATGGACTAACACACGTCCCCTCCCCTTGCAGAAGTGGATGTCTGCTACTACATATTTCAAGGAAAATACAAACTCATAATTCAAATTTAGTTCTAAACCTATTGGTTTATCAGTGCCTTCTATTGGAAATTATTATGCAATGTGTTAAAGATAAATTTCATGATTCTTTCACTTGGGAAGACAAAAATAGATCAGGTATATGTCTTGACTCTTACTAGACATAAGACTTGTCTACACATCCATTGCATTGTATTTTTATCCTTTTACTTTTGTTACTCTTCGATAATTGTATGGAATTTTTTGTTTTAAGAACTTGGTCAAACATTAGTGTAGGGTTAGGGTGTAATTTCAAGAGAATGGATGTTAGGGAATTTAGATTAATGGGCACTGAATGATAATGTCATGCCCAAATTTTCTTGAACAAGACACAAAAACACACACACACACACACACACACACACACACACACACACACACACACACACACACACACACACACACACATAACATTATTCAATTTTAATTCTTGGAAACAATTTAAGAAATATTTAAACTAAAATATATTCATAGTATTAAAAATTCCATTTCAATTATTACAATCATAATTGAATCCTTACATCAATTTACAATTACATGAAGACCTACTTCTATTCTTTTACAAAACATAACTTTTACAAATATTCATAATAAATCATCTTCAAATCTCCAACAGAAAGTGAAAATCTTCCAAGCTTTTCTTCAATCACATATCCATTTAGAAAACCTGTAAAAAACAACCCTATAAACCATGGAGAGCTCACCTCCCAACCTAGGTCTCTAAGAGGCCACCCATCAAGCTTGGAGAACCAAGACCAACTGGGTAACAATCAAGCATACACATAAAAATCAACAATATAGGATACAAAATTTGAAACCCTTTTTGAGCTTACATAGTAGGTTACTAGAGGAACCAATAGAATGGGTGAAGGTGTGCCTAAAACCCCAAGGAGAATCCAAATATAGAAAACCAAATTTTCCTTCACAAGGTATACAAAATAAATACCAACTCTCACAAACTTTCTCCCCTTATCAACCCCCAAGTGCATAACAAAGTACTAGCACATGCAACCCATACTACATGCTTATCCCTCTTCCTTCTGGGGAAGAGACTCTGCACTCAAGGGATAGCCCCAACTAACCCCTTCACCCAAAGGCCACTTCCTCCCTCCCAAGGGTGACTAATGTCCTTCCACATCCATAACATCATACTCTCAAAAAAAATGAAAATAAGGCAATAGAAATTCATCCACACCTAGCAATATAGAAGGGACAATGAACAACACACATATGCATCTATAGCAAAATTTACACATCTTTTATTTAGAAAAACAATGCAATACATAATTTCCAAAACATGGTATAAGCTCCAACCTTTCTCCAAGCTATGGTAAATGACTCGATTTGAGAAGAGCCCTTTATCCTTCCTTGATCCAATCTCCAAAACTCAAAAAAATCTAAAACTAGAGAGTGGGTGAATCTCCAACCCATTTTCCCATTTCCCTCTAAAAGAAGAACATTCCTAATATTTCTCCATCATGAAAGAGATCAAACACTTTAATTCCACCTAAGTTTCCCTATTTGGTTGGAATTATCAACTCACTGAAGATAAGGTGGGAATTTTGGGTAACACTTCTCCATTTTCGCAATACTTAAAAAATGGTATTTTACAAGTGTTAGAAAAGAGACTTTGACTCTAGTAAAGCCAAAATTAAAGCCCTAACATATAGTACTAACATGTAGGTAATTTAATTTCACTAAAAGAACACTCTAAGACTCAAACAAAGCCCTCTAAAGTCACCCTAAACTTGAAATCCGAAATTTAATTTAATTAAAACCTTCATAAGATATTTTATGCAAGGGGATGAAAACTTAAACATTTCTAACTAGTTAGGAATAAGGTTGGGGGTCTTTTGCCAATGACTCAACCTGACTTGCCACTAAAGACATAACAACACAAGTGTCAAGTGACACTATAAGTATACATTTAACATTACAAGTGGCAAATCAATTTTCACAAAAAGGAATCTAATCTAAAACATTCATTCACATTACATTCACAAAGTAAAATACTAACCATGAGATTAAGATCTCTTCATTAGATCTAACCTTGGCAATCTCAATTAAACAAGGGTATAGTCTTGGTTCTCCATTTTACCATGGATATTTCCTGCACACTCAAACCACATATCAGTAGCCCAAGATAAATTAAACATATGCATATATAAATCCTCAATCAATTCTATATTCATAATTGAATCAAAACATAAGGCATTTCTCAATTGAATAACATTTTTCCATTTCTAACCATTGTGCATATATAATACAATCATTATCGAACTAAACATGACATGACTCTTTTCTACATTTCATGATTTCCACACTATATACAATCCATCTAACATTTATATTCAAACATAATTTCCTGCTCATTAATAAAATAACCAACCAACTACATGAATGTAACTAATCATCAAGCATCATAAATAAGTTCTAACATCATAAATGATTACCATAAAATAAAGTGTCTCATAGTATCAAATAGTCTGAGTAACAATCCAAAATAGTCCAACATATAACAAAGTCTCAAATATAAAGTATCTAAAATGCAAAATATAAAGTATCTAAAATGAAAATAAACTACTATGATATGCTATGATAAAGTATCTAGAATGAAAATAAATTGCTATGATATACTATGATGGGCCAGGGTGAGGCCTCACAGATAAATTATACGTTTGAGTAGAAACATAAGTCTCGTATTGTATTTTGCTAAATAAATTTGGTAGAAAATTTTGAAGAATTTGTTCAACCATTTTTAGGATTCAAGGAACTTTGGCAAGAGACGTGAGGCTATAGAACTTGAACTACTACCCATTAAAATTAAATGTGCATAACCATTGTGTGAGGCCTCGCCCCGACCCTTCGTAGCCTTAGTTATTACTTTATCTTTTTTTTCATACTCACGTCTCGAGATGTCGAGACATTATCTGATACTTAGAACATATTATATTATTTCATGTTATGTGATGATTACTTTCAGATATATTGATGTTTGTCATTTAAATGTTTTATGTACATGTATGTTGATGAATTATGTAAAATGTAGGATTAACACATTGATTTGGAATCTTTATGATTAAGAATTAAGTAGGATGAGGAAACCCTTATTGATGTATGTTTTAATTTATGTGAATTTTTGAATACGTATACATTATGTACATGTGATTTTACGGGACTACTGATGTGTGAAATGAGTGTGCAGATATTTTAGCCAAGAAACCCTATGGAGGACCAGAACTAATCTCCATGTGCTAAATTTGAAAACTTTGTTGTTCGTAATTCACGTATTGTATTGTGAGATGTATGTATGCATCTTCCTTGTTCACTGAATGTTAATGTTCGTAATTATGTTCTTTCAGTGTCGCTTGACACTCGTAAAATGGTTATGTGCTTCAGTGGCTGTGTAGGGTTAATTGTTTAACCTTTGGACCAAATTGGTTTAAGTTAGTGTCAGTTTTTCTATTAGGTTAGTCATCATTAATCCGGATTAGTGCTTATTTGCAAGTTAAAGTAGTAAGTTGGACCTATTTTATTCCTAGATTTTATTTGACTCTAAACCTCTTTCCTAAGGCTTTTAACCATGTTATTATTCTAACCAAAGGGTATGGGTATGGGTTAGGGGTCTTTTCCAACCCCTAAGCCCCTTTTTTTGACTTTTGAGGTCACCCAAAAAGTCCCTTTTTGCCTTTGTGCGAAAATTGATCATGGTTATCTTGAGTTACTTCACCTCATCTCCACTTAGGGTTTAACCATAGTGTAGGTTGAGTTAGGAGTTTCTAGAGTTGCTAGTGGGTGGAAATAGTTATTGCTCCTTTTGGGTGGTTGAGTTGGAGGCTTATTTAGAGGCCTTCCTTGGAATAGTTGGTTGTTACCCAATCTCTACATTTAGAGAAGTTTTCTTGAAGCTTGAAGGAAGGAAAGGGATACTCTACTCAAACTTGTTCATTGCCATTACCTCTTTTGTGAAGGTAGGAAATTCTCATCTCCCCTATTCAGTTTTTATGTTTTGTTTCATGTTCATGTTACCTTGTTGTTGTTTCACTGTTTGTATGGATGTGGGTATGTTGGGAAGATTTGATAACCATGTTATTTTGGTTGTTTTTCCTTTCTTGTTTATGTTTGAAATTTTGAGTTTTCCTTGCATGGGTGTTTTGGTATTACTCACCCTTGGAGAGGGTAGAACTGACCAATTTTGGGAAAGGTCTATTTAGTTGGACTCCAACCAGTGTAGAGTCTCTTCTCAGGATGAGAAGAGGGATAAAGGGCAGGGTGTTATGGGCCCCTACCTGTCAACACAAACCTGGTATGAGTATGGCATGTTTAAATGGAAGAACGGAAGTTCTTGGTTATTAGCCCCGATTGGGCATCTAAATTGGTGTTGTGCTTGACTTCTCCTGTTGGAAGAATCCACCTTTCCCTAGTTTTGATTCATTGTGAATCCTAATGTGTAAACCATGTATGAATTATGCATGTTTGATTTTCTTTTGGCTCTGCTGGGTTGTCACCCGATCAGTTATTGGTTTCCTCCATGGTTCTTGAAAAGAGATTCAGAAAACATTACAAATTCCTTGATTTTGATCATGAGGAAAAATTTGATTTAATTGTTGAAATTTGGGATTGAGATCCTATTGTAAATTGTATTTTAAACCTTATTGTAAATGGCAATGAAGCCGGGTTTTCTTCCTGGTTCTTTCCCGGCTGAGCCTTTGAATCAAGTTGTTAATGAAATAAGTGATTGAGTAATTTTTGCTTCTCTTGGAGTTTTCATATTTATTTCGACGTATGAATGTATATCAAAGACAAGATGAAATGAGGATGTTCAATTATGCAAGATTCAAATTATAAATGTATGGTATCTCCTTTGGGTTTGATATGATTTCGTCCATGGTTGTTGTGTTGAAAGTAAATTCGCAAGAAATTTGTGTGCTAGATACTCCCTTCAAACGAATAGCACACCATCATCCGGATCTCCTTATGTTCTTAATTGCCTTAAGACTAGTTTAGTCACTATGTCATTTAATTTGTGCTCCTTTAGTTATGATAGATAGTTAAATGTATATGTAGATGACTGTTTCTATGTAATACGAGTATCATTGAAATGCATAGCATTTAAAGTTAAAAAAAATTATTAATCAGGAAGTTCATAAGAAATTTTACATAGATTTTATGATCTTGCAATAGTTGTTTTGTTAAGTATGTTATAAAATTAGATGATTTGTTAATATCATTAATCAATATAACACCAACCCTTTAAGACTCCATAGTAAGACTCAAACCAATCAAGAAAGTTTCAAAATGCATGTAAAAAGCCCTATAGTAGCACATTATCATTCTGGAAATTGTATGGCAAACACCAAATTTAGTTGATGCTATTACAGTGCAATAAAATAATAGACCCTCCATGAAAAAAAAAAAAATACTTTATAAAAATCTTCATATCCAAGCTACTAATGTCTTCTTTTCTTACCATATTAACTTTTTGCATTTACTCCTTGCATCTTCTTGACGCCAGCTCTTAGGAAGGATATGTTTAGCCTTTTGCATGATTAAATAACGTCAGTCTAGGGTGATGTCACCTGTACATCACCTCTTGACTTTGTGCAAGGGTCGATTCACTCCTTGGAGAATGCGCTGAATGTTCTTGCTTTGTGTTTGATTGCATTTTGATGTGTGACCTTTTTCCTGGGCGTCACCCTCACCCTTTTTTTGTGTCAGGCGCATCTTCTTTGGGTCAACCTGTCCTTTCATAGCTGTTGCTTGTAGGTTGGGAGTTGATGTGACGTGGCCAGTTGCGTGTGGGTCTGGTTTCTTTTTGTTCTTTTTGCCCTCTTTTCATTTGGTCGCCCATATCCTTTGCAGGGGTCAGCGTTTGGAAAGCGCATGGGCTTGGATGGGTCGATGTGACATGTTGGGGGGGAGTAAGGTAGGTTGTGTAGGGGGAGTTGAGTGTGGGAGGTTAGAGTAGGATTGTTAGCATAGAGTTAGTATAGAGTTAGGAGTTAGTGGTAGGGAGTTAGTAGGTAGTTAGTATAGGTTGTATTCATGTTAGTATTGTGTTAGTATTAGAATTAAGTTTAGTATATGTTATGTTGTTAGTTTAATTTTATAAAGATCATAGGTTAGATGATTAGGATAGTTTTTATTTTAGTATTAGTTTGTTAGGTTTTGTTTTTGTTTGTTAAAATTTTTAATTAGTTAGTTCTAAATGTTATTATTTTGTTAGTATAGTATTGCTAAAAGGATTAGTTTGTTTTAAAAATTAGTTTAAAGCATCTATGTTATAAGTTAGTTAATAGTTTAGTTGGAAATGTATTTTAAGTTATTAGTATAATTTGTAGATTTATAATGTAATATGTAGTTAAGTTTCACAGATTTAGTTGATATTTAAATTAGTATTATTAGTTAGAAAATATTTTATTTAAATTATTCGAATTTTTACATTTATTTTATGAAGAAAAGTTTCATTAAAAAAAAAATTGTTTAGATGGGTTACTTTTATTAAGTATTAAATTTAGTTAGTTTGTTTTTTTTCAATTCTTCAATTTTAGATTTAGTTAGTTAGTTTTAAGTTAAAATTAATTACTAGTTAGTTAATTTAATATATGACAAGTTAAGATTCGCAATTATAACATTTAAATTGATTATTGATATTAGTGTCTTAATATGTTCTAAATTAAAATTCATACACGCAATCTTAGTATAAATTAGATAATGATAAAATAGTTGGTAGATGTATCATTTAAGTCTGGCAAGTGATTAGTCGATAAATATTAATTTATTTAGTACATTCTTTTATTGATTTAATATCAAAAGATTAGATTAGAAGTTTGCGAGAAATGTTAATATTGATTGTTTAAAGTATTATCATAATTATGTAAATTGAGTTTTGATGACTATTAGTTATAATTAAATGTATGATTGATTAACTAAGAAAATTAAGATAGTATTCAATTGGAGTTAGTTTAGTTTTAAATCAATTTAATTGTTTTACTATCTTATAAAGTTTTGAATTATTTAAGTATAGATATTAGATTTAGATAGTTTGAGTTTTCATATTTGTTTTAATGGTTTCTTATTGTTGAAGGTTAATGTAGAGAACCTGTACTAAAACTTTTATCCATCATTTCAACTTAGAGCATGCTTAATTATTATTTATTATTCAAGAAAAAAAAAATACTATTAGTGTGTGTGTGTTTTTGCCTTCGAGTTTTGGGCATAACACATTGAGTAACAGTGACAAATTTTCTTCACAGTTTTGATGAACTAATCAAACTTATGTGATTATATGGAACCCTAGAGTGGGCGAGAGAATAAGTGTGATGATTATAACAAAAATTTTGTATTCAAGTTGGTTTATGAAAAGCTATGAAATTTTAACTAGGAACTCAATTTTTCCCTACTATTTCAATAGTAATATGCAGAGGAAGATGGAGACGAATTATTTAGAGAATAACTTTCACAGCCAACTTCTTGCAAGTATCCCATGACTAAAAGAGAGGAAATTGGTACAATAAAATCCATAATTTAAATTAAACACTTTGGCTAAATCCATGATTCACATTAGACATAGATCTATCTTTTTGAAACCCCAACAAAATTAATAGTAAGAGATAAATCAAAGAAATGACCAAATTAATCTAAATCATTTTTTTCTAATTGAAGAGACACTGAAAACCTACAAACATAGGTAAAATGAAAAAAGATTCTCCAATGAATAAAATATTTTTGAACATACTAAAAAGGATATTGCTCACCCTAGACTATTGGTGTTAATGCCAAAAGAATGAGCTCATAGCTATGGATAATGGAGGTGGTTTAAAGCCATAAAATGTTTTAGAGAAACATTCTCTGGTTTTTATTACATCATCCAAGCTTGATTCCTTCTACCTCAAGAACAAGAAAATGTTTTTTTTTGAAAGTGGATCTTCATGACATTCAATAGGTACTCACATATATTCGTTCTCAAAGTGGCTTCCAACAAATCATTACTGTGCATAATATGTAAGAATATCAAATGATTTGTGTGCAATCTACAAGAGAATATGTAAAGAAGTCAAATGAACGTAAAACCATGCCCAGACTTAGTGTATGCAGTCAGATCTACAAAAAGCCAAAATGAGAAAAGCCCACCCGACGCACAAATGAATCCCAATTTTTTTGTTGCCCATGCTCATACCTTTATTATCCAAAAATGAATAAATATTTTTTATTGTACCCCTGAATGAATGAAACATTTTCTTTTTTTTTTGTTATAAAATTTAGTTGGTCAAAATTCAACTTCGAAAAACATAGGTTGGTTGAAATTTTGACCAAATCAGGCATAGAATTTTTATTTTTAACCAATGTAGGAATGAAAACAAAAAAAAGGAAGGAATCACAGCTTTGGTCAAAAATTTTGGTAGAAAAACAAGTGCAAATGTACTAGTGATATCAAGATCCTTCTGCCTAATATTCTTCCTCTACTTGTGAATTTGAATCTCATAGTCTTCTAGAAAATAGGTTTATTTTATCTTTGTAACCATAGCCTTCCAATTAGCAATAGGTTTCTTCCCTTCACACTCTCTTTCCTCTTGCACAAACTTCCACCATGTCAATGCTTGACTTTTCAATCTAGATTTTCCAAATCTCACCTTTTGAGACTCTATTGTCCCTTCACATTCAAATTCATTCTCAATTCTCTCGATCCATTCAAGGACCACCTCTACATCAACCTTGACATGGAAAAGTGGGACATTTTCTAGGCTCTTTCCTCCAAAAGCCTTGAGGGCTTTGAGGAATGGTTCTTGCTCACCAAGTGGAGGATTTGATTCAAGTATCTCATCCTCCAAAATCACCTTCTCTTTACCCTTGTTGAAATCTTCATCATCCTTAGCTTGGGATGCTTCTTTCATCTCCTTTCTCTTATCTTTCATGTCCTCTATCACCTCATCAAGGACCCTAGTCTTCTCTTCTATGAGCTTCTTGTCCTCATCAACCTCATTTGCTAACTCTACATTGTTAACCATCTTTGAAGATCCACTTGACTTGGTGGATTAACATACAACCACAAGCCATAATCTTATTGCTTTGGTAGTGTGTGCTAAAATGTTGTCACACTTCTATGAATCATTACATGTAAGAAAACTCAAGAATGAGCCCTCACAAATCAATCCATAGCTCTCTACTCATAGAGTGCAAGGGTTTGCAATGGAGACCCTCAGTTTGACCTATTTTTGTGCCCATGCAAGTACACCATGAGATGAGAGATTCAAAGAGGAAAAGCAAGAATGCTAGTCTCCATGATCTTCAAATATGCATCAAAATAAGATCTAATCTATGAAAGAAAAATCTAATCTATAAATGCAAGATCTAAGCTAAAAGCCCATGAGGGGTGCAAGAGAGAAAAAGACAAGAAAATAGAAGTTCTCCACAAAAAGCTTTTGTATTCAAACTCCTTCAAAAATTGGTCTTCAAAACTGCAGCATAACGATAACATAATCATGGGTGTCTAACATGAGGAGAGGGCTCTCCCTTATAAAGGAAATTATGGAGGTGAGAGGCTTCTCACAACCAATATGCGATAATAGAGCTTGATCCATGTGAGAAAAAATTCCACCAATGAGAAAAGAGGAGTGGTTGAGAAGAAAGTGGTGATCCATGTGAGACAAGATTCCACCAATTAGAAAAGAGGAGTGGTTGAGGAGAAAGTGGAAAGATAAATCCCACTTAGATCACATTTTTAAGTGTAGAGAAATTAAATAAAAAGAATTTATTTTATTTCCTTTTTTCATCAAAAGAGATATTTAAGTGGGATTTTTATTTAATTAAAAGGGAGCAAGTTCTTTTTAATTAAATAGAAGATATTTAATTAAATTAAAAGAGAGGTTTTTCTCTTAATTAATTAAATGTGGATGAACTGTTTAATTAAAAGAGAGTTTTTCTTTTAATTAAATGGGGATTTTATTTTATTTAATTAAAAGAGAAGATTTTCTTTTAATTAAATAAGACTTGGAATAAAATGATCAATCTTAGAAATGAAATAAATCGAATTTGATCAAGGAAATTGATTTGAATTGATTTAATAAAATATTACAAACCATTGATTCAAAAAAATTGATAAATTGATAAATTGAATAATGGGGGCCCATAGTCTAGGCGACCATTTTCGGGTGCATACAGGTACCACTTTGATGGGGAACTTCTTCACTCTAGAACTTTCTTTCTCATCTAACGCTACTTCCAGCCTACTTGGGTTACTATTCCAAATCCCATCCTAGAGGACTCCTTCTAAAACCTCCTTTCACCAAACAATTCAGTTTTCCATCCTCTCCCTTCAGTTCACCAACTATGCACTATTTTGCCTAGAATGCCAAAACTTCACTAGGTGCACCTAAAAGGACAAAATCAAGCTTGAACCACCATTATGAGGTTCTTGACACATTTCCTACTATTCTACATCACTCTTGTGAGTTTCACACTCCCACAACTCCAAATTACCTTATTTAGCCTTGTAGCCCTAAGAGCCCCTATTAGCCCTCCTAGAAAAAAGGAACAAGATCCAACTCCCAAAAAAATATTAACAATGCCACTTGGTGTCTTCATAAATTTTATTCCCTATGACCAAAACTTGAATTTTTTTCAGGTCTTAGGCTCTTGGGATGACCGTACAATACAACTTCAAAAAACCCTCATTTTAAGGGTTTCAAAGGCAATGGCATTGAATCCTTCACCAATGGTTTTGAACTTCACTTCCAAAAAAATTCTCTAATTTATAAACCTGTAATACTCTACTCCTCCATTTCATACTCTAGATTGGCAAGTACCAATTAATTTTTTCTCAACAAAAATTCAATTCAAGCTTTTATTGCACGTTGCCAAGCCTATACTGCTTGCCTAGGGCTTGCTTGAAAAATTATCTACTTGCATTGAAAAAACACAAAAATCAATTTATAAACTATTTATAGAGGCTATTACTTCATCTCCAAAGGCCATGGTATTTAGACCAAGGAATTTCAAGCCATAGCCATTTGCATGCTAGAAATACAAAACTAAACAACAGGAAGGTAAAACTTAATTAATTTTCAAAAACGTTAATAAATGAATACTTGGAACCAAAAAAATTATGTATATTTTTAATATATGATCCCAAGACTCTATTCTATCCAAAACACTAGGTTATTTAATCCACTTTCTCTATTCAATCCTTCAAAACCACATTTCTGATTGCAAAATTGCTCCACTACAGGTGTTGTTCGTACAATTCACTATCCAACCCATGAAAATGAGTTGAAGAAGGTTTAAATAGAGTTCCCACTCCATTCTAGCCTTTTTTTCGAGAATAACTACCCAAGAAGTTCATTCCTAAAAATTGTGCAAAAAGTTACGATGCAATTTTGCAAAAATCACAAAGTTGTCAATGCAACTTTTTGACAACTTTTGCAATTTTGCACATTGAGCCTTCAGACTTGACCATTCTATTTCCAAACCTTCTAAAATGACCTTAATACACCTAAGGACTACTCTTACATACATCTTTCTCCCTTTTAAGGCATTTTTCCACATTTTTCCCCCTTAAGAAATTTTTAAGCAATTTTGCCTATCGTGACCTAATCAACAAAATTTGACTCACATTCCAAGTCCTATTTATCCAAACCTCCTAAACCCACCTTGGGACTTTATTCCTAGTCATTATTACCTTAATGGTTGGTTAGACCATCTACAAACCAAAAATACATTAGGGTTTCTCTTTTACCCCTAGGTGCTCCTGCACCAATAGTACTAACCCCGATGTATATGAGAGAAACCACTCCACATGTCTACCCTATATACCCATGCTCATCACACGATGAGTTCTCATAGGAAATGTAAGTTCCAAACCTAACCCCCAAATGAAGAATCACTCTACCAACCTATATTTGGCAATTTGGGTCTCACATGATCCTATCATACACACACACACATGCTCTATTGTAATTCTTTAGAATAACTGAGAGGGGGGGTGAATTAGTTATCCAAGGTCCAAATGTACAATTAAAACTTTTCACAACTTAGTAGACCCATATCCATAAAAATTTATTATGCATGCATCCATTAGATCATACAACACTTAAGCTTTGTAGGTTAGTGTCCTAGGATATAATAACTTTACAAAAATGTAAACATGAAACATAACAAATATAATAATACATTTGACACAAGGATTTTACATAGAAACCAAATTTAGGAAAAATTATTAGTAGTATGCTGCTAATTATCACTCTTTTAATCTGATGCCCTGTGAAAGGCCAACCCTATTAAATGTTACAATACACACTATTAAATGTGACCTAGTTAGAGGATTTCAATCACCCTATTAGGAGTGAGCCTTGTTAGAGGACTTTAAGACATTAACTTGGAGCATCACCTAGATACAGTATTTACAAATAACTATTAGGTCAACCTTAATCCAAAGGATTCATCCTAGACTGATACAATGATTAGAAAGTAACAGTAAGGCTTGATCTGATAACAAATTACAACTCACTTGCAGATTAGAGATCTTTCTTTCAATCCTCCATTCTTCTTGGCTTTCACACACTTTAGCTCTGATAGCTTGTTCACACTTTAAGCATTCATACTCTTAAGTCTTCTTTATTTTCTTTCCAATAACAGTCTCTTATGTTTGGCCATTGAATGAAGCAATACCCTATACTCCTTGTCTTCCTTAGGTTCTCACACATGACAACCTTTTCTTATGACCAACTCTCTCTATAATGAGAGATTTAAGATCTTTTTCTGGTTAACCTTAATCATCCAATTTAGGGTTAGATAGGATTAGGTAGGATACAATGAATCTACCCGCTTTTCCATTTGGTTCCTCTCAAAAATTATTCCTCAATCTTCCTTAAATTCACCTAAAAATGGTTTACCTTGAATTATGTGCCACCAACTCATCATAGTTATCTTCCACATGCTTCACAGAATTCAAGAAAATAAAATAGTTAGCTTAGATTTGTCAAATCTATGATTTAACATAAATACTAGCACTTGACATCAATATGCTATCATTCAGCTTCCATTCTATTCTTCCACTCATCTTCAACAGTTAACTTGGCAAATAATAAAGTTTACTGATGCTTAGCACCAACTAAAATTTACTCGACTTATACTATGTTCACTCGACATACACTGAATCTTCACTTTTCTTGGCTCCAATCAATTTTTTTCTTAGCTTGCACTAACTTTTCTCGGCACCTACTGTGTACTCAACCAAAATTGGTAGACATAATTCTTCTTACTTGTTCTTCTATACTTAATTAATGTATCCAACCTTCGCAGCCTTAAGTAGATAAACAATACACTATATCATCATTATCTTAACTGATCTTTGTACTCATTTTCAATACCATAACTCAACCTTTCATCTAGGTGCTCTTGTTATCTCATTTCATCAAATCCTCTTCATCAATCAAACAAATGATAGTACCCAAATCAACTAAGCAGTTGTCTTACCAGCAAGTAGCAGGTTTGACATTAGTGACAAAATAATGATTCAGACACATTCTCATACTTATATTAATCTTTTCTCAACAATCTCCCTCTTTGGCATTGATGGCAAATTAATACCAACGACAATACCCAAAAGAAAATAATTCCTTGTATTGAAATTTCTCCCTCTATCAATAGCTTTCATCTTCTGTATAGGCTACACAATTTGTTCTGACCAAAAAATAGTCAAATCTTCCTTATAACTCCCTTCATATGTCATATGTTTGCTCTATTGTTATATCTCCCTCGATACTTTCTCCCTATTACTAGGTAGATGTGTTTCTTTTAGTCATTTATCCCTTCTTTAGTAAACATCAAGTACACTATCTCCCTCTAAGTAGATATTCCATATTTCTTTCTCCTTCTAAAGTATTTCTCCCTCTTTCTCACTTTCATTGGTATTCTTTATTTCTTCCTCTTTGACAAAAATGCCAAAGAATTTTCATCTCAACATAAAGATGTTAACAATTTCAATTTCTCCCTCTATCACCTTACTTGTGACTGATCTATTGTTTCAACTCTTTGATTACTTTAAGCATCTCCTAAAGTAAGGTCCACTACATCAATGTGTAACATATGTCATTGATCTCAGTTGATGTAGGGTGTAGACACCTAAATCCTTTAGAAAATAAAGTATTTTTATTTTTTGAAAAAAAATTCTGATGACATCATCATTTATTAATTAATTATTTATTTATTTTTATGCCATTAAATCCCTTTATCTTAATTTAAAATATTTAATTAAGGAATCCCTCCCAAAAATGTTTAAATCTTATTTAAACATTATTTCCTTATTTATTAATTATTTAATTAATAAATTGACCAAAAAACCCAAAATAAATAAAAAAAATTTTTTTTACCCAAAACTTGGCCAATTTCCTTAAGACCAGTAACCTCTTCCAAAATCTTCTAATCCTTCTTTAATTTTGATTAAAGGCTAATCCCATCATTTCCTACCCCTAATCCCAACTCAAAATATTTAATTAAGATTAAATATTAATCCTCATGTTTATTAAAAAAAAATTAATAAATATCTCCTCAACCCAAACCCTTGAAATAAATAAAACTTTATTTATTTCCTAAAAATATAATTTATCCTCATCCTAAGAAGTTCTAGACTCTTCTAGAAAGGCTTCATCCTCATCCTAGGAAGTTCTAGACTATTCTAGAAAGTCGTTATCCTCATCCAAAGTCTAGACTCTTCTAGAAGATGTCTTTAAACCTAATCCTAATCCCCTCCTAACCTTGTCACATTCCCTGAACATGGGTTAAGACTTACTAACCCAAGCAAAAGTTAACAAATATCTCCTCCTTCACCCACCCTCATTAAATGTCATCCACTTGCCTATCCCTAAGCTAATCCTAAACCATCCTAATCCATCCTCTAATCATTTGTACAATCCTAAGCAAGCTTAAAACCTTCCTTATCAAGCCCAAGTAAAAATTCCTCTCATCTCCCTCAAAAAATCCCAACCATAAAACTTTATGAATCCCACTAGGCCATAAATGACTCTTCCAAGCCCTTTCATTGCTCTTACAAGCCATTATGAGGGTCTTTATGAAATTTTTTCCCTTGAGCCTCCTTTGTTGACTCATCCTTCCCCTTTCCTCCATCCTCTAACCCTATGACATGTGTCACTCCATGATTGGCTGTAAGGAAGCACAATCCATGTGCTCTCCTCTCATGCAATCTGAGCCCTCCATGATCTTTTCCCCATCCTTGCATCTTAGCCCTCAATCCCTCAAGCCTCTTGCCTATAAATTGGATCCTTCCCCTTTGCAAAACAACACAATCCATGAAGTAAAGTCATAATGCCATTTTAAGAAGCTACTTTACATCAAAACCATACACTCACACCGAAATTCCAACTCCATTTGAAGCCCTTTTTGAAGCATAAGCTTGAGCATACATCCTATCTATTTAGACAAAGCCACTTAACAAGAGAGCTTCTCATTGAGAGAGCCCATTAATGGCTCATATTCTCAATTGAGAGCTCATCTTAGTCTATCTTGAAGTGTATGAATTTTTTTTAGTTTGTAGAAGTTTTATTTAAATTTTGTTTCTATTAGCATACTAACATTGCTCATATACATTTTGGCAAGCCTGGTGGGACCCTACATGGGTCATCTTCATTAGCTTTTTTAGTCAAGTTTTGTATGTCATTTGCTAATTTTGGCTAATTTTGCTTGTTTTTGTGATTGTAGGATTGTATAAATTGGTTTTGTAGGTTCACATGAGCATGAAGAAGACAAAGGAACTCATAGTCTATCTCATAGTGTTTGCATATTTTTCAAGCTTATAAGTGGACAAAGCACTTGGAATTCTTCTTCCTCTTCTTGTCTGTATTTTTCTTATTCCATCTACTTCTTCTTCTTCTTCTTGTGGGAGATCTTGGCCATTTTTTTTTAAGGAAGAAAAATCATACACACTTCTTTTTAGTGCTCAAAATGAACCCCCAAATCATACTTAAATCCATTAAAAACTAAAAATTTGCAAAAAAAAAAAAAAATCTTTTAACAAGTGAAACTAAACCAATCCAATCATTTGCATCCTTACAACATCAAGGTTTTAGATGCATTCATGCAAAGTTAGGAACACTTCATTTTTGAGAATTTAAAAAGAACTTCAAGTTTCCATTTCAAAAGGTTCAAAATCAACACTAAGTGCACACTAAAATCTAAATCAAACTCAAAGCATCAATCAAGGATAAAATGAACCTCATTTGCAAATATTTTAAAGTTCTTTTAAAAATCTCATGAAAACTAAGAGTCCTAAATGGTTGCCAAAATTTTCCTAAAAAACTTTGTTATTTGTTCCAAACAAATGTCTTGTTGCAAAATCTTGAATGTTTCTTAGGTTTTTCATGCATCAAAACAATCTAGGAATATCATTTTTGGGATAAAACATGCAAACTAGAACACAAAATCTTGAATGAAAACCAAAGTCCAAAGAGTCATTTTCACTTTTGAGTCCAAAAAAATCTTGAATGATCTAAGGTTAAAACAAAGCACTTCAAAATTCTTAAAACAACACACAAAATCTCAATCTTGAATGCTCAAAGGAAAAAATTTGAATGTTTAATCACTTGTCTTTGAATGCATGTTGCTAAAATCACTCTTGAGTGCCATGGATTAAAATCAAGTTTGTTTTTTTTATGAATGCATGATTAAAACAACAAATCCAATCTTGAATGCAAAAGGTCAATTAATCATTACAATATCTCACACTTCATCTTTTGGGGCATAAAAAGAATCTACATTTTAGAAACTTTCTAAGTTATAAAAACAAATAAAGACACTTTGAGTGAATTTCTTGTTGGACTCACCCTCTTTAATCACCCATCATTCTAACCATTGGTTGCAATATCAGTACCATATATGGGGATGGGTCTACCTAAGAAGGTGTTAAGTTCTCCACAAAAATCAAATTCCAATCACTTGAGTTTTTATTGGTTTTTCTAAGATAGAGAATTTCTTGAATGCACATTAGTCTCGATAACACTTCATTTGGCCATAAAAAATTGAACAAATCTTGACATGGAGGGCCTCTGGGCGTGTACTTGAAATCGAGTTTTACACATCTTTATTTTGGGCTTAAAAAAAACTCACACTCAATCTTGAATGCCTTAAAGAAAAATCAATCGATACTTGACATGGAGGGCCTCTGGGCGTGCGAGTTTACTTTTGTTGACCCTAAATCTTCTTGGTGTATTCATTCTTCGATCAATTTTCCTTTTGTTAACGCTTCAAGTTGGAATTGAACATTTGCATCCTAAACATGTGTGTTTGCAAGGTCTAGATCCAAAAAACTTAAGCGTCAATTGGAAAAGAATTTTGTCTTTTAGCCCAAGATCATCCAAGTCTTCTCTCCCCTTGTCGTCTTTCGAGGCCATCTTGGGTGCATAAGATTAGGATCCAAAATCTTGTTTAAATTTTAGGAGGCCTGCTTGGGGATTTCATCACCCTTTGGGACAACCTCAACTCCAGCATTCCTACAGAGTATAAAGATCGGGAGGTGAATCCAAAGACACCTCTCTTGGGATCAAGATTTTGTCACTCGGGTTAAGCCTCAAAGAACTTTATACCCTTAAGAAGTGAAAGAGGAGAAGTGGGTTACTGCTCCTCTCGGCTGTGTGACATTTTTTTGGTTTCATCTATGGATTTAGGCCTCACGTACCTTGGGTATATCGAGGACTCCCTAGCTAAACCAATTGTTAGCCTTGTAGACAACCATCTAGGATGTTAATGTGTTTGAAGTGACTAATCGAAACATTTGTAGAACATACACACTCTGTGGCACAAGTATCACATTCTGAGAATCAAAAACTTCTATCTGGTTGTTTCTATCTATTGCTTGATCTTCTACTTGTTGAATGAATGTTTTCCAAACGTGGTCAATCCTAGCTTAGGGCATACTTAGCGTAGTCACTACCTATTCAAGAAGTTGAACGAGTTGAAGCAAAACAACCAAAATCTCTCTAAGCCAAGCAGATTCAAGAATTTATGTCGGAACAACCCAAACCCAAATAGAAGTTTCACAAAGCCAAACTCAAGCCATCTCAGGCATACAAAGAAATTGAAGCTAAGAAAAAGGAAGTAACACCAAGCCCTCGAATTGCCAAACTCCACAAAGTATAAGAGAAAGCTGTCGACGAAGCCCTTCAAGACGTTTGGTTAGATCGCACTATCAGATTTAGCAAGTATCTAGGAGTTAACCTTGCTTATGTCTTACCAACTAGGCATGATTTCTATGATTAGACCCCCTTTATTCTCCACATCTTCTTGCATAAGTTTCACTTTAGAGTCATCCTTGTAGGTAAGCCAACCATCCTTAGTCATCCCATTAAGCATTTTAGCTCATCCATCTCATTTAGATCTTTGCCTTAGAACCAATCCAATCCCCTCAAACCTAGCTAACATCCCAAAAGCCTAATTTTCACATCCAAGCCTTCAAAATTGTTGTCACCTTGCCAAAGGTTTTCCATTCCTACCATCTTGCAAATCCACCAGCCTCACCAAGGTTATCCCTTTGACAGAGCTTTGTCTAGGGTAATCTAGCCTTGTCACTTGTCATCCCTCATCACCTTGAGCTAAAGGTTGGGATCCACAAGTGGTCAATCTCATATTTTTCCTAAAGGATCATTAGTCTATCCTTAAGTTGACACAATCACCACCAAGCTTACACATAGGAAAGTAGACCTTTTATGCTTTGGCAACATATCTTTGAAGTTAGAATCCCCAACCCAATCCTCCTTAGGTTTGTCATATAGCTTTGCCTCAACCTAGGAAATCATTTGCATAGAAAAGCTTTCCCCCTTTACATCCATCAGCATTGTTGCATCTCATCCCTAGGAACATTCTACATTTTCATGCCACTCGTCACTCGCTTAGCCAAGAAGAAGAAAGAAACTATGGAGCCCTATCATTTGGATCAAACAATATTGCTACCCTTGAGCACTCAACCATCCTTCAGCCCAGAGAACACTATACCATCACCTACTGACATTGAAGCTTTCATGAACCAACCAAGAAATGTAGTATTGGTGAATGTCATTATAGACAAGAACAAAGAAACAATCATGGCTAACTTTTGAAGGGACAACATAGGAACCTTTGACTTTGGAAGACCTCCTCCCTTATTAGATCCATCTCACCCATTCTTTCGACAACTCCCACCACCCATAGGCTCTTATGATTCAAATTATCCTCAATATGTGCAAAAAGAAGAGCCTCAACCCACCCCATATGATCCAACAGACCCAAACATACTAGCCTCCACTCAAGTTGAAATCTCCCTTCCGCAAGCCAATCCAGCCACCACCACTCCATCCCAAACACCCTTTGCCCAAAACACCTCATCATTCACTCTCCTCACGATTGTTGTTGCTGCTCTCCAACCCAGCCTTCCAAATCCACCCATCTCCCAAATCAGTGCTAGCATCTTTGGCCAACCTTAGCAATATACAACCAGGATGCCACCCATGGGGCCAAGTAATAAACCTTTCATCACCCCCATCTTGTTTACCTCAGCTCAGTGCACAATTCCATTATTTCTACTAGGTCCTTGGAGCTCAATGCCATTAGCCACAAATCCACAAGCTACTGCCCTCACTCCACAAAGCTATCAAACCCCACAAGCTATTACCAATGTTCTGCCAAGCTCCCAAGTGACCCAAGCTCCTACCACCACTCTACCAAGCTTTCAAATCTAGCCACCAAGCTATCAAACCCCATCAGTTCCATTTCCAAGCTTTCAATTCCCACTACCTCCACCACCAGCTAATCCATTACCTCCTATTACTAACTATTTTTCTATGCCACTTCTAGGAGGAAATCCACCACCACCAACCTCCAATTACTTGGCCTCTTTTGCCATGCAAATACCTTCCCAAATGGGGGCACAACCCACAGATATTGGTCAAACTCCTCAAATCCAAAGTCAAGTTCCAAAAGCTGCCCGATCCTTTCCCCAAGCTTCACAACCATCTTATACCTTACCTCCACAAAGAAATCCATTTATCCCATAGCCAGCTTATGTTCTTCAATCCCAACCTCAAATCCAATATTAGCAGCAAGCTTCACAACACATGCAGCAATATGTGCCACCTCCACCTCAGCAACCCATCATCCACCATTCAGTTGCCCAAGCCATGTACAATCCCTACCAGCCCATACCTCAAATCCATCCATATTCCATTGCCCCATCTAGTGCATACCTACCTCAGAGCACTCCTACATTGGGGACACCCCAGCCATCACCCATTAATTCAGAATGGGAAGCCATGAAGATAGCTTTGAAGAACATCCAGGAGGGAAATGATCCAAAAACCTTCAAGTTTGAGAATGTGTTTCCTTACCCATTTGATAGAGCCATTACCATGACACCATTTCCCAAACACTTTGAGATACCCAAGTTTGACAAATTCAGAGGAAAAGGGGACCCTATCACACATATCAAAGAATTTTACATGCACTTCCAAGAAGTGGCATACGGTGACGTATTCCTCTTGTGTCTCTTTCCCAAAAGCTTGGCCAGACCAGCTCTTGAATGGTTTTATAGAATCCCATAAGGCACAATTAAAAACTTTGCTGAATTATCTGAGGCATTTGTAGCCCAATATGCCCATCTTGTTGAAACAGAGCTCTTAGTAGTTGATCTTTTCCACACTAAGAAAAAAGGTGGAGAAAGCCTTCCCGAATATCTGCAAAGATGGCAAACCCTTACCACCTGCATATCTTGCACCTTGCCAGAATGCCATTTGGTGAAAATGATTATTGATAATGCCCATCCCAGCTTGGCTCACCACATGACCATGAACTGTTTGCAGACCTACAAAGATATCAAAGAAAAAGGAATGATCCTTGAGCAAGGACTCATTAAATATGGTGTGGTCAAGATTTACAAGGAAGCCAACCAAAATCAATCACATTCCAATGACAAGTCTAGGTATTGGAACAAAAACAAGCACATTGCAACAGACGACATCACTGATACCAGACATGTGAATATTGTTGGTCCTTCCCAAAATCAATCCAACCCACCTTATCAACCAAAAATCAACAAACTATCAACTACCAACACCAGAATCACCAAAGCTACCAAGACCACAATCCAAGACCCAACTTTCAAGGGTCTAGCAATCAAGCTAATGCCATCAATGTAGCAGCAGGACCAAAGCCCAAGTTCCAACCTGCAGCTAGAAATTATACACCCCTTGGTGAGTCATTGGATATCATTTTTTAGAAATTGACTAAGGAAAACCTCATCAAATTTCCTCCTACCCAGAAAATTGACCCAGGTCAATCCAAAGCTACATGGTACAAAGACAATGAGTACTGCAAATTTCATAGGGTAAAAGGTCACACCACCCTTAGATGCATGAAATTGAAAGATTATGTGCAGGACCTCATTGATTGGAAAGAAATCACCGTTGGTGCCCAAACCTCTCCCAATGCAAGCTTACAAATCTATCAAAATGCTTTTCCCCCTCACAACAACCAAAATCCTAGAAAAGCACCTATCCAAACCAACAACAACAACACCAACAACCGCCAGCCAAACCAACAGCATGGGAAGAACAACGACCACACTTCATCCTATATAGATAATGGTAGCCTCATAGGTTGTATATTCGAGAAAGAGCCTTCTGTCAATGTTATCAATATCCAAGGACCAAAGAATGAGTGTGTAGTTACCACTTGAAGAGCATGATTTAACATCCCAGGCCCACCAGTTTCACCAGCACATTCAGCTCCATCAAAAAGCCAGTACAATATCTTGGAACACCTTGGGAACATGCCAGCCCAAATCTCCATTTTAGACCTTCTCCGCACTAGTCTTGTGTACAAAAACATTCTTGACAGTGCTCTCATAGAATCTCGTGTCCCTTTAGATATCAACGCTATTGATTTTCATAATCTTGTTGAACACCTATCCTCCTCATGTGCCCTATCATTCAAACCCATCGACATACCCGTGGTCAAGCCAGATCACACCCTTCTGCTCCGCATAGCCATTATGGTATCCAATTTTTTTGTAAAAAGAGTAATGATAGATAATGGATAAGCCTTGAATATTTGCACCCTAAAATTCATAAAACAAGCTGGGTATATTGAGGCAGATATCATCAGTGAGTTTATCACCATCAAAGCTTATGGAATTTTGGAAAGAACCATAGAAGGAACTATTTTGCTGCCAATCAAGGTTGGGCCAGTCATCCAAGAAACATGCTGCCATGTTATTGATCTAAACCTACCATTTAACATCCTCCTCGGTCACCCATGGATTCATGCCATGAAATTCATTCCATCCACTTACCATCAGTGCATAAAATTTCCACATCAAGGCACTGAGGTAATCATCCATGCCGATCCAAAACCCTTTGCTTACTGCAATGTGGTTGAAGCTTCATATGCAAACCATTTCCCTGGAATTGATATTGGCATAGCCATCACTAGCTCATCCCACACTTGTAATGACCCAGAAACCATCCTCGCCTCCACCCTATCTACTGTGAAGATCAATAACAAAGGCTGTGGAGAGTCTAGTCTATCAGATGCATTTGTTGTCAAGGTACTCCCACTTGATTCACACGCCCATGGATGATCGACATATCACAAAGCTAAGGAGATTCCACCTCCTTGATACAAACAGTTTGGCCCAACAACCTTTGTATCCTCAAAAATCCCTCTTCATGAGGAGCTCACTCCAGATATCAACAATTGGTTACATAAGGATGCACCTCCAAGAAATCAAGCACGCCTTGATCACTTCAGCCAAAAGTATCCCCAAGAACATAAGCTCATCACTGACAAATGGAACTATCAAGGTGGTGCTCTAGGACTAGAAGAAAGAGGCATGCAATGCCCCATCATCGCACACAAGTGGGAATTGAAGTTAGGTCTTGGCTTTGGCATACTCACAACTAGGGGCACCAATGAGAATGGTCACGCTTTTTCAAACATTCACCGTGACCTTGTCAAAATCAAAGACATTCCTAAGGAAGTTGAAAAGAGAGCCTACGATGATATCCCAGACCAAATCTTCCTCAAAGACTCTATTCTCGAAGAACTATCCATCCATTTCATTGACCTACCACTCGCCCATCCACAACTCATAGATTAGGACCAACCAAGCATCATACACATTAATGAGTTCACATCAGAGGAAGCACTTCTGAGATTCATGGGAGCCGAAACTCCTCACAAGAAAACAAAGCTAGATTCTACCTATATCTATAAGCTAGATCCCAAGGGGTATTTTGGAGAACATCCCCAACCTAGTTCCAATACACCCAAAATTGGAACTAAGGTGAATTCGGGACTAGCTAAGGCAGTGAAGAGAACCCCTCAACAAGAAAATCTAGACTCACAAGCAGCACATGAGGATTTAGCATTGCCTCCACAAGATAATCGACTAGAGGTGTCTTCTATTCTAATTGAGGATACTAGAGAAGTCAACATCAGTTCTTCAGAGATCCCCATACTTGTTCACATTGCTACATCCCTATCACAAGACCAAGCTAACCTCCTCTTTGAGGTCTTAAGAGAGAACATTGGCTGATTTGCATGGTCATATCAGGACATGCCAGGACTTGATCCCAAGCTTGTAGTTCATCATCTTGCAGTCGATCCAAAGATCAAGCCTATCAGACAAAAGCTTAGAAAAATGCACCCCAAGGTGGCATTACTGGTCAAAGCTGAGTTAGAAATAACGTTAGCTGCTAAGGTTATCTGACCTATCGACTACTCAGAGTGGATCTCCAACATGGTCCCTGTCACTAAGCCTTCTGGTGACATCAGAATCTTCACTGATTTTAGAGATCTTAACAAAGCTTGTCCAAAAGATGATTTTCCCTTACCCAACATAGATATGATTCTAGATCTTATAGCTAGACATGAAATTCTATCCCTCATGGATGGATTTTCTAGGTATAATCAAATCAAGATTGTAGAAGAGGATCAGCATAAGACAACATTCACTACCCCTTGGGGAACCTTTTGCTACAACATGATGCCTTTTGGCCTAAAGAATGCTGGGGCTACCTATCAAAGATCTATGACAACCATTTTCCATGATCTTATCCATAGCATTTTGGAGGATTATGTGGATGATATCTTGGTTAAATCTCATACCTTCATGGATCATCTTGCTGACCTGGAGAAATTCTTTGATAGGTTAGCCAAATATCATCTCATGCTGAATCCCAAGAAATGTGTCTTTGGGGTCACATTTGGCAAGCTTCTAGGCTTTATAGTTTCTAAATGAGGTATAGAGATTGACCCCAAGAAGGTCAAAGCTATCTTAGACATGCCTCCTCCCTAGACACTACGACAGCTTCGCACTCTTCAGGGAAAGCTTCAATCCATTTGGCACTTCATCTCCTAGCTTGCAGATAAGTGTACGCCATTTGCACACTTACTGAAGAAGGATGAAAACTTCAAGTGGGATCCTTTATGTCAAGGCAGCTTTGATCATCTCAAGAAGTATCTCATCAATCCCCCTATCTTGGTTCCACCAGTTCCTGGTCATCCCTTGATCTTGTACATATTAGCAATGCCTACTGCTCTAGGGGCACTTCTAGCATAGCTCGATGACTATGGCAGAGAAAGAGCCATCTACTACATTAGTAGAACCCTAGTTGGTTATGAACTCAATTATACTCCTATGGAAAAAGCTTGTTTGGCAGTTGTTTTCTCAACTCAAAAGCTTCGCCACTACATGCTAAGTCATACCATCCAACTAGTCTCCAAGATCGACCCTCTCAAGTATATGCTCTCCAAAATAGCACTTACAAGCCATTTGGCCAAATGGGTTATGCTCCTTAGTGAATTTGACATCCAATATGTGGATAGAAAGGCAATCAAAGGGCAAGCTATAGCAGATCACCTAGCTGATGCACCTCTAGTAGATACATTTCCTTTGATCACAGAATTTTTAGATGAGCATATTTGTTTAATTGAAGAATAGCCCCCATGGAAACTTTATTTTGATGGCTCATATACATCTCATGGATCAGGGGCAGGAATATTGTTGGTCACACCTCAAGGAGATTACATTCCAAAAGCCTTCAAGCTACAATTCCCTAGCACCATTAATATAGTTGAATATGAGGCTCTCATAGAAGGATTAAAGATAGTTGTAGAATGGAACATCACTGAGTTACAAATCTTTGGAAATTCTTAGCTCATCATCAAGCAAGCCCTAAATGAATGTCAAACCAAAGATGAAAAACTATTACCCTACAAAGAGCTAGTTGATCAACTAACCTAGTATTTTACAAAGCTTCAGTTTACACAAGTGCCTTGAATACAGAACAAAGCAGCAGATGCTATGGCTACTATCAGCTTGTTCTTGGAAATTCCTCAAGTGGTTACGCAGTATGAGTTTTTAGTTGAGTAGCTCCTCACACCTGCCTATATGAATGATGACTCAAACTGTGTTTGTATCTTGGTTGGTCCCCAATCCCCTTAGTACCATGAGATTCATGCTTACCTTAAAGATGTTATCATCTCCCCTCACCTCACACATACCCTATGCCAAAACTTCATTTGAAAATCATCTCACTATGTTATCATATCCAATACCCTATATCATCGAGGTTATCATGATACTCTCTCTCAATATTTAGATGAAAATGAGGCCACGATGGCATTAAAAGAAGTACACTCTGGACTTTTCGGTGCCCACATGAGTGGTATTGTCCTCACATGACAAATCCTTAGAGTAGGCTACTATTGGCCTACCATTGAAGAAGACTCCTATGACTTTGTCAGAAAGTGTCCCCATGTCACCAGCACGCAAATCTTGTGCACGCTCTAGCATAGGATCTACAGCCTATTGCACCACCTTGGCCTTTCACTTGTTGGGGCCTTGATCTAGTTGGAACTATCACACCTCTCTCATTTGATGGACATAAATGGATAATAATAGCTACAGACTATTTCACTAAATGGGTGGAAGCAGTCCCCCTAGTCTTAACTACAAGAGTTTAGGTCTCCAATTTCATCTTGTACCACATTGTTTGTCGCTTTGGCATCCCATCCACCCTCTTCACCAACCACGGAGGTAACTTTGAAAATATCAACATGGAAGAATTATGCACTTCCCTTCACATCCATCACTGCTTTTCTAGCCCATATTTCTCACAATGTAATGGCCAGGCAGAGGATACTAACAAAACCCTCCTCAAAATCCTAAAGAAAGTTGTCAATGATTTCGACTGCGATTGGCACCTACAAATAAATCCAGCCCTATGGGCCTATTGAACTTCCTTTCGTACATCCATAGGCACAACTCCATACTCCTTAGTCTATGGTGCCAAAGCAGTACTATCCATAGAGGTTGAACTTCCCTCCTTGCACATATCTTTGCAAGGGAAAATATCAGATAAAGAATATAGAGTAGCTCGGCTCACCCAACTAGATCTCTTAGAGGAGAAGCAACAAAAAGCCTATGACCATCTCACAGTCTATCAAATTTATCTCAAAAGGAATTTCAACAAGAAGGTGCTTCCACGACACTTTCAGCTGGGCAACATGGTCCTCAAAGAAAATATGAAAGTCCAAGCTGATTGAGAAAAGAAAGGCAAGTTTGAACCTACCTGGCTTGGTCCTTATGTTGTCACTGCCTCCTTTGGCTACGGAGCCTATTAGCTATCTACACCAGAAGGAGAACTCTTGAATGATCCTACTAACATCATTCATCTCAAGAAGTTCTATGCTTGAAGATCCTTGGTATACCCAGCTTTTGAAAAATACAAAAAAAAAAAGTAAAGAGAAATAAGTGTCCAATGGTGAAAACTTGGCAATTCAAGTGCCTTGGATAGGTACCTTGGTGAAAACTTGGTAATTCAGGTGCCTTGTGTACTAAGACTAATCCATTATCTATCACTATCCTATCTCTCATCCATCCATTCATAATCCAATAAAATACCTGCTTGTTCCCTTGGTGTTCCGACCAAATATCCAAAATCTAATGAAACTTGTAGATACCTCTTGTACAGCTTGTAAATCTTGTACCTCAGCTTGTAAATCTTGTACCCCAGCTTGTAAATATTGTATCATCCCTTGTATCATAGCTTGTATATCCAAATCTTGTCCAAAGCTTGTACCATATTCCAGCTTGTATTATATGCCAAATCTTGTATCCTAGCTTGTATCCTATCACATGCACACAAAGAATCCCATTTTCCTTAAGCTTTTCGCAAACTATCTACCTATCTGCCTATCAACTATTGCAGGCATCCCACCCTTCAAGAAAATTTCCATCTCACAAAAACCAAAACATGAACAACCTTGTACATTTGTAACATATCTTGGTCTGTCAGCTTGTACGTCATCTTTAGCTTAGTACCATTGTATCTATCCAGCTTTCGTGTTAGTTCCTCCTTGATCAGCATCTTGCACACATCGCACAACCCTTGGTTAGCTATTCCAATGCATCCTTTAGCTAGATCTCCTATCACCAAAGTGTTATCCTTCTTAGTTCAGCTTGCTAGATGCATCACTCATCCAGATCCATCAACTTAGGTGCTCTCCGATAGATCCTTGTAGGATATAGCTTTCCTCATGTCTGATCTTGGTCCGTTAGTACCTCATCCCACCCATCTCATTCGCAAATAGTTCTATTTTGGATTTTCGCTTTCTTTTGATTTGGAATCTTACCTTTTGGGTCTTGAAGTATCTTTTCCAAACAATATTTTTGTTCCCTCCTCAAGGTTGCCACGATCTTCCATATCATGGTATACAGTGAATGGGGCAATCTGAGTGTAAGGTCTTGATCAGGTCTTTTGTTTGTTTTTTGAGTTATCCATGTCGGTTCCACGCTGCTTCCTCTAGGATTCATGTGTGATGCTAGGGCAATCCTTGCGTGTTTTTTTTGAGTCAGTCTGTCAGTCCTCTAGACAATTGGTGAAAAGGCCTTGATGTTCTTGGTAACCTTGGCAATTAACCAACAGTCCTATCGCAAATCTAGTGCTCAACTACATGGTGGTACTTCTCTTTCAAGTATCCCCCTACTCAAAAAGCTTCAATGGATTCCCTTCATCTCCATTATCCCCCATCCATATCCAGCATCCATCTCTCCTACCCCAGCTTGTGCAACTGTATCTCTTAGAATCGATCTTCACTTTGAGCTTTAGGGATCCACAATCCTAGTCTTAGGGATCCACCAATCAAATCAATCCACCAAGCCTCATCTTTTGAGCTCCACAATCTTAGTCCTAGGGATCTTCGAAACCCATCTTCTGCCAATCTGACTCTTTGAAATCCTATTACATCAGCTTTATCATCCCATCATACATCTCCCTATCCTAGATTCCTTTTTATAGCGCTCCGCTCCTTCATCCTCTGCAATCCCTGAGATCTTAAGCTTGCTTCCTCTTGTGCCTCTCATTCTCCCTTTATAATTCTCCCATAGTGAGAGTTTGAGCTAACTAAACCTCTTCTCTTAAGACAATCTGAGTGTCCTTTCTCATCTCAAATTCTTGTAATTTTCAAGAAGCCGTCGAGCCTCACTTTCTCTCCCCGCCGCCTTCTTGAGGGGGCATCTCGCAGTCTATTCTCTCATCTTCTGCTCTAGCCTTGGGCATCTTATTTTCTTATCTTTGATGCCATGCCACTTGCGGAATCACATCAAAGAGGGGGAAAATGTAGACACCTAAATCCTTTAAAAAATAAAGTATTTTTATTTTTTGAAAAAATTCCTGATGACATCATCATTTATTAATTAATTAATTATTTAATTTATTTATTTATTTTTATGCCATCAAATCACTTTATCTTAATTAAAAATATTTAATTAAGAAATCCCTCCCAAAAATGTTTAAATCTTATTTAAACATTATTTCCTTATTTATTAATTATTTAATTAATAAATTGACCAAAAAATCCAAAAAAAAAATTTTAAAAAAAATTTGCCCAAAATTTGGCCAATTTCCTTAAGACCACTAACCTCTTCCAAAATCTTCTAATTCTTCTTTAATTTTGATTAAAGGCTAATCCCATCATTTCCTACCCCTAATCCCAACTCAAAATATTTAATTAAGATTAAATATTAATCCTCATGTTTATTAAAAAAGTTTTAATAAATATCCCGTCAACCCAAACCCTTGAAATAAATAAAACTTTATTTATTTCCTAAAAATCTAATTTATCCTCATCCTAAGAAGTTCTAGACTCTTCTAGAAAGTCTTCATCCTCATCCTAGGAAGTTCTACACTATTCTAGAAAGTCTTTATCCTCATCCAAAGTCTAGACTCTTCTAGAAGATGTCTTTAAACCTAATCCTAATCCCCTCCTAACCTTGTCACATTCCCTAAACATGGGTTAAGACTTACTAACCCAAGCAAAAGTTAACAAATATCTCCTCCTTCACCCACCCTCATTAAATGCCATCCACTTACCTATCCCTAAGCTAATCCTAAACCATCCTAATCCATCCTCTAATCATTTGCACAATACTAAGCAAGCTTTAAACCTTCCTAATCAAGCCCAAGTCGAAATTCCTCTCATCTCCCTAAAAATATCCCAACCATAAAACTTTATGAAGCCCACTAGGCCATAAATGACTCTTCCAAGCCCGTTCATTGCTCTTACAAGCCATTATGAGGGTCTTTATGAAGATTTTATCCCTTGAGCCTCTTTTGTTGACTCATCCTTCCCCTTTCCTCCATCCTCTCACCCTGTGACATGTGTCACTCTTTGATTGGTTGTAAGGAAGCACAATCCATGTGCTCTCCTCTCATGCAATCTAAGCCCTCCATGAGCTTTTTCTCATCCTTGCATCTTTGCCCTCAATCCCTCAAGCCTCTTGCCTATAAATTGGATCCTTCCTCTTTGCAAAACAACACAATCCATGAAGTAAAGTCATAATGCCATTTTAAGAAGGCATTTTACATCAAAACCATACACTCAAACCAAAATTCCAACTCCATTTGAAGCCCTTTTTGAAGCATAAGCTTGAGCATACATCCTATCTATTTAGACAAAGCCACTCAAAAAGAGAGCTTCTCATTGAGAGAGCCCACTAATGGCTCATATTCTCAATTGAGAGCTCATCTTAGTCTATCTTGAAGTTTATGAATTTTGTTTAGTGTGTAGAAGCTTTATTTAAATTTTGTTTCTATTAGCATACTAACATTGCTCATATACATAGGGCACTACTCATGCTTCTTAAGTAGATTTGGATAGGGTTATCACCCCTAGTTTACCTCTTAGATACTCATGAGCATCCTTAGTAAATATTTTTTGAATATATCTGCTATCTGTTATTTTGTATTCACATATTCCATCTTAACTTCTTTATCTTGAACTAACTCTCTCTCATAATGATACTTCATTGCAATGTGCTTAGTTGTTGTGTGTATCCTGGGGTTCTTTGGTATATTTATAGCACTTTTATTATCACAATAAAGTACCACAGGTTCAGTGATTTCCTCCTTCATACCTTTGAGTAGCTATTTGATCCATACAATGTTTGTATAATTTACTGTAGCAACCACATATTCAACTTCAGTAGTAGATTGAGATATATAGTTTTGTTTCTTTCTAGTCCAGGTGACCAATCTCTTTCCTAAGAAAAATGATCCTCCATTAGTGTTCTTTCTGTCATCAATATTTTCATCCCAATCAGCATCATTGTAGGCTCTCAACTCAACTTTTTTATTTTTCTTGTAGTATAGACCATAGTCTCCTATTCCTTTTAGATATCTCATAATTCTCTTAACAACCATCAAATTATTCTCCTTAAGATTAGTAGAGAAGCTTGCAACAATCCCAATAGATAATGCAATGTCAGGTCTATTATGCACTATATATTACAATTTATCAATCATAGACCTATACAATGTTTGATTCACATCAGTTGAATTATCATTCTTTGACAACTTGTGTCCTATCACCATAGGTGTGCTAACTAGTTTGGAATCTTCTAATCCAAAAGTTTTCAAAATTTCCTTCACATATCAAGACTAAGTAATGTATATACCATATTTCATCTGATATACTTGTAAACCAACAAAGTGTTGGATATAATTGATTAATTGTGTATTATCTTTGATGTTACACAAATATCATATCAATATCAGTCAGTGCATGTTGAGCTCACTCGAGCAATGAAGATAGTTGTATGTGTCTACCAAGCATTCTTGTGTTTTCCTAGTTCAGAAGGCAATGTCTACCAAGTTAACTCAGGTGTTAATGGAAAGTTTACAAAAGATGGGTGTCAACCGAGCTCACTCAATTAATAAAGGAAATGTTGGATGGAACTAGTGTTAATTGAGCTCACTCGGTTACCAAAGGACCTTTTGTAAATATGTAGTGTTAACTGAGTTCACTTGGTTAAAATAAGAAAATCATTTCTGAGTTAGTGTCTACTGAGTTGGGTCGGCTAATGAAGGATTTTTTTATTTTGGCATATTGAGTTTAATTAATTTATCTATTTGTTCTAGCTGACTGAGCTAATGAATATTAGTTATTCTAAGTTGTATATGAGTTGACTTGACAATATGAATGATATAAGTATAAGGTCAAGTTGAGAATTTTAAAGTGTGTAAGTGTGTGAATGCATGGAATATTTTGAAGATCTAATGGTGCAATAAGGAACCAAATCAAAAGGATAAGCAGAATATCCTTGTGAAGCTAAAAAGATATATTCAATCAGGAAGGATCAAGTACAAGCTAGAACAAAGACCTATAATCAGACATTCAATTGCATTAGAAATTAGGTCATCCCATTCTTACTCTCTAACCATTGTAGCAATGATCTAAATCTCTTAACAAAGTTGGCTTAACAACTATTTGTAAAACCTCTAACAAGGTGGTAGTTATATTGAATTGTCTAAAGACTTCTAACAAGGCCACTCCTAATAGTGTGATTAAATCCTTTAATAGGGTCACAGCTAATAGTTTTTTTTGTAACTTTTAACAAGGTTGGCTCATAATAAGGCTCACTTCAAAAGAGTGAAAATAGTAACTAGTTGCAATTGGTGGTTTTCCCAAATTGGGTTTCCATGTTAAATCCTAGTGTCAATTGTGTTCATGCTATTTTCTTTTTTGTTCTTGCATCTAAGTTAAAATAATGGTAATCATAGATAACTTCTAAAATTTTCATGTTAAGTAATTACAAAGCATACGCAATATTTACTGAGTTACAACATTTTATGTTTGTTTGTCGAGCATCAACAATATTTAGTTTTCAGAGTTTGTTTTGTACTAACATCTAAAAGGATCTGGGATTTATTTTGTGGTAATTGATTCATCCATCCCCTCTCAATTACTCCTCCTATATTTCCAACACAAAGAACTTGATCTCTCCAAACATAAAAATCTCAAATTCTTTCTTCATTTAATATACAAATGCTTTATATAATCGATCTTGACCTCCAAATATGATATCATCAACAAAAAATTTAGATAGTAAAATACCTTTACCACCTTCTATCTTCAAGTATATATTATTGTTGTCATCAATCCTCTTAAATCCAATCTTCACAAGATAATTGTGAAGCGTTACATACCATGCTCTTGGGGCTTTTTTTAAACCATATAAAGCTTTGTGTAGTCTACATACTATGTTCTTATTGTTAGCATCAAAAAATCTTTCTAGTTATTCTATATAGACCTCTTCTTCTAATATGACATTCATAAATGTTGACTTTACATCCATTTGATAAACTTTGAAATATTTGTATGGAAAGTAAGCAAGCAGAGTTTTTACGCCTTCCAACCTTGCAATAGGGAAAAATGTTTCTTCATAGTCTAATCCTTCTTTTTGTGCATACCCCTTGCAAAATAATTCTGCCTTATTCCTTGTGACTTCACCATTCTCATATAACTTGTTCTTGTACACCCACTTGGTTCCAATCACATTCTTATCCTCTGGTATGGGAACTAGAGTCCATGTCTTATTCTTCTCAATCTACTCAATCTCTTCTTTCATGGCTTTACTCCAGTCCACATTGTCTATGGCATCTTTCACTATCTTACATTCCTGAATTCTTAGAAAACATATATTACTCCTTAGCCTATTTCTTGTCATTGATCTAGCATCTTTATCTGCAATAATTTGTTCAATAGAGTGATTTCTTTTGACATACTTTGACAATATTGGTTATTTTCTGCCATCCTCATTAGGTTTGTCAACTTCTAAATTGCTATGTACTTCTCTATTAGGTAATTCAAAATTTCTTTTATGTGCATTAATCTCATAATAAGAATGTGGCTCACCTTCTATTTGTAACTTGGATCTTGACTATAGCTCAGTGCCTGAATGCAACTTGACATTCATTGTATGTGACTCTACAATCACTAAAACTTTTTGTTGATTTTCAAATTGATTCACAACATCTTCATTAGTAGACATACCTTCATAAAAGTATAAAAAAGGTTTTTATTCCTCTATTTCCTTCATAGGTTCTACCTCATATACCTTGTTATATTCATCAAACTTCACACTTGCACTTTTCACAACTTTGTTAGTGTTAGTATTTAAACACTTATAAGCTTTACTTTTTGTGGAATAACCAAGGAATATATCTTCTTCACTTTTAGCATCTAATTCACCATTCCTGACATCTTTAAGAATGTAACACTTTCTTCCAAAAACCTTAGAAGATTCTACATTAGGTGAGTATCCATACCATAATTCAAAAGGTGTTCAATGATTACCTTCCTTGACTTGCACATAGTTCAAGTTATAGAAAGTTTTTCTTACAACCTCTCTCTAGTACTTCAAATTAACATTCTTCTCCATCATGAGTGTATTACAGATATGTTCCTCCTTTCAACAAATCCATTTTGTGGAGGGGTCCTAGGTGCAAATTTCTTTCTTTTGATTCCTCTATCATTATAGAACATACCAAACTCATTTTATGTAAATTCTCCACCTCTATTAGATTCCAAACATTGCAGGCTTTTCCCTATCTCCTTTTCAACTCTAGCTAAGTACCACTTAAATAATTGGAAAGAATCATATTTATGTTTCAAAAACATAACTCTCATCATCCTAGAATAATCATCAACAAATAGCACAATGTACTTGTCACCCTTGTATATTTTCACTTCAATTGGTCCATAGAAGTCAATATAAACAATCTCAAGAATTTCTTTAGAAGTGTGAGTCTTAGTTTTGAAACTAGATTTTGTCATCTTGCCTAACTAACATTGTTTGCAAATTATATTGTCAGGTTTCTTCAATTTATGCAAACCTCTCACTCTTTTCATGTTATTGATACTCTTTTCTTGTTCCATAACCATACATCATCAAATTTTACAACATGACAAGTAGCATCACTCATATAAAGATAAAATATATTACCTCTAGTTTGATCACCTTTCTCAATTAGTTTCCCATCAGTATCATAGATCTTAGCTATCTTGTTCTCAAACTCAACCTTGCAACTTGAACTATTTAGTTGTGACACACTCAAAAAATTATAGTTAAGTCCCTCAACATAATAAGAATTGTCACACAAGATCCTTTCTATGAGTTTGATAGATCATTTTTCTTTTATCAGACAAGGTGCATCATTACCAAACATTACACTATTTCCATCATAATAATTTAGAGTAATGAACTTACTTTTATCTCTAGTCATGTGATATGAATACCCACTCTCATTGATCCATCTATCCCTCTTGTTCATATAAGACACCAATACAGTTGCCTCATCCTTATTAGAATCATCCTTCATTGCAACATATGCCACTTTATCATCATGGTCATCAAATCCATCTATGGTTTCTTCTTTTTCAATGTAGAAAAACTTCTTTCCTTTATCTTTGTAACCTTTGTTGTTCTCATCCTTTTTACTTCTATATTTGTCTCTTCTTCTTTGGACATCTAGCAGCAATATGACCAATCTCATTGTAATTAAAATACATGATAGCTAACTTACCTTGCCTATTTAAAATCTCCTTGCTAGCAGTGCTTCAAGTTTTTCTACATCATCCTCGTTCGTGGCACTATTTCTAGAAACATATTTTACCTTTTTCTTCTTCTCTTTAGGTTCATTTAATGACATTTTAGCTTTGAAAGAAGATTCAACACTATCAGATTTGAAGTTATCAAAATTAGAGAGCTCAAAGGTAGTCAGCCTACCTACCAAACCTTAAAGAGTCATATTCAAACTTGGTATACATCTTAATTCTTGTATGGAAAAAACTCTAATGGCATAAATGGGTAGCAGTGTTCTCAATACTTTACTCTATACAATATAATCATCAATAGTACCATTAGCTCCTCTTATAGCATTAACAACATCTTTTATTCTGGAGCAATATTGAGCAATTTCCTCACCTTCTTGCATCCTTATGTCATTGAGCTTACCTCTAAGACTTTCATATTTTTCTCTTAAAATATTTGTGTCTCCTCCATAAATAGTGTGCAGAGTATCCCACATCTTTGCAAAATCACAACCATTGATATCATCAAACTCAACATAACTAAGGGTAGAGGCAATCTCCAACATTGCCTAATTGTGTTCTTTCTTATTTGTAGATCATCAACAGTTATGGCTCTAGCAAGATTAACATGCTCAGTAGTGATGGTAGATTATGCATGCTCTCTAAGACCTTCCAGGTGTAGCTTCATCAGACTTTACCATGCATGGAAATTCTCCTTATTAAGCTTGTGTACCTCCCTTTTTGACATATTGATCTTTTGCTTCTACTACCTTCAAACTAGTCATGTTAAGCACTATGGAACTTCGATACCAATTGTTGAAATTATTTAGAATAACTAAGAGGGGGGTTGAATCAATTATCCAAGGTCAAGATGTACAAATAAAACATTTCATAGCTTAGTAGACCCATATCCATAAAAATTTATTATGCATGCATCCATTAGATTATACAAAACTTAAGCTTTGTAGGTTACTATCCTAGGTCAAAACAACTTTGCAAAAATGTAATCATGAAACATAACATATTCAACAATACATTTGATGCAAGGGTTTAATGTGGAAACCCAATTTGAGAAAAAACACCAGTAACATGCTACTAATTCTCACTCTTCTAAAGTGATGCCCTATGAAAAGCCAACCCTATTAAAGCTTACAATACACATTGTTAAATGTGACTTGGTTAGAGGATGACAATCACCCTGTTAGGAGTGAGCCTTATTAGAGGACTTTAGATCATTCACTTAAAATGCCACCTACTTAAAGGATTTACAAATTACTATTAGGTCAACCTTAATCCAAATTATTTACCCTAGATTGAAACAATGATTAGAAAGTAATAGTAAGGCTTGATCTGATAAAAAATTAAAACTCACTTGCAAATTATAGATTTCTATTTCAATTCTCCATTATGCTTGGCTTTCACACACTTTAGTTCTGATAGCTTCTTCACCCTTCAAGCATTCATACTCTTAAGCCTTCTTGATTTTCTTTCCACTAGCATTCTCTTCTATTTGACCACTGAATGAAGATACACCCTAGAGTCCTTTTCTTCCTTAGGTTCTCACACATGAAAGCCTTTTCTTATGACCAGCTCTCTCTAAAAAAATATATTTGAGATCTTTTTTTGCCTAACCTCAATAGTCCATTTTAAGGTTAAGTAGGATTAGGTAGGATACAATGAATCTACCCACTTTTCCATTTGGTTCCGATCGAAACTTCTTCCTCAATCTTTCTTAAATTCACCTCAAAATATTTTACCTTAAATTTTGTGACACCAACTCATCATAGTTATCTTCTACATGCTTCACATAATTCAAGAAAACAAAATAGTTGGCTTAGATTCATCAAATCTATGATTTAACATGAATACTATCACTTGGCATCAGTATGTTGTCACTCAGCTTCCATATTATTCTTCCAATCATCTTCAACAATTAACTTGGTAAACACTAAAGTTTATTGATGCTCAACACCAACTAAACTTTACTCGACTTGCAATTTGTTCACTCGACATACACTAAATCTTCACTTTGCTCGGCTCTATCTTATTTTTTGCTCAGCTTGCACTAACTTTGCTCGGCACCTACTATGCACTTGGTCAGACTTGGTAGACACATTTCTTCTAACTTATTCTTCTAGATTCAATCAATGTATCCAACCTTTTGTAGCCTTAAGTAGATAAACAATACACTATATCATCACTGTCTTAATTGATCTTTATACTCTTTTTTCATACCATAACTCAACCTTTCCTCTAGGTTCTCTTATTATCTCATTTGATCAAATCCTCTTCATTAATCAAGTGAATGATAGTACTCAAATCAACTAAGTAGTTGTCTTACCAATAAGTAATAGGTTTGACATCAGTGACATTATTTAAACACATTATCACACTTGTATCAATCTTTTCTTAACAATGCTTGTGTATGGGTACAACCATCTTTACCAATATAATCAAATAAGACCAATAAAAGGGTTGGATGTGAGAAATGAAGCAATGATAAAAGTATAACAAACTCATGCAACTAGCCTATACTATACATGGGAGTATGGATTTGATCTTGATTCCCAATGAGGCAACAAATCACCAAGTATCATGAACTCTCTCAGCTAGCCTTAATCCAAGAGTATCATTTTTATAGAAATCCCAATGTCCATGAAGTAGAACCATAACATACAAGGAATTATGGAATATAATCCATTTTCACAATCCAAGAAGACACTATCAAACGCCTAGTAAAATATGGGTGGCATACAAAATGGTGCAAGAATAAAAAGCCCAAAATTTAAACTTCTTAGATAGAAACCCCAACTAAAGAATAGGGTCACAAGACCAAGGATCTAATAAAAATCACTACAAAGGCTCAAATTCACAATCTAGGAAATCCAACAAAAGATTCAAGTCCAAAATAATTAATATGGAAATGAGTTTGGACCAATAAATAAAATATCCCAAAATATCATCTAATTATTTTGATTCCATGACTATAATCATTAAGGCAAGGGCTATCCAATCTCTAATTAAGCCAAACAAAGAAATGATTAAAAACTAGATGGCATGCAAAATGAGATGATGCCAAAAAAATCAAAAAATAAAACATCAAATAAATTGAAGAAATTAAATACCATTGGTCTAGATCCACCCAACATTACACTTTTCAAATAATATCTAGAACTCGAACACTTTAGGAAATCCAAACTCCTATGCTAAAAAATTCATATACTCACACCTGTCTAATTGGGTGATGGAATTGCATAAAAATGGAGGGGAACACTAGTTCTCCACTCCCTAACATTTAGCAACCAAAAATGGGAAGTAAAACATACTAAAACTAAATAAACCAAAAATCCCTACCTCACAGCCAAAATGGAAAAATGAGAAACACCACCTAAAATAATGGGGCCACTAAATCAAATGAAACCATTGAGGAAGTGGAGAAATCCTTATATGAATTCAATGAATCACTCTACACTCAAATCCAACAAGCAAATAAATAAATTTCTCCAAGAGGGTTTTGGAGGAAATTCTCATTTCTCAAAAATATTAAATAGAAAACAATGAGAACAAAAACTCACTTTTCGCATAATATAACCACTTTATCAAGTGACTTAATATATTATTAATTCACTTAATAATCTATTTTCCCACTTTTCCTAAATTAAATTGGGTAAGTCCAATTAAATTGGAATTCAACCATGGCTAATTAACCAAAATTAAAATAAAGATGAAATAAACTAAATAAAATTTCTCAAAGCCATTAAAAAAACATTTAATTTAATATTTTCAGCAACAACTGTGGAATCTTAAATGCATAGAAATTCTTATAGATCTAATCACATAATGTAATATAAATCAAGATTTACAAACTACTGAAGGATTAAAATAACATACTAAAGATACATCACCCATACATGGATGATATTAGCTCAACATGAAAGGTCTGATCATTGACTTCATATGCCATTGTCAAGGATATAAGGCCTACATAATAAATGAGCACACAACCAAGTGAACCAAGTGTAAATACACAATAAATGATAGTCAAATACATAATTATGTGAAGTCATGTAATTAAAGAATCTATTTAAACCCATTTAAAATAGCATTCAATAAACCATTAATTAATCCATTTACATAAATTTACTGAAAGAGACAAGATGATATTCTTAGCACATAAATTAACCCAACATGGATAACTCACATTCTAATTATTTTAAGGATGTTATGAGGAAATCAATAACAATTTATCAACAACATAAAGGGCACTATAATCATGTAATTCAACATGGTCAAACACATGAGTAAACATTGCTATATGAACCTAGACAAGGGCAACAAGACAAATAATACATAGTGCAACCTATAAGAATTTGGTATAGCTTTGATACCATGTAAGAATTTTTCTTAGGGCAAGATTCACCCAAGATCGTAGAACTCGAACACAAGCACAACTGTAGACCAAAAAAGAGTATGATCAATATATCAGAGTATGTCCTCATACATTTCTCTATTCATATGATTGTACACACTAGGAGTGCCTATATATAAAGGCCTCTAAGAAGCATCTAGAATGCCTAAGAATCAACATCATGATAAGTCATACAACCAGGCACATGTCCACCAGATATGGGTTATCCTCCATTAAGCACATAAGTAAGTGTGATGATGAGAGGATAAGCCTACAATGGTGTAGCACACAAATTTATGTTGTAGACAACATGTGCTAAAAAGGGAGTGTGATTAACTATGTTGTCCACATGACAACTCAGTGAATGATGCAAACTCTAGTGTTGTAGACACCATGTGTTGAATTAGAGTTGTGTACTTGTGTTGTCAACATGACAATTCATAAAGGTACACAAACTCCTAAGTGTCTCACAAAATAAATAATAAAATAATGCATTAGCCCAAGTAAACTTAAGTAAATGTAAATAGTGAATACTTATTTACACCAACACCCCCCCTTAAGTGAAACTTAGGGGAATGCCCTTAAGTTCACAAAAAATAGGATGAAATGCATGATGGGTCCTGGCTACAAGGCCATGTTAGGTACCCATGTACATAATGAAAATACAATCTCTCATAAAGCAGAGAAAGAGGGAAAACCTCATGGGAAAAACCCTCCCCCAAAAAGAGAGATAAAAATAGGATGCATGGATGGATGGAGTAATCAAGCCCCCCCCCCCCCCCCCCCCTGCCATTATGACATACATCAAGTATATACAAAAGAGAAGTGGGAGAAGGACAAAACTGCTTAAGAGGAAAAAGTTACCCCCAAAAAAAGAAGAAGGAGATGAGGTAGTCCCCCCCACACTAAAAGTAGTGTGCCAATCGGTGAGAAATGCTCCAATGTAGAAGTTGATCCATGATCATTGAATGATGTTCCTTCCCTTTGGAAGAAACAATGGAAAAGGTACCACTAAGATGTTTCCCCTATGTGTGGAAGGAATCTCAGTGATGAAAGGTGTCTCTGAAACTTGTTCAAGTGTCCCTATATCGATACTAATGATGGCTCCTTCCAAAACTACTAAGAAGAAGTGTAGATCTAGCAAGGATTGTTGTAGAACCTATTTCAAAGAACCAACAATCTCCTCAAATGATAGAGAAACCTTCTATAGATATTGTACATAAGCATCCACAATCACATCAGCTGGTAAAGACTAATCATATAGAGAATGGACATGAGGGTCAGAGTGAGCCCTCACAACAACTGTAGAAGGATCGTCCTCAGCAAAGAGAAGTGGTATATCATCAAAGAAGTCTCCCAAATCTATTGTGTGTGACTCTACAAATAGAGCTAAAATGTTTGGCAAGATGTCATCACCTAAAAGACAAAGTGTACCTTTGCTTTGCTAAAGTACATGAATCTGTCACTGTAACAAATGAAGAATTCACCTCAAAGAGAAGACAAATATCATCTAGGATGTCTCCCACATCTTCAATGTGAGATTCCAGGAACAGGCTTATAATGGTGGGAAGGAAGTTATCACATGAAGGTAAAGTAGGAAGACATAAAGGGTCCTGCTACATTGAATCTGAAGCATCTATGGTTGAAACATGACCAGTAGGAGGTGAGATCGCACCTAGAGTAGAAGAAACCATAGCTGGAGTGATTGGATGTAGAATGTCCTCTAGAGAGGGAGGAACACATGGATTTTCATATGCTTCCCAAATAGACATCCAAATATCATGAGGAAAACTTTCCATTTTAAGAGGAGCAAAAGATTCCTTACTCATACTATTATATAGAAAGCAACGAAGGTGCACCAAATTTGTCCAATTAAAATGTGGTGGCAATGAATAGAGATAAGGAAGCAATTCTTGATGGTCTCTTAGATGATAAAGTATCAAAGCACTCCATTTGTGATAGTTCCTTGTTGTCAACTATGGTCTAATACCAAACTGAAAAATCTAACAAGACTCCATGAGATTAAACAATGAACCCCCAAAGAATCAAAGAACACCACCCCCCCCAAAGAATGATTTAGGCCCTTGGTAGCCACTTGCCAATTTAGGGCATATTTCTAAGAGCAATATTTTTGTCCATAGAACCTATAATGTGATCATAGATCTAGAAAGTAGACAAAAAAATGCACTTTCAAAAAAATGGTACCTGATTTGGAGTCCAAATGAGCCCGTACTAAGAATTTTAAGTGGCAAAAATTGAGACTTGTGAGTTGCAAAAAAATTCAGGAACAAAGATCTCAAACCACCTACACCAATGTGTAGATCAAAAAATTCTACCCCAGAACAAAAAAAATTCTCGCAAAAAGGAGTCCATATGAGGGAGATATTGTAATTTGAAAATCGTTATTGTTGTTTTTTTTTTTGAATCATTGTCGTCGCGCCTCCAAAATCAAATGGCTCTAGATTTTGCCTCAAATGTCTAATTTAGATGAAACAAAATCTGAATTGGGGTTTTTTGACCTTTTGAATGTGATGCAAAAATCTAATTTTCACCAGCAAGCTTCAATCTTCACCGCAAAAAATCTCTCCTACAAGCCTAATGGCCAATTTTTTTAGAAAAAATAATGTAGATCCGAAAAAAATTGTACAGATGTAGATGAAAAAAATGTAGATCTAAAAATTAAATGTACAGATCTGAAATGATCATACCAATTTCGTAAATTAGGCCTTTGGGCTTCTGGTTTGCAAAAAAATGTTGCCTTGATTTTGACTATGGCCCAACAAAGGAAAATTTATATTCAATTCACTTAATCAAGGTTTCGGATGCAATGGCAAGGTTTGCTCTAGCTCTAGATGCTCCCAATGACTGCAATACTCCAGACTCATGCCAAGGTGTTGAAGCAATAAGATGGTCTCAAATGGCTATGTGAAGAGAAATTCTCCAAGAGCTCTGATACCATGTAAGAATTTAGGTATAGCTCTGATATAATGTAAGAATTTTTCTTAGGGAAAGATTCACCTAAGATCATAGAACTTGAACACAAACACAACTGCAAACCAAAAAGGAGTATGATCAATATATCAGAGTATGTCCTCATACATTGCTCTATTTAGATGATTGTACACACTAGGAGTGCCTGCATATAAGGGCCTTTATCTTGCATCTAGAATGCCTAAGAATCAGCATCATGATAAGTCATACAACTAGGCACATATCCACCAGATATGGGTTATCCTCCATTAAGCATAGAAGTAAGTGCAATGATGAGAGGATAAACTTACAATGGTTTAGCACACAAATTTATGTTGTAGACAACATGTGCTAAAAAGGGAGTGCGAATAACTATGTTGTCTACATGACAACTCAATGAATGGTGCAAACTCCAATATTGTAAACACAATGTTCTGAATTAGAGTTGCATACTTCTATGTTGTCAACATGACAACTCATTAAGGTATGCAAACTCCTAAGTGTCTCACAAAAAAAAAAAAAAAAAAATTAATGCATTAACCTAAGTAAACTTAAGTAAGTTTAAAGAGTAAATACTTATTTACACGAACACAACCATTGTTCCCATCTTAGGATAATCACAACACAACATCATGAAATCATAACAATCTAGGTAACTACTAGGAAAAACGTCGGTGAAACCATTCAATACATCATAAACTCATCAATTAGTCATAACAATAATCAACTAGCTAATGCAACAATATAAATCAAATTATCCTAAGGGTGTAAACCATGCATGGGTCCCAATCATGATCACTCACAAAGAAAGACTATCAAGGTTGTATCCATCGGGATGACTTACAAAAATAAAATGGGAGAGGCAGTACTTGAACAATCTCCAACTTTTCTATAGTAGTAAGTGTTTTTTCTCTAAAATATAATCCTTTTCTATTTTATCATTACACACTTCTTACACATCATGTTAGTAGGATTCAAAATCTTAAGTAGATATATGACCACATTAGAATTACTCATCTTTAATATATTATCAAAGTTTATATAACAAAATATTCTATGGCATAGCCAACTAAGATCAACTTTTGCAACAAGAAAACTAATCTTAGGGGGCTTAAACTAAATGCATTACCTCTGGTCCCTATTGTTATAGAAATATGATTTATATTGCTATCCTTGATTTAACATTTCTTATCAAAAAATTGAATATGGTAATCCATATCATCAAATTTTCCAATACTCAACAAGTTATATTTTAATCCATCAAAAAAATATACATCTTCATTATTAGGATCACCATCAAGAGTAATAGAACCTTTTCCCTTTATAAGAAAAGGTACATTGTTACCAACTATAAAAATACCTCTATCATATCTCTTAAATTAAATAAACTTATCTTTGTCACATGTCATATGATTTGAACAACCACTATCTATAGTCCAATCTTATTCTCTTTTTATCAATATTTGAAATTAGAGTTTTTTCTTCTTTAACAAGATTTTCTTCCTCACGAGAAACAAATCCTATTTCATCTTAATTGTCACTATTTATAAAATTGATATATGTGACTTCAATTTCTTCATCACTAGCATATATACATTCTTTAGAAAGGAAAAATTTTTGTAAGGTCTATGATTTACCTTATATTCTCTTATAGTACGTCTAGAAGAAAAATATCCAATCTTCTTATAATCTTAGCCAAAAGTGGTAACTAATTCTTCAAAATACCATTATCTTTAGGTTCTCTTTTTGTAACCAATGCTTCAACTTCCATCTTTCTTTCTTCTTCTTTAACATCTACCCAATCACTTTCATAATCTCCAAGGCTTCTACTACTTGCTCTTGCACTCTCTGATCTTTATACGTATTATCTCTAACAGTGTGTTCAATCCTAGGAAAATCATCTTTCAATCTTCCTATTTCAAAAGATTTCAATTTACCAATAAATGCTTCCCTATTAAAACCTTTACTATGAGGATTAACTTCTTCAATTGTATTTACCCTTTTTTCATAAGCTAGTGTTAAGGATTTGAGAAATTTCTAACAAACTTCATCTTCTGATATGGTTCCTCCTGAACTTGTATTCCAGTAGCAATTTCAGTAATCCCTTGCACTTATGCTCTAATAGTATCATCTTATTACATCTTGGCATTTTCTAGATTATTTTTCTAATTCTTCAACTTTTCTTTTTTTTATATTCATCTCCTTCATATAAATTCTCTAACCTAATCCAAATATCATGTACTAAGTCAATTTTCTTTACCTTAATGAATTCTAATTAAGATAGGGAACTAATCAACACTTCTCTTGTTATCATGTTACATTGGAATATATTTTTATCTTCATATTGCTTAAAGATAGTTCATTCTCTATTTCGACTTGAACTTTAGTCTTTGTAAATAATGAGAAGTCAATCCCAATGTAGATCAAATATGTTCACATTTAGTTCTTGCAACTATAATAATTATTACCATCAAACTTAGAACTTTCCTTCATATAATCCATAGATATCCTCAAGTTGTTAAGTTTCCTTCTCAAAGAAGACCTGATTCTTTGATACCAATTGTTAAAAAGTAAACTCCACACATGACTACGAAGGGGGTGGGGGTGAATTAGTTGTAACCAAATATAATTAAAACCAAACTTATAAATATGATCTCTAATAATTAATATAATGATACACAAAAATAATGACCCACATACCATAACATAATTATTTATTGGCTAGGAAAATCCTTGATCAAAGTGGAAGCCCCAACAGGGATGGTACCCACAAGATAGTGCACTAATATATAAACTCCTTGTAAAAGGATATGACCCTATTAGGAGGCCTTGAACCCTTATTAGAAGGCTCCAATCTCATTAAATCCTAACAAGAAACAAGTAGATGGACTGTCTAAATGCTCCAACAAATATGAAAGATAAACCTTCAGGATAATATCTCCAAAATCATGAATTGATTGTTCAATAACTTATTTTTGAAAATAATTCCATTGAAGCTCACCTGAGTCATCCAACATAACATAAGGTTTATTATGGTCATTAACATGTTACATAGCATAAATGATGACACTTAACCAAGGAAAATGTCTTTCCTTTATAGCCTTACAAATAATTAATTTAGGTAAGCTCATTAAGGCTTACCCAAGGTATAATTAATTACATAGGTCCATGCTAAGGCATATACACCTTCATAAGCATCATTATAAATAATATAATAAAGTTACCACACATAATAACAAAGATATTACATTTTAAAATAAATGTTGTAATGCCCCACCAAGGGATCCAAAGAATTTTACTAAGTTTGCCAAACAAAATTTTTTTAAACATGAAAGATAAAACCATTTATAACCATTCCAGAAGCAATAGCAACAATTCAAATGAAAATAAACATAACATATATATACATAACAAGCTACATTCTTTAAAGATCCCTTAACGTTGTATCACATCTAAATTAACTATTCATCTAACATCCCATCCTTATGAAATAACAATGATACATCCAATGTACTTAAACAATATACAAGTGTCCTTTTGTAATTATATTTTAGTTTAGCTCAATCATCCACTATACATATCACATGGTATGAAAAGCTTAAAAGAATAAACATCCAAGTAAATAAAGTACATCATCATCATCTAATATTAATCCATGATGCAATAACATAAACGAAACCACATATCATACATGATACATCATCACAAAAGATATAAACATCCATCACAAAAGATAACCATATACCACAAAGATAAATAACTAAGTGCACGGTTCCTCCCAACCATTAATAGCATCATTAGACCATCGTGGATCCTAGCCATCCTTCTGTGTGTAACATTCCAAAGCACCGAAGAGATCATCGGTATTAACATAGTAGGAATGTCACTCCTAAAACATCCTACTAACACGCAAAGTAAAGCAAATCATCAATATAAGAAACATACCAGTAAATACATCCATCATAAGGTATATTATCTATCATAATGCTCTAAGAACATAATGAAGAATAAATACCAACCAAGGATACTCCAGCCACGATGTCTCGAACGGATCTCAAATGATAAGAGTGAAAATACACTACCACCGACCGCGTGGAACCTAAGTGGTCCACTCCCACCGTGCTGAGGAGATAATCTCAAGTCCCAAACAGGATATCAATACACATAGCATAAAAAGTTTAGGAATCCTAAAAGTATACTAACTCAAAGGTTCCATCACACATAACCGACATCTAATTCCCAGAGGCACACAAAGACATGTAGGAAACCTACTCTGCAAGTAGGAAAGTGTCATCGCATTTATCACATACAAGTTACCCTGGCAGTTAGCTAAACTCCACGGGTCCATACTGATCTCATGCAGCCACTAGTATCCTCTCATACTGATGAGGCATACTATGGAATGCACGGTCACAACCATGCATTCTCACTACTCCCATCCTAGCTTGTACAAGCACTCAAGGCATGGGCGAGAACATCAACAATTATCTTTTTAGGTTCATTTAATCCCCATTTAGTGTGTAAATTTTATCACTTATTAACCAAACTTACAATGAGTTACCTTGATAGCCACTTAGGGCCCCGGCCCCCATTGCAAGCCACTTCCCGACACTACAAGTAGATTACCTACCCTAAGCTCATGGAATCATAAATCTCAAAATCATAAAAGATAATCCATAATAAAACTATCAAATATGCATAAAAGCATCAAATATCCATAATAAGAATCATCAAATCTCCAAGATAAGAATCATCAAATCTCCATGAGCATCTGAAAAAGCATCCATAGAAAATCATGACCACAATAATTCTCTATTGGCAACTAATGGCATCACTGATAATCATAAGTATCAATTGGTTCTCCATAAACAAAATATATCTCAAGATAAATGGTTCTCAACAAGCAACCAAGAATATCTCAAAATCATACTGATCAAAGACTCCAAAATGGTTGAGTCAAACATGTCACAACATGACATCATCAAGAAATAAATCCATATTTCAGTCCCATCATGGCGACTAGAAAATAATCCAAGGATAACTGGTCGATGACTCAAAAATGATTAGCTCAAGCATCTCAGATATATATACATCTCAGCTTCACACATGAAGGCTGAAGAACAAATACAAACATTTCATAGAGCATACGATCACATAACCATGTTTGGGCTTATAAAGATCAAGACCAAATAAGATCAACATGCCATCACATCTCATAACCTCCGAGCCTCTAGTAACAACCTAGGACTGGTCAACACTAGTCAACCCAAAATCCAAAATAAGAAGCATATAGAATACACGATGCAAACACATGTTTTGGTTTACTAAATTCACATAGTTGAATAATGTGTAGGGGTTTTCTGTTTTCTGTTTGCAAGTATACTTTCAAGTGTATAAAGTTATCATTTGACCTACAAGTCAACCCATTTGTTCCCGATAGCATTATCCTTCCATTATTAAGAATTGCATTCTAAGAATAACTTAAGGATAAATATTTACTTATTGGCCTTTAATTAAATCATTCGCTTTATTTGCTAAGATCAAAGTTACTAATTGAATAACTCTTCCTTATCATTAATTCAACTTTTCAACATAATTAAAGGATCATTATTCATTCATAAAAGAACCAATTATCAATCTTCAAATAGAAAGATTATAAATTTATTAAAATGATTAATTAAATCCACCAATTAACTTAGGTACACAATTCCATGACCTAATATTTAATTATATGTTACTAAGTCTTCACCATTAAAATATCTAAAATCATAATTCAAGTCATAAGACTTACCAACTTTTGGTACCAATATTTTAACAATCTTGTTAAGAATTATATCAATTAAATATCTACTACATAATTTAATTATTAATTAAATCTAATTAACTCTAGTTAATTGATTTAATTAATAGTTGCATAACCATAGCATTGTTCTAATTAATATCAGTTGACTAATAAATAACTATAATTCTGTATGATAAAAGTCAACTATAATTCAATACTCAAAAGATCATATTAATAATTCAATAATAATTATTGAAAATCTTAAATGACCATATTCGTCATCTTTCAAAGAATACCAACATTCCCTTAACAAATTCATATTATCATTAATCTTTTCAAATAAGACTCTATCGCACAACTTAATTATTAATATCATGGTTATGATATCGGCTCAATGAATATCAATTGATCAATTATACTTCAAATCCCAAAAAACTAATATCTTTTTACAAAACTTTAATCATTAAATAATCTCCACTAGATTATCTCTAATCAAATTTGTTGATAACTATTTAAACCATTATTTATTAATAGTTTATTAGACCCAACAAACATTAATAAATAATAAACTCATCAAACTATATTTTCATAAGTCCCATTAGTTAATATTTAACTAACCTTTAAGGCATATCAATAATTTATAACCAATATAATAATTCAAATCGTAGCTACGTTATAACAATGTTATAATGTAACTATGACTCCTTGTCAATATAATAATTCTTATTTAAATCTAAATCCATTATCATTAAAATTTGAGTCTCTTAATAATCATCATTAAACACTTTTATAAATTACCACCTCTTAACTATATATTAAATAGTATTTAATATACATTAAATAATTAATATTAAAAGTCATCCATTCTCTATTGAATTCAATATCTCTATCCATCAGCTCTATCCACAAACTTTCCATTAAAAATTTCCATTAATTCATTTAGAACATTCTTATTAGTCTTTAGACTAATTAAATAATTATTAAATTCTAATTATATTACTTTAATATATTATTTTTGTGAAGTTTAAGCATAAAGAACTCTTGGTTATGGGAAATGAAGAAATATCTGTCTTTGAATAAAGCAGTCCCAGTACGACGGCCATATCTCCCTAATGAACCGTTGGATCGAGCTGAAATTTAAATATGTTGGAGAGGGCCAAGTTGCGCCACTACTGATTGGAGCGATCGAATAAATTCAATCACGATAAAAAGTTATGAATGACTGAGTTTGGGTCTATCCAAGGGGCAGCGATAGGACAATTTGTGATGAATTAAGAATTTTCTGTTAAAATAATTGTTCTCTAAATTTAACCATAAAAGGGTTTGTTCATATGCAACTAAAAATATAATTGATAGAAAGATTACATCTAATCATTCGAATTTTCAACTTAGAATTTCTATTTTAATTTCAAATCGTGTCTTTCTAATTTAATATAAATTCGAACCCAAACCCGATTAAAATCTAATTTCTTTCTCATTTGGAACTGGGGTTTTTCTATTGTTTTCTTCTCAACCAAATAAAATATCTAGATTCCAATTTCAAATAGTAGATTCAATCACAGAGAGTATTCAGACACATAAAATAGATATGATGAAGACAAGAAGAGAAAGAGTGCAAAGGAAATTTGAGAATATCACGAGTGCACCTAGACATTGATGCTACTTTGCCATACCTTAGAAGTCCATAGAAAATCCCTTCCTCTTCCATCATTCGCAATTCTTCCAAGAATCCAAGCCGATCGAATCCTCCAAGTGATTAGAAGTGCTAGAAGGAGCATAAAAGCAAGTAGAAAATATATGAGCATATGAATCTTCTCTCCTGCATGTAAGCTTTGAAGCTTCTATTTTAGTTTGTAGCTCGTGGCTTCCATTAAGCTTTTCATTTAAGCTTCTATGAATGCCTAAATATCAAGAGCTCTCAAGAAACCTTTGGAATACTTCTTGAAACCACTGAAAGGTGTCACCAACTGAGCATGAGTCTTTTCCAATTCTTTTTTATGAGTCATAGAGTTGTAGACACTTTGTGCTTAATTGATGCACTAACCCTCGTGTTGTTGACACATGTTAATTCCCATGCAAGCTTATAACTCCAATTTACGTTTTAAATAATCTCTATTTAAATTTTATAACTTTCATTTTAATTTTTATAACTTTTATTATTATTATTTTATTTATTACTTTATTATTATTTTATAATTATTATTAATTTTAATTTCTAGTTTTCTTTTATTTAATTATTTTTCCCCAATAATTCACATTTAATTAATTACAATCAAAATATCAAAGATTATGATATTTTATTAATTTTTTCAAATAAATAATTTATTACTTAAATCTATTTATTAAGACTTAATTAATGAAAAATTCACCATAGACCTCCAAGATAAAATATGAAAACTCATCATAGAACAAATCATACAAAATAAATCTAAAGGGTTAAAAATCACGAATTATGTCATCTGATGCATTCAGAGTGTACTTAACTCGGATACTTGTCCTAATTTTCCAATTAGAACAAATGGCTTAAAGAGTTGAGATTTGGACTTGAGAATTTATCTCCCCTCTCTTATCATTGAGATAATGTGATAGGGTACACTCATCCTGGCAATTCAGAGAAGTCGATACCCAATACCTGCAACCTGCATTAAAACCATGCATGTACAAACACAATATATACTAAACTAAATAGACAATGGTAGGAAGTGGTGCATCGTGTAGATCCCGACTAGCAAGTGACTACGACTCCCTTCCTTAACCACATCAGACACACCATACAAAAGCAAACACGCAAAGCAAATACGCACACCATACACATGCAAGTATGGGGTAAGTATCCATAAGAAAGCACATATGATAATAAATCATCTTACTAGTCATCATTAATAATTGAAAGAAATGTAATAATCATCATCAATAATTGTGAACACTAAAAATAATCATCATACATACATGAAATGTAGAGTCTAAGTAATCTCATCACATAATAAACTGAATCCATAGCACAATATCTGATAATCTCAAAAGAATGCTGCTAACTAACAACATAAAACTAGTTCTAAAAGAGTTTAGCAACGATAACAAAATGTGAACCAGGGGCAGGCACTCCAAATGCTTCCTCAATATTTTTATCTTCTAGTAAAATATATTGTGTGTTACACAATAGTGACCTTTACAGAATATCTGAAATGCTTCTCACTCTTGAACATAGGTGCACTATTGTGATGTGGAGCCTAATCAAACTCAAAAGTTAATTTTTCCCCACTTCATTTGGTGTATTTTCTCCCCAATTTTTTTCTATGAGGATTTGGGAGCAACACCCCCAAGCTCTAGTGATCAAGCAGGAATGCCCCATGTGGGTTCCTAGGGAAGCACCCTAGGTGGGGTCAAGGTGAAGCAACCCCAAGTGTGCACCTTCTTGTGATATAAGGTAGGGTCAAGGGGGTAGTGCCCTGAAGAAGAAAAATGAATTCAATATTGTAACAAGTGCCATGAGTTATATTTGTTTCTATTGGTTGGCTTATTCTAGCCTTAATTTTGTAAGAAACATAAACTTGTATAAAAATACTTAGGATTAGGGATTTTTTGATGTATGATAAGATTGTAGCTTCTTGCAGCGATATTGAGTTGTAAGGGATTACAATTTGTAATCAAGTTGTAAGCATTGGATAATAAGAATATTGGACTTATTGTTTGGCAGATGTAGCCAAGGAATTAGGTGAGCCACATTAAATATTTGTATCTTCTATTCTCTTCTATGCAATGTTTATTTTATTTTATTTTATAGGTTATACTTGCATGTAATTGTTATTTATGTCTCATTAATTGTAATAAGTTGTATTAGAACAAATTTGATTTCAATTATCCTCTAAAAGAAGGTCTCATGGTTGACTGGGAATTTCATGGTTGAGTGAGAGCAATGATAGACAAGGGTAAAATGAAGGTTGAGAAGTTTAATGGGTTGAACTTTCAATTATAGAAAATGAAAATGGAGGACTATATTTATTAGAAGGATTTATGGTGGCCATTGGAAGGAAAACTCAAGAAATTAATAGCTATGAAAGATGAGGACTAGGATATTTTGGATAGAAAGTCACTTGGAAGTATTCATTTATGCCTAATGCAATTAGTGGCATTTAATATTACAAAATAAAGATAACAAAAGAGTTGATGTAAACCCTGGCCAAGTTGTATGAAAAGCCTTCCACTTAAAATAAGGTACTTTTAATAAACTAGCATTTATTTAAAATAAAGGTGGTATAATTTGGATCTGTTGCATATCATTTAAATGAGTTTAATATGATTATCAATTAATTATCTTGTGTAAATATTAATTTTGATGAAAAAATTAGAGATTTCTTGATTTTGTGTTCTTTGCCTCAAAGTTGGAATGGCTTAGTAATGGTTGAGAGTAATTTTGTTTCTTAATCTAATACCCTAAAATTTGATAATGTGCTTGGTATTATTATGAGTGAGGAAACTTGTAGGAAAACCTCAAGTGGATCTACATCAAAAATTATTTTGGATGTACAAACTAGAGGTAGAACAAATGAGAGAGGATGTTATTTTGGAAATAATGGGAAACTAAAAGGAAAATTAAAGGGAAAGAGATCTCAATCAAGAGGACCAAGAGATTATTGGTAATGTGGGAAACCCAGGGCATAAGAAGAAATATTTTTCAACTCAAAAGACCAATGAAGTAGACAAAGAAGAAGGGAATAAGGAGGCAAATGTGGTCAGTAATAAATCCAAAGAGGATGTTTTTCTTCTTTCTTTAGAAATTGTTGATGATTTATGGGTTTTAGGTTCAAGGGATTCATTGCATGCTACTCCCTATAGAGGTTATTTTCTTTATTATGTCCAAGGGGATTTTGAACTTTCTTATTTGGAGGATAATGAACCCTGCCAAATTGTTAGAAAGGGAGAAATAAAGATTAAGTTGCAGAATAAGAATCATTGGCTACTACAAGAGCGAAGACATTCTCCAAGGTTGAGTATGCATTTAATTTTAGTAAGGAAACTAAGTGATGAGGTTTGTATAGTTACTTTTAATGATAAAAATTGGAAGGTTACAAAAGGCTCCTTAGTAGTAGAAAAAGGTGTCAAAGCAGGCACCATATATATATGTATGTATGTATAGGTCATATTGTTCCTTCTAATTTAATTTTTTAAAAGAAAAATGAATGTTAAGGAATAGTTGTTGTACTTGAGCAGGGAGAACAAATAATTGCTATAGATTCTGAAACAACACTATGGAACAATAGACTTGGGCACATGAGTGAGAAGGGTATGAAAATGCATCATTCAAAAAAAGTTTTACCATGTCTGAAATGTATTAATATGAATTTCTATGAAAGTTGTGTATATGAAA